>CM050217.1:13232500-13525000 GCA_027475355.1 Coilia nasus
AGATATGGTTATCTGTGGGAACCCTGCCCGAGTGTGGTACAGATTTCAAGTTCCGGAGCTATAACTTTACATGTATTGGTCCGAAAGAATATGGACCAATAAGGTTCCGGACCAATATCCTTACATCTACTGGTACGAAATTCCAGACCCGTAGTCACTGCCCAAAATATATTGCGCTGGGAAACATACTGACATACTGTTGGGGGTCTGGTGTTTGTGGAGGTCTGTTTAAAAAGCCCCCCACCACAGAGACTTTAAAGCAGTGAATCCAGTCTAGATGAACCGACCTCCCTCTCTCTCCATGGCAACCGACCACTAAGTGTGTCATCAGAGAAGAGGTCGTGAGCAGCTGCTTCTATTGTTGCTGTATCCCTCTCTTCCTTGCTGTCCCTCTCTTTCAGTCTCTCTCTCTCTCTGCCACATCTTGTCTCTCGATCTTCTCTTTCTCTTCTGCTTCTTCTGTCTTGCTTTTGTTTTTCATTTAGTGCAATATCTGTCTTTCTGTACCTCCTTCTAACAAATTACACCCCATCAGGCACAGCCAACATTTAAAACACCACCTCTCTCTTATGTCCTTGGGGTACCAATTTTGAGGTAAACACACACACACATTCACAAATGGACGGACATACACACACACCCACACACACTCCCTCAATCAGACTGATGGGACCTCAAGGCGCGCTGGTTGCCATGGACACTACATCCTGTCACTCAGGATGCCCAATGTTAAAAATAGACACCCCCTCCCCACATACACACACACTCCCTCGCCACTCTCCCCAAACCACAAATACACTCCAGGAACTGAGGAGACCCTTACGGGTTTCCTGTGTTGGGAATAGTCGGCCTATATATGTGTGTGCGTGCGCTTGTGTGTGTGTGTGTGTGTGTGTGTGTGTGTGTGTGTGTGTGTGTGTGTGTGTGTGTGTGTGTGAGTGTGTGTGTGTGTGAGAGAGAGAGAGAGAGAGAAAGAGAGAGAGAGAGAGAAAGAGAGAAAACTGTCTAAACCTAGTACTGTCTCTGATCAGTTTGGAAGAGCGCTGGCATGTCTGCTTCCATATTTGTCTCCTCTGCCCTTCAGCAATGGGCCACAGAGAGCCACTAGTGGCTCTCCATCTGTTGCTTGAGCTAAAAACATCACAAAGCTTTGATACGCAAAACATACATTTGATAGATACATTTACTAGTGAACATGGAAATCCCAATGAGCATAATGTTGCTACAACTTACAAACACATGCCCAGTCTATGTGCATCCCATACTGGAGTTTATGAAATATTTTTCCTCCGAGCAGCAACACATCTCCCTTTAGGCACAGAGGCCCAAGATGAGCTTTTTGACGGTGTAAGTCTTGCATTCTTCAATGCCCTTGGGATCCAGACACACAGTATCCAACTGCTGGTGTAGGAGTTGTGTCACAACCACAGGCGTTTGTGTCAGCTGTGATGCAGGCATTCCATGGCCATGCAGCTTAGGAATCTTTCTATGTCCCTGCTGGTTTAAACTTTGACTATGCAGACAGGACTATGGTGTGCTTATGAAGACAAAAGTCTTGGTGCTGTATGTCATACCATCGACTCCTGACGCTCTACCTGCAGTAAATAAGCCTACCCACCATGCATGTTTACATACCAACTGCACTAGATAACAGAGTGGTGTTGTAAAAAGGCAGTCAGTTTAGTGAGAAGTAAGAGTACTTTGGTTCACCCAAATGGCATGACTTCTCCTAGCCTGCTAAGCAAATTATGCCGTGAGAGAAGCCTGTGTTAAGGATGCACTCATTTGGCTGAATATTTCCCTCCAACAAAGGACGTCTTTCTTTCTGGGGTGAAAGTGTTCATTCTAAATTGTGACAAACTCCAAACAAAGTACAAGATGTCAACCACAAAACTATCTTTTGGTCACAGACTATTCTAACTGGGACGATGAGCTTACTTCTATGTGAAAATAATTCAGAACTTTTAAATATTAATGCTGAGCAAAAACAAACAAACAATGATATACACCACTGACCTCCACACAATCCAGGCATTAACAAAACACCACTTCTTGTTATTACACATGGTGGTAGTTTGATAAGTTGTTATATTTACTGGTTAGGTAGACAAGGGCAATGTTAGATGTGTCAGCGGTTAAAACATAAAGCTTCGGCTAAGATAGACCAGAGTCTTTTAGAAAGTCTCTGCTTGAACAGTGGGCTTCAAGCGAACACTATCTTAGCCTTCTGAAATGAACTTACCTCATACACGCCCCATCTCGAATTCAGACTAATAACCACCATCATGAATACTTTGGTAATGAAACCAAGCTAGGTGAAACAGGACATTTACTTTTGTGGTTTTAAAAAAACACAACACAGATTACTTTCACCTCGCTGCCCATCTACAAGCTTTGCTTACAGGAACGACATCTTCACAACTTTCCAGGCTGCTTGTCCAGGGACAACTCTCAAAATGTAATTGACCAGTAATACATTTACAAACGTTAACCACTTAAAATCCACGATCACTGCTTCATATCTGGTAAACACAGAAGCAACCAGTTGCCTGACACTGCTCAGGAAACGTCCATAATCTATTTAATTGAATTTAGACAATATAATTCAATTACTAGATAGGTAGGTCCCAGCATGCAAATACGACTGGAATACAACCCACCCTCACTCACCAAGACTGCAGGCAGGTTAGTCAATGTGGACCACCTGCCTAAACTACACGACTAGTCACGTGTGTCAACATTAAAATTACATTAGATTCAAACTGAATTAGCAGGGTACTGTATGGGCTGACAGGACGCGGACTTGGAATAACCACGTTGATTGCCAATTCCACATAGTGGCTAATGTTAGCTAGCTCAAATACACAGCTAACCTAAATGAATTCATGGTAAGCTAGCTAGCTATCTTGGTACCTTGTCCTCTGATGGTTGATGCTGTAACTCGTTCTCCGTGGCGCCGCGATGCCGTAGTTCTGTCATTTTCTGGCGTCTGTCTGTCTCACAACAAAGACACCAATGTTGTCTTTACGAAAAGGAACAAAGTTGGATATTTTTTACAGATTTCCCTACAGCATACAGTTAACCTGATGCTAGCTGGGTAGCTAGCTCCTCTAGTTTACACACTGACTGACATCCTCGTCACGTTCGACGGCGTACTACCCTACTGGTCCATACCAATACCATGCCCCACCTACCTGCGAATATAGATATTTCAGCCACTGCAAAGCAGCGATAACAAGTAAAAATCAATCCGTCAAAATAGCTACGAGTTACCTGTTTTAATAGAATGTTTTTTTCTTTCACTGAGGGACAGAAGAGGTAAAAGTCAGTTTAAATGTCAATCTAACGGACAGACACTCTTCCTAGCCCACCTAAAATCTGACGCTAGATGGCAGCAAAAGCTTTCAATTCAACACACCCCGAGCCTATGTCTCCGTAGGTTTAAACCATAAACGCCAGATAACCAGACTGAAAGTACCTGCCTTTTACTAATAGCCCACTTATCCATCAGCAGTTTAGTGAAAATTTATGTTTGAGTTACTTCAGTGTTTAGACTACTCAAAAATAGGAAAAGGAAAATATCTTTGAAGCCAAATAGGTTCATGGTGACTGTGTTTAGATTTTTAATGAGATTTTTACATGAGGTTGTAAGTGTCAATGATCAAGGTATGATCAAGGAGCATGGGCCCTTAGATACTCAATAGTAGAGATGTCACCATGAGGCATGGCATATGCTTATGCACTGCTATCGTCTATGAGCTGTGCCCCACAAATAGGTAGTGTTAGTTTTCCGTCCCGTATGGATCTCAAAGTACATTAAGCTGATGTCTAATAAAAGAAACCCGCATTAGGCAGGCATGGTGTAACATCATAGTGATGTAATCCATTTGTACCACAAAAATCTGACTGCTTATCTGGGAGACTGCTTTATAGGAGCTTTCAAATCAAATTTGTGTTCCCCTCTCTGTCTGTACTCTGTCCATATGTGCACTGGATGAAAAACAATAATGTCTGACCTCTCTAATCAGATTTACTCCTGGCCTCTGGAAAATCCAGGAAAACAGTATGTCAGGATAAGCCTGTCAATCACAGCCATCTTTCCCTGTGGTAGCCATGAGGAAATTTCAATCATACTTTAACACCCACTCACACAGTGGGTATAAGAGAGAGAGAGAGAGAGGGAGAGAGAGAGACTGTTCTGTGTGTGTGTGTGGGTGTGTGGGCGCACGCGTGTGTGCATGTGTGTGTGCGTGCATGCGTGTGGCTGTGTAAATGCAAAACATTGGTACACTTAATACTTCCCTACCAGGAAGCAGTGGACCACAGCCAAAACAAAATGCTTTGTCAGATATGTCATAGTGTGCATATTAAGCACAGCGTGTCATGTCCTCTCAAATGTTATTGTTGTAGCAAATATCTGTGTGCCAAATCCAGAGCTGTCAGTCACAGCTTCAGAGAGTAAAAACCCTGCACTGTGTTCCTTCTGCCTGTGTACTTAACATGGCCCATTTCACCAATTACCTGTTCTACCTGTCTGATCATTTCTGTTCTAATTAGGATCAGCCGGTGCAGAGAATGGTTGGATCAAATATGGGGCAGTTTTTTTACTTTCTGAAATCTGGATTGACACCTCTGGCCAAAACACAAAGAGTAATGTAGTGTTCAGGCAAAATGTCACTTACCATTATAATGCTACATATTACACTCAGGATAGGTAAGAACACAAATATCTTACAGTACTCCATATTGTCTTATCTTGCACTTTAACGTTTAATGTTTAATGCCCTGTCTTGTCTACGCATGGGAGAGTAAGAAACGTAATTTCGATTCCTCCTATGACTAGCACATGTGAAGAATTGACAATAAAGCTGACTTGACTTGACTTGACTAATACCTCTTCTTCAGTGATTCTTCGGTGCGTTTGCACCAGCAAAAAGAATGGGGGTGGGAGTCTGTTTTAACAGAGAAGGCATACCCTAATTAAGCAGCCACACGGTCTCAGCTCTTCTGTGGATTGGTTATGTAACACCCCCCTAACCCCCCCTCCTCCCCCATGCTGCAGGCATGCCGAGGAGTAAATCTCATGGCCACTGCAATTCTGCAATTGCTTTCCCAGTAAATCTACGCAGGAGCCTCAGCCAATGCTGCTGTGCTGTGCTGGGCTGGGGTGGGAGGCCATGCAACGCTATAGGTCACTCTGGCTCCTTTCCGGCAATTTATGGCCCGCAGTGGATCTGATCTTGTGCTGACATGGGTAAAGCCGTATGTACTGTATATGCAACTCTGCATGCAGGGTAGGGCAGGGCAGGGCCTCTTCCTCTCCCGCTGCTGCCCACTTTCAAGGTGTCTGCAGATTCTAGTTCATGTGAGAAGAGACTCACGTTCCTCCGGACCACCGCAGCGCCACTGTTGCTGCTGCTGCTGTTGCTGCTGTTGCTGTGTCAGGCTCCCGCACTCTTTTGTGCCGTGTGTAGAGGGCACGGCGTGCTGCCAGCTGAATGCAGATGTGCTTGAAGGGCTGGTGGGTGGACTGGAGAGCACATGAGCAGGTGATTGAGTATGTGTGATTGAGTGAATGTGTGTGTGTGTGTGTGTGTGTGTGTGTGTGTGTGTGTGTGTGTGTGTGTGTGTGTGTGTGTGTGTATGTGTTTGTAGATGTGTATGTGTATGTGTGTATGGGTGTGGGTGTGTGTGTGAGGGGCAAGGGGAGGGTGTGGGTGTGAGTGTTGGGGGGGATGGTTTGTATGTGTGTGTGCAGGGGTGTGTGTGTATGTATGTGTGTGTGTGTGTGTGTGTGTGTGTGTGTGTGTGAGGGAGGGAGGGGCAGGGGTAGGGGTGTATGTGTTTGTCAAGGTGTGGGTGTTTGTGTGTGTATATGTGTGTTGGGGGCGGTACGGTTTGTATGTGTGTGTGTGGAGGGGGCAGGGGGTATAGTTGTGTGTGCATGCGTTTGTGTTTGTATGTGTGTGTGTAGGGGTGTGTGTGTGTGGGGGGGGGGGGTACAGTTGTGTGTGTATGTGTTTGTGTGTGTGTGAGACAGATGAAGCCAGTGAGCAGGCAATGTTACAGACCTTGACCAGTCCCCCCAGGTGTGCTGCACCAGACACATATAACTATGGGCAACAATTACCTTTCCAGAGGTCACACCCCCATCAGTCACAGTCAGCCACAGACCTACCCAAGGCACCAGGGCACCACTTTATTATCGAACCCCCAGCCACCAGAGGGGACTGCAGGGCTTTCCCTGCCCAGGCTGGGTGTGGGCAGGCCCTGCTCCTCTCATGGCGCACTGGTGCAGCCTTGTGTGCTGTGTCATGCTGCCTTGGCACGGCAGGGAGGGGTAGTTTGGGCTGTTCCATGAAGTGACTTTGGCTAGAGCTCAACAGAAGCTTCCACCGGACTGCGAGGCTCTAGCTCTGGGTTGTGGGACATCTGCAATGCAGAAGTCTATATATAGCAGAAGGTGAGGGGAGAATGAGGGGGAGAGAGACAGATAGAGAGAGAGAGAGAGAGAGAGAGAGTAAGAGAGAGAGAGAGAGAGAGAAAGAGAGAGAGTGTGCGCGCGTGGGTGGGAAAACAGGGGGGAGGGTGACTGTTAATGAAAGTAACATGAGCATGATAGAATGTTTTCATTCCATGAAATTAATTTCATAATCAGAATTAATATGGTAATAAGGTCTATAACTGTTCTTCAACTAAATAACTGAGCAATTGAACTGGAATTAGTCTGAGATAACTAACCCAAGCAGTGCACTCAGTGAATATTAGACACGTACATCCATATGTTTGCCTTACTATTTTCATGTTTACATTTAGGTTATTATCTATGAGTCTCTTTATCTAGCAATTTCACAAAGAATGGAAAGATGAAATGAGGCATTAAAGATTAAATCAAAAGTCTTTTAATTTACTAATTGGTTATTTCCATTGTCTCTAGATTTTTTTTTATATCGATTCCCCAGATCTCCTCTGTCAGTCTCTGCAAAGTCCTTAAAGAAATGCTTTTCTAACATTCTAGAATCCCAAACATTTTGTATACAAGCAGTTACAGTCTACTTACACTTTGTCTTTCTTCACGTAGTATTGTTCTTAAAACACCTTTGTCCAGTTAAACATCTCTGGCCACTTTGACATCTTTGGCAACTTAAGCAACAGTTTTTGGGGATACCTAAATCCAAAACAAAACACAGTACATGACTGTACATCAGTGGCTTCCAGGATGGTGCAGTCTGAAAGATTACAGTTGTCAGGAGAGCGCCGCATTAGACAGATTTATCGAAGAAACAAGCAGAAAAGGAGCCGGCGTGATCGCTGAACCCCCTGACTGACTGTGGCACGTGGCCACATCCTTGATTTGTCTGGCCGGATCGGATGGGGAGATATGGCGTCAGCAAGTTTTGCCGTTGTGGAGAGGCATGCATAATTGATCGGGGCCTATCTCTCAGCCCGTCCCAAGATTTGCGATGATAAAACGATAAATCGTGGCACCGGCCGCCCACCACCACCACCAGCCTCCTTTATCACGCCAAACTGATGGGTCTCCTCAGGGCCGTAATTATATTTCTATTTAAGGCTGAATTATTGTGCCACATCAGGCATGACAGCCCAGAACTTTCCCGACCTTGCTTTTGCCGCCTGGCACTTTATGGCGTGTTTTAGGGTTTTGGGGTTTTCTGAGCCACTGGAGGAGTGAGCACCAACTTAAATATTTTTTACCAAAAGAGTAATGGCTCACCCAAAATCGCTCCAGTCAGAGACATTGTTGCCGTGGCAAGTTATCTTGACCCAAAAGAACATTTCTGAAGTGTTTTTTTTTGTTCTCTACCTACCTGTATGTTATTGCAAGTGGTGCATTTCCTTAATGACATAAAAAAAATGTCTGTTTTGTTTCAGGCACATTTCAGCATTTATTCTGTGTTTTTTTTAGAGAAACCTGTGAGGTAAAGTCGTTTCACCTCAGTGCCTGACTATGAGATGTTTTGTTCGTGTCTCAATCTTTGTCTTTCCCTCGTCTATTATAGATGGCTATGCTGTCCTTCCAGGTGTGATCTCTCAAGAATGAGAAAATGAATCCTTGGGCTGCTGACAGCTGAGTGGGTTACTGTAGGGCAACAGTCCTGCTCCTTCACCTCCCTCCATCCATCTTCCCACAGCCTGCCTCTCAATACATCCCACAGGTACAGAGACAAGGACTCTCATTTGAAATTATAATGTATGAATATGGATTTTTAAATATAGTTTTTAATGTAGTTTTTAATATAGTTTCTATTATTTTTTATAGTTTTTTTTGTAAGAAGAATGAAACCTTTCCTGGACAGAAGTCTGTTTTGTTTCTTTATTTAATTTATTACTTTATGTAGGGTGTTTCTGGAATATGTTGTTTTTGCTGAATGCCTCACTAAGTTCCCCAACACAACATCATTTAATGTGCTTAGATGTCCCAGAAATGGCAACAAGTAACATAAACACAAGACAAAAAAAGTTTGGTTAATAAATGGCTTTATTTGGCTTTGGAAGGAACATTACTGTATGGTGTAGCACATACAGTCACAGTAGTATAGCAGAACGGTCTGTAAAGTGTCAGCACTCCTGAACCACCTCCAAAATGTGACAATGCAAGTGAAGACTGCTTTTGTTCATGGTTAAGGCATTTACATTTTTTTAGACACAACAAGCAAATCTATCCCATCCTCTCATATTTGTCAAGCTCCAAGAATCAGGCCATGCAACTACTTGCTCTTGATTCATTCACCTATCAGTGAAAATCAGGGGGTTGGGGGGTGAAATGTAAGGAAGAAAGCTCTCTCCACCGTGTATCTGATTCCCTCTACAGACACGTCCAAAAACAACAGACACTTTCTCAGATTTCCTGTTGGGATCACGACGAATTACTTTGAAAAAGGCTTACTTTGCTACAGGATCCTACAGGAAATTGGCCAAGTGCTGTAGAAAATGAGCTATCCTCAACAGTTATTTTCATTCACCTAACAGGATTTTCTTCTCGTTTTACCAGCCATACGTATACACAAACTGCTATCATCTCACTGAAAAAATAAAACACATTTGTTATATTTCTTTTACATTTCTATAGAGTTATTCTGTCATTCATTCTACCCCTCCATATGCCTATTGACCTTGTCTGTGAATTTGGCGAAGTGGCAATTGGTGGTGTTTTTGAATAGCCCTTAACTGTGAAGCAGAACGATATATTAAACAGTGACCGCACTGCCCGACCCCTTTCGTCTGGCTGTCACCAGCAGAGAGGATGGAGTGCCGTCACCGTCATGGCCACCTGCCATGGCATCACAGCTCCCAGCCCTCACCCTGTCCAAGACAGACACACTCACACACACTTAGACACACACACACACACACACACACACGCAGACTGGTCAGCTGGGGGCTCAGTGACTGTGGTGTCGTTCTGCTAGTCTATCGCAGGAAGGGAAGTAAAACTGTTTTGAGCTGCTGATCTGAGAGAAGGAATGACAGGTAGAGAGAGGGGAGAAAAGGTCGACAAATGAATCAATCAAGAGGAAGTCATTTTTAAACAGAAAAAGGTATAGGACAATATATAGCAGCAAACTTTTTTTTTAAATGTTCAAATTTTTATGTTTTTTTAATCATTCCACAGGAGCACTGTTGCGAAAAATACACCTGCCTCCAAATAGTTAATCTGTGCCCTCCAAATAAATATATCTATTTTATTTGCTTAGTTTCGTTTTGAAATTCCAAGTTGCCACTTTTGCCGTGCTGTGACCATCGCGGTAAGAGAGAGATGGAGTGATGACGCATGGACTGACTAAATCATTGCCGAATGCTGACTGTGCATCAGAAAAAAAAGATTGGAAGGATGTAAAAAAAAATTAAAAAAGTGCCGCTGTGGGACATTCACCGTCTACCTTGTACAGCAAAAAGGTGAATAAATCACTTCACAAACACACAGATGGAGCAACAAGCTGTGTGGTCGGAGGTGATGGGGAAGGGGGGGGGCGGGGTTCATCTGAATTATGATATTCCATCAACCACGGGATGATTTCCATCTCTCTCTGCTGTTCTTCACTTCACAAACACTCACTACGCGAGCTCTTTCGATGACACTGCGCACTAACATCACCTTCCATCCTCTATTTTTTTTTTTTTTTTTTTGTGGTTGAAAATCAGATAGCACCTTAAAAGTTGGGAACCATTGAAATCGGTCCTCTTGCACCAGATCTCTGCATGTATTGGTCTGCAGTAGGCTACCAAAGTGAAATCCCCATGACCACCATCAAGCGTTACTCCAACCACACTGCTGTATTGGCAAATAATGGCACGTTGTAAATGGATATCTGTAGGGCATATTAACACGCCACGATACCTCCTCATTCATAAATGATCAATTTAAGGCATTCCCTCGCTAGCCTTTCGAACATTCAAATGTCTCTTTGTGGTCCCTGGACTATCCCCTGTGTGCTACATTGATAAAATATATCGCTCTCCATACCTGCCCAAGAAGCTTGCTATAGTTTCCATTCTTTTACCACAATGGAGATAGAGACGTTCTCCTTCCTAAGATTTTTTTTTTTCAACTTGTGTTTACAAGGCCATTTCCATTCAAAAAGCAAAATTAGAAACATGAGACAAAAAATAGGCTGTGTTTGTGAGTGTGTGCATGCGTGGTTTCTTAGTGTGTGTGTGTGTGTGCGTGTGTGTGTGTGAGAGAGAGAGAGGAGAGTTTCCTCATCAGCTTGGTCAGAGAGAGTGAGACAGATGAATCGGATGAGTGTCTGGCTGACTGGGTGAACGAGTGAGCGGATGAGTGCGAAAGTGGAGAGAGGGACAGGGTGTCACGTGATCAGAAAGCAGTTTAGCTCTTGCTGCTCTTAGCGGAAGAGCCTCCCTTCTTCTTCTCCTTCTCCTTCTCCTTCTCTTTCTCCTTCTCTTTCTCCTTCTCCTCCTCCTGGTCGTCATCACCCTCTTCATCATCTCCTCCCTCCTCGTCCTCACCCTCCTCCTGATCGTCTCCCTCCTCTCCCTCATCTCCCTCCTCTCCCTCTCCCTCCTCGTCTCCCTCTCCCTCTCCCTCGCCCTCGTCCTCTTCCTCCTCCTCCTTTACCTCGGCGTCCTCCTCCTCCTCCTCCTCGGGCTTGGCTCCACGCCTCCTGTAGGGGGCAGCAGTGCCCAGGGCGTAGGCGCGGGAGGTGTAGGACAGGCCGGAGTAGCCCGACTGCATTAGGGCTCCGCCCACCGTGGTCATGCGGCACTCCTCCCCCTCCAGCAGCTTCCTGTGTTTACAGACAGGAGGGACACACAGACAGACAGACAGAAAGATAGATAGATAAAGAAAGAGAGAGAGAAAGAGGAGGGACAGACAGACAGACAGACAGACAGACAGACAGACAGACAGACAGACAGAAAAGAGATTGAGAGATCAAGAGAAGAGAGAAAGAGAGAGAGAGAGAGAGAGAGGGTGAGAATGAGAAAGAGAATGAGAGAGGGAGGGTTGGAGAGAGAGAAAGGCATTCAGAAGTCTTTCCTTGGGTCAAGGTCTCTTAATGTCCTGCTCATACATATTCAAAATGTGTATTCAATGGTGTATGAGTCATCCTGAATGGCTGACCTGTAGGCAGCAATCTCGATGTCCAGGGCCATCTTGACATTCAGCAGGTCCTGGTATTCACGCAGGTGGCGAGACATCTCTCCCTTGGTGCTGCGCAGGGCAGACTCCAGCTGCTGGATTGTCTCCTGGGATGGCCAACAGATAAATGAGTCCATGAATGATTAATGAAACCAGTATTAATAGTGACACGGCATTCATAGGTTCAATTACTTTCCCTTGTTTGCTCCCTATCTATCACCAGTCAGATCTAATAGCTATGGTGCATCTTAATGAGGCTTTGGAGCATAACTAACCCCTGCAGACTAGCACACATCAGTCTCACTACGGTGGTTGTCTCCTTACCTGCATCTCTCCGATCTCACTGCCATGGCGGTCCTCCATCTCAGCCAGCTGCCTCTCCAGGGCCTCATTGTGGCCCCTGAGGGCATCGATCTCCAGGGTGCGGGCCTGCACCTGCCTGCGGTACTCGGACAGCTCGTCCTTGGCATGCTTGATGGCGTCGTTGTTGCGGGCAGTCGCCTCGCTCACGCTGGCGATCTTGGAGCGGTACCACTCCTCAGCCTGGTGCTGGTTCTTGGCCGATAGGTGCTCGTACTGGACACGGATGTCCTTCAGAGCCACTGCCAGGTCGGGTTTGCTCATGTCCATCTCAACAGACACCTGGGCAAAGGAAGACCAGGCCAATGCAAACATAAACAACATTACAGGAAAAATAACTGAAGGCATGTTAATGTTCAAAAATGTTCAAAAATCCTAGCAGAAACTGGGGACCCCATCTACATTGTTTTCAGTGACTACAGATGACAGTCGTTTGCTTTAATAACATAATTAAGCCGAATTTCCAACACTGAATCACTTGAAGCCATGTGTAGGTTTGCAGAAATTGTGGGGGTATATGTCAAAATACAAAGAGATGTGTGATCAAGTTAAAGAGTTTCAACTATTGAAAAGGAAAGACAGAGCCCTTTGAATCAGAGCCTGTGAATCTAAATGAAGCTTACATGCTTCGACCTGATTTATCGACCGCTGAGTCAGGAACTTCACACCAAGTGAGTGACGATGTCAATACGGTGGCGTGCATTCATTTTCTCTGCTAGGCAGCAGACCTCCCTGAGGTGAGGCTATAGAAACTAATCAATGGACCGCGTAAAAATGCCTTAGACAGTAAATATCTCAATTAAAGTAGATTTAGTACTTGTGTAGGTATAATACTTTTCTCTCAAAACTTGCTGTTTAAGTAAAGAAGGGTACTGGTTATGTCGACAGTGTATTTCTGGTTGTTTACTGCCACAGCTCTAGAGTGGAAAAAAAACTTACTGGACTGCTTCCACCCGCAACATTTAATTGATTTAATGCTTTTTGGTGATTTTTACAATCTGCTAATGTTTCTGCAGACCTTCCACCTCTAGGGAGAGCCACGCCTCAAATTATGCGTTATAATCAAGCATAGTGAGTGCTTTAAGCCTTCACATTCACGCTCCTTTTCCATGTAGCCATCAATAATGTTTAACATAGGCTATATATTTGTTTCTGTTGGTGTTAACAAAAATAACTTTGACTCGTATCTTCGCCGTAAATGTTGTTGCCGAGATACAGACAGTGTGAAGGGCAACGGGACAACTGTGAAGGATACTGCACTGCAGTGAACTTCCAGGGGTGCTGCTATGCGCACTTAGGAGGCTGCAGTGCTGTAAATTACCAAAAACCGCATGTCACGACGAAATACTGGACCATACAATTCCTCTTCATTAATTCCGTCACACTAACAGGAATTATCCACACGATTTTAGGAATGGTAGCCAGTAGCATATACTGTTTGTTTACATTTAAACGGCGACGTGCGTTGAGATGTAATCTTTTATCTTGTTTGTATCCTAAGCCACTGAAACTTTTACCCTGTATTTTGGGGCAGCTGGGTAAGCATAAGTATGTACTTCCACTCCTACATATCACTTGAGTGTACATCTGCAGTCAGTAATTTAAATGGACTGTTTGATGGCGAAAATCTATTAATCTAAGACTATTCTCTATTTCATTAGGGCATGCGGGTGGATGGAGAGACGATGATGACGATGATGATGGTAAAAGATGGGTGACTAAGTAAAGTTGCGCACCTGTGTAGCCTGCAAAGATGCCTGCATCTCCTGCAGCTCCTCCTCGTGGACTTTCCTGAGGAAGGCGATCTCGTCCAGCAGGGTCTCAACTTTCTTCTCCAGCTCCAGGCGGGCCAAGGTGGCATCGTCCACATCCTTGCGGTAAGTCTTCAGGGTGTTCTCTGCTTCTTCGCGGAGCTTGGTCTCTTCGTCAAGCTTCTCCTTGACCCGGTCCAGTGCTTCGTTCATTTGAACGCAGTCGAGGTGCATTTGACTCTTCTCGTGGGTCAGCTCTTCCACTCGTGCCCGGAGTTCGCGGATCTCTTGCTCGTACAGGTCATGGAGTCGGGATGGCTCATTATGGCGTTGGCGGAGAAGAGTCACCTCAGCCTCCAGGACCTTGTTATGCTGCTCGAGGTTATGTACTTTCTCGATGAATGACACGAAGCGGTCGTTCAGACCCTGCAACTGCTCTTTCTCGTTGGTGCGGATGATTTTCAGCTCGTTGGTGACGGCTGTGGACTGCGTCAGATCAATGGGGTCCGGCAGTGAAGGAAATTGGTTGCGGCCAGAGCCGAGTTTGTTGCGGTAGCTGGAGGACAGCATAGAAGATGGAGAGCCATAGCTGCGATGGGAGCTCTGGGAGCGGTACCCAGAGGACATGCGAGAGGGGCTGGTGCCGATGCGACCGGAGTGGCGAGGACCTTCTCCGAATATCTTCCGATAGGAACTGCTGGAGTAGTCGATAAAACTCATGGTGAGGGTCGGTCAAATGCTGGTCTTCTCCTGACTTATCTCCAGTACCCGAAGGAAGGAAGAGGAAGAGAGAAAGAGGGGTAAAGAGATAGAGAAAGAGGTAGGATGAGAGAAGTGAGATGCAAGTGCCCCTCAGCCGGCCCCTTATATATAGTGCTGAAAGTTGGGCATCATTTGACGCAGACGCAGCAGGAGACAGGGGAAAACCTGCAAACTCCTGCAAAAAGCCAAGCTCCCCAGGGAGGGCAGAAATCACTCATGCTGATCTTGTCTTGCCTTTTAGTTCTGGCAACTCATCCTTTTCTGTTAAACGCATGTTGTACGGGTGGTGCACAGAAAAATAGAGATTCACATTTTCACTGCTCCCACTGTGGAAACAATGCACCAGTAGAAGTTTAAGTTTAAAAGAAACAGCTTAACAGTGTGGCTTTATAATATTATAATATTTTTTCGGTTGAAGTTTTTTAGTTTTGCTGTTTATTTAATTGGTAGACATGTGCTCTCTTTTATTTTGGTAGACATATCTGTATAATATAGTTTTAATTTAATATGAATAATAGAGAGTTTTCCACCTTTTTGGGTGGTTTTAGCCGCAACAGCACATTAGATGCGAGCTTATCGACCCATGTGCGTCAACAGAAAGGCGTGTCAGACAATCTGTGTGCGTGTGTGTGTGTGCGTGTGTGTAACACTGCTATAATGCAGAGTGCTGCCACCCCCATGCACGGTACCGCATTGACTGAATTAGAAATGAGAGGCAAGGGGCTCAGATACATGACCCAACATGATGTTAAGCATGGCCTTCAAAATCAGTGTGTGTCATATTTGTACTTTCATTCATCCTCAGCAGCAGTGATTAACGAGGCCTTTGGGTGTCAACAGTATGTAATATTGATAATATGTCAACACACGCACAGACGGATACACCACACACACACATACACACACACACACACACACACACACACACACACACACACACACACACACTCACACTCACACAAACATGCACACACATAAAAAGGGAGCGTCAGAGAGAGATGTAGATGGAAAGAGAGTTGAATTTAAACTCCTTAAATTTTGTGTAATTTAACCAAATTTACCTCATAATTTTATAAACAATTCAAAACCAAAAGGAAAAATCAGAATTGGACCTGTGAGAGGATAGTCCTCACCCACAGTCAGCTTGTGGGAGAAGAGCGGTGTAGGCTACTGCATGCACACAGAGATATCACACAGCACAGCAACACGCCATGGGACGGAGCCAGAGCATCTTGCCACGCCCTGTTCAAGGGCAGCACATCACACCACTGGCCCTCCTGGGAATGCAGCTTTTCAAGCATTCAATCAGCAGCCCCCTAACCGCTCCTGTAGCCTAGGCCTAGCATTGTGTGTGTGTGTGTGTGTGTGTGTGTGTGTGTGTGTGTGTGTGTGTGTGTGTGTGTGTGTGTGTGTGTGTGTGTGTGTGTGTGTGTGTGTGTGCGTGAGTATGTGTGTGTGTGTGTGTGCATGCGTGTGTGTGTGTGCGTGAGTATGTGTGTGTGCGCTTGTGTGTGTGCGTGTGCGTGTGTGTGTGTACACTCCACAGCCGCAGTCCAGACATCCACCACCACTGCAATGTCCCAGTGACCAGTGCTCCTGATTCTGCTTAGTCAGTTTCGCATGTTGCACGAGAAAGCCAGAGGCTGCCAGTTGGGGGAGTTTAGATGCAGACTAGATGAAAAATTCATGAAACACTTCAGCTGCATCCCAGGAGCTGCATGTGGAAACATGGCTACGGTAAATGGACCAGTTACAAGTAAAATAAATGAAGTGAACATATTTGCTGCATAAATGTAGCATATAAGAGAAACAGCTCTGTAGATGACTTTTAAGTGTTAACATTTTAAATGAGGTACATTGCAGGATAAATAGGCAAGTAGACTATATCAGCTTTCTAGAAAATATAATGAAATTGTACTGTATTGAAATGTTTCACCAAATTATGATTAATTACTAATTAAGTGTGGGCTATATGTGTATGTTTTTCTTAAAACAGCTGTTCTATCACTCTCATAGAATACTTGCATGGTCTACTGGATTAGAATAATCATTTCTTAAAACGCAGACAGCTTCGTGAGGAATATTCTATATTTGCAGAAAAAAATTACATTACATAGGCCTACGTTACTCTGCAGAAAATGCGACACGAAAGGGTTAATTCACATAGCTCTTTTCTTTCCTTTCCCTTATTTTCGTTTCACGAATTTCTGAGAAAGGCCACGAGGTGGCAGATAACGACAAGCAATGTCTTGGTGTAAACAATACTGTTCAGTTCCTTGACCGTCCAGTGGAAGCGTAGCGAGCTTGTTTTATTGTTTTCTCCCTCGATTCGTTATTTTTCGCAGATGAGAATTCACATTCTCATAAATGTTCGTCCAACTTCCTCACTAATCATCTGAGTGCAGCATTACACGAATTTCGTGTTGTACTGAGGGGTTTGCAATTACCTTTACACATTAATTACAATGGGTATGACATTGTTGATTTCACCTCAAATAATTAAATAAATAACTACATATTTAAGCAAATAAATAAACTGGATTAAGCCAATTATGACGGTTTCAAATATATGTTTAATTCATTTTGTGGCAATGTTTTTGGGATGTTTACTAAATTACTGGTCCAAATCTTGATGACTTTGATGTGATTAATCAGGTTTGACTCTTATTTTTCAGAAGCAAACATGAGTTTAAAATCTCTTAGACCACCCAAGCAAAGTACTTCACTTCAGTAGCAGTGACACTACCAGACACCAGTGTACAGTTTAGTACGGTGATAGGAACAGGTAGCCTATGTTTAAATAGAGCATATGCTTGCATTAAGGGTGGGGTCACCTAAAGCATTTGCACACAACTCTGTACACAGTGGCAGGTATTGTTAGGCATATCTTCCTAGTGACCACCTGGCTTTTTGGTATCTTTTCATCTTTTTTGTGTAAGCTCAATTTTGCTCCTCTGTCATATATTTTTACCATGGGGTTAATCGAACACAACATCTCCTGAAATTATGTGTACATTTATCATTTGGGAGAGTAAGAGGGATTTGTAAGAAGCAGATGCTTAATTGGACTTGCAGCCAGTGTCAGTTTTCTCCACAAAATAGAAGTGGAATCAAGACCGCTGTGTTACATGTGGTTTACTCTGTTATCATAAGCTGTTTATAAGTTTTTGAACCAATGTGGAATGTGTGTCATTCACATGACTTTCTAAGACTCAATGTGGCATGCAAGATTACTCCATTAATTCTCAACAGGTTGTATTTTTTCACTATTGTATGATGCCTGAAGTAAATTTAGGCATCCTGCTGATGATGGTATGTGTGAACAAACACACAAAGCCATGCTAACAGTCAAGGCAAGTTTATTTAAATAGCCCATTTCATAGACAGAATGGTAACCCAATGTACTTAACAACAGTATTGTCAATGACACGAACCTCAACTTGCTAGGAAATGTCATCCAGTCAGTGGGAGACAGTAATATTCTGTGTTGATAAATTACTGTGAGTCAGACAGATGCGGTGAAAGGCTGGAAATTAGGAATTTGCATCAATTATGTGTTTTAACTTGATCACACATAAGTACTTGTGGCTTGCGTCTAGGGTGGTGGCACTGACATCGTCATTGATGTAGATGTTTTTCTTTTGACTCATGAACTTAATATTCTGAGCATGCCACAGGCTTTTGGGATTAATCCTTTGAATGGTGGTGCTGCTAGTGCAAGTTATTTTTAAGAAATACTCACACATTTTGAAAATATTTCAAGGCAGCATTTGGAAAAAGACCTAGGAACATTGTGGACAAGTGAGAGAGTCTAGTGTTATCATTTGTCATGGTGCAGGATTAGGATTCTGAGCCGGACGTTTGGACTGTGGCCAGTGGAGTGTAGAGGGGGGAGAACTAGAAAACCTTCAGTATGACAGACTGCAAAATAGCATCACAGCCAAATGGTCTGCTCAGAGTGAGTGTCACACTGAGATGGGGGCGACATCTTGGTTCACAGACGCTCAACCAGATGAGTTGCAAGATGTGCCGAACTGAACTATGCCTACTTAGTGTCCACATGGAAAATGGGGCATGAGGGCAATTTGTTTTGTGCAACATCCCCCACTTGTCATTAGCACACTTAGGGTAAATTCTATTACAAAAACGCAGCAGATATTGCACATTTCCTTTAAATTCTTTATTTTGCTGTTTTATATTGTATGTTGAATGTGCATCCTTCTGAGGTGGGCGACCAAGAAGTAGCTTTTAAATCATATCCCCTCTCTGCCTCAACTCTCTCAGCTCAGTTCTGCAAAGCTTGTTGCATTCCGTGCATTGTCCTAAATATGGCAGCGTGACCAGCCGATTCATATTCATCTTCATCTTCAAAGGAGGGCTTCTTCTCCTTCTCCTTCTCCTCGTCCTCCTCGTCCTCCTCATCCTCCTCTTCCTCGCGCTCCCCAGAGTCTCTGGAGGAAGAGTCGTCTGTTGGCTCCATCTGTCAGTGGGGCCCGTGGCTTTGCAACGCTCCTCCATCTTGTGTGCGGCTGACTCGTTAGCGGCTAAAGAGGATTAGCTGTCTACATCCACATCCAGTGCTGTTTGCTGTCACTCTTGGCTTCATTCGATCGTAGCAGCAGGCCTTCTACATGTGCCGTGTTTCTGACACCCGGCGTTGTTAGCTAGAGTGGATGTTGGGTGTGTATTACCGAATCATGCTGTCTGTGTGCGGATGCTTGCCTGTAGCTGTAAAAGGATTTGTAAGTCGCTTTGGATAAAATCAAAGAAAATATTTGATTGTGTGATGTGCTGTGTATATAAAGTGTAATAGAGAACTATAACAAGTCTGTGTTGGATTGACTGACTCAATAAATGAATTAAAAAAAAAAAACAATAAATGAACTATAAGGTGATTCACTAATTATTACCAATCACAAGCCCTGAAAGGCTGAAGATGCAAGGCCGTAGCCAGGAATTGGACAGTTATGATGGCTAAAGGCCCAGCATTGGCAAGGGGGCTCTTTGAGAACACTACTAATATATTATTATTCATAGTAAGAGGACCCACAATTGTACTCCTTCCAATTGTGCTTCCAAAATTTCTAGCTGCAGTTCTGTGAAGATGCGATGCAGAGTGATGTTGTTGACTAGGGCTGCAGTTGTGACAGCGTTAACAGTAAAAAAAAATTGTGATTACCTGCTGTCACACAGCTGCTACTACACAGCAGCCTGTCACACCTCAGCTGTGCTGCCTAATTGTATCACCAGCTAGAGATCTGCACAACTGTAGCTGCACACTGGCCAAGCACACGGCGTCTCAGTGTGGGTGCTTGGATGAGTGTGGGCGTTTGGATGAGTGCTACGGCCGTGTGTGTGTGTGTGTGTGTGTGTGTGTGTGTGTGTGTGTGTGTGTGTGTGTGTGTGTGTGTGTGTGATACACACACAGCAACAGCAGCGAGCTCCCTGGTCCACTACATCCCTGAGAGGTGAAGGTCACCCAGCCATCGGCTGGAGTTTGCATGAACGGGATAAGCCGCTGGATTTGACTAATCTGAAACAGCCTTGGGGGCAGAGAGAGCTGCCTGAAAGACACAAGTGCACTCTGACCCCTGAAACACTTATGTAAACAGACAAACATTCTTTCACACACACCCATGAGTATTCACACACTGACTCACTGTGTCAGATAAAATGGGCTTGTGGTAACATCATGTGTGGAACATGTAAGGGAGAAATTATTCTTAAACTTTACCAGTAGACAAGAACAATGTAGTGTCCTCCTGATAGACCAAGAAAACTCCTGAAACAATGAAAACACCCTCACAATGCTTTAGTGTTGACACCAGTTACTGTGCTTTTTGAGAAGAGATTCATCCTCACCAAAAAAAAAACAAATCTTCTCAAGGATGCATGATAACATACATGAAAACATACACCACAACTTTGATTTGTTGATTTAAAAGAGCATGCTATGTTCTGGCACCTCCACATAAGGTCTTCACAAAATGGCAGCACATTAAGCTGCACATACACCACTCAGTCAGAGGACTCAAGAGGGCAAGGGGGATGCCTGCAGGCGCACCTGTTCTGTACATCTGCTGGTCAATGCAAATGCAATAAGCCAGCCACGCCAACTCAATGCACAGAGGCATTGTCAGGCATGTTGAAGAGGCTCAGCTGATGTGGTATGTACCTCAGAATAGCTCACACTAATTTTAAAACTAATCCAGCAAGAAGTCCATACTGCGTTCTAAATCTGCCACCTAAATTCCACAGCCAAACAGCAGCAGATTTGGCTTACCTATACTGGACTGTGCAATGTGTATTCCTTTTCTTGGCAATCTGAAGATAAGCAATGGCAGACTTTAACAACATCTATGTACATTTATTAGAGGTTGATGACAGGGGCATAAGAAAATGTTTAGATACGGTGTATCATTTATGTGTGTGTGTGTGTGTGTTCCTCAAAATCAATGATTTTTAATAAATAGCCCTTCATTACATGCAAGGATTGATGGCAGACACATCACGTGTCACTGAATTGTTTTGAGTGGACAGCTGGATAGCAGTGCTATAATCTATTTTTAGACAATTAATTCCTCCACTCTGACATAACATAATCTTAGACAGGAAGCAGTGTGAGGGCCCACTGGTACTAATTAAGGTTAGTACTTCAGCATAGTAAACTGAATACATCATAGCCCTTGTTGTAATTTGTACTGCATTTATGTCCATACAATATATTCCCTAGTGCCAACACAACAGTTCAGATTGACATTTCTGTTCAAAAATCTTTTTTTTTTATCTTGGGGCAGAGTTGAAGGATTGTGTACTGTGGATTCTATACTAGCTAGACTAAAAAAAGTAGTCTATTTCCAATGCTTAGGTGAACACGGTGTGCTCTTCCTCCGAGTGTAGTATCAGGGTGAACCTGATGGAATAATCATCTCCGGAAGCCTGAGGCTTATTTTTCACTCTCTGCAATGCAAGGGCATTTTACACCAACCCTGCCCTTCACTCATGCTTGATCCAGTCTAGCACATGAGCAAAGGATGCCTCACCTGCCCGCTGCCAGAGATTTGTACAGAAAGGACGTGCTCTGCACACACAGCTTATACTGGCCAAGAGTCTTACCTGCTGTTTTCAGTACATCTGTGCTTGTAAAAATGCTCCAACAAAATATATGAATTAAGTGGCTGCGATCAGTGAATAGGTGTTTGAATTTCCCTTTTTATGAATAAAAACAAAGAGAATCTTTCAAATCTTTTCAAACATTGTTTTTTATTGAATTTCTTTTAGTCAACATCCAAATTGTCCAATTCTAAAAAGTGACAGCACAAAAAAATGTCCATCTTTGATTCTATAGCAGACACAAACCTGTGATACACACACCTGACTGAGGCTGAGTATGTGCCCGACCTGCGTCAACGCTTCTGTGTCTGTGTGTATATATTCATATATATGTGTGTGTGTATGCATCTGGATAGAGCAACACAGCCGAGACATAGTCTCAGGCAGGAATGACCTTTTTCTGATATACATCCGTTTGCTTACCATAAATGTATATGTCACGTTATATTCATCCCATACATTTTGTGTGTCTTTAAGGCATCAGCCATTTTGTACCCTATGCACATAAACCTATATATACAAAAACAGAAGAGAACAAAATGACATTTGCTTCCATGGGTGACATCCATAGCTGTGATGGAACGGACTACTAGCAAACTCTGGGCATGTATACTTCCTTTCCCTTGATAATAAATACAGTAGTAATCTTCTTCAAAGATCCCACATCTGTTGCAAAGGACAGATGTTTGAAGCACCAAGAAGGTCTTCCGGAGGAGTCTACAGACAGGCTGGGGACAGCCGAGCCTGACTCTCTGCACCATGGATGGACAGGAAGGGCCACGCGCACAGATGGGAGGTGGGGGTTGGGGTAGCACATACGAACGTGTGGGTGCGTGTTTTTAGAGGGGTGTAGCGTTGGGGTGGGGGTGCACTGTTGGCTTTAAGACATGACATGGCTTCACACTTAATAGCTTTCAAAGGTAAGAGCCTTTTGTGTTTCTCTTTTTCCACCTTTCTGTACTCGTAACAACAAAAACAACTAGGCATATTGACAGAAATCGGTTTAAAACAAGAAATAAAAAAAAGAAAACCCTGATATTTTCCCTCCCTCAACCCTGCCCCTCCGAGACTCTTTCTCTCTTTCGGTTGGACAGTGACGGCACGCGCACAAAAATCAAACACATTTCAACAGGATGATACAAATCATGCCAGTGCACCCATGAGCTGGGCCCACGCTATCAGGCAAGCTAATGCTAACCTCCACTAATGCTATTGACATCCCAGATTTCCAAGGCTACAGTTTTACTTCTCAAACTTTAATATATTAATCTTTTTTTCCATCAATAAAGAAACTACACAAGAAGCAGCATTCCACACACAAACAGTGAGTAATAATATTAATACATAAATTTGTATTATAAGAATACATTTTTTACTTTTTTTTTTGGTGCACTTATCTTTCAAGTTGTTGAGAATTCTCGCAGGCTGAGTGAGGTCCAACTAGCAGTGAGCAGGGGAAAAGATGACTGACTACATTCAGACACAGAGTATCCTTCTCTTCCCTCCTCTCCTCTCCTCTCCTCTCAGTCCCTCTCATCCCTTTCCCCTCGTGTCCTCCATTTTACACACTGCCAAAACTAAGGGTAGGACACAGCGAAACTCTCGTACACTCTCATTTTCTCTCGTACACTCCCCAGGCACTCCAAAAGGGCCCTCAACCCACCCGCGCTTCTTCTCGCTTACAGCAGCATCACCTCCTGCACCGCCTCAAGGCCTTCCCTTTTCCCGTTTTATAAACTTTTTTTCTCAAGTATTACTTCATTTTTCAGATAATTTCTCCATTTTTTTTTTGTTAGAGGACTTTTTTTCTAAAATATATTCCTTGCATACAAGAACAGAAAAAAGGTAGGAAATGTTCAGTCATCAACAAAACTGATCAAATGTTTTGATTCTAAAGAGCACTGTGTTCGATCTCTAAGTGTACACAAATATTTCCGAGTATAAAACAGTTCTAACGCCAAATAGATTCACAATGCTGTGTGCAAAATAAGTTTCACATAAAAACCTTACAACGGGAACAACAAACTAAACAACTAAGGCAATACCTACTTAAATATTCATATATATTTATTTGTATTTGTATTTATATATATATTTGTTTTTATAGGTATTTGATTGATCAAATATAAATATTTTGATATATAGATAAATCTTCTCTTTCTCTCAGATAAAGTATTTACATATAAATTACTGTATCTTGCAGAAATAACAAATACGAGCAGTCTGGGCAGGATGGGCAGAGCGATACTGCAGTGCAGCAGTACAGCTTGGAGGACACACACAAACACACACACACACACAGACGCACACACCCCCCTATGGTGACATTGAGCCTCAGCGACAGAGAGTCCTCCCTTTTAAGGGCAGAGTTAAGCCAGCGGTCCCCTTTGTGTAGTTGGGCGACCTCAAACATTCTACTGATTCATGCATCGCCATGCTCTTACTGTAGGCAACTGCTCCACTTATCACCCCCCACCCACCCACCCACCCACCCACCCACACACACACACAGCCATCCTTGCCCACCATGATAGTAGTGTTCTTTTGACTGCTGCCCCCTCAGTCAGACGTGGAATGTGCTTTTAAGATTGCTTTAGTCTTTCCCTTCTCCTTCTCTATCCATTGGGTAGTGGACAGATTAAAAACGCACACACACATACACTCACTAACACACACACACAAATGTCACTGTCTTAAGAAAGAGAGAAAGAGATGGAGAACCCCTCATAAAATTTTAAGCCCTATTTCAACCCCTAACCCCCCCCAACCCCCCCTCCAAAAAACTGCTTTGTTACAATCTCATGCTGCACAAATCTTGAAAAATCAATATGCCTTCTCTATAAAAGTCTCAGCTGCAGGAGTGTGAGTAAAAGCACTGGGTTAGGCAACATTAAATACAATAAATTATCATTTGTTTGAAATCATTACAAGGACCACTATTGAACTTAAAAAGGCTAAAACAGGCCAGCTATCTCTCAGCAGTTTAAAGTCGATTTCACCTGAATTGGGGATCCGCCTGACGGGAAGAAGAAAAAAAAAAAAAAAAAAAAAACACCTGGTTAGTGGGTGTGTGTATTGCTGCAGCACTGCTGTCATGGAGACACCAATCTAGTGGTTGTGGGAAGTGATGACATCACACTTGGTGCTTAGAGTCCATAAACTCCCATGGGGGAGAGAGAGAGGAAGGTGTTGGGGTAGGGCTGGGGACAGTGCAGGTAGCTCTTTTTTTTTTGTTGTTGTTGTTTTTTTTTTTTTAAGACTAGCTAAAAAACGTGACGTCCCAGTGCATTACTGTGATAGCTGCAGACCCTTCAAAGGAGATGACAGTGTAAAAAACAAAATGGGGGACGTAGAGTAGAAAAAAAAAAAAAAAAAAACAAACAAAGCAAAGCAAACAACAAAAGCACAGCTCTTGAGCCAAACAAGGCCTTCCCGTACTTTTTTTTTTTTAAGTGCAAAATCCCATCCTCTGATAGGTCAGCTGCGGGTCAGGTGACCCAGCCCTGTGTGTGCCGCTCCTGCAGCTGGGGTGCGATGGGATGGGATTGGACGGGACGGGACGGGACAGGGAGGGCAGCATGTGGTAAGGGATCGCCTGCATGAAGATGAGGATGAGGAAGAGAAGGAGCGATGAGGAAGTTAGTGCTGGCTGAAGCCTTGAGGCTCAGAAGTGGTCCACACACACTGACAGGCAGGCAGACAGTGAGTGAGGGTAATGATCACGTTCTCTGGCTGAGGTATGGTTTTTTGTTTTGTTTTTGGATTGAAGCAGTTGAGAAAAGATGACGCAAGAATGACTATGTGTGGGGTGTGTGTGTGTGTACTGGAAAAAAAAAACATATGTGGGGACACAGTGAGGAAAAAGTGGAGAGGATGGAGGTCAACTTAAGCTATGGGGAGGCAGCGGTGACATTCTCACTGGCTGGCTGGCTAGGAAGGGGTGGGATATAAAAACGAAGGACTAGCTGCATCTTCCAATCAGCTCTGATCTTGACTAGGACACGCTAGCTCCTATTGGTCTGGGCCTGTAAGCTGGGACGGAGGTAACAAGGTCCCATACCAGTAGCACACAAGATTAAAAGGTGTGGCTCTGGCACCGATGGTAAGGGGTGGAAGTGAGTTGTGCTGGGCATGTAAAGGAGTGGGGCAGTGGGGCTCCTTGACTGACTGACTGACATGTTGTAGGCATTGGCAGCAGCTGTAAGGGCTGAGTGAAGCTGAGAGAGTGAAGTGCATGAGGGGGCTTAGAGGAGGGGCATGTGTGTGTGGGTGGCGGGAGGGTGGTGGACACACTGGGTTTTAGGGGGGCATCAGAGATGCTCTGACACCCCTAAAGGCTGCCCAGCGCGGGGCTCTTGGGGCTGTCCTCCTGAGCGGGGGCCAGGCGGCGCAGGCTGGCGCTGGAGTAGCCCTCGTCGCTGCCGCTGCTGCGCCAGCTGGCCCGCTCGTCCCAGTCACTCACGCTGGAGCTGCTCCACTCCAGGTCGCCCAGCAGGCAGTCAGTGCCCTCCACGTCCACGTCCACGTCCACATCGAGCTCCTCTGCAATGCACACACACACAAATACAGACACACACACACACACACAAACAGAGACACACACACGCACACACAAACAGAGACACACACACAGACACACACACAAACAGAGACACACCCACACACACACACACACACACACACACACACACACACACACAAACAGAGACACACCCACACACACAAACAGAGACACACCCACACACACACACACAAACAGAGACACACCCACACACACACACACACACACACACACACACACACACACACACACACACACAGTTAACATGCATGTACAACAAGTAAAACATGTAAGCTACAAAAATAAAACATAAAACAGCATTGAGTACTAGCCAGTTTAAGCTTAGTAATATCCACCATCATTTAACGAATATAATGTATGGCAAGTGATTTTAAGAGTTTTTGTTTGTGCAAACTTTACACCCTTACTCTTAAAGGAGAACTTCGGTGTAAAATGAAAATTGGCATGTTAAAACATCATACCGAGTTGGTATGTGTACGGAGGAGCAAAATTGATTTAGCCTGTTGCATTCAGAGTTTAACTATTTTTCATTGTTTGTCCCAGAAGGCTAACAATGGAAGTGGTAGGTGCCCTTAGACGAAACATGACGGCTACGCTATTTTTAAACCATTAAAACAGCTGGAAGAAACTCCACACTCCATCGGTAGTACAACAAAGGCCCTGACATTAAAAACGAGGCACTGAGAACTTTGTAAGTGTACACAACATTTATTAATAAAACAGTTTTGACAAGCAGTACTTTGCTGTAGTTTCTCGTCGCCGCCATGATGAAAGTCTGCACAGGTCGATTGTCTAACACGAACCAACAGGAAGAATAGGAGGAAAGGTAGTACAATCAACTTGTTTGGACTTTCATCATGGCGGCAACGAGAAACAACTGCAAACGACTGCATGTAAGAACAGCTTTTTAAATAAACGTTGTGTACATTTAAAATATTCTCAGTGGTTCGTTTTGAATGCCAGAGCCTTTGTTGTACTACCAATGGAATGTGGAGTTTCTTCGAGCTGTTTTAATGGTTTAAAAATAGCGTAGTCGTCATGCTTCGTCTAAGGGCACCTACCACTTCCATTGTTAGCCTTCTGGGTCAAACTATAAAAAATAGTTAAACTCTGAATGCAACAGGCTAAATCAATTTTGCTCCTCAGTACACATACCAACTCGGTATGATGTTTTAACATGCCAATTTTCATTTTACACCGAAGTTCTTCTTTAAAGCAAAACAAAATGAATCAGTCATACGTCAGGGGAACTATCAGTAACCACACATTGTGTATTAAGGTCAATTAGTAACCAAGTTCAAGGGAGTTCAAGCAAAAACACACATCTGTTTAGGAGGGCAGTAGAGCACTGCCCTACAGTCGGTGTGTGTGTGTGCAGTCTGTGGTAAGCTTAAGGCAAACGTAAGGGGGTGTGTATTTGTGTATGTCTCTAGCCTTATCAGGAGCTGGTTTGCCTCAAATGACGACAAAAACTGTGCTGCCTGGCTGTACATTATCAATGGCCACCTTGTCTGATAGCACAGTGCTGATATGATAGTGCTGTCCATGTTCATGCAGAAGACCAAATGC
Organism: Coilia nasus; assembly: GCA_027475355.1. Lineage (NCBI taxonomy): Eukaryota > Metazoa > Chordata > Actinopteri > Clupeiformes > Engraulidae > Coilia > Coilia nasus. The sequence continues at coordinate 13,260,258 of CM050217.1, forward strand.
ACCTTAGCGTGTACAGATGAATGCAGATGCATGCGTGTGCCTGTGTCTGGGTGTGTATTATCTGGGTCTGAGGGATGAGAATGGACCCTATTCTCTGTCAGTGTTTACCAAGGGCTGGGTCTAATCTGAGGAGATGCTGGGGCCCAAGCTGCCTCTGCATTTCTGTGTAAGTGTGTTTGTGTGTCATCTGTTTATGTGCGTGCCTGTGTGTGTGTGTGTCTGTGTGTGTGTGTGTGTGTGTGTGTGTGTGTGTGTGTGTGTGTGGTGAAGGTCTGCTTTATCCACACAGATAATGGAGTCCATATCTGTATGCCTTTGTGTATTGAAGGCTGGGGGAAAAACTCTGAAAACATATTTTTTTGGTGCAGACTATAATTAATACTTTGATCATAGTGATAAATAAATGTATAAATAAGTGGACAACAAGCATTTGGCTTTTGTACAATTACTAGGCAAATCCTGTTCATTTCAGCAAAAATAAAGTTGTAAAATACAGTTGTTTGGGTTATTTTGTTTACATGTAGGCTATTTTGCACAGTAAATACAGACTTGGGGGTGAGGGAGGTCAGAAATAAAATTTGGAAAAACTCTTTAATGTCATATGGTGTTATACCATAGTGTTAGCTAATGTGTTGAAGTGCTACTGTTGGTGCCTTCTGTGGTAACCGTCCTCTAAATTTATGGTTTGAAATCTGGTAAACCTAAAAGTGCTCTTGGATGCAATTGCAGGCTACCGTAGGCATTTTATATGTGAAGATCTCCTGATGACACTGTGTAATATGATAAAATGCCTACCAAGCCACAACGTCTTTAGAAAACAAGGCAATCTGACTCATTTACGCACACACGCCCACACGTGTGTAATCTCGGTAAACAAACAAGCTGTAACTATGGTAACCATAATAACCAGATAACACTTCAGATTGAGCTTACATAATACCTGTGCTGGGTATGGGTCAATTGTGGACATTAAAAATAAATAAATAAATAAATAAATAAATAAATAAAAATGTAAGGCTTGCTAGGTTTTGAAATTAGCGTCCAGACTCACACTTCGGTGTTTGTGCGTTTTACCATGGCCTGAGTGACCAGTCTCCACAGATAGTGAAACCCAGTATCTGTGTGCTTGTGTGCATGTGGAGTCTGCAGGTTGTGTGCATTTGTATGTGTGTGGGCGTGTGTGCATGAATGTCTGGTTGGAGTCCGATTTGTCTGTCTTTAGGTTGTTGTCTGAGCTTGTGTATGTGGATGTGCAGGCACGTGTGTGTGTGTGTGTGTGTGTGTGTGTGTGTGTGTGTGTGTGTGTGTGTGTGTATGAATGTCGGTTTAGCCTGATTGGAGTCTGAGAAGACAGTGAAGCCCATGCTGTCTGCATGTTGCTGTCTGTGCTTGTGTATGTGGGCTTGCAGGCGTGTGTGTGTGCAGGGATGTGTGTGTGTGTTTGCGTGTATGTGTGTGTGTGTAGGGATGTGTATTTACCCTACTTGGAGTCTAATTTGTCTGAGGTGGAGCACATGTTGTCTGTATGTTGCTGTCTGTGCCTGTGTATGTGGGCGTGCAGGTGTGTGTGCATGCATGTGTAGGGATGTGTGTGTACCCTGGTCGGAGTCTGATTTGTCTGAGGAGACGGTGGAGCCCATGCTGTCTGTATGTTGTTGTCTGTGCTTGTGTATGTGGGCGTGCAGATGTGTGTGTGTGTGTGTGTGTATGTATGGATGTGTGTGCAGGGATGTGTGTGTACCCTGGTCGGAGTCTGATTTGTCTGAGGAGATGGTGGAGCCCATGCTGTCTGTGCTTGTGTATGTGGGCGTGCAGGTGTGTGTGTGTGTGTGTTTGTGTGTGTGTGTGTGTGTGTGTGTGCAGGTGTGTGTATGTGTGTGCAGGGATGTGTGTGTACCCTGGTCGGAGTCTGATTTGTCTGAGGAGACGATGGAGCCCATGCTGTCTGTATGTTGCCGCCTGTGCTTGTGAATATGGGCGTGCAGGTGTGTGTGTGTGTGTGTGTATGGATGTGTGTGTAGGGATGTGTGTGTACCCTGGTCGGAGTCTGATTTGTCTGAGGAGACGGTGGAGCCCATGCTGTCTGTATGTTGCCGCCTGTGCTTGTGAATGTGGGCGTGCAGGTGTGTGTGTGTGTGTGTGTGTGTGTGTATGGATGTGTGTGTAGGGATGTGTGTGTACCCTGGTCGGAGTCTGATTTGTCTGAGGAGACGGTGGAGCCCATGCTGTCTGTATGTTGCCGCCTGTGCTTGTGAATGTGGGCGTGCAGGTGTGTGTGTGTGTGTGTGTATGGATGTGTGTATAGGGATGTGTGTGTACCCTGGTCGGAGTCTGATTTGTCTGAGGAGACGGTGGAGCCCATGCTGTCCATGCGCGTGCGCTCCACGCCCAGCTGCTCCAGTCGGCGTCTCAGGTGCCGCTGCTCCCGCTGCAGGTGCTCGATGGCGTGCTGCGCCTTGCGCTCGCCCTCCTCCAACCGCTGTAGACACACACACACACGTACACACACACGTGTACACACGCGTACACACACACAGAAATATGAAACTAGGACATAACCATGAATGCACACATAGTATTGCCTGAGTATAATATAAATCTGATTCAGACAATCAGCGTTAGGGGTATGACAATCACCTCTAAAAGCCATCTTTTCAACATGACTACACAAAATACTATGCACCTTTGTCACCCACTGAAAAAAAAACACCTGTACGATAGACTCTAACCCAAAGAAACGCATATTAACCACACCTTTATGTGTTCCTTGGCCTTCATTAGCAGGCTGAGGGTGGTATGCCTGTTGGAGTCTGGTCCCAGAGGTACAAGTGATTTTAAGCGCTCCAAACACAGCCGTAAGTGTGCCCGCCTGTGGGTGGGGGAGAGGAAGAGGGGGAGAGAGAGAGAGAGAGAGAAAACAGCCTAAGTAAAAGCCCCTTGGCGGACTGACAGACAGACACTAGTTTAACAGTTTCCTGGGCCTCATCAGTTTGTGGATGACTTGCACATTAGAAGACTTACCACCTTCTCTAGTTATTCTGGATACTAGTAAAAAGGAGCAACCCTTACAAGTAGTTTCTCGTTTATGCATAAGCACATCAAGCAGGTTCTTCATTTCATGGACTTCCATTTCAGACCGTTTCATTCCGATTTCTATTTGTGGCACCACTCTTTGCTTACACCTTTCCTCACCCCCCAACCCCTTCCTTTGCAGAGTCCGTCTCCCTCCGTCAGTGCTGTCTATGCTGATGGCTTTGGCAGCTGCGAGGGGTGTGGTGGGTGGCGGTGATCACATGATGTGTGTTATGTAACCTCCTCAAAGTACACCACTGCTGCCACTGTATGCGTACGGAGGCGGGGGGTCAGCGCCTCTCGCTTTTAGTGCTTGCCTGCGAGCATGTGTGTGTGTGCGAGCATGTGTGTGTGCGTGCGTGTGTGTGTGCGTGTGTGTGTGTGTGTGTGCGAGCATGTGTGTGTGCGTGTGTGTGCGTGCGTGCGAGCATGTGTGTGTGTGTGTGCGTGTGTGTGTGTGCGTGCGTGCGAGCATGTGTGTGCGCGCGTGTGTGTGTGTGTGTGTGTGTGTGCGAGCATGTGTGTGTGCGTGTGTGTGTGTGCGAGCATGTGTGTGTGCGTGTGTGTGTGTGTGTGTGCGTGCGTGCGTGCGAGCATGTGTGTGTGCGTGTGTGTGTGTGTGCGTGCGCATGCACTCCATGCTAAACAAACAACAGTTTTGCTCTCTATATATGAATCACTACTTTGCGAAGTGGCTCAGGTTGGTGCATTTCAGGTGGGAGTTCAATACACTTACTGTGTGTGCATGCATGCATTTGTGTGTGTGTGTGTGTGTGTGTGTGTGTGTGTGTGTGTGTGTAAGACATACGTGCCCCATCTGAGTGTACAGCTTATATTAAAAGTTTTCCATCTCAAAATCTACATTAGATTTCGTTTTATTACCCAAATAGCTCCTGCTCAACTGATCAAAGTTCCCAATGTAATTTCTACTTAAGATCCCCTGTAAATGTTGAACTGCCACCAGTCATATATTAAAAACATCACCTGACTGGGCACTTGGGCTGTTCTTGAGTTGAACCTGCTGACTCCACACTATGGTCATGTGACGTGTCGAATTCAAGGCCGACCAATATGACAAGGCAGCAGTAGGCGAGAGGAAAAGAGGTGGCCCTCCGCGCTACAAATAAACAAAGGTGTGTACGTGTGTGTGGAAGCGTGTGAGAAAGCCAGACTGACAAGTCTGGTGTTGCTGGAGGTAAAGGTCAATAGATCTGGAGAATATACACAGGCATACACATAGACACACACACAGTCCTTGACTATTGCTCACAAACACACACACACCACTGTCACTCTGAAATCCTGACCCTTATTCAAAGGCATGCAAACACACTTGTGCCGCCACCCTCATGCAAAGTAGAGCAGGAGGTGAAGGTTTCGACCCCCGCCCTCTCCCGTTCTGCTGTACACAAGTCTGTCCAAAGGGCACTAGACAGTCTTTATATAACTTCACTGGGAATGGCTTGACTGTACGCCTATGACATAACAGAGCTTAGGAGCCCAATGTTTGCTAAACACGGTAAAACAGCAGGCTGTCCCGTCTGCCCACAGCCACACGCGACTGCAGTAAATTGTCTGGCAAATACAGGGGAGACAGACAGAAGGGCGAACGGGAGAAATGCCGTACTGTTATTTCTCAGATCGGCGTATTCTCTGCTCTGAGCTGGGAGGTCCTGGGAAGTCTAGCTGTAGTATTTGTCCCAATGTACTGTACCAGGAGGAGGTGTTCAACTGGACAAAATGTGCTGTAACATTAATTCATTACATTCAAAACAGGCCATCTGGGATCATCGTAGCAGACGGTGACTTCGTAGGAGATTTTAACTTTTAAAAGTGTGGCTGGTCACACTCCTCGTCTCTTAACTCTGTGAAAGTAGGTCACGCAAACAATTTGTCATTTGGTTGACTGTAAATTCCTGGGGTGCAGGCTTTCCTATCTCCCCTCTGCCCTATTGACTTTTGGGTAGTTGCCTTGACTCTTGAGAGTGAGTGGGTACACGCAGGGGCTATAAAGCTGTGTTGTTTTGGTTATAGCCTTTGCCAACCTTGCATGTCTTGTCTGATCTCTGGTGACTTACGTTCATTCATGCAGGCGGGGGGTCTTCTTAATTGAGAGCAAATATGCATAATGCATTGACAAGGGCTTAATAAGGCACATCTTACACTGGGAAAGTGCCCCCTAGCCTATTTGTTTTCATCTGTCTCTAACTATTACAAAGTCCTGCTGATATTACTCAAGTGCATCTATTCTTCCTGTAACGGATTCAGCCAAATCCTGCAGTAGTGTTTGAATAATAAACTGTGTTGTATCCGGGTTGAGTTTAAAACATGGTGTATCGTGAATGGTAATGATCAATGCATTATTCACTGGTTAATGAGACTGCATTTTTAATTTTAGGATTTCAAGTAATAATACATCTGGGGTAACAAGTTGGAGAAATTCAATAACACAAACACAATAACTGACTAAAATGACATGACCTAAATAAGAAAAAGAAAAGGGTCTTAGGTCTTGGGTCTGAGATCAAAATACAAAGCTGCCTTATAGTGCTGTTTTTCACATATAAACAGAAATGCTGGTATTACAGGATAGATGCCTCTAGGGGACTGTACTTGGTTGGGTTGGAGCTGAACAAATCTGACAACAGTGATTTAATAAAAAGGGTAGGCGGTCTCCAATTGCTTCAAAATTGGGTTGTTAATGTTTAATTGGCTTTCAATTCAATGTCTTAAAATATTAACCAATTAAAAGTTTCAAAATTAACTGCGCAAACAAGTTGCAGTCAGGTTCGTTTTATCAACAGCTTTCAGTGGAATTCAATGATGGCTTTAGCTCTACACAACTGCAATGCTATTACTAAACTGAGAAGGTAAATTTCAGGCATTTTGCTAAACCTACCCTTTTCTGTGTGTACAAGGACAAATTGCAAAATTGCAAAACTAGTACAGCATTTGGTGCACCACTGTTCTCTCTTTAAATCTTATGAAACTCCTTAAGATGGCAAGTGCAAGGTCTGCAAGGCTCACCATAAGTACATTTTGTTAACTACAACATGGTGAATACGCACTATGCAACACACTTTTTACATTACATTACATTACATTACACTTAGCTGACGCTCTTATCCAGAGCGACTTTAGGGGGTTAGATGCCTTGCTCAAGGGCATCTCAACCATGGGTATGGTGGGATTCGAACCAGCAACCTTCCGATTGCAAGACCAACTCCCTAACCACTAGGCCACAGCTGCTTTAAGGTTACTTACATGCTTTGATTTAGCAGAGACCTTTTCGATTTAAGGTAGGAGCATCTGATAATTAACTGGCCCTACACTGAAGCCTTACCAAAGCTGCACAGGCTCCATATAAAACTCTGGTCTTCATCGCATATTTTAAAACAGTGCTGATCAACAATCCCAAGTACTAGTCAAAACATGGTGTTAGCAGTCAATTATAACCATTCGGACCACCTTAGTGCATTCCTACTGATAAATCTCTCACCATTAGTTAACTGCTGATTAGAAACTATATGCCTTCATGGATGGCGACAGAATTAAGCACTAAAGATTTGCATCTCATCTTTAATTCAGATGCACTGTGCCCATACAAACAGAAGCACTGGTCTCAACTAATCCCAGCATGAATACTTGATTACAATGTAGCACTTGAGTGTTTAATCCTACCCATGATTCAAACACACAGCCCTTTCAGGATTAGCACAGAATATATGGGTGACTCTGAGGCCTCTCCGATATACCAATATCAATATCAATACACCAAGATCCTACAAAATGGTCTTTAGCAAATCAATGCCGAGTCCTTCAGGAGGAGTGTGCGGTCTATCGCTTTTGTTTGTGTGGGTTGAGGCTTGGGCCTCGGTATCTGCTTTATTCACCAGCGTGTGCCCAGCTTAATAGACGAGCCATGAGAGACAAAAATAAAACTGAATAAAATGCTCAACAGGACGGTGCGGCGGTGGGGTCTGCATCATGTCGTGTCTGAGGCAGGCGGGCAGGCAGCAGATGGATCAGGGCGGGCATTACTGCTGGCTGCGGGAGATGACAGGAGGGCGGTGGGTAAAGCGAGCTGACATGCATTGTTAGCCTAACTGTGAGCATGTGAGTGGCTGTGTGTGTGTGTGTGTGTGTGTGTGTGTGTGTGTGTATGCACGTTTGTGTGTTTGCTTGCATGAATGCAGGGCCTGTGCGACTACTATTCATACAAAAACATGCGACTGTGTACTTGGACAGGCCTTTGTGTGCTGTAAATTGGCACATGTGTGACAGTGTGCAGCCATGCGTGTCTATGCTTAAGTGGGACTGTGTGAGTGTGTGTGTGTGTGTGTGTGTGTGTGTGTGTGTGTGTGTGTGTGTGTGTGTGTGTGTGAGTGTGTGTGTGCGTGTGTGGGAAGACAGAGCACGGAGCATGGATGAGCCCAAGTGCGAGGGCTTCAGACACACTCTGCTGTGCTGCTGCTAGCATGTATTATTCAGGCTGTCTGAGCCCAGCTGAGTGGGGCTCCACTATGGGCTCCACGTGGGCCTGGAGAGCCGACGCAGGGGGAGCGGAGGGACCAAGAGGAGGGGGGTGGTAGGGTTGGTGAGGTGGTGGTGGTGGTGGTGGTGGTGGTTGGGGATGAGGGACAGCCCTGATCATTAGTGCTACAGCTGCCCAGAAATGGAACATGGTGCTGCACAAACCTCCACCGTCTCCTTTCGTGCAAGACACTCAGTTCATAGAAACCTTCATCATCATCATCGTCACCATCAACATGTAGCATTCACCGACCAGCTCACCTCCAATTCGCCTACACTCACCATGACACAATCTGATGAATGCTTTGGGTCATGGTATTTGGCAGAAGTGGAACTGGCAAAGGTATGAGGCAGCAGGATTGTCTCCTTGCATTAGAAAATAATCATTAACTTCTCATTCTGCCCCAATCCAACCTTAACACATCAAGACAAACAAAGCAACCTACAGTTTTAACGATGCTGCTGCCTCACTGATGTGGACACAGGAGGAAAAATTGTTTGACAAGACAAGCAATAGCACACACACACACACACACACACACACACACACACACATACACACACACACTCAGACAGGTGACTGAGTCCTACCTGTTCTTCTCCATTTCATTATGTGAAGATCTGTAGGGAGAGAGAGTGAGGGAGAGGGGGCGAGACAGGGAGAAAGGGAGAGACAGAGAGAGAGAGAGGGAGGGGGGGGGGAGAGAGAGAGAGAGGGAGAGAAAGGAGAGAGAGAAAGAAGAAAGAAAGAGAGTGATAGAGAAAGAGAAAAGGGAGAAGACAATGGGAGCAGAGGTTAAAATCTTACTTATGTGAATAGACCAGAGCCTAGCAGCATGTTACAACAGAATTCAGATACTTCACTTTTTTCCTTTTTACCCTGGTACATTAGTGGCTTGGAGGGTGGCTGGAGAGGTGACCGAGTACAGTGTGCATTTCTGTGCGCGCGTGTTGTGTGTGTGTGTGTGTGTGTGTGTGTGTGTGTGTGTGTGTGTTTGCGCACGTGTTTAAGAGAGTGCTTCAACTAATGTGTGTGTCTGTGTCAGTGTGTATTCACAGAGGGTGGGCACGGAGTTCAGACAGAGAAGACGGGGTGTTTTGAGTGTTTGTGCATTTTGTGTGTGTGTGTGTGTACTGGGTGGCACTGAGGGCTGTTTGAGCTTGGATGTGAGTGTGTGGGAGTGGAGAGATGGAGGCTCTGCGTGGAGCATGGGCGTGTTAAATGAAAGAGAGGCGCACAGAGACCATCAGGGGTGTTTTTAAGAAGAAATGAAGAGAGCACGAAGCCATGCCCGCAAACACATTTTCATACACACACACACACACTTGATAAATTTCAACACCACAGCCCCACTACTCACATACACACCTCCCACGTACTCATCGAATTTTTCTTTCCATACATGCCACACACAATGTTCCTCTGCAGTACGAATGGAGCTTAAATCAACTACTATTAAATACCACAGTCCTCTCCTTACGGTGCACATGCTGTTCGCAACTTTTGCTGGGGGCTCTAAAAATAAAACATGGATGACGTTCAAATAGCTAATGGATACAGCTCTCATCGTGTGGTTTTCCAGCCAGGCTGTTCCAAGCTGAAAAAAAAAAAATGCAGTTCTGATATCTAAACATCCCTTACATCTTCTGTTTTGTTCCATTATCCTCACACATAGATTAGGACTGCATAATATTAGAAAAATGTGGGACATGCCATAACAAATGTTGGAATGTCGATGTACTTTAATTATAAATAAATCATTTTACACTTCAGTCTTTCAGTCTTCACTAATATGCCCCGAGACAGTAAGCAACGTATGCTATAGGAGGATATCAGAGGCAGGGCTCCGATGTTTTGCCAAACATATTAACATGCAGAGTGCAAAAGCACAGCTTATCGGAACGCACCATTTATTGCAGCTAGGGCATGTTTTTATGATATGTGTATCACAATATTGTATGTTGCAATACTGCGATACCTTCTGCTACCTTGTGCAGCCCTAACACGCATACCGATATACATTCACACACACGCTAACCCAAAAACACACATCTCCAGTCTATATATACACACAGGCACTCATTTTCCTTGCAGCTCCCTTTTTTCTGCTCACATGCACTTTCTATACCTTCCCCCCTCTTTTTCACACACACACACACACACACACACACACACACACACACACACACACACACGCGCAAAGAGGCCCAGGGGGTAAACTTAGCAACGGTAACCAAAAACACAGGACAAAGATGGCTTGGCTACGGGGGGTTTTGCGTGACATGCACTACGTTTACAGTCTGGCCACCACTCTAAAATGAGCATGGGCACCACTCTAGAATGACCATGGCCACCACGTTAGAATGAGCACGGTGCCCACTCTAGAATGAGCACGGTGCCCACTCTAGAATGAGCACGGTGCCCACTCTAGAATGAGCACGGTCCCCACTCTAGAATGAGCACGGCCCCCACTCTAGAATGAGCACGTCCCCCAATATAGAATGAGCATGGTCCCCACTATAGAATGAGCACGGCCACCACTATAGAATGAGCACGGCCACCACTCTAGAATGAGCATGGCTGTCACTCTATAACAAGCACAGCCACCACTCTACAAAGAACGTGGCCACCACTCTACAATGAGCATGGCTCCCAGAATGGGAGTGGGGAGCATAAAAGTAAGAGTGGTCTGAATCATCTTTGACAAGGTGGGAGCCTCTACCCTCTGACAACTTTCCATATGATTTTATGGGTGCAGACCACACCACTGCTGTGCACACCACTGCAGACACCTGGTCTAGTTTCTACTCAGGGAAAAACAATCTGCTGCAGAAATGGGGTGAAGGGGTGAGCTACTGGAAAGTAAGACTGAGGGAAAGACAAGAGACACCCCCAGTGTCCATCCCTTCGCACCTTCATCTGACCCCCCCCTTTCAGCCAGCCTGCCTGCTGACCCCCACTCCAAAAATACCCGACCTCCGAGCTTCAGCGCCGGACTCATGTCACCGCCTGGTCAGCTCGCCGATAAATCACCCTGCCCAGGCCCCACTAAGGGGGACAAACTGGCCCGTAGGCACAGCACGTGGAGGGCAGTGGGACCAGACTTACTGGCTAAACATCAGCGACAGGAAGGCGTATATTCATCTGGGGGGCTGGTGGGAGGGGGTGTTGACGCGAACTACAGGTTTGCCATGCACACAAGGCCAATTGTGGCCTTATTGTTAAGGAGATAGTCTTGTGAGGAGCTGTTGCTGTCGCTAATTTACCTGTACTGCACGTTGCTCTGAAAAAGGCTGTCAACTTAATGACATGTAATGTAATCATGTTATGCACGTGGGCTGAGTAGTGCAAAGACAAGCAGTGCAATCTGTCAGTCCATGACCCCCTACTCCGGTTTGCACAGAGTGGGTCCCCAGCCAATCGCATACCAGGGAAGGTGACTAGGACACCAGTGACATAACATTCCAACACGTCAGTGCATTTTATGAATTTCATGCCTTTCCTGAAAAAAAAAAAAGTGGGACTTTAAAAATCCACTACATTTTGAGGAATTCCATGACTGAGGAAAGCCTGTGCATAATTCACCAGACACAAAGTCTACCTCAACACTACCCTGATTTACACCTATGCTTTTATTTCTACACTGGCATCTGAGGAGCAACAATATATTTGCAATACGCAGTCATTTATGTCCAACTAGCACTCTTAGACTGGTTAGCTAAACTGCAAATACAAAATACATACACATTAAGTACACATTAGGTGACTATTTTTGGGCAACTAAAGCCAACAAATGGACATATCTATACAGTAGGCATTTAGGGAATGCCCAGTTATGGCTCTGTCTGTCTGCATATACATAGGTGTCCACAAACAAGAGATGTAGGCCTACTGATATATGCGCTGAAATTGTGAATTTTATCAAGATTTCTGAAAGACCATAGATGTATGGATTGTCATTGCTCGTGTTTTGAGATGAGGATGGTTCATGTCCAGAGGTAATGTCCAGGTCATCATAAAGATCCTTGGCTAAGCCTGAGCTCCACCCAGCAACCACCTGTGATGGAGCAAAACACCATCATGGTGACTTTGCTGCCTTGTTGAACATGGCTGGATACTGCTACTCATGTAACGTGCAGTACAGACCGCACCACACTATGTAAAGATATACAGCCTGACAGAGCTGTTCCCACTGCTTCCGTATTTGTCTGACAGGATGCTCTCCATGATAAAGGTGCAAAGGGTTCTTGAGTGTCCAAGCAATCAGTCTGAACCGTAAAGATCCTGAGAACAGCACGCAGTGGCTGTTCCCATTTCATCTGAACTCCTAGGCATCTAAAATGGTCCATTTTCTTCACAGGAGTAAATACATACACCCAACACACTCTTGCTAATACACTATTTCCTGTGTAGATCCTGAGAACGGCACGGAGTGGCTGTTCCTATTTCATCTGAACTCCTAGGCATCTAAAATGGTCTATTTTCTTCACAGGGATAAATACATACACCCAACACACTCTTGGTAATACACTATTTCCTGTGCAGACCAGGCCTTGCAGAGCTGCATAGTGGGCAAACCTAAGTGTGTAAATATCCACACAGTCACGTACAGAGATAAGAAAAGGAGACCCAGTGATGCAGACCTGGAAAGCCCCTGTGGGGAAGGTGAGAGCTGGTGATACGCCGCTCTCGGCCATTAACACCTGACAATAAGTCAGGCTAGTCATCACCTGCTCCAACATCTCAAGCAGTCAAATCAGCATGGACTTTAACCCGCTATAATGCATGCAATAATACTGAGACCATCAGCCATGTCTTGATTAAGATCACTGCTATTTGGCAGACATTCCATCCATAAAAGGATGATATGGCCATGTCCTCAGCCTATGTGTCAGGGAGGATGATTTCTGTTGACATGTTGACACGTCTTAAAGAACTGGGAATTAAATCCAACATCCAGTTTGGATTGGATTCTTTTATAGTTTTGGAGCTTGTTATTCAATAAATGAGGACACTTCTGCAGTTTACCATCTAAATTGGATGAAATATTTGCAAAAATTAACCAAATGAAAGTGGGTGATGTTAAAGACTTATGTGCAAAGAAAACAGATAAAACAGTTAGATCTGGTGTGACCGTTTCCTACATTTTCAGCTTTTCTAAATTGGAAGCATGAATGATGATTGTTGTATGGTCATGGCAGAAGAGTTGTACTGTAATGATGTTTCAACAAAGAATAACTGCTGTACTTTCCTGCCTGAACAAACTAACTCATATACTATTCATGTATTGATGCCCTACTTTCAAATCAAATTATTGTAAGTATTATTTTGTTGTTAACATATGAGATTTCATGCAAGGTTTGATTTGCTCCACAGAAGAACATTTAGGGCTTCTTCCATGAGGATCAATTTCACAACACACTTTCAGCTTTTGTGATGTACATTTGGTCATTATTAAAGGAGAACTTCGGTGTAAAATTTACAATATTCTCAGTGCTTTGTTTTGAATGCCAGAGCCTTTGTTGTACTACCGATAGAGTGTGGAGTTTCTTCGAGCTGTTTTAATGGTTTAAAAATAGCGCAGTCTTCATGCTTTGTCTAAGGGCACCTACTACTTCCATTGTTAGCCTTCTGGGACAAACGATCAAAATTAGTTAAACTCTGAATGCAACAGGATAAAATCAGTTTTGCTCCTCAGTACACATACTCGGTATGATGTTTTAACATGCCAATTTTCATTTTACACCGAAGTTCTCCTTTAACAGTCAAAGGCTTATCACAGCTAACTGTAAAAGAGTAAGTAACTGGTCAATTCTATTATCCTTTGCAACTGCTGTCATCCATCATGTCATACCAGTGACATCACAAGTTAGGATAATGTTCCACACAGCACAAAGTGGACTGAGCACAATGAGATCTTGAACATGTAACAGCCATGTTGCACAGTGTTTATTGGCAGATTACAGTGCTCCCACAGCTTCAGCAGAACAAGAGCCTTAACACCATCAGAACCATCATGTGGGTTGGATTGCTACAGCTAAACAGGACACCGAACACCCCTTTCTGAGCACATGCATGAATGTATATACAGTATGCCAATGAGCAGAGTGTGATAGAGGAGGAGGAGGACTTCATCTCAATAATGAAGGAGCTGTAGCGTTGGTGGCTGCCTGGGTCTGCCGGAGGAGAGCAGCAGAGAGGGGGAGGGGATTGGGAAAGCACTACTACCACCAACACGCGCGCGCAAACACACACACGTACGCTGATACCCTTCCCCCACCTGCCACAGGGAGACAAAACCAGCTAGGGCTGCAGGCTCTTATACAGCAACTACCAGTAACCTGACTTACAATAAGGCTGCCCTACATATCAGAAGGGTCCCCAAACAAAATGTTGGTGTACAGTTCACTAATTATGAGTCTCTCATAAGCCTACGGCAGAGATGTCTGGAGGAAAGGTAGGTGGGGTATCAATAATGGAAAAGGGGTCTATTCTGCCATTTTAAATCACCCTGACAGCTTAACTAATGGGCTACCATTGGCATCTGGTATGACTACATATGATAAAATAGCCTAGCACATGTAACGACAATTTCTTCAACACACTGTGAATAAAGATAATGCAACACACTGCTTTTGTTTTGTTTTTTACAGCTTTATGCACAACTACATGTAGTCTAAGGAAAAGAACAGGCATTAGTGCTGTGCCGGTCTATCCAGAGGACTGTGAGCAGAAAGCTGATGACCACAAATCTGGACTGAACAGGGGTCTGCAACATGTGCAGAGTAATACTGGATGGACAGCATGGTGCGTGACTTAACTTGAGCCAGTTAAGGGGCCTCTCACAAGTCACTAAAGACACTTTGATAAAGCCACAACTGCCATGGCAGAAGAAAGGGGCAAAATCTATTACAGATGAAAAACTAAAATGTCTGCCATTAGCATAGAGAACATTACTGAACAACTGTACTCGACCAAACTGAACATGTTTATATAAAAAAATAAAAAAACAGTACTATGCAGATATAAATAGTGCCGACCCCGTCTTAACCCTGGTTTAGGTTTAATATCCAGTGATCTAGAGTTACAGAGACATCCTGACACAGATTACTAAGGTGGCTGCTTTCACAGCTAACCATCTTCCTAATCTGGATAACAGCCGACAATGCCGTCCGGTGAGACACCTGCACTCTCACAAGGTCTTCATCCTGGTAATAAGCCCTCTGAAGTCACCCTGACATTGTATGAATGTATTTTTTTATCCTTGTTTTGCAACAATTTTGAATAGGGCAACTATAACACTGCTCACGGTACCTCACTGAGCCCACTGAGAGGTAATTTGTTTACTTGACATCAAATGCTTGCAAAAACATCAGGCTATTTCCAGAGCTTCCATTCAATAATATAAACAGGCTTTTTAGCTGTGCTTACTATATGTCCAATATTAAACAAGACACCCTCTAACATGCACACACACATAAAGTGTAATTTTTTTTTTTTGCCTTGCTGACTGCCAAACATCATCAAGCACATGGAGGATGTACATTACAGAATGATTGTGAGAGCGGATGCAATGCTCAATCCAGGAACTATACTGCACACGCCTCTGATGCAGACACAGCATATTGGTTGTTGCCTGGCTGAGTCTCATCTTCCGAGGTGTTGTGTGATAATCTGTCACACTGTGATGTGTTGAGTGTGTGTGTGTGTGTGGGGGGGGGGGGGCTGTCAAGCATGTTCAATGAAAGCACCAGTCTGTCATTGCATAATTAGGTCAAAGTACCTGCTGCTGGAGTTTTTCTTGCTTTTATTTTTCCGCTTTAGATTGTCCCTCTCTTTGTTGCTGGTGAAGGGTAACATCGAGGCATAACCGTGCTCTGCTTCTGCACAGGAAAAACAACCAGGAGGAAAGAAGCATTAGATTTCTTACTTCGCTAATTGCATGTACCACATGGACCCTACCTGGAAGTCGTCAACACGAGACAAAACACAAGTCCCATCCTGCTAAACTGCGGTTAATAATAAATGTTTTAAGGGAATATATGGCTCATGGGTCAATGATGTCATATGAACTCGAGTAAACCCGCTAGCCAGCCAAACCACAACAGATTGAGGGGAGGGGGATGCGCTAAGACAGTCTCGTTCAGGAACAAATAAACAGAGGTGGCAACAGAATCTGTATATGAGTACCAAAGAAAAGCATTGCAGATCGATCTTCTTCTATTGTAATTTTTGCAAACACATCACCAAGACACCCTAAAACATTGTAAACGGGTATGAAAACTGAGCAAAACAATATGTTAGAATCCCCTGCAGAAAACACGTTATTGGGCTGGTGGTGGATGCAATGCTGGTACCTCTCTGCTGAGAAAAGGGGAGGGTGCTTTTAACCATTGTTTTCACTACTTGCATACAAAACTGTGTGGGTTTTATGGACACAATACATCAAACAAGTGCAGGGCAGTGCAACATTTGTTTTCTTTTGGCTGACTAAAATCGTTTAATTGCTGGCAGACGTATAGTTCCTCGGATATGTTCTGCATCTCGTTTTGAGACAAACAAGGGCAACAATCAAAGACACAACATGCACACAACACATAAAATGACTAAGTTACTGTACCTCTTTCTCTGCGATCAAGGTATTCTGCAGCTTCGATCAACATCTGCACCATTCCAATCGCCGCCATTTTCAACAATAACACCGATAAAATGACAATCCGGGTCAGAATTGAGAAAACAACTGTGCTTTTTCTCCACTCTGTTTCCGCTTGGAGGGGATTACAAATAAAACGTTTCCTGTTATTTCTGCCACACAGTGACAAATGGTAGATACGTAACCTTTGAGATACTGTCTCAAGTCTACCAAGCAGGGCTTTCAATGTGTTGCTTCAGCTTATAATAAAAAAGCACGGTCAAATTAAGCAGCTAATAAGCTAGCTGACTAGCTTCCCCAGAAGCTGCTGCTGGTTTGAAGTGACTGCTATGGGAATGCCCTTGTTAACTAAACGAATTCCCATTCAATTGTTACTCTTCCAATGTTACCAGAACCTGGCGACTGCGCTACACAGCGTTAGCTTGATAACTGGAAATTTGGCGAATTGGAAGATAGAAAAGACGACAAGCTTATTTGCCTGGAAATGGAAATACTGAAGATTCAAGTTAAATCTGTGTTGAGTATTTGTTCCAAAGTAACTTCCTTGGACTAGGTTTAGGAGTCTTTGCTCACTTAAGTTAGGCTTAAACTGTTCCAAATAATATGAGTGACTGGCGAGATGTCTTGTCTGGTAAACTGTCAAATGAATAACGTTAGCTGGTAACAGCAAGCTAGCTACCTGTTCTTGTCAAGTTCCTTCGACTAAGTGGTTAGCAAGCTAGCCGGCTAGTCAGTCAATTTCTCAGGCAGTTCAATAAACAAGGTATTCTCGGGCAGAAACGGCTGGTAATCTATAAACTTCGTTGTTCCTATGTTATCGTTTTTTTGTCTTTGTACTAAAAGTGAAACAATTACACAAGACAGCTAGGATAGCAAGGCAATGTTAGCTGTCTGAGCTTGATCTGTTAACTGTCGAATGTATCCAGCTAACGTTACACGATCATTTTCGCAGTGTTGACAACCAGTCACCTGAACTTAAAACAAATCTATTCGCTTGATATAATCTATCTTGGCAGCTTTAAAAAATGATGTATCGAAGGTTACCTAAAATTGGTCGCTGAGACGTAGCTAGTTAGTTACCGTTAGCTAGCTGGTAGAATGATGAAAAATAATATTCGTTTCTTATATGTAACTTTTGAAGGAAAACTGTAACTTAAAAAGCTGACTAGCTAGCGATAGCTGGTATAAAATCGCACGCAAGACATCGAACGTGTTACATTCTTTTTGGTCTCGAGCTGCACAGACTGGTAAGAGGCGACCTGCAACCAAGCAAGCGGTTTGTTTATCAAAAATGGTAAGCTTCCCAACACAGACTACCCACACTGCCGACCGGTCGCAGAACTGCAGCCTAAAATTGAACACCTTTCAAAGGACTGTGTGGACTGAACTGTGATTGGTGCAGCGAAACGGCCAGGCGCGTCGCAATTGGCCAAATACATTGCCAGTTTATCTAATTATGTTGTCGAAGATGCCCAATAGGTGTTTTACAGCTAGGGGCAACCACGTCTACCTATGCTTGACATGTTCATGGCAGCAGTAGCACGATGGGAATGACTTGCAACAAAATTTGTTCGAGTGTAACAACTGTGCATAGATCCCTTCAAACGGTTTACTTTAAAGTATTTTGACCCGGGTATGAGCATAGACTGTACGATGCATAGGATCAGGCTGCACTACCATTGGGTGATAACAGCAACACCCATAAAGTTTCTTTGGACCACGCCCCCGCCAGTCTTCCTGTTTGTGTTGTTAACGTCGAAGTACTGAAGCTAGATGACAACACTGACAGGTTCAATTCGCATGTCAAGTATTGTTTTTTCATGCCTCAGCCATTTTAATCAGTTGGAACAATCAAAAGTTGCCTTACCCTTGGCCGACGATGCTGCATGCCTCTCTATTGCCATTCATTCAGTGCAAATCCTTACTATAGCCAGTTAAACTGAAATGTTTATATCTGATTACGGTGTATTGCAGGGTTAAATGAGCAACATAGACTGGTGTAAATATATAGAACTACGCTCTCTGATAAACAGAAACTCACGATGTCATTACACAATGTCATGAATCATTATGGTAATACATGGAGTTCCTATAATTCCAGCAATTTAGGTGTCACTGATAGTGTTTTGCAGAACGTTAAACGGATTATTTGGTAATCCACTCCAACTGGTGGATCATATAGAAAACTATTGAAGAACATTCTCAAATTCAGATTACATCCTGCATATGGCATAAAGCATCCAAATGTTGTGCATTCAGGACAAAGACAAACACACACACACATATATATATATATGAATGAGTAAAATGAAAATACAACAGAACTGAGGGATTAATGGTTTATTTGTACTATAAACTTTGCACATATGTTGACATCAGCACAGTAACCAAACTGCAGCATCATTACTAAAAACAAAACACACTCCTACTGCAATGAATGCCCCCGAGATGTGAATCTCAGCACTACAGAGGATTTAAGTCTGTGGAATTCGATCAGTGATCCAAGAGTAACAACACGGACACAACTGTATAAAACACATCTATGTTAAACCAATTGCACACATTTCAGAAGTCCTGGAAAGCAGACGAAAAAAAGCCAGTCACTGTCTGCAGAGGCTCACGCGATAAAATCCAGCGGTCTGTTGAATCCACCTTTTCGATTCATGTACTGCCTATAAAAGAAGAAAAAAATATGATTACATCATCGATCTCCTCCCTGCACCAATACATTACATCACCAGCTACCAATGGGAAAGCTGAATGCTGGACTTTTTAGCACCTGCCGAGGCGATTGGCTACAGTGTTAAGGACTGCTGTCTAGTCAGGTATCAAGTGTACTTTTGTACATACAAGTGCTTCACCCACTCTGCAAAGACAGAAAAATGTCTCCAGACAATAACTCTGTACCAGACACACCGAGGCAGATTTCTGTCCCAATCTTTTTCTGTGTATCTAAGTTGTCTACAATTCCTGTCCCTACATAACTTAATAAACCTATATGATCCAGGATTTTACCTGTATTCAGTTGCGACAATCTTGAGATCATATGAGCATTACTAATGTTTCTAGTGTTAGCAGTATACAGAGAAAGCCAGTAAGTGGGGCAAGACTCTACCAACATGTCTGCTTACATCCAGGAACTAGAATGTAACATCTTAAGAAATAAACTGCAGAGTATGATTAACAGTGAAAGCATGGGTTTTTTCCCTCTAGAAAAGTGCAGAGTTATGACTGCCCTAGATCACCCTCACTGCAGAGTTGCTTCACAAAAAAGCAAGAAAAAGCTGAAAGGGTGAGGACATGACCTGCAAAATGGCAATCTAAAACTGAACAGCTGCTTTGATAAGATTAGCATAACGCTGATTTGTCAATATCATCTCCTAAAACAGAAATGTTCTGTGGCACTCGTTACTCCTTCATGGGCCACTCCAAAACTCAATTGCATAGTGTCTGTGCCTGCTCTCAAGACTGCTAGCAACACATTAGCAAAACAAATCGAGCAAACCTAGCCTAGCAAATGCAGTGCATCATCTGTGGCCAAATCCTGCACATGACAACAAGATTGCCCCAGGACAAAACTGGCAGACACTGCACCCTTCCTCTTATGATTGCAAGTAAAATAAGTGGCTTTTGACAAGACATACTGAACAAGCACCATGAAAATAAGGAAAAAAAATGTCGATTTTAAAAAGTAACACCTCAGAAAAGTTAGACATCTCAAGGTCACATCACATTCCACAAAACACAACATGATCTTCACATTGGGAAATAAATACTTCTAAATCATTACAACAGAGTTCATACCTAATTAGATCTAAATGTGAGCAGTGAGCACACATTTAAGCTATCTAACAAAATAAGGCCAGGTATTTGCAACACCCAACATTTAATAACTGCCAACTGCAGTAAATGTGCATGAAAGGCGTTATATTCATCATATTTAGCATTATTTTAATTAGTAGCAATGACCAACAGGAGCTGACTGCCAGAAGCTGACTTCCTACAATTCCTTTACAAAGAAAGTGAAAAAAATATAGGCCATGCTAAATCATACCTGTACTTTCTCTTCATTGAGACATTGATAGCGTATGCATTGACTGACCCATCTACCTTCTTCCCCTGAAATAAAAGATTAAAAACAAATACAAAGCACAGCAAGTTAAATACAGACAGAGAACACTAGTAAATTCACACTGAAACATTGGTCTACTGCATACTGGTTGTATACTCACAGCGTGTTTCTCATTCTGCTCACATAATTTAACAAGTGGCAAAGCCCCCCCCCCCCCCCCCCCCCATATATATGTAAATACTTGCACAGACCCGTCAGCATATAGCTCTGTTGCTGCACTAATTCTGCCACCATGTGGCTAGTCTCAAGACTACCTGTAGTAAAACTATCTGTGGCCCAAAGTCACGGCCAAAACCTGCAACATTTGATACGGACCTCAGGTTTATCTCAACAAATAAGGTATAACAGCAGTTCAGTGAATGCTATACAATGGTCAAAAGTGAGGGAACATACTCTGTGTCATACTACAATTTGTGGTTTATGTGTTCATAGTAAACTGTAAATGAAAAAATTACTTGTGTTTTCTAATACATAAGGCTGATTACAAAAATGTGAGGGCAAGTACAATCTACATAATGGCAAGAGGAAATCAGGAAGAGAGAAAAAAAAAAAGTCAGGACAGTTGTATGAGAATATCATCTCACCTTGGAGCTGTCAAATGACCCAAATCCCATTAGCTTCATCATCTCTATCTCCTCCTCTGTTTTGCCCTGCATATCCTCCTCTGTAGAAGGGGGAGAACATCTTTTAGATTTGATTTTATGCCTTTATGATCTTTGCACAAGTATGATGATGTTGTTAGAAGCTGCCAGGACAGACTCAGTTTTAAAGTGTAAATTTAGGAAATTACACTAAAAAGAATATAATGAATTAAAAGAGCTATGCAGTAGAGAAACAAAATGGCAACAAACATGTGAAACAAATAGTAAACATTATTCAGATTAAGATGCCTCTTGACAAACAACAACCGCTGATTCAATGCAGACAATTTGCACTCTCTCACCTGATATTTGATGTACTTTCACGGGCTTGTCTTTCACTTCCTTCTTGTCGTCATCGCGTCTATCCTTTTGCCGCTGTGGAGAGAGAGATGAGGAACGGTGGCGGCGAGGAGACCTGTTCAAAAAGAACACAGACGCAGCTACAGAGAAGGTTATCCCTTCCGGGGAACGGAGACATCGGCATCATAAAAAGTTTAGTCGTATTAAGGCTCTTCAGGTCAGCGCAATGGACAGAGATGGACAAACCAGTTTGAAAAAGTTATTGCCATGTTTTCCTTCTGCCTGTTCTCTTAACACAGGCAATTTTACTAATTATCTCATCCACCAGACTGAATAGTTGTGCAAACCAGGATTAACTGGTTCAGTGAACTGGCTGGAACAAATATGTGGCAGGACTTTTAGGATGTGCGCCTGTGGCAAAGGACTGTGTGGGGCTCATGCAGCGGGACACCACCCACCTGGAACGCCGCCTGTGTGGAGAGCGCGAACGGCTCCGGCGTCTGTCCCTATCTCGAGACCTTGAACGCTCTCGATCCCGGCGTCGCCTTTCGCGGTCCCGTGAAGATGAACGTGAGCGACGCCTCTCTGGAAATCATGACACACAACATGTTGCACTTAGAGATTCTGAGTTGATATTAAATAGAATCACACAAACCTTTTGCATCAATTGTTATATCTAATTCATGCCATCAAAAATAAACATTTGGGTCATTCCGTGTCAAATCGAACGATGGGCGACAGTCACCCTCTCCAAAAAATCTGAAAAAAAAAATCACAGCTGTTTGTACATCCAACCTATGTATAAATCTTAAATATTAAGTCTGTATCACTAATAGCTCCAAAAGTACAGCCCTTAAAAATGTCAGGTCATTTTGGGAATTCTGGTGATTTATAGATCTGATCTGAGTTGATTTTTGAATTCTACAGGAAAATGCATTTCTTTTCACATAGTTACACTAATGTGTGTGGAATACTAAAAGAGCCAGCAATGTCGGAAGTTGAGCAAAAGGCTTGTTCACCAGAATTCCCAAAATGACCTGAAATTTCAAAGGGCTGTAGTTTTGGAGCTATTAGTGATACAGACTCAATATTTAATATTTATACATAGGTTGGATGTACAAACAGCTGTGATTTTTTTTCAGATTTTTTGGAGAGGGTGACTGTCGGCCATCGTTCGATTTGACACGGAATGACCCATTTGCACAAGTGAAATAACTTCAGTTGGCCAATTTTAGTCAGTTTGTGTTTTCACATATTGCCAATATACAGTCTATATTATCTTTTATAAATACACATACCCATTGTTCATGCCTTAATCTCGCTGCGCCTGCATTACTGCAATAGACTTTTTGGTTGTCTTAATCAAAAATCTGCTTGTATTTTCAGAAGTCTGCTGCCAGTCTTCTTACTAGGACACAGAAGTGTGACCACATCACTCCTTACTGATCTGGCTCTGAGTGTGCTTAAGAATGGTTCCAAGATCCTTTCCTAATACTTTAGAAGCGCTACATAGTCTCCTAGTTACATATCTGATCTCTTAGTGGCTTATACACCTGCACATAATCTGAGACCTTCTGATAGTGTTTTTTTTTTTTAACTGTTTTTAAAGCCTGTCCCAAGATTAAAGGGGACAGGGC
Source organism: Coilia nasus (assembly GCA_027475355.1). NCBI lineage: Eukaryota > Metazoa > Chordata > Actinopteri > Clupeiformes > Engraulidae > Coilia > Coilia nasus. Next base: position 13,283,227 of record CM050217.1, read on the forward strand.
ACATAGTGTCAGGGCACATTTGCTCTGGAATGATTTGCCTGAAGATGCCAACCAAGGCAGTACCCTCTTTTAAAGCCTTCCTCAAAACAGGAAAGCCTACCCCATTTTTGTCTCACCATATGCTAAGTTTTATTTCACTACATAATTACATAGATGTATTGTCAGTTTTTCATTATTTGTTTTTGCTTAAATTGTCTTATTTTGCTTTGATACTGCACAACATTTTGTTAAGTGCTTTAAAAATGAAGAAGCCACTAATCAATTGACATTAGCTATAATTAGCAGCCGTCATAATTCACATGAATGTGAATAATTGATGAGGTCACTTAAGATAATGCCAGACAAACTTGTTTAATTTTGCAAAAAGTGCAAAGCTGCCAGCTGTAGATGTTTCGGGAGTAGGAAACGTGTATAATGACGCCACCATAATATGGTTACAACTGACTGGCTAAGAGCTAACGTTAGCGTTTAATCTACATACCACGCGTACACAAAAACTGCCTCACTTGTTAACTGGTTAATAACTGCTCCAAACTAAACAATAGGTTTTACAAATAAACTAAGACGTAAATTTCCTCGAAATTATTAACGGACTACATTCGCAACTTAAATAACTAATACGACAATCGGTAGGATTCGTCACTGTGCTAGCTTGCTAGCTAGCTAACCAAAACACACGACTGTTACTCTTCTCAACAATAAACGAATCAATGCGAACCACATATTACAAAAAATTAAAACAAACCCCGTCGTGGTGGCGTTCGGCTTCTGCTTCGCCCCATGGTTCAGTCTTTACACGAAAATATAGTCGCACCTACAATATTTGTGCTCTTATAGTGCCAGGTGATGAAGACAAAAATTGAGGAGGTCTGATTCCACCGATGGACCTTCTTGGTTAAAATACTCCCCCTGGGAAACAATGGCATCGCAACATTTGTTCCTACAGTTGTTAATGGCGCTCATTCCAAGGACCATTACCACCACCTAGTGGTAGATCCGGACAACAACTTGTTAGGTCCACCTGATGGATACGAACGACATCTGTCCTCCCAAAATCTCTTTGCAAAGGTAAGCTGTAACCATTACATTATGGTTACAAGCTGTAATCATATGCTTTAATTATACCAGTGTAATTCAGAATTATGACAGAAAGGTCCGTACGAGTAACGTTTGTGATACAATACAGTGAAAATATTTGAGCAAGCGTGTTGATAAGAAAATAACATGTTATTATAGCCTGCTGTATATTTCGACATCTTTTGAAAACAGTGATTTTAGTGAGGCAGGTGTGTGCAGTCAAGGAAAGAAAGCAACAAAATTACAAACCAAACCAAACCAAGCCAAACAACCAAAAGGTTTTATTTAATGGACATTTGCTCAGAACTAACATACACCATTTTGAGTTGGAATTACATGAACATATGGGCCAGTAGAATGATCCCAAACTTGCTCAACAACTGTTTTTAATTAGCTTTAAAACCATGGCATGTTTTTTTATGTTCATTTCCTTCAAAGCACGCAAAAAATGTACAAATTATTTGGTGAAGTGATTTATATTTGTATTTATTTATTTTTTGCAGATGGTAACAGCAGTTTAATTTTACTCAAACTAATTTTACCTCAAATTAAAAATTTAAAAAAGAAACCCAGGCTATCTTCTCTGAAAATATGTCAGAAATTTTCAGAAAAACTCTGTGATGCTGTTTATTATGTGTACTGTGTATATTAAAAGCATGATGCTCTTCAAAGCAGGTTTCTTATTTGTGGTAAATAAGAGAACACATTTGTATTGAATGATTGATTGCTTACCTATAGTATATTTACATTACTGAAATATTATTTTTTGCAATCTCGGCAAAATCTCGGTCTCTCTCTCGGGTACACAGACAGACAGACAGACAGACACACACACACAGACACACAGGCAGACAGACAGACAGACAGACACACACACACACACACACACACACACACACACACACACACACACACACACACACACACACCACAACACACAACATAACAAAAGATGACAGTAAATCTCTGGATTGATTGCTTTCATTTTTAATGGTTGGTACATTTGAACCTAGCAGTAACCACTTTACATTCTAATATGACATGAATATTTTAAACCAGCAAATATAGACACAAAAGCATTTAAATAATAGTAACAGACCATAAAAATAATTACAGCTGTGAGGAGCGCTTTGCATACATACAGTTCTTTTTTTTAAAAAAAAGAAAGAAGTGGAATGTTTAGTGCCTTTCAGAGTTGGGCTTTCAGTCAATCTGGACAGTTTCAAACTGCACATTTTTTGTTTCTTTGACCTAAAAAGCCAAGATTAAAGTTCATGTTCAGAGTTCATTATTCTGGTTCATTTTACTTTGTTTTCACTTATCCCTGCAGTTCAAGCATGAAAATCACTCATCAATTAAGGGCGAAGGAGTACACCTGCACAATAACTAAAACCTGTGTATAGCACGCATCCTATGTCTGAGACCATCAAGTGAATGAGTAGTAAGGACGAACAATGAGTGTTTTTTGTAACATTCTTTTCTTTCAAAATATAAGTGTTAAGTGCATGGGTTATGCTGAGCTATGAAAGGTTAAAGTCGATTTGGAACATTGCTGTGTACAATCTGCATTTTTTTGTTATGTCATATTTGTTCCAGGCTGCATCAGTTGGCAATATTTTTTTGTGTTTGTCGTGAAGTCCACTTAGAATGCAACCATTCCATTTGGAAGGAGAAGAAATTGCCGGGTTACTAGGCTTGAGTGGAAAATGTGGGAGGGAAATGTGATGTAAGTGGGGAATACCAAGATGTGTGTGTGCATATGTGAGTGAGTTTACAACATTCTGGACGTTAAAGATGAAATATGAATATGCATGTGTCTCTGTGTGTGGGTGTGAAGGTGTTATCATTGTCTGTAAGTAGTCTGGGCACAGCACAGCACACCCCTTCAGGTCTCCACCTTGGCCTCCACCTTGTCCTTCTGCTTCTTGCTCTTCTTCAGGAAGGAGGGAGCCTTGAACTTCTTCTTCTTTTTGGAGGGGGACTTGGAGGGCGATCCCTCGGGAGTGTTTCCGGCGGGCTTGTTGGTGGGAGTGGCGGGCGGCGCGGTGTCGTTGGTGGTGAGAGCCTTCATGCCTTTCTCCAGCTCCTCCTGGTGCTGTTTCTCGTCCTCCGCGCTGCCGTTTTTCACAACCTCGTTGGCATCCATGGGTGTCGAGCCATCTGGAGGTGAAAACCATATTAGCCATGTTGGCGCATGTGTACGAGAAAACGGCAAAAAAAAACAACAACAATGAGGACCAGCTAATATCAGTTGGACATCTCTGCTTAACACAGCATCTGTGCTCAAGCCAGTGCGGCTGTTGCCAAACATGCTTTTTTAACCGAGTTGTGTGCAACGGTCTTACAATGGTTGTCTCAGTACTTACTAGTCAGACAAGATCTTAGTACCAGAGGACACCCCTACAAATCAGCACAGACAAAGATAGGTAGACAAGGATAGGCAAGGACACACAGACAGACAGACAGACAGACAGACAGACAGACAGACAGACAGATAGATAGAGGGGGGGAAGAGATGTGCACAAAGGTGTGGAGACAGGTGAATGGCAGGAAAAGAGCTGAAGTGCTTCATGTCGACACTGACAGCGAGTCAGACACATCATGGACATCAGACATCCCATATTACAGTTATAAAATATTCAAATGTAATTTAAAAAAAACGTAGCATATTCACATTCAATTAGGTCACATTTGCAGCCAGAAATATTATAGCGATAAGCCAGAAGCAGACAAAAGTTATTAAATCAAAAAGATTTGGTTTAATTTTCACAAAAACCAAGAGGGTGCGTAGTTATTTTTGGACAGTCTTCAGACAGATAGATGTCCCACTGACAACCAGCTGTCTGCAGACTCACCAGAGCTCAGAATGTGGGTCCACATATAAAGTACCAAGACATCATATCGCCCTTTTCCCCTCCTTTTGGCTAGCTAATTATAAGCACCAGGTCAAGCTTCCTTCCTTTAAACTTCATGCATGCTTCCTTTATAATTTCATGCAGTGGGTGACATAGCTTTACTGGGGTTTCTGTTAAACATCGAAGAGCTAAGGGAGTTTGAGTTTGTTAATGTCAACCTCACAGACTTCTCAGTGTAATTCAGATATCAGTGGTTTTATTTTTGTGCATCTCTCTATGAAGCAGTCAACAACAGAACCTATGAGAATAACAAACAGACCACCGCCACATGTAACACACAGTATATTTAAGTCTTTATATGTGGATTAACATAGCTGAGCTGGTTAGTAGAGCACATTTATTTTCTTTACTCTGCATTATGTGAGCGAATATGCTACCTAGTCCTATGTGAACATAGCCTGGTAAACCTGCCCCTCATACTTCATTTCATTTTGTACACAGGGTCTGGACCGGAATCTGTTGAGGAGCATGTAAGAGGACCGAGCAACTCCTATCCAATCAGCGAACGAAGGGTGTGTTTGTGAGCCATGACGTTGACTTTGTGTGCTACATTTGAATTGTAGTGCATAGGTAGGCTAATTGCATATGTGACGACCAGGCGTTAGCGATTGGGTAAAGGCAGAGGCACTTGTTTTAAACTTCAGCAGAGTCTACACCTCCAGAAAGAAATCGTTTCTCACGGCCTCCGCTCCAGACCCTCTGTACAAAATGAAATGAAGAACGAGGGGCTGGTTTACCAGCCTAATGTGAACATATGTAACAGGGGTTGTCAAAATACAAATGAGAGGCCACAAGCATGAAGCAGAATGCAGAAGTAACACAACACACACACTTAGTTAGTGTTTGGCTTTGCTTGTGTTCATTATGTTCATTTGTACAGGAGTGAAAGACAGACGGTGAGACAGAAAGAGAGATACCCACAGAAACTTCACAACCATTTTGTGTGTGCGTGGGAGTGTGTGGGATTTGTGTTGGATATGTTGTTCTGGAAAGATATCATGAGGATGTTAGTTTGGTCAGATATGATGCACATCACACCTGGACATCACATTGAAGTAGCTGAACATCCAGTGTGTGTGTGTGTGTGCATATGTGTGTGTGTGTGTGTGTGTGTGTGTGTGTGTGTGTGTGTGTGTGTGTGTCTGTGTGTGTGCGCGCGCACGCGCATGTGTGTGTGTGTATGTGTGTGTGCGCATGTGTGTGTGTGTTGTCTCCATTTTCGCAGCCCACATAAGATGTCGCACAGTGGCGCACAGATGCTGACATTGTCCTGACAACATGCACTCGAGGTGAGGGAAAGCAGTAGTTGTAGAGGCGAGCTGAGGTGAGGTGAGGTGAGGTGAGGTGGAGTGGATAGGGGGGTGTTGGGGAATGGCAGTGCTGGGTCTCACCTTCGGGAGGAGGAGGTTTGCTGGGGGAAGGGATCTCTTTGGGGGAGGAAGGTGGGGGAGTCCCAGCTTCACTGGCCTCCTCCCCACCTGACAGACACACAAGCCAGAGAGCAACAGAGGGAGACACAGGGCAGTGGGTGGGTGGTAGGGGTGGGGGGTTAGTGGGGTGAGGATCAGGAGTCTGTGTGTGTGTGTGTGTGTGTGTGTGTGTGTGTGTGCGTGTGTGTGTGTGTGTGTGTGTGTGCGTGCGAGTGTGTGTGTGACAGGATGTGCTTGTGCTCAGGTTTCGGTGTGGTAACAAAAGTAATTCATGCACAGACAAACATTAAGGCAAAGGGACTAATTTTAGCAGCCGAGTAAGTGAAAGTGTTAATGAGTCACAGTGCCTGTGGACAAGCATTGGTTAAAAGTGAGTGTGTGAGAGGATTAGAAATAAAATTAACATCAGACCATTACTCATTAAAAAGGACCGTGTGCTTTTCTGATTTTTTTTTCTTTTATATCTTTTGTTTATGTTAGCAAAGTTACAGCTTTAAGAATATGCCAGAGAGCATCACTGACATCCTTTTTCTTGCCTGCTAAAAATGCATCACTGCAACTTCAGCAATTTCTCCCACTTTCTTGATTTTGTTATTACCATTAAAGAAACAACACAAAGAGCTTGTCTACAGTGGAGAAAGCCAATTTTTAGTATATTATTATATATCATCTTCAGTCTATTATATTTATTGTAAGCTCTCATTTTAAATCTGGTAGCAGGAGGTCAATATCATTTTCCTGATTAATTACAACACAGTTTAGGTGAACTGACTAATGACTGAGGTTAAATAAACTTATAAAACAGGACAAAGACTTTGTGGTTTGGACCACTGAACAATGGTAATCTCCTAGAGCAACCCCCACCCCAACCCCCTAAAATAAAATGCATATCATGAACAGCACCGTTGGTCCCCTTTAAGGGTGTACATTTGCATGGGTGAGTAATTGTAGGCTGAGTTAGGCTGTTAGTAAGCACAGAATCATACCATCTTCTACGCCCTGCTGTTTCCTCTGCACCTCCTTACGGTACTCTTCCAACTCCTGGTCCGTCAGCTCGTTGAAAGGGTTAGGAGGTTCGGGTTCTGGTGTGCTGGGCACCGGTACAGGTTCTGGAGACTAGAGGGAAAACAGATGTAGAAATGTAGAAGTTGGGCTTAGTTTAGAGTTTAGTTTACCTACTGCTGGTGACTCCTTGTGGTATATGGTACATTGTTTATGGTAAATGCTGTCATTTCTCCTTCCTTCAAAAGTGCGACTCCTTACCGGTGGAGTGTTGTCCGTGATGACACTCGCAAGCACCTGGGACTGCGGTCCAGCTGTCTTCATGTCCTGGCGATTCTGCTGCCTAATCTGAATAATGAAAAGTAGTCAGATTAGTGCAGCACGAGGCAGTGAAGACATTGTCCCTTTTAGCACTGTCCTTATTGAAAGGTTGTACATCTTAATTAGGGGAACATTTCATTGTGTTTTTGTTCTGTCTCGTACCTTGTTCCTCGTCTCCAGCACTTCCTGTGGGTTGGTGAAGAGTGGGACAAACTGATTGGGGTTCTCGATCTTAATGGCCGTCCCACTGCTCTGGGTGATCTCCTCCGCCTTCAGCCACTAGAGAGTCACAATATACATTTTTCAGGTAATCAAAAAGCAATAACATGTTTGGTTGTTAGTTTATTTTATGGCCCCTGTTGTTAATATAGTACAGTGTAACAAAGTGTGTAACAACACGTAACTTTTGTATTTACACTGTATTCTAGCGTTAGGATTAGGTTGATGGGGGTGATTGTGATAAGTACTATACACAGTATGTACTGTGGAAGTACATATGTTACATGGAGAAACACTGTAAAGTCAACCGTAAATCAAAGGGTTACCCAGTGTTTTAACATCTCTTTCGATGTTACAGTTAAGGTCACTGCTATGCAGACTCAACTGTGACAGCAGAAATGCCCACTGGGCCCCCACACTGTTTACGCCATGTTTTAGTTTGGCCACCAGGGGGCAGGAGAGATGCTGCAGTGGCTGGCATGGGTCTGGGCTTTCTCTGCATTGCAGAGGGTAGGGGAGAGAGGAAGACAAATCGGCAGAGGGAGCGGGTGGGAGGAGCACTGGTTGGGAACACGACATCATGAAGAGAAAGGACACAGGGCCAATCCCCTTCGTTTGAGGTGTGGGTCCACTAGCCATTTTCTCTCAGCACTGCGCCCTTGACTAGAGATGCCTTACGCAGGGAACACATGTCAGAAATACAGCAGCAGTGGCCTATGCTACATCTTATGGCCTAGTCAAATACAACTGGCTCTGATGCAACTCTTGAGGGACTGATGCAATACACATCAAATGCATGCAAATGACATGACTTTAAAAATTCTTAACAGACTTATGCAAACGCTGCTGTTCCTATTCTCTGTAGGACTTCGTTATAAGAGGTGTCAAGCCCGGCTACAGAAAGTAAAAACCCTACCATGTATTCATTCTGACTGCACCCATAACGCAGGTGATTTCACTAATTAGCCTATCTACCTGTCTAATGGTTAGTGTGCTCATTGGAATCAGCTGCTTCAGAAAATGGTTGGATCAAATATGTGGCAGGGATTTTACTGTCGGAAGCTGGGATTGACAGCTCTCTATGTTACACAAAGGTTGTGAAGTAAAGTGATTCTCATTTGTCATTGTGATCACACAGCACACCACAGCCCACAGTGCACACAGCGAAATGCAACCTTTACAGGTAACCCGTCACACGTGTGAGCAGGGGGAAGCCATGACAACGGCGCCCGGGGAGCAGTGTGTGGGGACACAGTCACAGGGATGGATGGAGGAGAGTGCTGTGGTCTGTTCCGAAGTCCATACTTCCTGAGTATGGACTTCGAGTTTGAGTACATAGAACGTTCCGATTACGATTGTGGCGAAAATAAGTGTACTGAAAGGACCCGGATGCTGCCCTCATAACGGTTAAAACGGTGAGTGTGGAACAATGTACACTTTTTACACTGAACGGCCGCCATGTTACCTACGTAGCTGTGGAAGTGACGAATCCAAACAGACCAAACTGAAGAAGAAACAAGGAGATAACGTTGCTGACGACGTTGGTGCATTTTCCAGGAAGCTTGCAGTAGTGTATTCATTTTGCAATGACTTAAATATGTCTCGTTCACTATTCAAAGTTGGCGGGTAATGAGACACGGCGGCAGTCACCATCGGAAATTCCGGTGCACCACGGAGTATGGAATATAGAACAACACTTACCTGCTGAAATCTGTGCACTGTGGTTAAGTGTACCCATGGAAGCATGGATATCGGAACAGACGGCCGGTCTCAGGGCATAGGGCTAGTGCCCTGGGGCTACAAGCACAGAGGGAAGCCCCTAAAGGCCCAGCCCGGCCCGACTCCGCAATGTAAATGCAGCTATTCCCTCCCCCCACCCACATCAGGGTGGGAAACTGAATCTGTCTGCAAGTCCAACTCCTTAAAGCAATAACTAAGCAGTTTTTTCAACCTTAAGGTAATGTTTCCAAAATCGCTTCAGTGGTTTCAGTGGTTTTTAAGTTCATGAAGTTGTAGCTGAGTGAAAGGCATTTCTGAATTTGCTTTGCCGCCCTCCATGGGCAATAACGGCACTAAGTAAGTTTGGAGGAGCGGGCTGTCTCTCTGTATTGCTTTAAAGGAGTACTTCCACGAGAAACCGTTTAGTACTTGCTCTTTTGAAATACGACAGGTCACCCCAAGTTGCATATGCATGCTGCACGTGAAAATGTTCTTCTAACCCGATTGCCTCCATTAGTCAGTGAAAGAAAGTAGGCGAAAAAACGAGTGAATAAGAAAAAGGCCAACAAAGTGACGTAGGTTTGTAAATTACAAAAAGCTATGCCACAGTTGTGATTACTGGAGAAGTTTTATTGCAGCACACATTCACTTAGTGAAGTATAGGTAAGTATGTGTGTTTGTGTAGAACGTTTAGGTCTTCTATTTGGTTCGCTATGACCGAATGGGCTTTGGATGATTGTAGCCCGTGACTAGCACAGCAGAGAACCTGTCATTCTCCCTGCTCCATCTCCTCCACCAAACTAGAACAGCCTGAAACAGAAGCACTAAAGCATTTTTTTCACCAAAACCAGCTCACAGGGCATTCATTAATACTAGAGACCACCGCAAAATTAATGAAAACACGATGGAAGTACACCTTTAACCACTAGCGAATGACTGGACCCAAGTGGTGCGCTCACCGTAGAGCGCTGATGGCCAGGGCTGGCCTGCTCCTGGTTGACCTTCTGGTAGAGGTTTGGGGTGTTGAGCCAGCGCGTGCGCTCCTGCTGCTGCTTCTGGGCGTGGGGGTGCAGGCGCGGGTGGGGGCTCCTTTCGTCTTCCTTGAAGTTGAAGGCGGTGACGGTGGCCGGGATCTCCACCTCCCGCTTGGTCCGCGAACGCTCCAGCAGGACGGGAAAGCGGTAGGCGTAGCCCGTGCGGTAGCCCTGTCACAGGGCACAGAGTGGTCACGTGAGTTTGCTGTGACTGACTCTTTAACTTGGGCGGCTTCCTGGTGCTATGTTGGTAATGTGTGCCTGTCTGTCTGTCTGTCTGTCTGTCCTCTGAATTATTAATGAGTCATTACAGTCCTGTGCTTCAGATCACACACTAGGAATGTTTTTAATGGTAAGAAAAGATTTAATTGCTATTCAAATACTCATATTAGAAACCCACTTTGTGTGGAAGTATTTTCAGTAAACCACATAGGAATGCATCATTTTGAGTTGGATACTAATGTGGTATTTTGTAATATCAAAGCAACTGCTCCAGTTACACGCAAGATATTTTGCCCTCGAGCAAGGTTGCTGTGATGAAACTGGAGGATTTGTGAATAATAATGGGGCAGGTGATGCATGCAGATATACTGCAGACCTCAGCAGGCCATTTTCATGGTAGCAATCCCCTGTATTTCCTACATTTCAATTAAACACTCTACACTAGTTGTGTTATAATAACCTAATGTAATAAATATGATGATACATTTCACTCTACTTTACCCTGGCTGTTTATCACTACCTATCACTGCAGCCTATATGCTATGAAATATTTTATTTTATTTATCTACAACAGAAATATTTTACTGTCATTAAACAATGCATTTGAAATCCTAGAAATTCGTCAGTTTACAAGACCAAGGAAGCATATTCCTCCTTCCTGTTCATCCAACGATATGAGATTGCTTGCAATACAGCTGACATCAAACTGAACCAAACAACTGCCCTGGCCTGTCTAAACAGATTTGTCATTGCTTTGGTCAGCAGCGTGTCACATTGCAAGCAGGTCTACAGCCTTACCAGGTTATCCAGGGTTCTCATCAGAGCCTCAAACTCATGCTCCCCAAGGCGGCTTCTTTGCAAGGGGCCGAAGGTGGATCCGGCCCAGCCCACTGTGCCGGTCGGGTTGGGCTTGTGAGTGGACCGGTCCAGCATGATAAGGTTCTGCTCCCCTCCAGCACAGCACAATGCTGACACCTGTCAGAGCAACACAGTACTGCTGCTGTTACTGCAAGCCTGGCTTCAGGCAGATAAGGCAAACGCTACACCATACAGGCAAGCATAAAGGCCTGCGTTGGGTTTACTTTGCCACACATATTTGCATATATATGTTTAAACATGCACTTTATATGTGTGTGTGTGTGTGTGTGTGGGTATGTCTGTGTGTGTGCATGAGCGCGCGTGTGTGTATATACAGTAATGTATAGTAAGGGAATTTGCAGGATTATAGCCAGGTGTGTGATCAACCAATTACACCAAATTGGTTGTATATGTCAGGAAGCATACATCCACAGAAGATCTGTGAAGATGTTTGGAGCAAGCTACCAGCCAAGTTCCTTCAAAAACTCTATGCAAGTATACCTACAAGAATTGATGCTCTTTTGAAGGCAAAGGGTGGTCACACCAAATATTTATTTGATTTAGGTTTCTGTTTTGTTCAGTCACTGCATTTTGTTAACTGATGAACATAAATGATGAACACTTCCATTTTTGAAGGCATTCCTAGTTGACAGCTTTTTTCACACCTGCCTAAAACTTTGCACATTACTGTATGTTTAAACATTGGCATTTTGTATGTGTGTGTGTGTGTGTGTGTGTGTGTGTGTGTGTGTGTGTGTGTGTGTGTGTGTGTGTGTGTGTGTGTTTATATATGTATGTATGTATTTATATACACACACACAAACATGGACATACATATACATACACACACTCATACACTAGGAGACACAACTGATATATTCCACTGATGGAAACTGGCACCAGCCACCAGCCAAATGCTGGTAAAATATTAAAAGTGGCTGGTAGATTTCAAACAATAAATAACAATTTACTGTTGAGTGGCTGGTGCATCTGACCATATATTTGTCAGTAGCTGGTAAAGGTTCATATTTTGCAAAGTTAATTTCCGTTCCTGATGTTTTCACAACCTCATGTGTATGCACACACACACAAGAGATAAAAAAGGCAGGGCAAGACAGAGCCATAGCATGTGGAAGGGAGAGTGTGTGTTCCGACAGCAGCAGTGGCGGGGTTTTTATCACCTGAATCTGACAAGCAGCCTGGATGTGATAGATAGCATAAAAGGCCTCCTCCACCGACTCCCCCAGGGCCACAATCCCATGGTTCCTCAGCACCAGGATCTGCAACAACAACAAAAAACTCGATGAACATGCTCCATACAAAATATACATTCCATCTTCATTCTGCTCACATTTACCCATAACCCCAAATGCACTCTGCTACCCTCCCATTCTCTATATTTTAGTATGTTTCTTCCAGGAATCTGCTCTTTGGATATTTATTGATTTTTGGTGTTTCCTTCTGAGTAATGGACTTCCCCTTTATACATTAGCAATTAATACAGATTGATTTTTTTCTTCTGTTTTGCTGACAGGCTCAGTCAAGCATAAAGTGCCTTCGCATTCAAGTGCAGATTGCAGCTGTCTGGTTTTAGAGACCACGGCCTGATGTTTTTTTTTACTGTTGCTCTGTTGCACGTACTTTGCAAGTGGGACCCAGACTCTTCTGCAGCTCCACGCGGTCCTCCTCTTCCTCCATCACCCCGTTGTAGTCCAAATAGGCCACATCTCCCACCAGCAAAGCCTCATGGGACAGGGGGAGCAGGCCACATTTCATAGCAGAGACCTGCGGAAAAAAGTGATGCTCTGACAAACAAACAAACAGGGCCTGGCAGTGATATTCCTGATATTCCTCTACAGTCAGTGGGGAATGGTTTTACAGCACAAAAGGAATTTCCTAAATTAGGCTTGCTTTTCAGTAAATGCATCTGCAGCCATACGAGTTTACGCGTACCTTACACTAAATCCTATGTACTCTATGTGTTTTAATACATTTTAACGTTTACCCAAGTGTTTTTGTTTATAAGGTGGTGTTTATGGGTGTTGTATGTCGCTGTGAACAAAAGCGCATGCTAAATACCATAACCATAAACAAAACTGGAACTGTCGTAGAGCAGAGTAGAGTAGAGAGTAGACTTTATTTATCCTGAGGGAAATTAAGGTGTCCGGCAGCATATACACATCGTATACATATCTACACATATATGACCTATACACATCATATACACATTGTACATACAGTCATACACACACATGCACACACACACACACACACACACACACACACACACACACACACACACACACACACACGCACACACACACACACACAACCTATGTTAGTCAGTGTTTACCTCACGTATTGTTACCTCCGCCAGTGGAGGTTATGTAATCATCGGTGTTTGTTTATTTGTTTGTTTGTTAGTTTGTTAGTTAGCAACATAACTCAAAAATGGATTTTGCTGAAATTTTCTGCATAGGTCAAAAATGGGCTAACCTAAAAGTGATTAGATTATGGTGGTGATCTGAGCTGCCCTGCCGAAGGTCTGCACTCTCTGAGTGCTTTTCTAGTTTAGTGTGCAATGAGAGAGAGGTGTAGACTGACTCACAGCAGCAGTAGCCGGTGTGTGGAGGTGGAGCAGGCAGCGGACATCAGGGCGTGCAGAGTAGATGGCCGAGTGCAGGCTGAACGAGGTCAGATCCACGCCCAGAGTGGTGCTGCCCCTCTCCACCACCTCCCCCAGGATATTCACCTTGACCTGAGGGACAAAGACAAGCTCAAAGGTCAAGTGTCAAAGGTCAAAATGCCCTCAAACCAGGCTGAGCATGATCTGCATATTGATTAGGTTCTGAGGATAACAAGACTGCATTCAAGCATTCATTACCTGTAAATGTGGAGCATGGCAACAGTACACTCACACTGATACAAAGACCCACTAGCTTTTTAAACTGTTTTATTTAGCAACATATGTTTCTCAAGTTCAGTCTGTGACTGATAATCCTCCTTTGAGGAAAAGTCTGCTTTTTAAGTCACCCTGAGAAGCTGCCTACTTCTACTGGTAGGACATTTAAAAAGATTATTCAAATGAAGTTCAGAAACTCCACACACGCATTAGCATCTTGTCTTTTTGACACTTGCAGTTTGAGGTAGGGCATGCTGTAAATTATAATTACAGCATTGATTTGTGCGTATGAGTGTGTGTGTGTGTGTGTGTGTGTGTGTGCGCTGCTTTGACTGAGTCAAGTAAACAATTAAGCTACTTTGTAGCTTCAAATCAGTTTGCATGGAAATTATCAGACTAGTCACAGTCTTTAAAAAAACAAAAGGAGAAAATGTGACAAAATGGTTTAATAAAGATCAACCCATTGTCGTAGTGCTAATAGTAATCCTGAAATCTGCAAAACATCACTATTTGGGATATTCCCTAATGTTGTCCTAGGGTTTTGCATTAATAAAGGATAATATGTCATTTTCGTAGCTCACCAGGTTGGATGCAGTGGCCTCTCCGTAAGTCAGGCCGTCCGGCAGCACCAGGAAATGCTCCTGTTCTTTGCTGACGCGTATCTGCAGGGCGGGGACATGAGCAGATGTGAGCGTATGTGACTGGGATTACAAAGTGGTCCAGCAGTGGCAGAAAGAGCTTACTCATGCTCAAGCTCAAGCCTTGCGTGTCCAAACAATCACACTGTTGGTTCTGAGGTATCAAGCAGGCATTTTGATGAATGCACAAAGTACTAGACATAAAGTGAGACTGAGACTAATATCTTCCAAATTCAAATCCAAATTTTCCATTACAACTGTCAAAACCTTGTTTCTGCTGCTATGTATGTTTAGGTACAAAAATGCTTGTCTTTTAAAAACAAAATGCACAGACAATGTCTGAAAAAGAAGCATCGCTAGATGGAATTTCATCATGGTTGTAATGGGATCGTGTGCATAAGGATGCCCATTACGGTGCTTCCAATAAGCACAGCATCAGATGTCAGTAACAATCTACTGCATTTCCTGTTACAGACAATATAAAAACCGCTAGTAAATTATGTGTGAACAGGTCTAGCAATTGTCAACAACTACTCTGGTTACAGGTAACCTATACTATCACCTTCTACCTTAAGGCACATTATCATGTATAATACCTTGACGTGATTACATTACTTTTCTTTAAGATGCATTTTGCTGATTTTATTTGCCAAGGCATAGGAAAATAGTCTTTGAAGCAACACTTAGTACTTTTTTGAACCTTAAAATAATGTTTCCAAAATTGTTTCAGTGGTTCACCAACTTGTAACAGGGTGAAAGGCACTTCGGAAATCACTTTACTGCCCTCCATGGGCTATAACCGCACCAAGTAAGTTTAGAGGAGCGGGCTGTCTCTCAGTTCTCTATGAGAGACAATTCCGCTTCCAACCTGTAGGGTGCCTGAAAGACGAAAATTACTTAGTATTGTTTTAAAAATGCAAGGTTGAGACATGCCTTGTTATTTCTTTACTTAAAAGCTGTTATCACAACACAGATCTGTCTGCAGCATAGCCCACCATTGACTCTTTAGCTGGCATGTTAATACTGGTCATACTTATGGGAACCTTCAGGGAGGAATAAATATTTAATCTGTCTATTAAGTGACTGGTTATGCAGTGAAAGTAGTACCAACAGCAACAGGCAAAAGAAGAATTGTTGTCTGTTGATTAGCAGTTCTCCAACATTTTCTTCAGCTAGCATCAAATATAGGGAGGACAACACCAGGCTAGCTGTATGTTATGGGACTGTCACATTGAAAATGCTGTTTGTGTGCTATGCTATTGTGACTAACTTGTTGGTTACTAACTAATGAAAAAGACTGACCAGGGAGAATTAATTTACGCGCCGCACAAAAGGTGAAGCTGAGCACAGTAACACACTCCCCCTTGTTATTTCTTTACTTAAAAGCTGTTATCACAACACAGATCTGTCTGCAGCATAGCCCACCATTGACTCTTTAGCTGGCATGTTAATACTGGTCATACTTATGGGAACCTTCAGGGAGGAATAAATATTTAATCTGTCTATTAAGTGACTGGTTATGCAGTGAAAGTAGTACCAACAGCAACAGGCAAAAGAAGAATTGCTGTCTGTTGATTAGCAGTTCTCCAACATTTTCTTCAGCTAGCATCAAATATAGGGAGGACAACACCAGGCTAGCTGTATGTTATGGGACTGTCACATTGAAAATGCTGTTTGTGTGCTATGCTATTGTGACTAACTTGTTGGTTACTAACTAATGAAAAAGACTGACCAGGGAGAATTAATTTACGCGCCGCACAAAAGGTGAAGCTGAGCACAGTAACACACTCCCCCTAAGTGTTTAAATCCTCAAATGTAAATGCTCAGCTGTGGCCTAAAGGTTAGGGAGTTGGTCTTAGGTTTGGTAGGTCGCAGGTTAAACTCCTGTACCAGTAGAAAAACTGTGAGCGAGGGGGTGAATAACCAGCGCTCTCCTGCATGGCCGAAACCAGCGCTGTCCTGCATGGCTGAAGTGCTCTAGAGCAGAGCTCATCTAACTGCACATTGTTCCAGGGGAACTGTCCCTGTACCTAATTTAATGTAAGTCACTTTGGATAAGGGCATCAGATTAATGCAATGTGATGTAATGAGAGCAGGGCCTAGTCAGGGCAGCTGTGGTCTAGTGGAAAGGGAGTTGGTCTTGGGATTGGAGAGTTGCAGGTTTGAATCTCGCCCTACCTACCCACTCATTGCAGAAATGCCCTGAAGCAAGGCATCTAACCCCACACTGCTCCAGGGACTGTAACTGCAAACCCTGCAAATAACTGTAAGTCGCTCTGGATAAGCTTAGTGTAGATCAGCTAAGTGTAATATACTGTAATGGTAACGAGGGAGGAGCCACTGACCGTGAGGCAGGTGTGATTGATCTGGGCCCAGCCGTGCAGGTCCAGCAGGCGATGCACGCTGGCCAGCTTACAGCGCATCAGACGTTCCCCCTTCACCATGGTGCCCGGCTCCCAGCCATGCATGTCGTTGATGGGGGTGACCATGGTTGTAGCTACAACAGCGAATTACATTAGAATCACTTTCAATGCAGTGCATTTTGAATATCCCCTCATGCAGAACAATTTACTTATTTAGCTTATTATGCTCTACTGTATAGTTGCATTCCACTGCCCTGTACTTGTGTAGTATGTACAAAAAAGGTCAGCTCAACCAGGTTTTTGCTCCCAATATTTTTTTATTTATTATTATTTTTTTTTTACATCTGAGGAAGGGTGAGTAAGCCCAAAATGCCACGGTAAAAAAAATAACCAAAATATTAGGAGCAAAAATCTGGTTGAGCTGACTTTTTCTTTTTGTACATATGT
Organism: Coilia nasus; assembly: GCA_027475355.1. Classification (NCBI taxonomy): domain Eukaryota; kingdom Metazoa; phylum Chordata; class Actinopteri; order Clupeiformes; family Engraulidae; genus Coilia; species Coilia nasus. The sequence continues at coordinate 13,300,374 of CM050217.1, forward strand.
CGACTGTCCAAGTGCAAATCCTGCCTGTGCGTGCTTTAGTGGAACTCTCCTGTACTTGTGTCGTAACAATAAAAGTTCTAAGAATCTAATCCAATCTTATTCTCTTGTGTGGGAATATGTGCTCACATGGACAACACATAGATAGAGAGTGTCCTAATTACAGTGAACAAACACATCAATAAGTTAGTGGTACAGTAATACATTTGTCTTGTTTAGAATAGTGGTGTTTATTTCTCCTGTGATAAAAGCCATGGCATGTCATGGGGGAGGGAGGTGTCAGTGGAAAGGATTTGTTACACAAAAGTCTGTGCACATAAAAAACAAACTGGGCAAAAAAAGAACAAATTGGGCAAAAAAGCAACTTGTGTGTCAGTTTGTGTGTGTGTATGTGCGAGAGAGAGAGAGAGAGAGATAGAGAGAGAGAGAGAGAGAGGGGGAGAGAGACTGAGGAGGGGGAGATTAAGAGAGAATAATGTGTGAGGGTGAGAGAATAAAACCTACTGGACGGTGAGACGGGCAGGCCGGCAGGAGAGCCGTGTGTGGCCATGAAGTCGGCGATCTGGCGCAGGGCCCACAGGTTGGAGGTACTGCCCCCTTTCTTCATCTGCTCCTGGATCAGCACATCCAGCTCCTCTCTGAAGGACTGGCAACAGCACAAGGTTACACACACATAGGCATCCACCCACACATATACACACATGCAGGCAGGCACACAGGCACGCATGCACACACACGTGTACACACACACGCGCATGCGCGCACACACACACACACACACACACCGTGTACACACACGCGCGCACGCACACACACGTGTTCGCACATGTATACACACACACACACATAGACATACAAGACCAATGATATGACATGAATGACATACAACCTACTCACCCACATGGAGACACTCAAACTCACACACACACACATACACACACTAAATCCCACATGCACACATGTAACAGGGTGCCAAAATTGAATTAGTTAATGTGCCCACCAACAAAAATCCACTGCAGAGTGCAAACACTTGGGTGCACTCACTCATGCAAGCACGCGGAGAAAACACCAAGCAACGCCCCCGTCCGACGCCTGAATGCAGCTCCGTCCACTTGATTTACCTCCTTGTGTCCCATTCCCTTTGACTCCGCACACCTCCTTTTGAGCTATTCATTCTATTGGTAGTGTCTATTCTTGCCTTCCTCCACCTCTTGGTCCCTCTCCCACTCTCTGTATCTCTCTCTCCCGCCCTCCTTTTTCAACTTTAGTTGTTTTATTTCTCTTTTTCCTTCTCTCTCTCTTTCTCTCTCTCTTTTTCTCCCTCTCCTCCCACTCACTTGCTGCCGTACTGTAGCTGCCGTTGTGCAGATGCAGCTCACAAGTGGTGATTCAGAGGAGATTAAATCTGAGCTGTGGAGATAATCATATCTTTGGGAATGTAATGAGGGGGAAGGGAGTGTGTGTGTGTGAGAGAGAGAGAGAGAGAGAGAGAGAGAGAAAGAGAGAGAGAGAGAAAAAGAGAGAGAGAAAAAGAGAGAGAGAAAAAGAGAGCGAAAGACAGACAGGGAGAGAGAGAGGGAGAGAGATAAAGAGTGAAAGAAAGAGAGGGAGAGAGAGAGACAGAGCACTAAAGAGAAAAAGAAAGAGAGCGAGGGATCGGGGGAGGGAGAGAGGATAGAGGGATTGGATGATGCAGGATGAACATTAAAGGGTGGCAGGATGGTCAGGGTGGGGTGAGGTGGGGTGGGGGGGATTGTGGCGGAAGGGACGAGACACAGACGTTGTAAGAAGGATCGGAGCTCAGATCTCTTTAAACAGCTTCCGCTCCCCAGAGTCGGCCACTGGGAGATACTGACACAGAGACACAGAAATGCTAATTCTGCGCTTGCCAATAGCCAATTCCAATATCTACAGTGAACGCCCCCCCCCCCACCTACACTCTGCATACTCTTGTAAAATCATAAAACAATTACACACGCGCACACACACAAACACAAAAAAAACACACAGGCACACACATACACAACACACACACTCTTGTAAAAAAACAAACACACACGCACACAGTCTTGTAAAAAAAAACACACAGACACAAACAAATTACACATTCTCAACTCGGACACCCACACACACAAACACACAGGCGGGCTACTCACTGGACTTTGCAGGAGGCTGGAGATGCGCTTTTTCTGGCTGGCTGAAGGGGTGGACTGCTGGGGCGACTGAATGGTGTCTGTGTCGGCTCCATCCCCATCGGTGGGGCTCTGCTGGCCCGAGGTCCCCTTCGGGCTGGAGGAGGTGCTCATGTTGTCTCGGCTCAGAGGACGACGGTACTATGGCAGGGAGATAGGACAGGGCTGGAGGAGGAGGAGCAGAAACAGTGTGGTGGAGAGATCAGAAATCGGTGGTAAACCGTATGTTTAAAAATGCTAAGCAATTAAGTCAAGTCAAGTGAAGTAGGTTTTTATTGTTGTTTCAGCCATATACATAGTACATAGTGAGATGAGACAACATTTCACCGGGAACAATTGGTGATACACGCAACTGTTAAAACACAGTATGGACAAGACAGATACATAATAGTGCCTACATACACTATTGAGGGACTACACAGATTCACACACGTACTCACACACTCACTCACGTACTAACACTGAATATGGCTAAATATTGGCTGTATAAATTCTATTTGGTAAAGTCAAAGTAAATAATTGTATATACGTGTTTTGTGTGTGTGTTTGTGTGTGCGCTTGTGTGTGTGTGTGTGTGTGTGGGTGTGTGTGTTGGGTGTGTGTGTATGAAACATCAATTGAAACACTGGTGCCAGTTGAATCAGTTAAATTAGCTAAAAAGCACATTGGAACCGAGAACGCTTATTTAAAAGAATTTCTCTGAAAGTATCTTATATCTTCAAAATAAGTCTCCACGCACACATACACACACACACACACAGTGACAGTCCTGCAAGAAGCAGATAACGTACCCCACCCCACCCACTTAGTGACGGTTTAATATACAAACTGCCACCATTGACAACTCTTTATTACTTGTTTCCATTTATATATGAAATGAAATGCTAAGAAGCAAAAACATTAACCATGTAAACAAAAGAGTACTTGACAACAATGACAACACAATTATGATAGGTAGTTATATCATAAATATTACTCAGTGTTTGAAAATCAATGTATTGCATATTACTTTGAGCTGATATAATTCAATCATTTTTTTGTTCACGCTTATAAGCTCCCACCCTTAATTATCCTATTTTGGGAGGACTGGGTTATTCCATTTCCAAAACCAAGCATGTGTTGCTTTAATTTCTTCACAACATAAAGTAAAATAAATATCATCAGCATCAGCATCAAGCCTCAAAACAGCAAAAAAAGAGAATAGATTTGAGAGCCCAGGAGTGCTTCTAATAAACATTTCTGCTGATTCATGAGTTAAAAAGAGCTTCAAAAGAGTCTCGCAAGTTTATGTTCACAAGATATCTGAGAATAAAATCAATAGAGTATAAGGCATAAGAAAAATAAGTAGCCTTTATTTGCATGGACTTAGTGTGTTGTCCAAGTTTGTCTGTGGGTTTTTTGAAAATCCCACTCCATTACAGACCCAGAGTCTTTGTGTGTCAGTTTATGAATGCCCTGTGTACGCCATAAAGGTGATATAAACAGCAGCAGAATAATACAAAAAAGGAGAAAAAGATTTGAGACCCCATGGTTGCTTGTAATACATGCTTCTGCTGACATGTGAGTCTCAAACAGCTTTAAAAAGAAACTCAATTAATTTTCACAACTTATTTTTAGGGATCTCAATGTGAGATTAAGAAATTCACTAGACTCTCTTTGTATGGACTAAGTGTGTTGTCCAAGTTTGACTGCAATTTTTGAGAATCCTGCTTCATCGCAGCCCCCAGAGTCTTTGTGTGTGAGCGTATAAATGGGGCCACATCTGCTATGTGTACCCCGCGTGAAGGCACCCCACTCTCATGGGAGGATAGCCATGATTGAGGTGTTAATGGCTGGCCTCCCACACTGACATGATCTAAATGCAGGCTAGTAAAAAAAGACAAAGAGGCCACACTTTGACTACATACTTTTATTTGCAAATAAAAGTAAATATGCAAAGTGTGGCATTCTTGTATGTCTTTCTAGTATGAATTATTTGATAGTTCACCAGCACTCTCAGAATACAATAAAAAAGAGACAAAGTGAGTGAAGCCTGCTCCAAAACCTGTAATGTAAGACTTAAATGCATCGCATCCCCATTTTCTGCATTTGTGTGAGTTACATGTCATGATGCTAAAATAGTGCACCAGTTACACCAACGTAAAAAGATCCATGCAGCAAGTTGCCTTCATTTTTTTTAAGTCGGGTCTATGCTTTACTTTACAGTGCAGTGTGCTGCCAAGTTTTCCTATCATAGCCCAAACACACACACACACACACACACACGTGCGCGCGCACACACACACACAGTTTCAGCCTTGTATGTGCATGCACTTGCCGGTTGTATTGATTTTTTAATACAGGTCTGGATGTAGGAAAGCCATTTTTTGACTCTGACCCAGCCAGAGTAATCTGGTTAAAACAGAGCTACTGGAGGGAGACATTTGGGAGTGAGTGGTATATAATTGCATAAGTAACGCCTGATTGATTTTTGTCAGGATGCACTTTAATCAGAGTAATGCGGACAGACTGCCAGTCCTCATCAGTGAGAGGAACAGCGCTGAGATGTGGTAAAAGAACATGCCAAACAGAATTCTCTTATCTACATGTCAACATTTTTATCTGTTATTGGCTGTCATACATTCAGCATGATATTTACTTCTTTGGCTTATGCAATTCACTCTTAATGGAGATCATACATATTTTAATGTAGCCTGTTAGGAGTGCATAACCTTCTTGTTTCTGTTTATAATGTTCTTGTAGAATTATAATTATTGTTTTTGTACAAATGGATAGCACTGGCCTAACTACTGGCTTGTCAACCAATGAACTGAAGGGGTCATTGTGAAAACCTAATTCATGCAAATAGGTTCTCTCTCTGTGATAGCTACTGTTATTCACAGATGTGTCCTTTGCTATATACTGTTACGCCCCCATCCCACAAATTTAGCACCCAGGCTGAAAACATATGAAGACACTGAATCCAATCAGCATTTAATGATGAGATCATGAAAATATGAACTGCCTACTGGTCACAACAGTTGTGCATGTGAATGGTCAAACGTAATCCAGGATATGAAGTGGCAGTGCTTTCCCAGACAGGGCTGGGTCGCTTTGGGAGGACATGAGACCTCACACGGGAGCAAAGGGGCTGGTGCCAGGAACAGATGCTGTGATCATCACGTCACTCTCTATACACCCACCTCCCTATGGAACTAAAATCATCCATGATAAACCAGCATCAATGTGATGGTGTATTAATTTGCAACATCTCTTACATCTGCAAAAAACTTGTAAATCATGCTTTGCGTTTCTTCCTTGTTCAAGCTCCCGCTACGTGACAAGCGCATGGCTGCCTAGCAACAACACGAGCACCGCTGCAACATCAGTACCACTCACTGTCGGGACGCAGCCGGGGATTTAACTAATGGCCATCTGCATTTAACAGAATGTTCGCTATCCGTATCAGATTGCACAGACGATCAATCTTAGGTCGCGACCATAAATGCATTCATGATAACGTTGTCTCTCACTGCATGCAATGCGAACAGGGAATAAAAAGCGGTGCCCTCACATTTAAGCACACGATGTTCGTTTTGCAGCAATATGTCCTCATTCTCATAATGATCAGTTTCTTAACGTTCATGAGAAAATAATTTGGTTGCTGAAGATTTATTCAAATATTTATGATTACTCCTACCATGCCTCCAGCGCTATCATTCAGCCACAAAGCTGAATTAGCCCTAAAGCTGAATTAATACAATTTAGAAGATAGGCCCGTGTTTAATGGAAAACAAAGGTAACCACAACATTGCCTATAGGCCTCCATGCCTGTTTAACACATGCCTGACGTCATTTCTAGGGGCAACTGCTGCTTTTATGCAAACGTGTGGAACACTATGAGTGGGCTAAAAATGATGTAAATCCAAAATCTGTTTATAGGCCATGAGACCTCTGCTTGCCGTTTTCACCAGTTCCACGACATGTTCTTTTCATGGATGCTCATGACTGATCTCCTTTCCACCTACGAGTCCAAGTGTAGACTTATGCAGAGCCATTATCACCATTTTGTAGTAGTAAACATTTTCACCGAAGGACTATGTATAAATTAAGCTGCCTTAAAATTATCATTACCTGTAAGATGTTTAAATGTTTCTTAAATGTAGGCTACATAATCCCAAATATGTTGGACGCATCAGCTGTGCGTTGCAACTTCAAACATGCCTTACGCAAAATAAAAACAGCTTTATAGACACCTCACCTTAGCTTACAGCATCCTCCAACGCCTTGTCCTCTGAGCATGTAGGTGCTTTGGTCTACCACTACGGAAACAGCAGATAACAGGCCGACTAATTTACGGTACGCACAATTGCATTGATACAACCTGAACGAAAACAATATTGTTTTGACTACTGATGTTTTAACGTCTCCCGCTCGCAGCACATCCCCCGTGTTTGTCGTTGTTCAAGCAGCCTAGTCCTGCCCACCGCCACGCCTGTCAACGTTGTGACCTGCGCGTATCCCTGAACCAAAACACGCACCTTCTCTGTCCATCCAGCTATCACCGCCTATAAAGGGTTTATGTAATGGCAAAATTCCCACCATTTACTTTACATAACACCCAAACACTCAAGAAACGTATACGCACAATTGAATTGCCTTGTGACAGGTCCGAACGTTTCACATATCAGAACCTTGCAGCTGTGCCTAAATATATTATCCAGGCGGCTCCCCCAGCTGGTCTTCTCGTGTATTGCTAGAGAAAACAAGTGACAACTCCAGTGTATGCTAGCTTCATTTATTAGTGGATTACCCCGCGTCCAAAATATACAGTCACCACCAAAATATATATTTAACAATAGTTTCCCCATAACCATCCCATTTCATATACATCCCAGTGCACAAATAAACATATATAGAAAACAATTACAAAACATAGCGCTTCTTTTCACGTGTGAAACTGGTCACATAATACCCAAACACTATAAACCCTATCTTTAGGAATGTAAGCTATAGAAACAAAGCTGAGCGGGTGACCAAGTCCTGCAAAATATATTACATATACTTACACACATACATTAATAAATAAAAATAAAATAAATCGCATTAACATGTGGTACTGGGATTCTTATGAGGCCCAGATCCTAATGAGGCTGGAGTTGGAGCTGAAAAAGCAACTGAAGCTAAGGCTAACACTGAGCATGTGGCTGTGTGGAGCATGAAGGTTGAAGGATGGCATGGTCTACCCTCTGGGCAATCTGAACAATGTACTGGTACGTAGGTTTCAGGCAGTGGACCAGCAAGCCACTAGGTGTTGGACCGTCGATATGCGATGCCCCAGTTGACACTGGAATGGGAGTGCATGCAGCTTCATTGGGCACTGTGCTGGACAGTGAGCTTAGCAGTAGCTGAGGAGGTGGTCAGGGTCAAAACAGGGAGTGGGCAGACACACAAATACAGCGTTAGTATGATGTACAGCTAAATCATGTCTTTTACACAAGATTGACATTAACTGCTCCTACACAACCAACTTTGAAATGCAGAGAATCGTTCTGGATAATCAAACAGTGAATGGAAGTATAATGAAGAATGGAAACAAGCTATTGCAAATGTATGTTCCTTGTTTGAACTGAGAACCAACCAACCTTATCCACAGTCCAAACATCTGTTTGGAGTCTGTCCCCTGTATCTGGTTGAGTACCTTCACTCTGAAGAAAGTTATTAGGACTTTCTCTGCTCTTTAGTGAAACAGTTGCAAAAAACATTTCATTATTTTCTGTCACTGATTCCATTTTTAATTTCTGTGACCCATATTAGTCCTAAGTCCTCAGTCACAGGTAGAAATATGGTCAAGCATAATAAAATGCATCTTTTCCATGACATTTCTAAATGGCTGTTTTTAATGCTTACTATAACCTAAACTTGACATTCATCAACACAAAGTAAGTCATTTAATCCTTTTCAACACAAAATTCGTCTGTAAAATGAGTTGGGCGTCATTATCCTGCATACAAGTACATACGTTAAAACATGATGGCATACCAATATCGTCAAAACAGTAGGCGTAAAGCATGCCACGGAAAGGTATCGGTTACATTCAGTACTCAGGTCCTAACAATGCAGGGTAACTAACTGTCAACAACCATTTCGAAGACTGACAAAATAAATGGAAACACATGAACTTGCACTGTAAGTGCACTCACGCATGAGTCCTGGAGCACAGCTGACAGTAGTCTGATGTACTCCGTGGCAGCCCTCAGCATGTCCACTTTACTAGGCTTGCGGCCTAGTGGCATCACTGGCACTATGCGCTTCAGGAGAGAGAACATGGTGTTCAAGCTCCTCACCTGAATAGAGTGGAGAAAGCATTCATCACACCTGTTGGACAGTTAAACTGTGACATGCGTTGAGCAGTTTCGCGATTTCACGACTTGCATTAGCCATTTTTAGTAATATTCACGCCATGGTTTAATGGCTCTCTTGGTATGGAAGAATCAACTTTGCTAGTATGCTTCGTTTAGTTCTCCTCACAGATACCAAGAGTTCCATTACAGCCACAAACTGGGCACGTCTCCAAATCATGCTGTGCAACACAGCTGATGTACGTTTTTGGAGTAATGAATTAACAGGCATAGGCACTTACCCTTAACCGTTCCTTAGCATTAGCCAGCTGCCTTCTCTTGACGGCTTTATCGCTGTCCTCGGCTACAAAGTAAATGTCGCGTTCCAAGCGTTTTAGTTTAACAATATTGACATGAAGAGGAAGGACTGATTCACCGGTCTCTTGCAGGAAAATATCACCCATTAATTCACTCCCAGGGACGTTCATTAAAACTGTCGTAATTTTTCTACCAGACATATCTGTTGCTAATGTTGTAACGTTAAAGTCACACTTGAAGTTTGAAACCTTGTCGTCAATCTTTTCCTAACTATCGACACATTCCAAAAAGCTGTAGCCTATCACCCTTAATCAATGAACAGCTTAATTAACGCACCATCCTAATACCACTGACGGGCAGTTTTGGGTAACCTGGCTTCAAAAGTTACAATCCCATACGCTTTAGCCATTCACATAATGACTTAATCAGTGAAATCGCCTGTTTGAAGTGGAACTTGTACCAGGTGATTTGACTTATTAATGAATGGCTGGACGAAATATTTGGTATGAGATTACAACTTCTCAAGCCGGGTTATCCAACACTGACAGGTGTGCGCTAACAAACTCATGATCTCATTCAGGTTAATAAAAGTAGCACGGTTGCCTGAATTAAAGGAGGGTCGAGTGTAGGATCTTCTCTCGTCCACTAGATGTCAGGGTTTGGAAACAAACAGATTAAAATCTGTTTTAGAATTGCATGTCATGGACTCAACGTTGCATAATTTCAACATATGTTTAGTTTTAAGAGACGATACCTCGTAAAACAAACAATCAAAACTCGACGAGCGTTTTGAGTAGCCTTGGCTATAGCTTAGCCGACGTTATAGAGCTAAAAGAATGAGTGTATCTAGCCATTCATGCGTGACCGGCTATATTCCCCCTCTGTACCCAATACTGATTTTAGTTTTGGTCCACAGAAGTCCAACTCATAATTTCACAGAACATTGTTTTTGCACTGATATGTTGTCTATATAAAGGTAGCCGTATCAGGGAGAAAGCAGTAGCCTATGTAAGCTATTTTGTGCCTAAATATATGTGAATGTGGCGGGCTACACCTTTTCTAATTTTTATGTCCAGTCTGGGCCTCATGATCTCAAGGTAGGCTATATAAATAGCTAATCCTTTAATGGCTGCATAATGGATTACACTTACCCTGGAGAATCTGTCTTTTGCTTCACTGAGCTAAGAATGGTGGGTGCAGATTTAAAAAAAAAAAAAAAAACATCTTAACCTAAACATTCGATATGGTTAGCAGTGTGTATCTATATGTGTCTTATGATGCTTGTATAGCTGACCATGCTTTAAACACAGAGAATTAAAAAAAAAATAAGTTTGGATGGGCATCATACCCAAGGATAACATGTTATGCACAGTATTTTTATAAGAACATAAAGCTTCACTAAGACTCCAGAATTTCACATTATCACAGGTTGGCATGACCAGTGATGACCAGTGATGGTGACAGCTGCTCTAGTGAATTCTTACCAAATATCAGAACACCATTTTTCTGAGTTGCGACATACATAGCTTTGGAATTTCTTGGCAATTAACATGGAACATTATAAAGATGGTTGCAATGTATAACAAACAATAGCCTATGTAATAAAGATGATACAGAACCCCCTTCCGACAAAACATGATGGAAAGTATGCATTTGAGCAATGCTTTTGTCCTTTTATACAAACAGGTCAAGGCCAAGATCTGTGATTTCCTCCTCAGGATGTGTAATACAGACCAGTGAGTCATCATGTGCTGAAGAGGAAGTTTCATTCTCTAGACTAGAGTCTGAATGACATTAAAATTATTAAGCTTGGGAAGATTTGAAGTATCTGCTATTCTAATACAATTACTTAATGTTATTGTAACTAGGGCCAAGAAATTGTGAATGACATGTATTGCAAAATTGTGGTGTGCTACAAGGTAAAATGTCATTTCTGATTGGCCTATTTTGATTGGCCATAAGAGTTCCATAAATTTGGATATTTACACAGTAGGCTGCTGGTCCCAAGCTATGCTCCCAAGATGCTGTTACTTCGTTCTGTGAATATGAAATTAACCTTGAAATAAACACAGCGCAATCCCAGGGGCTTGACGCAAGAAGTCAAGCTTGCTAGGGCCTGAACGGGTTAGACAGACACTGAGAGACAAGCAGGCAGAAGGACTGTCAGAATCAATGTGCAACTTCACAAGTAGGCTCAGTAGTAGTCTGTCAGCCAACTTAGTAGCCTACAAAGCCACACCTTCTATCTGACCAATCGTCAATGGCTGTAATGACGCTAAAATGTTCAAGTCACTTGAGGGATGTGTGAAGTTGTGGCAACTAGATGACTCAATACTGTCCGTGTTCATGACCTGCCTCTGGGATAGCCAGGATAGACCTAGAAACAGCTTCTTACGCGCAAAGGGAATGGTTGTGTAGTGGTGCGAAAGTTCAGTAAAGACCCAGGCTATACACGGAGTTACTGAACAGGTACCTTTATCGATCACATCGGGAGAAAAAAGAAGGGCATAGCCGCGATGATAGCTTCGCATCCCCTGGCTTACTACTGCGCAGAGCTGCACCATGATCAAGTACAAAAAGTGAGTTGCTGCTGACTTATTTTGTTAACGAACTGACACGAAAGTAGTTATTAGCATGTAACAATGATTATTTAAATCTGAATATTTAAGTCTGATTTGTTGTGGGGGTAACTAAACGGTATTTGTTGAGAATTACTTGGGCAGCTAAAATCCAAAGTTTGCCTTGCTAGCAAGCTAAGATGAGATGTTACTAAACTGTCTTCTGTGTTCTCTCCTCAAGCGATTTACACGTGTGGCGGAACTATAGTTAACATCAGTAATAAAGACTTCCCCGTATCACCAACTTATCGCCTACTTGTCTGGCGTCTATATAATCATTGACCTTGACCATATTTGCAAGGGGAAGGTATTGCTCATACCGTCTTTACGTTATGAAGCATTATTCAGCCTTAAGGGCGATGCGCACTTCTTAAAAGTACTTAGCCATTTATCCTTCAACTAGCTAGCTAGATAAGTAGCCATGTTACATTCAGTTTCAGCCTACAGTGTGGGTTACGTCAGAGAAGCTGAATAGTTCCGCGTTTTTGGCATCAAAATGTAATGGCTTGTTTCAGGTGTCAGATGAAAACTTCGCAATGCTGACGTAAACTCGGTGACGTTGAGCATAGTTAAATATTTGGAACAACGAATTTAGACTCAGTTGGTAAACAATAGCAAATTATTTTGGCCATACGATGTGTTGTCTCTTCCACCACGGCCTTACTGCTCAGTCTCTGGCTACTTGAAACATGAGCCATGTCCTACCATTGCGAACGTCATCAGACTTTGTACTCTGCTTCTTGCCTGCGTCTGATGAGGCATCATCAGCAATGAAATTAATAAAGTTAGAGGAAGATATACCTGAGATAAAAGATGCCAAAATGAGCCAACTTGCTACTGTGAGCTCATTTGTGGAGTAACTGGATGTTCCCCTAAATAATAATCCTATAACATATTATTTTCGTTCAGTGTTTGAGGCATCATCTCTGTCACACAATTCAAGTAATCCCTGTGGTTTTATGGCACTCAGTGCACACTCTTATCAGGAACTGATGTTATGTATTGTGAGATTTCACATTCAGTGTATGGTTGCCACACTCATGAAAAGACCAAGGTGCTGAATCAGGTCAAATCACTTTGACCCATCTTTGTTTCTACAACCTTTGGGCCATTCAGTAAGTTGATTGAGGAGAATTTAGGGGTTTAATGCAAAGGTGACTCTCTCTAACCGGCGTTATCTTACCAATTTAAAGCTACAATGAGGCAGTGTAGTGTAAACAGTCACCTTTCTTTGGTCTACTCCTTTTCTATACGTTGGCACAGTAAATTAATCTGAAAAGCATGTGTGTCCTTCGTGTTATCTGTGGTGGCCGCTGAATGGCACAGGTTATATTGTGGTTGATTATGTTTCTGCTGTCACGCAACTGAGCATGTTGCTATGCGAGCAAGTATTTATATGTCTGGCCCAGAGTAGTATATCAGTTGAAGATGTGAGCAGGAGCCGTGGGGCTGTCAGCCCCATCCAGCCGCCCTGGTCCAAGCCTCCCCAGCCCCCCTGGTGTCATGTTAATACCGACCACTGGCTTACATGTGGGTTTTGAAACGCTGTGGACTCCCTTTTGGGGACTGTGTGACATTTTGTTGCCCCTGTAGGGTCAGTTAAGGAGACACATGAAATAAATTTGCCTGACTGGAGAGAGGCTGTGACAATTTATTATTCCCTCACATAATGCCCCAGCTACTGGTGTACTTTGTGCAAATCTGCATGGAATTTTTTTTTAACTCTTTTTCAGATTGGATTTTTATCAAATAATATTGTGCTAATTTAGCATAGTGTGCAAAATGGTATAACTGTTTGTTTGCAGCATTTTCAACTGTAATTCCGGGCGTTGCAGACATCACAAATACATTGTCTGGCCTTTCCTTGGCCTTGCCCCTTCCTTAAACCGGGTGATTCAGGTTTCCACTGAAGATATACTTTCATATTTTGAAGGTGTAGAATTGATTTAGGGGCAATCTCTGTATTGCTATAAACAGGCACAGGGATATTACCCGGTACTTGCCATCTAAACAGGAATACATTGGAAGTACAGGTAGGAGGGGCTCCTTGGTCAGCAGCTCTCCAGAGGATACGTGATACGTGCACGTTTGATGTGTTCTTTTGCACATTCTGTTAAAGACTCTTTATCCTTGGAGGATCTTTGTTTTTGATGAACAGCTTGTACCTCAAGTCACTGAAGCTTTCAATCATCTTTCCACAGTACAGATAAGAAATGAAATCCCTACCAACCTCCCATCCATCCATTCCTGTTCATCAGTTTCTGAATCTCTACATTTCTTTAAATGGAGATCCAATTTTAGCAGCAAACTGATTGCTGATGTTTTCCCTTTGCCGTATGGGTATGACACACTGTCGCAGCCAAACAACACATGAACAGCCAGCAGAACATAACATTTGTGCCCTAATTTTGAAGCTGTGGCATTGATGTCAATGACTTTGTCATTATATTTTTGCATTCTACATAAAAATGCTTAAAGATGCCAGAGCGGCACCCATCATATTCTTAAACTACACCCCCAATTTCTGCAAAAAAATTGCATTCATAGCGTAACACTTATGCCCTCCCGAATTCCACTAACTTCTACTGGACTATCACCTTGCATTTACTCTTTAAGTCTCCTGTGTTTGCTCTAGTAAACAGTTGCTAAAAGCATTTGCTAAGTGTAACGTTATATGAAGACACTGTGGTTTGAAATGACATGTTAATTACATCCAAGTAGGCACATCTTTGTGACTTGTCATCAAAGGAATCCAAGTAATGAATGAGAAAATGTTCCTACGACAACACCTTTAATTTCAGCGTAGACACATCATGCACAGCAAATTACTGGAATAATATTTTTTTCTTTTTTTACCGTCTTGCTTCAGGTTGACAAGTACCTTTCCCACCTCCGACTGTCAGATGAGAATATCATGGACGTGTCGATGCGGTTTCGCCGCGAGATGGACCGCGGCCTGTGCAGGGACACCAACCCCACAGCGGCCATCAAGATGCTGCCCACGTTTGTGCGCTCCACCCCTGATGGCACCGGTGAGGCCCAGTGACAGACAGACAGACAGACAGACAGACAGACAGACAGACAGACAGACAGACAGACAGACAGACAGACAGACAGACAGACAGACAGACAGACAGACAGACAGACAGACAGACAGACAGAAAGAAAGACAGATAGATGAACAGTTTGATAAAATTATGAGATAAAATCAGATATTTATAGAATTTTTAGTGTCAGATACAATCTGAAATTTGTCTTGCATTTATGGCATGGCACTGCTTGCCAGCTATTATACTTCAGTTCTATACTTTCTGAATGATATGTGTCAGACTTGGGTGTGTATTGCGCAGCTTCTGTGTTGAATGGCAACATGCCTAGGCATGCATGCACCATCAAGCCACGACATGGACAAAGCCTGTGTATTTTATCAGTCTCCTGTGATGACAATCAATAATGGCAGTTTGAGACATGAGCAATAACGATTTATTGGGTTTCCTTATGACAGTGCAGGGCAAATGGGTGATGATCTCAAATCAACCTACTTCACTTCTACACTGTTTTAATGCTATGTGACAGACTTGTGTGATTCTTTCTTCTCATAATGGTTAATCAGTGTTTTATGCACCCTCTTGTTCGAATGGCAATATCACACAATGCATTTAGGCACGTGGCCTCTACGTTTCTCCAGTTTTATGTGATGACCGTCAGTAGTAGAAAGGACTCATGACGATGCAGTCAAAAAAATGATGATTTCAAACCATTGTAATTGTAACTGGAAGAGAGAGGCAGTAAAATGAAGATTTGGGTGACTGGGGGATTTTCACGCTACTGTTCAGTGGCATAAATATTTAGTTTTAAGACATGGGATTTTTAACAAGACAGTCTGCAGTTTTGTCTATACATTCACCTTTTTCAACAGCTCAGCAGTTGAAAGGGTATTGCTTTAGTGAAAGGGTACTGCTAGTTTGAAAAGTGTTACCTGGAGTTTGCATCAGTAGTTAATATGTCTAAATAACCTTAAAATTTGCATCAGGATTTGTCATTATCTTAACTATTGTGACTTTGCTCACCCTTGTGCTAATAGCAGTAATCTATATGATTGTTCAGTAATTTGATAGGAAGTGTCCTGCTCAGGACATGTTGTTCTTTTCCCTGTCTTGTCAGGCAGATTCGTACAACGAACAGGTGAAAAAATCCTCTCTGCAGTGGCAGATGCCTGCAAACTCTTGTCTTTGTGTCCTTCATGTGCCTAACTGCCTTAACAAGAGGCTTGTCTCCCTCGTCGTTTTTCCATCAGCCGCACCATGTTATTTTGCAATTTAGGGGACGCACTTGCCCTGCTAAGGTGAAGTAGGTCTGTCCGCCAATATGTGAAGTCGAGTGTTTAAAGTGGTTTCCCCCCAAAGGAGGAAGATTTTGAAGATTTTGCGGTGGCGTGGCATTCGGGTAGATCCTCTGCTAAGGGAAATAAATTACAGTAAATTGCTGCAGAGGTGTCTAGGCAAAATAGGCACATAAACAGAATCCAGCATATTTGTCCACACGCAAAGTCACTTGTCTTTTGGACGTGATGAAAGTATCAATTTGGGACTGAAACGCCTGCACCTTACACTTTTTTGCACCTTTTCTTACCCTTGAAAGGAAATATAAAAATGGCAGGTTTGGTCTGTTGGGATTCCCTGCTGCCATGCACTTTATGCACTTTACTTTTCCCACTCATATGCTGTTTTTAATGACCTATTTCTAACCCTATGTAAGTCTCGTGTTTTCTTTTTTTAAGTTGTGGGATGCTGTCTTATGTATAGTCTTTTATATGCTGTCTAGTGTCCATGGTGTTATGTTGTTTTGGCCTGCAAAAGTATTTGCCCTCTGGCATTACAATAAATTGACTTGAATTGACGTGACTTGCCAAGACCCTCTGAAGTAGAGAGAAAGTCGAGGCCTAACCTCTGTTTACACAGCCTGTTGATGTGAGTCATTATGGGCACATTACGCAGATAACACTGCTTGTTGGTCTACACGGTGATGTATTATAGCCTACTGAGTGGTTCACAGTCTCTGTTGTTGGGAGTTAACCTTACCTTACTTACTTACTGTTACTTACCTTACTGTTAAAAATCTTGGTGTCTTTATTGACAGTGAACTAACATTCAACAGTCACATGAAAGCAATCACTAAATCTGCATTCTATCACCTAAAAAACATTGCTAAACTCAGAGGTCTTATGTCAAAACAAGATCTAGAAAAACTTGTACATGCCTTTATTTCCAGTAGGGTTGATTACTGTAATGGCCTTTTCACAGGCCTTCCTAAAAAGACCATCAAACAGCTTCAACTGATCCAAAATGCAGCAGCAAGGGTTCTTACAAGAACAAAAAGATCTGACCACATTACTCCAGTTTTAAGGTCCCTGCACTGGCTCCCAGTAAGTTATAGAATTGACTTTAAGGCATTGCTTCTTGTGTTTAAGTCATTAAATGGGATGGGACCCAATTACCTATTGGATATGTTTCAGTTATACGCACCAACTCGGTCTCTGAGATCACGTCATAAAAATTTGTTGGTAGAACCTGCTGTTAGAACAAAATGTGGTGAAGCAGCTTTCAGCTGCTATGCTGTAAAGCTCTGGAACCGACTTCCAGAAGACATTAAAAATACTCCTACTGTTGGCAGTTTCAAGTCTAGACTTAAGACCAAACTGTTTTCAGATGCTTTCTGTTAATGATTTTTACTAAATCTATTTTTTATTTTGTGTGTTTTTTATGCTTTTATATCTTTTATGCTTTTACACTTACTTTATCTTTTATGCCTTTATATATTGTCCTTTGCTTTTATTTTTTTGTGAAGCACATTGGATTGCCGTTGTGTATGAAATGCGCTATACAAATAAACTTGCCTTGCCTTGCCTAGTTTGTCATAAGACTGTTCTTCCCGTTAACAGTCTCCCTAAGGCTATTACAGCCACCAGGCATTGTTAGGCATGCTAGAGGTCTTTACACTGTTCAAATGACTTTGGCAAATCCAACTGCCTTGTGCTTGTACTTGTGCTTAATGTAATGATGCAAATATACTATTATATATTTTTGTGTGTTATTAGTAAACAAAAATACATTCCTGTCACTGCATAGAAGGTAACATTCAGAATGTGTCATCCTTGTGAAGATAACACCACAAGTTCTCCAGACTATCCAGGCTGTGTACTGTGTAAGTTGTCTGTAGTGATGCCTGTCTCCCCTTACTTCACGTCTGCCCTGTGTCCACCAGAACATGGGGATTTCTTGGCCCTCGATCTTGGCGGGACCAACTTCCGGGTGCTGCTGGTGAAGGTGTCGGCCAACGGGAAGCAGAAAGTGGAGATGGAGAATCAGATCTACGCCATTCCCGAGGACCTGATGAGGGGTCACGGCTCTGAGGTAACTCCAGTCCGCATGCCACCCCACTGCTATCTCCACATGGGCCCAAAGATCCCAGAGTCCTTTTGAAAAGGCATGACTCATATAACCTCCCCCAGCCCCAGGCCATTTCAAAGAATTTATTTGAAAGATCTAAGAAAGAAATGGGCGCTGCACTCAGAACTCATGGAACACTCACCTTGTGTGTGTGTGGGTAGGGGGCAGTAATCTTTGGTTGTGTGCTGGGGGCAGTCTGTACCTTTATTTTAGACTGCTGACCTGCTGTTTATTGCAGTTAATTATAAGTCATTGTAAAGTGTCAGGCTAGCTCCCTTTTGTGCCAATATGCCATGGTGCTAGCTAAACATTATGGAGCAGAAAGCAAATGGACTGAAAAGGTAGTGCTAGGGGAACTACTGAAAGAATGGCATTACACAATTTCTATTAATAATAATGATTTACTTTTTAGAGCACTCCAAGTACCCAGCGATGCAGCATGAATACTCAACTATCACTTTTTTTTACATTACATTACACTTGGCAGACGCTATTTACTTAGTTTGCCTAAGCATTGTGTTTAGTTACCTTTTTCTAACTATTACAAATGACAAGGCAACCTGGGTGTAAATGATTTATGCTTTTAATTATTATTGAACGCAGCAGCACTGAAAACCCTTTTTGGTTTATGTTTTGGTGACCCTGCAGCTTTTCGACCACATCGCCGAGTGCCTGGCCAACTTCCTGTCCAAGCTGGGCATCAAAGACAAGAAGCTCCCGCTCGGCTTCACCTTCTCCTTCCCCTGCCAGCAGACCAAGCTGGACGAGGTGAGCAAGCAGCAGGGTCTGTCGGGGATGTGTGGGGTGGTGGTGGTGCTGCATGGTGCTCCGAGGCTTTAACCCTGCACCAGTTTTCTGGCACGTTGTGATAAGAGAAATCAGAGGGGTGAGCCCCTGTGTGTTGCTCTACCCCCAGTGGGGGGGTGCCTTTACCCCGTTGAGACCTGATGCAGCTCGTACACTTGCTTCTCTTTTTGTCTAAGTCATATGTGCTTCTCTCTTTACGGACAAATACGACCTGAATGTGTTTCGTGCGATAAAATAATGTTATAATTTTTTAACACATTGTTTTCTTGATTAAAAAAAGGTAATTAAAAAGTAAAGTAAAATAATACAATTTACAATAAAACCCAAAGGTGTAATCTCTCAAATGTTTTTTTTAATTTAATCTTCTTATGTGCCTCAGTGGCTTAGAAATAAAAAATTAAATGTACAATTCAGTGAACGTTAATAATTCTGTCAGATGTGTGAAAAGTCCCACAGGTTTTGTGAGTTAGTTTTTAGAAAATGCCTCAGTGTTCTGAAAGTTCTTTTAATTGGTGCTGTAGGTCTTATTGGGTTGAAATCTCTTAAAGCTGTCTTTCCCCAAGAAACCATTTAGTACTTGCTCTTTTTGAAATACAATAGGTCACTCCGAGTTGCATATGCATGCTGCACGTGAAAATGTTCTTCTACCGCCACCTCCATCAGCCAATGAAAGGAAATAGACGGAATATCGAGTGCATAAGAAAAGGGCATTTAAAGTAATGGAATTTTGTGAATTGGAAAACGCCATGCCATAGTTGTTATTACTAGAGGAGTCTTGTTGCAACACACATTCACCTAAGGCTGCTCGATTATGGAAAACATCTGAATCACGATTATTTGGGCAAAAACTGAAATCACGATTATTCAAACGATTATTTTGTTTTCCTCAGTAACATGCTTCATTTATTGAAAATGTATTCAAAAACATTTTGAAAAAACATTCTTGTACCTTCGGATTTTCCCTAATACCTTTCTTCGTAAACATTAGTAAGTCTCCTTTGATGTCTAATGTACAAACAGTAGAAATGTCTAATGTATACATCTAATGTACAGTACAAACAGTAGAAAATAATTGGGACAAAAACATTGTTGCCCTCGATTTTATTTGTTTTGAGATCGTTTGGCCCTGAAATCGTTATCACGATTAGAATTCGATTAATTGAGCAGCCCTACATTCACCCAGGAAAATATAGGTAGGTAGGTGTGTTTGTTTAGATCATTTATATCTTCTATTTGGTGTGCTATGACCGAATGGTGTTTGAATGATGGCCTCTGACTAGCATAGTCAAAATCCTGTCGTTTTCACAGAGCATTCACCAGTACTAGGGATCACTGCAAATTAATGAATAAATGATGCAATGACACCTTTAAAGGTGTACTTCCATCGTGTTTTCATTAATTTTGCGGTGGTCTCTAGTATTAATGAATGCCCTGTGAGCCGGTTTTGGTGAAAAAAATGCTTTAGTGCTTCTGTTTCAGGCTGTTCTAGTTTGGTGGAGGAGATGGAGCAGGGAGAATGACAGGTTCTCGGCTATGCTAGTCACAGCCTACAATCATTCGAAGCCCATTCATGGCGAAACAAATAGAAGATCTAAACGTTCTACACAAACGCACATACTTACCTATACTTCGCTAAGTGAATGTGTGCTGCAACAAAACTTTCAGAAAGTAATCACAACTGTGCCATAGCTTTTTCTAATTTACAAACCTACGTCACTTTGTTGGCCTTTTCTTATTCACTCGTTTTTTCTGCCTACTGTCTTTCACTGACTAATGGAGGCAATCGGGTTAGAAGAACATTTTCACGTGCAGCATGCATATGCAACTCGGGGTGACCTTTCGTATTTCAAAAGAGCTAGGTACTGAACGGTTTCTCGTGGAAGTACTCCTTTAAAGGTCTTTAAAAGGGGTATATTTTAAGCAGGGAAGGTATAAAAGGTATAACACAGCTTTCCCTTCTGAAAATAACCAGTGTTTTGTTGTCTTTGTTGTAAAGCTAATGATTAAAATCTGTGTCAGGGTTTCGGTACCCCATCAGCCTGTGACATTTTCTCCTTGCTCGTTGCATGATCCATAAATTATTGGAAAGTCAGCTGCACTAAAGGGCATGCCATTTCTTCAAACGTCCAAAACCTTTCCGTCATAAATGCAGTGTTTCAGTTAAAATAAATCTTAGTTTGTGACAAGCAGGTATTGCATAAGGAGGGCTTGTTTCATCCATAGCCTGTTTGCAGTAAAGAACGAAGAGTTCAGATCAGGCAATTAAGTAGTCGATGATGACATGCATAAGGCTGGATGAAGATGAGAAAAACATTCCATTCATGATGACCATTTTTAATATTCTTTTTGGTGCATTCATAGAATTATTAGATGTATGTGATGGCTGGTTTTTGGCTGAAAAGAGAGAAAAATTATTGGCACGAACAAAAAAATATGATAATGGGGAAAAGTTTGAGTCTTCATAATGAACAAGCAAGACAAACTATGAAATCTCAAATGTGATAGTGCTGAAAGCTGCAGTTTATTAAATGGGGAATGTGTTGGTTCGCATAAAATGTCTTGTGCGTAGGAGAAATGCACTTTGCCAGCTTTGTTCGATTCAGCTTGTTTTTATAAGAACCAGAGGAGTGGGTTTGATTTTAAAGTGAGGTTTTTTTGACAACATTCAGACATATGGTTCACAAATAGCACCACCTGTTCTGTATCAGTCAATGATGGCTATATATTTTTAGCCATAAAATGCATCACTGAATGGTAAATCCTAATAGGGTCTCTTACTGTTTGCTAATAATGTAGCAGTTAGCAATCCACTAATCATCTCTGTGGTGTGTGTGTATAAAACCGCAACCTGTGATTATATTTTAGCGCATTAATGTTGTCATTACATCGCTTTATTTGATAGACTGAACTGGCACACACTTGTCTCTACATGTTTTAATTGCAGAGTATCCTGGTGTCATGGACCAAGGGGTTCAAGGCTAGTGGTGTTGAGGGCAAAGATGTCGTCGGCATGTTAAGAGCTGCAATCAAGAAGAGAGGGGTGAGATGAAGATGTCAGATTTCTCTGACCCTGACACAAGAGGCACTTAAAGACGCTAGAGGCTTCCTTCATACACACTTCCTGTGCCCTTGTTTAGTTTTATACCATATATTCAGTTAGATTCCTCACATTCCATACACACATCTTATCATTACATTACATTATGTTACACTTAGCTGACACTCTTATCCTACAACTGGACACTTAATTAACCTTATACAAAGGTGGATGAAACGCTCATTCGTGCCTCTACTCTCAGCCTCTACCCTCTCTCTGTCCCCCAGGACTTTGACATTGACATTGTGGCTGTAATTAATGACACTGTTGGCACGATGATGACCTGTGGCTATGACGACCACCACTGCGAGATTGGCCTCATTGTGGGTGAGTCACGCTCTTGAGTGGGTGGCTGTTGAGTCTCGCCTGCTGATGAGACCTGCAATACTAGCACAGGGGGGTACACCTGAGGAATTCTTGTGTTGTCCCTCAATAAACAAAAATCATTTTCTTATTTCTTTGTTTTTGCTTCCTGGTTCCAAAATGGCCGAAACGCGTTGACCCATGTGCTTTTTAAAACAATGGGCCATGTGTCATTAAGGGATTTTTTAAGCACTTGCCTTTTGTTGGTTTTCTTTTTTTGGATTTTAATTTTCATGTTTTACAAGCTAATTTGCGTACTTATATTTGTGATCAAATTTACTAGCCCCCCAAAGCATACATCAAAATGTGTCTAACACTTCCTCAAGGATACCAAAACCAAGGTCCTGGAGTGGATCAGTAAAATATCCTAATCAAACTTAGATGACATTTTGTATTTGTTATTATTGAAAACAAATACACTATACACACTTGCTGTTAATGGTCATTTCCATGGAGAAATCAGTTATGTCTAATTTCATAAAGGGGGGGTAATCATTTCGATCCAACTGTATAAAGGGCTATTAGAAGTGTTTGTGTTTGAAAAACAGGCAGACAAACAGATCTGCTCACTACAGTGAGTGTGGCGACTGGTTGGGTGCTCCACAGGCACGGGCACGAACGCCTGCTACATGGAGGAGATGCGCAACCTGCAGACGGTGGAGGGCGACGAGGGCCGCATGTGCGTCAACCTGGAGTGGGGCGCCTTCGGCGATGACGGGGCGCTAGACGACCTGCGCACCTCTTTCGACAGGGAGATCGATGCTGGCTCCCTCAACCCTGGCAAGCAGCTGTAAGTGTCAGCTCTGACCCTTTGGCTCTACTTAAGAGCTTCATTGCTGTGGTTACTGGCTTGGAGGGGTAGTAAACTCACTTAACAAACGTTATAAGTTCACTTACTCAAACCACAGGTTCATGGGAGCTACAATTTGTCCGCTACATAAGTTTATTACTCACTTAGTGTACGTAAGTGTATTATCAGCCGGTTTCGATGCAACATCAGTTTAAAAATAAACGTTATACAGTAAGTTCACTTATTCAAACCAAAGGTTTATGGGAGCTGAAATTTGTCCGCTACATAGTGACATGTTATGTTCCAGGTTATTGCTTTGTAGAATATCACGGAGCAGCCTTTACTGCTGACTTAACACATGATATAATATAGAAACGCACGATGTAACCTAGACTAGTGTGATTTTCTTTAGAAATGGCCCATTAAGTTGTAGGGTCAGTGGGCACTCTAAATCCATTATCAGTCACATGAGGGCCATGGCACGAAGGAGACACATCTCATTATTCAGAAATCATGAAAATTAAAAATATGTTTGATGTTTGACTCTTTATCAGTAAAGGATGTCAGGGTTTCCTTTTATCCCACTGTGTTTTTAGACACAGCTCATGTTGCTGTGTGCTCAGCTGGACTCACCGAACCTCCTTGTGTTTCTGAAAGGTTCGAGAAGATGATCAGTGGCATGTACATGGGTGAGCTGGTGCGGCTGATCCTGGTGAAGATGGCCAAGGACGGGCTCCTGTTCCAGGGCAATACCACGCCCGAGCTGCTAAACACGGGCCAGTTTCAGACCAGCTTTGTGTCCGCCATCGAGAACGAGAAGTCAGTACCCTTTCCTCTGTCTTTTAGCTGTGGCCACCGTTTTAGGTGCAACTCAGTACACCCAGGGCAGTACCAAGACTCACACCGTGTTCCATTTTGTCAAATGTCTACTGTGTGCTTTGAGGTTCAGTGTGCTTTTCACTCAACTAGGCAAATTACACACTCAGAGAGTTGGAAAAGTATTGTTCCCTATTGAATTCTGCTTGTCGCACTTAGCAGGAATGGTATATCATCAGAACTCACCACCCGCCGAAATAAAATTCACCAGGAAGAACAAGAAAATGTGATGGTGTCATGTTGGTTTTTGTATTTATATCAGCTTCTTCCTCTGTGTACTTGGAGAATGCCCTCATATTGCTGAGAATTGGCGATTTGAGGTGTTTATCATTGTCGCTGAGTGTTAAAAGTGTACATCACTCCAAATCCTGACCACTCTTATTTCATTAACAGTCAAACTTGCATTGGTAGCTAAGTTGTTATGCTGAGTTGTTTTCCTCTCTCTGACTCTCACACTTTTTTTTTGGTTTCTTTTGCTTTTAATTGAATGGTTTTCTGTGTGTGTGTGTGTGTGTGTGGTTTTCAATGGTGAAAGCGTTTTTTTTTTGGTAGAAAATAGTTCTCTGCAGGCATAAACCTTAAGTGCATCTGCAGGCATGTAATGCTCCCTCTCCTCCGTTCCTGCGTTTGCAGGGATAACGAGGGCTTGCTGAAGGCTGAGCAGGTGCTGCTGGGCCTGGGCCTGGAGCCCTCGCCGGAGGACTGCATGGCCACCCAGCAGGTGTGCCAGGTCGTGTCCACGCGCGCCGCCCACCTCTGTGCCGCCACCCTGGCCGCCGTCCTGCGCCAGATCCGCGACAACAAGGCCGCCGAGAGGCTCCGCACCACCGTGGGCGTGGACGGCTCCGTCTACAAGAACCACCCCCAGTGAGTCCTCATAGGCCAGCACTCACCCAATGTGTCCAATCACGGTTTAACACAGGAACAAGAAAGTGAGGGGAGGGAATGGTTGCCAGGGGGAGCAAAGAGTTTTCTTGCGAAACACCTTAAGGACACCAACAACAGCATAGTTGAGATTAGGACAAGCCTGGTGCCATGCTAACTATTCTGTCCGCTGGCTTCAAAATATATTTGAAGATGATGCCTAAAGTAGTACCTGAAAAAGGGTTGGATTTTCTGTATACAGTTGCTTTAGGGTTAAACTGGCTGCTGATTTGTTCTCTGGTACTTTGACAGAGCTTTAATATAAGCCTCATCACTCCTTAAAATATGCCGGTCAACTGCAGAGAGCCTAAAGCAGATACTGCTGGGCAGTGCTTCAGTACACTTCCATGCCTTGAGCATTAATTAAACTTTCTGCCAGTTTCCTGTCTTAATTTAGTTTTAAATTTGGATTTAAATTAGTTTCATTTGAAACAGGTTATTTTAGTCCGTTTTTTCGATGTCTAATACGTCCAGTCTGCCCCTTTCCTCTTCTGCTTATCACCTTCACTTCGCTGCGTGCCTGTCTCGTCCCTACCTAAAGGTGAAAGGTTATGTGGAGCAACTTCTTTAGCAATGTTGCTGGGCAACAATGTAAAAGGCTCCTAATATTCTGATTGGATGATGGTGACAAGTTCTGTGCTGATTATTTAAGTTTCTCTGATAAAAAATGAGGCCTAATATCAGTACAAAAAAGTGCCCAAACAGCATTTGTTAGTGAAGTTCTCTGGGAATATTGCCCAAAAATTGTCTGGGTGGCCCTTGTCACCCGTCTCGTCCCTACCTAACTGTCTGGATGGCCCTTGTCACCTGTCTAGTCCCTACCTAACTGCTTGGGTCGACCTTGTCACCCGTCTCTGTCTGTGTGTCTGTCTCGTCCCTACCTAACTGTCTGGGTTGCCCTTGTCACCCGTCTGTCCAGGTTTGCGTGCCCGTCTCGTCCCTACCTAACTGTCTGGGTGGCCCTTGTCACGCGTGTCATCCCTACCTAACTGTCTGGGTGGCCCTTGTCACCCGTCTCTGTCTGCATGTCCGTCTCGTAACTACCTAACTGTCTGTGTGGCCATGGTCACCCGTCTCTGTCTGCGTGTCCGTGTCATCCCTACCTAACTGTCTGGGTGGCCCTTGTCACCCGTTTGCTTGTCCGTCTCGTCCCTACCTAACTGTCTGGGTGGCCCCGGTCACCCGTGTCATCCCTACCTAACTGTCTGGGTGGCCCCGGTCACCCTTCTTCTTCCCAGGTTTGCCCGGCGGCTGCATAAGATGGTGCGGGCGCTGGTGCCCGACTGCGACGTGCGCTTCCTGCGCTCGGAGGACGGCAGCGGCAAGGGGGCGGCCATGGTGACGGCGGTGGCCCAGCGGCTGGCCAAGCAGCACGCGGAGCGGCAGTGCGTCCTGGACACGCTGCGCCTGAGCCGCGCCCAGCTGCTGGAGGTCAAGAAGCGCATGGGCGAAGGCATGGCGCGTGGCCTGGCGCGAGACACGCACAGCAACGCCACCGTCAAGATGCTGCCCACCTACGTCAGGTCCACACCCAATGGCACAGGTCAGCAGGGGAGAAGGGATGAGGGTGGAGAGGGAGATGGATATGCAACAGCGTGCACACACACACACACACACACACACTCACACACACACACACACACACACTTGTAGGCATGCAGATGCCTATCTGTAAGATGTAACTCTTCTTTGTCGGGTTTGGTATGTCAGTTTGTACAGGTGAATGCAAAACATTACATGCTCCGACGCCACTGGACTGCAAGAAATGTTGCCAAACCTGCATCTTGTATGTATGAATTGTGCTATACAAGTAAAGATTATTATTATTATTATTATTATTATTATTATTTATAAAAGAACATTTTGCAATAGAAGGCCAGTATATTTGCAGCCTTTGAAATGTAATAGGTATACAGCAAAAGAAACAGAAAGCCAAAGATAACGGAAGAACAGTCAGTTATGATGAATAATGAGTACGAGAATATTGGACATCCCAACAAGGTCTTTCATGCTATGGGAGCCTTCCCATCTTTCATCCATTTGATTTAAGTGATTTGTGACTAGATCAAAAGCCCTCCGGGGCAGTGGCATACTGCAGCAGTGTTGTATTTTGCTGTAGATAAATAGATCTTTCATTGATGTATGCCAGAGTACACATTCTGGTAGGTTAAACTCATGATGCCAGATGGCGAATGGATAGAAAGAAGAAATCAAAGAAGAAAGAAAGAAAAAAGAGAGAAGAAATCCTTCTGTTGATGGGAGAGTAGAGATGGCGACAGGGAATAAGCAGAGAGAGACGTGAGGGAGGAGAGAGACCCAAAGCTGGGTGCCTGCAGGCATCTGGGCACAACGCTGCACCCCCTCTTACAAGCTAACAGAAGGCTACGGTAGGAGTGCGAGATGAAGGTTAAGATGAACAGGTTGACACACACCACCAGCGCGGTCTGTCGCACTCCCCGCGGCGCCTGTCATAGAGCAGACCCGAGAGAGTGGGGTAGTGAGGTGGGCTAGGAAGCAGCTCCAGTGCTATCTGCCTCTCATCTGCAGTATGAGAGCCTGTGATGCCTGTTCTTCTCTAAAGTCTAAGGTCCCACTGTGATGGAGTGACCATCACTAGGAGCCTGGCTCTTTGGCGTCGAGGTCAGAGTGCACATTTGGTACCCCGGAGAACCGGGTTGGAAGCCGGGTGGGGTGACCTCTCTTCCCCTTTGCTACAAATGTTGTCATATGTGGGATAGCTTGCCATGAGGTCATCGGAGGTGCACCCGTTGTGTGAGCCATATGAGGGACCCCCAGGTTAGATTGACCCCGGTGGGACCCCAGTGATGGGTGAAGCATCAGTTTGTGGGGCACCCTGGATGGGAGAAGCATAGCAGGAGATGCGTGAGGGACACCTGAGTGTGTGAAGTGCACGGGTGCACCTCCCGAAGGGGAAGGCACTGTGATGGAGTCACTAGGATTGTGGGTGTGGTCTGACTGCCATACCAAGGAGCCTGACTCTTTGGCGTTGTGGTCAGAGCGCACGTTTGGTACCCTGGAGACCCGGGTTCGAAGAAGTGGGGTGACTTCTCCTCCCCTTCACTACACCCACCCACAAAAACAACTACAACAATTAGTGCTGTATAACTGTATAGTCCTGTAATGACATGAGTGTCCACGCAGAAGAGCGGTATTTTAATGCCAAGACTTTCAACATGAGATAAGTAAACAACTAATAGAATATGGCATCCTGTTAGTTCGGATTTTGATTGGCTGCAGTGTTGTGATCAGTATTGTTGTTGTTATTATTCCTGGTCTAAAGGGCCCCTAAGTTAACAAAAACGGCTCAAATGAGCATCCGAAGCCATTTTACATTTTGCTGCTTCACTGGCAGTGTGTGACCTGTGTGGCTGAACCGCTGAAATAACAGATTAGCAGAGTTTATAGTGGCGCTCGGCATGTCTTTGCACAGACTGAACTAATCAGGGTTTCAGCAGATATGAATACACATTATCCGCCTACCCTTCTTTGTCACATCCAGGGAGTGAGTAGTTAAAATGCCCTGGTCTGTAAAAAAAAAAGTTGGAAAATAAATGATCTGGTATTTTTGCCTTGAAAACTATGCAATACATCAGCAATAAAAATCATAACACAAATGTAAATAAGCTTAAGAAATACATATTTTGAGGAGTAACTAAACAGACTGTATGCTTTGCTGAAACGTGTGGACCAAGCTGGCAAGTCTTGTAATGTGTGTGTACAGCAGGAGCTGGCTGTTGGGTTTATCAAAGTGCCAGCAGAGAGACAGGGAGTGAGCTCGGAGATGACCACTGACTTAAATGGAGAATGTGACTTCTGTGGTGTGATGAGGGATAGCATGTTTGTTGTTGTTTTTGGTTAGTGGCCATCATTTATTGCTTAACAGAATGCTGTTGGAGAAAATGTGGGTAGTTAACCTCAACCTATAATTACCAATTCTGTGTTCTGGGTATATTGTAAGCATATCATGTCTGTTGTTCTATCAGAAGATGTCATTCACCACAACATGGGGAAATCAAACATCCTTCAGCAGAGTTCAAATTATATTTGAGATATTGTAAAACATGGAAACTACAGCTTATATGTTTTAAAATTTAAAGGAGTACTTCCACAAGAAACCGTTTAGTACTTGCTCTTTTGAAATACGACAAGTCACCCCGAGTTGCATATGCATGCTGCACGTGAAAATGTTCTTCTAACCCGATTGCCTCCATTAGTCAGTGAAAGAAAGTAGGCAGGAAAAAGAGTGAATAAGAAAAAGGCCAACAAAGTTACGTATGTTTGTAAATTAGATAAAGCTATGCCACAGTTATGATTACTGGAAAAGTTTTGTTGCAGCACACATTCACTTAGCGAAGTATAGGTAAGTATGTGTGTTTGTGTAGAACGTTTAGATCTTCTATTTGTTTCGCTATGACCGAATGGACTTCGAATGATTGTAGCCTGTGACTAGCATAGCCGAGAACCTGTCATTCTCCCTGCTCCATCTCCTCCACCAAACTAGAACAGCCTGAAACAGAAGCACTAAAGCATTTTCTTCACCAAAACCAGCTCACAGGGCATTCATTAATACTAGAAACCACCGCAAAATTAATGAAAACACGATGTAAGTACATCTTTAAAGTAGAAATCCAGTGTGAAATGCACATGGTGTATTGCAACAGGATGACAAGCCCTAGTTCAGAATGCATCAACTCCGTGCAGTGTTCCTCCTCAATGAAAGTTGAAACTCGTTATTAAGCTGCGATATACCTCAAGTTCATTTCAGTATATCGCTAGTATATTGCAACACAGGGACCAGTTCCAACTTTCGCTGGTGAGAAAAACTGTGCTGATTAGATGCATTCTAACCTAGAACTTTTTGCAGTATACCCCAAGTTCATTTCACACCGGATTTCTCCTATAATGATGAAATGTTCATGTTTTGCTAGAAAGACCAGGCAAAATGGTGTGTCTCCCAAAGTTGGCAAAAGATTCATTAATATGCTCCATCATTCACACCATGTTTAAAATTCAGTGGATTCTTTCTTGAGGAGTACAACACCATAGGTAAATGTTACATAAGCTGCCTTAAAGGTAGCAGCATAGCAGCATTAGGATGACAATCAAACTGCACTTAACACACAAGCTCCTTCAGAGGTAGCAATATAAGAAGTGCTAAACAGAGTCTCCTGTGAAATCAGCATGCTTTGGCCATCGTATTGAAATAGCTGTAGCAGAAATGCAGACAAGAAAAAAAAGCAGTAAATATGCAATATATTTCTGTGTTGTTGTACTATTGTACTGTGTGATTTCAATAATTCCTGAAACTGCACATAGAGCAGCCTGCATTAAAAAGCTACAATTGTAGTTCAGGTTTGATTTAAATAGGAGGAGTTGTAGTTCCTATGCAGACACAAATGTAGTGAAGTCTGTTTCTAAACATGTCAAATTGCTCTGGAAATGTTTATTGCATCCATTGCAGAGAAAACACATTTGTTAATTTATTCATTTAGAAATGTCTGGTGCTAAATGGAAATTTGCACTACCTTAAGACTTACAGCAGGGAGCAGTGTGCATTAGTGGTCCTAAAGACTTTGGGCTGGATTTTGTTTTTGTTTCGAGGTCCTTTTCTGTATCAGTATGGGAAAAAAATGTTGCATCCAGTTACATCCTCTTTGTTCTGCTTTCCCCAGCCTCTTCAGTTTTGATTTAAAATACTAAAAAACATCTAAAACCACTCTTTTGGAGGACCATAGTCTTTCTTTGAGCTTTAATTAAAAAATGTCAATGGCTGTTGGTGCCTAACAATCCCTATGTCATGTCCTCCTATCTGCCCTCTTTTCAGTAAAGTTTGGCAAGGTTGGTTTACTTTAGAAAGCAAAAGCCCTGCCATGTATTTATTCCATTCAGTTACATCCAGCAAAATCCTTGACTTTGTGTGTACCCCTGTGTGTGTACACTTTGTGTGCACCTGCCTACAACTCAAAAAACAACTTATGCCCATCAAGTTCTTTCAGCCTAATGTGTGTTTTAACATTAAACATGTGGATGGCTAAAAAGATACAGTACTGTGCAAAGATTTAGGCAGGGGCCTTCAAACCAGCATCAATTCACACAAAGGGGTACACACAAAGTCAGGGATTTTGCAGGATTATAGTCAGGTGTATGATCAACCAATTACACCAAATTGGTTGTATATGTCAGGAAGCCTACATCCACAGAGGATCTGTGGTTAGTTCTTCAAGATGTTTGGCGCAACCTACCAGCCAAGTTTCTTCAAAAACTCTATGCAAGTACACCTAGAAGAATTGATGCTCTTTTGAAGGCAAAGGGTGGTCACACCAAATATTGATTTGATTTAGGTTTCTCTTCTGTTCAATCAAGGCATTTTGTCAATTGATGAACATAAATGATTAACACTTCAATTTTTGAAGGCATTCCTAGTTGACAGCATTTTTTTCACACCTGCCTAAAACTTTTGCACATTACTGTAACTATGCATGATATGCATATAGTCCTCATAAAAGACCCAGTAAACTGAAAATCATAATTGGCTCAGGTGCATCTGCAATAATTAACCTAAATAACTTTTTAAGCCACACGTCAATGAAATTGGATGAAGCATTTTTTTTTCTTTGTTTACCAACAGAACACAAATGAGCATGGCTTTTGATATGAAAGGAATGACATTTTCTTTGAAAAGAGCAGAGGTTTTCTCCACTTGAAGCATAAGTATAGGACTAATTACAGTGAATCCATCCAATACCATTTTGAAGAATGTAATTATCAGGATATTTTTCATTCAGGCAGGGATTCATAATTACTCATTAATTAAACCTTGCAAAACAGACAGTGGTTTACAGGACATCGTGTACGGCATGTTTCCTGAGGAATCAGCCGGAATGGCTTGCTCGTTAAAAAGCAGACTCTTCTATCATGATTAAAATGTTGATGTTACCTGATTGGTAGGACTATGTACTATTTAACACAACAACAGATACCATAGTGGTCAGAAAAAAGTCAGACTCATATATCGATGTGGGTGACGTAAAATGTAAGTAAAAAGTAAGTGAGTAAGTAAGTAAAAAGAACTCTTAACGATAATTTCAGCCATAACGAAAATCTCATGGATGTACATGCAGTTACACATTTTGTTGCTCTGGATTTTTTCTTCACCTTAGCATTTCAACCCTTCATCTTCAGAATAATGTATGACATATAAGGCTAGGAAGCAATCGACCAGCAATTTGTATGGCTTGTTGCTGTTATGATTACAGCTCCTCGCCACTCTGCTGAAGTGTCCTTGTGCAAGGCGCTGGGGCCCCATACCGGCTTCTGACGTCTTGGTTCAGACCTTGCATGGCATTGATTGTGTGTGTGTGTGTGTGTGTGTGTGTGTGTGTGTGTGTGTGTGTGTGTGTGTGTGTGTGTGTGTGTGTGTGTGTGTGTGTGAGTGAGTGAGTGAGTGAGTGCATGTTTTTGTGTTACATTCACTCAAAGTGTTCTGAATGCTTGACGGAGTAGAAAAAGGCAATGTGAATACAGGCCATTTACTATGTACCATCTATATGTGTGGTCCAAACAAAAGCTTATAGAGGAGTGAGATCTTTGAATATTCTTTTTTTGTGTGTGGCCTAGGTTGATGTATGAGTAGGATGCACTGTGACTGCTCACATGCACTGACAATGCTTCAAGCTTCAGAGGGATGTATTGTCAGACAGATTATTCATCCGCTCTGACGCGACTTGACTGCAAGAAATGTTGTCTTGTGGTGACCTTGCCAATCTGTAAAGCACTTTGAGCTGCATCGTGTATGTGTGAATGGTGCTATATAAGTAAAGATTATTATTATTATTATTATTATTATTATTATTAGTTGAACCATTTTTTCGACAGTAGATCTGACCTCATGTGGACTTGTCTCTTGGTGTAGCATTGTTGTGGCATTGGTCTCCTGTCATTTGTGGTCTTGTGGCCTTTTGGCCATATAACATGGCCTTTATAAAGTACCCTTATAGAGTCCTATATGGAATAATATCCCAATCATAACC
Organism: Coilia nasus; assembly: GCA_027475355.1. Taxonomy (NCBI): domain Eukaryota; kingdom Metazoa; phylum Chordata; class Actinopteri; order Clupeiformes; family Engraulidae; genus Coilia; species Coilia nasus. The sequence continues at coordinate 13,333,176 of CM050217.1, forward strand.
ACTAGCTACAGAGCTCTGTTACAAGCAATGCCCTTGTTTGCTTTATGCCCCTTCAGTCTTTTTGCACCGTGTGGATCCAGAAGGATCATTCATTGTTGGGAGATGAGGTATGCCTTGGCGGAGGTCTACACTCTCTGAGTGCTTTCTGGTTTGTGCTGTAATGGCTTTTGTCAGTAGTTGTATTTGAGATGTTAAAAAAGAAAGAGTTTGGAGTAATGAACTGATTCAAGCCCCTTCTTCTGTGCTGTGGATTTCAGAGCAAGGCGACTTCCTGGCCCTGGACCTGGGCGGGACCAACTTCCGCGTGCTGCTGGTGAGGGTGCGGAGCGGGAAGAAGCGGCGCGTAGAGATGCACAACAAGATCTACGCCATCCCTCAGGACATCATGCAGAGCACGGGCGAAGAGGTGTTCACACACACACACACACACACACACACACACACACATACACACACACACACACATCCCTCAGGACATCATGCAGGGCACGGGCAAAGAGGTGTTTACACACACACACATACACACACACACACATACACACACACACACACACATACACACACACACACACACACACACACACACACACACACACACATACACACACACACACACACACACACACACACACACACACACACACACACATACACACACACACACACACACACATCCCTCAGGCGATCATGCAGGGCACGGGCGAAGAGGTGTTCACACACATACACACACATACACACACACACACACACATACACACACACACATACACACACACACACATACACATCCCTCAGGACATCATGCAGGGCACGGGCGAAGAGGTGTTCACACACACACACACACACACACACACACACACATACACACACACACACACATCCCTCAGGACATCATGCAGGGCACGGGCGAAGAGGTGTTTACACACACACACACACACACACACACATACACACACACACACACACATACACACACACACACACACACACACACACACACACACACACACATACACACACACACACACATCCCTCAGGACATCATGCAGGGCACGGGCGAAGAGGTGTTTACACACACACACACACACACACACACACACACACACCTACAGGGAGGTCCTTACCACTCCATGAGGTGATGAGGTCCTTACACATACACACCTTCAGACAGCAAGGCTCATTACTCACACAGAGCAGAGTCGAGCCTTTTCACAGAGCACAGGCAACAAAGGTACCTCTCAGAATCCTTTTATTCAATTTTTTGGCCATAGACAGCTGAGGTGACTGCTGTCTATTAATTTGAGGGGCACTTTTCCTTGCCTGTGGCTTTGTCTGTGTACAGCCTCTAATACGTGTGAAGAACTGTACACACAGCTCTTATTTTACACAAAGCCTATAGGCTGTAGCCTGTCATGCATTTGTCTTTATTTTACACAAAGCCTATAGGCTGTAGCCTGTCGTGCATTTGTCTTTTTGTGTCTTTTTGTTCCCTCTCACCTTTTTTTCCTTTTTTTCTTTTCTGTTTTCCTTTCTTTTATTGTGGGGCCCTAACCTACCCCAGTTGTTTGACCACATAGTCCACTGCATCGCTGACTTCCTGGAGCACATGGGCATGAGGGGCGCCTCTCTGCCCCTGGGCTTCACCTTCTCCTTCCCCTGCAGACAGAGCAGACTGGACCAGGTAACTAGCAGCTCTCTCTCTACACCTCTTTCTCTCCCTCGCACACTCCCCCTCTCTCTTTCTCTCTCTCTCTTTCTCTCTCTCCCTCTCTCTCTGCCTCTGGGCTTCACCTTCTCCTTCCCCTGCAGACAGAGCAGACTGGACCAGGTAACTAGCAGCTCTCTCTCTACACCTCTTTCTCTCCCTCCCACACTCCCCCTCTCTCTTTCTCTCTCTCCCTCTCTCTCTGCCTCTGGGCTTCACCTTCTCTTTCCCCTGCAGACAGAGCAGACTGGACCAGGTAACTAGCAGCTCTCTCTCTCTCTATACCTCTTCCTCTCCCTCCGACACTCCCCCCTCTCTCTTTCTCTCTTTCTCTCTCTCTCTCTCTTCCTCTCTTCCTCTCTCCCTCTGTCTCTGCCTCTGGGCTTCACCTTCTCTTTCCCCTGCAGACAGAGCAGACTGGACCAGGTAACTAGCAGCTCTCTCTCTCTCTATACCTCTTCCTCTCCCTCCGACACTCCCCCCTCTCTCTTTCTCTCTCTCTCTCTCTCTCTCTCTCTCTCTCTCTTCCTCTCTTCCTCTCTCCCTCTGTCCCTGCCTCTGGGCTTCACCTTCTCCTTCCTCTGCAGACAGAACAGACTGGACCAGGTAACTAGCAGCTCTCTCTCTCTACACCTCTTCCTCTTCCTCCCACACTCCACCCCCTCTCTCAATCTTTCTCCCTCTCTCTCTCTCTCTCTCTCTCTCTCCCTCTTTCTCCATCCCTCTCTGCCTCTGGGCTTCTCCTTCTGCCAGCAGAAGGGAGCAGCTGGCAACACTCCCTCTTCCTTCTTACTCTCTCTGTTTGTCCCTCCTTCCCTCTCCCTCTTCCCCTCTTACTCTCTCTGTTCCCCTCTCTCTTACTCTCTGTCTCCCCCTCCTTCCCCCTCCCTCTTCCCCTCTTACTCTCTCTGTCTCCCCCTCCTTCCCTCTCTCTGTTCCCCTCTTACTCTCTCTCTCTCCCCCTCCTTCCCTTTCTCTCTTTCCCTCTTACTCTCTCTGTCTCCCCCTCCTTCCCTCTCTCCGTTTCCCTCTCTCTTGCTCTTCCTATCTGTCTTCTGCCTTCTATCTCTCCCCCTCTCCTCCTCTTCCCACCTCTCTGACCCCCCCTTTTTCTCTCTCTTCCTTTTATGTTTGCTGTCTTCCTCACCCCCCCAATTCCAGTGCCATCCCTCTCCCTCTTCCTACCTGTCTGTCTGCCCCTCTTTCTCCCTGTTTGTCTTTCTTTGCCTCCTTTCCTCTCTCTACCGCTTCCTCTTTCTGTCTCTCTCTCTCTCTCTCTCTCTCTCTCTCTCTCTCTCTCTCTCTCTCTCTCTCTCTCTCTCTCTCTCTCTCTCTCTCTCTCTCTCTCTCTCTCTCTCTCTCTCTCTCTCTCTCTCTATGTGTTCACATTAGCAGAGACATGTGCTGTCAATAAGAAGAAGTGTGGGCTGGTAAGGTAATTGCAGCAAGGCTAGGTGATGCATGTGGGGGAAGTGTGTGTGCTGTGTGGTGGTGTGTGGGGGGCGAGTGTAAGGGACGCACATTCATAATCCATGGTCACTTCACATACACGTTCATAATCCATGGTCACTTCTCATATCCTCCCACCTCTCGTTTGTTAGGGCATCTTGCTAAAGTGGACGAAGGGCTTCAGAGCGACCGGCTGCGAGGGACAGGATGTGGTGACACTGCTGAAAGATGCTGTCCATCGACATGAGGTAACCCCCACCCCCACACACATACACACATACACACACCATGCACCTACCCTACTGTACCCCGACCAACCAACCCAGCACACGGATCTCAGATAATGACTTATTAAGGAAACGGAATCGATTACACAAGAGTAGAAACTTTAAAATGCACTTACTGTGTCAAATTTGTACTGTTTCTCTGACCACTTTCCCACACTTTCGAAACCAACCTTGTCCACACCCACCCACTCTTCTTCTTGCACATCACATTTCTTCACCCCTGTTGCCCCTCCTCCGTTCCCAGGGGTTTGATTTGGATGTGGTGGCGGTGGTGAATGATACGGTGGGCACCATGATGACCTGTGGCTACGAGGATCCACACTGTGAAATCGGGCTCATTGTAGGTGAGTGGACCACAGACACTGTCAGCCGTTCAGTCCGGGTGACAGACGAGTGTCGCTCCACAGAATATGGCGGCGAAGAGACATAATTTGTGTCTGCTCATGTGTGGCAGAGCTTACCGCGTACATCACACAATCTGGAACTGTGCAGACGTTGTGGCCTACTCTGATTGGATGATTAGCCACTCAAAGGTTTGAGTCCTGGAGTGCTTCTTTGATCATGCACAATAGGCATCCTTGTTCGAAAGGGTTTTAAAAAGTGTTCTTTTTATATATATATAATGGAGTTCTGTCACCAGCGCGGAACTACTGTATGAAAGCCTCTAGTGCTGCGACATCAACCGAAGGGTCACTGGTTCGATCCCATCTTCTCCTGGCAGCTGTGGCCTAGTGGTTAGAGAGTTGGTCTTGGGATCGGAGGGTCACAGATTCAAATCCCGTTCCAGTAGGAAGAATGTGGATGGGGGAGTAAACAACTAGTGCTCTCCTGCACCCTCATCCATGGCTGAAGTGCCCTTGAGCAAGCCCTCTAACCCCACATTGCTCCATGCACTGTAACTGAAACCCTGTACCTACATAACTGTAAGTTGCTCTGGATAAGAGCATCAGCTAAGTGTAATGTAATAATGGCCAGGTGAAAGTGTCCTTGAGCAAAACACTGAACCTCATACTGCTCCCGGTGTGCTGATTGGCGCCCTGCATGGCAGTCTTCACAATCAGTGTGTACCGTAAATGGGTGAATGTGAGGCATTCAGTGTAAAGCGCTTCGGGTACTCTGCTGAGCATAGAAATGCGCTATATAGTTGCAGTCCATTTACCATTTGTCGACAGCTTTATTTTTCTGTCAAGCAACATTTGTTGCCTGGACTGTAAGTTGGCCTTAAGCCTACTGGCATGTGTCAGTAAGGGTGGAGGGAAGGGGTAGGTGGGTAGGTACTGTAAGTGTTGCATGGTGTTTCGGTCAGTCATGTTTTAAACCAGGATCCTAGATGACTACTTTAACGACTGAAAATTGAATGTTTTATTTGAGTTTGGGGGGTGTGGGCAGTTCAGTAAATAGTGCATGGTGTTCCAGTCAGTCAGGGTATGAGCCAGGATCCTCGGTTAGGCCCAAAGTTGCATATTTTATTTGTGTCTAGGTGTAAAGTCATATGTTAATAAATACCATTTCTGACACAACAAAGGAATATGGTTATTTTATGTATTCAGTGTGTGTCTCATCATTGTGTTGGAGACATGAAGCAAGCACTAGGCAGTTTTAGTTACTCTTTTAATCGCCTCCCAAACGTTTTGAGCTGGCACCCCTCTTCAGTGTCAGAAATGGCGATTTCACCTTTGACACCCACAATGGATGTTGTTAAACAAACTCCCTAAACGGGTGTGGTTAAATTAACTTGATCATCCAATTTGACCCCACAGGTACCCAACGCTCTCCAACAGGGGGAGACCCAGTGCCAATTTATACAATGATTAGATACTTGAATTATTAACAGTTGTGCTAACTTTTGCACAATGCCAAAAAGCAGAACAGTAAACAGTTAAACTATACAATATCTAAAAATGCCAACATGGAAAAACATTAAACATGAAAGAACCACATACATTCGAAACATTTCCACCTAACGCATATTACAGAAAACAAGACAATAGCATTTCCTCATTCATACAGTAGGGAATGAGAGTGCTTAGGGAGTGTATCCAGTAAGCCTTCCTCTGTAGTAGTAAACTGTCGGAGTCACCACCCCTGCGTGGCATTTTTACAACTTCAGTCCCCATATATTTTAAGTCATTAGTGTTATGCGTAACTTCGTTAAAGTGTCTAGCCACAGATGATTTTTTTTGTCATGGTTGCATATGGAACACTTGTGCTCGCGTATTCTAGTTTTTAACTCACATTTTGTCTTGCTGGCATAGTGTAAGTTGCTGGAACATTTGAGCAGGTAAACCACATACTTGGTGTTTCACGTGATTCTCCCTCTCACTGCAATGTTTTTTTTCCCCAATTTGGGGTGAGAAAAAGTATTTCCCTTAATCATAGCCTAGCAAAGCCACAATTATGGCTTTGGAAATTGCCTTTGGGGATTTATGACAAAAAGTGTGTGGACCTAGTCAGCAAGTCAGATTTAACCAAAAGGTCTCACAAATTGGATGTCCTGTTATAGAAATGTCCAGGTGGAAAAGCGATTTGTGGATCCATCCTCAATTATGCCAGTGCTCCTTAACGATCTCCTTCACCGATGACGATATAGGCCTATATGTGGAAGCCATAACCCAGATCAGAGGCATCCCGGGCCTTTGATGTCAGTAGCTCAGACTGATTAACCTTATGCACCTTTCCTAAGTGCTTGTTAAGTAGACCGTCACTGTACCCCCCCCCCCCCCCCCCCGTCTCTGATTCCATCACTCAACACTTTGGCATGGGACTCAAAAAACGTCATCTGAATCACAAATCCACCTCACTCTCTATATCTGACTATAAAGAAGACTTCTTTTTAGAGCAGGTGAATGGTAACTGCTAAAATGTGAGAAAGTGTTCCTATCTGTTGCTTTTTTCCTATAGTTCCGTGTTTGAGACCGTACCCACCTATTTCACCAAAACATCCAAAAAGGAGATGCCACGCTAAATACTAACGTGAATTTCATAGAGTGCATTTTTGAGTGGTTACATACGATTCGACGATACAAGTGGAAATTATTGAAGTCATCAGTAGTGCCACTCAAAATAAAAAATATAAACCATTGTGGTCTGCCAAAGGTGAAATTGCCATTTATCACACTGAAGAGAGGTGCCAGCCCAAAATGTTTGTGACGATAAAAGAGTAACTAAAACTGCCTAGTGCTTGAGTCATTGTTCTAAGTCTCTGCTTTAATGTTCAGAAAGTTGAAGCACCCAGTCGTAGTAACACAAAGTGTTGAGTGCGCTTCTTTGTCTTTTGTTTTTTTATCACTGTGGTAGAAATATTAATTATGCTGTTTGCCATTTTGACTTCCCAAATAGAACTAGTGAACTGCATCAAGGTCTTCAAAAACCATGAGCCATATCCTGCAACATGAACTTCTCGCATGGCCGCAATGTGCAGCCAGTGTTGTTTTCACAGATATTCTGAAGGACTCATTTACAAACGCTAAAGCACTATTAAACTTGAGCGACAGGTTAAAAAATAGCACTCTTCTCACATTAGTAAAGTGTTAGATAGAAGACGTGTAGCTAGATTTTTTTGTGTTGTGTGAATTCTACAGTCAGCACTGTGAACTGTGTAGTAGAGCTCAGATGTGTGGAAAGATGTGCTATGACACTGTAGTAACATAAAAAAAATGAAAAGAAAAATGCACATTCAGACTTCAAAAACTTGAAAATGTACGTGTTAGGTTTCACAAGACTTAATTAACAATTAATACCACTGATTAACAATGTAATCATTGATTTGTGAAGTGGTTGAAGAGTTGAGGAGGGAATATTAAACTCCTTACCTCCTTAGCCAAGAATTGTTCATGTTTCATGACACATGCATGTATGCGTCTGTCTGGCTCTGTCTGTACGGCTCTCTTTTTCTCTCTCTTTCCTTCTCTCTTTCTCTCTCTCTCTCTGTGTCTCTCTTTCTTTCTTTCTCTCTCTCTCTGTCTCTCTCTCTTTCTCTCTCTCAGGCACGGGCACCAACGCGTGCTACATGGAGGAGATGGAGAATGTGGAGCTGGTGGAGGGCAACACGGGCCACATGTGTGTCAACATGGAGTGGGGCGCCTTCGGGGAGCACGGCGAGCTGGACGACTTCTGCACGCCGTTCGACCGCACCGTGGACGAGTGCTCGTCCAACCCCGGCAAGCAGCGGTACCCGATCCACTTCTGACTTTGACTTCATTTATTTTAACAGGGACAGTGTACAATGACGTTGTAAATGTTTTGTACCAGGTTTGGCAAACTTTGCTGTTTTCCACCTGTAGTTCATGGGCAGGTAGAACAACAATATGAAATCAAAGTCAAAGTCAGCTTTATTGTCAAAAAACCATATGTACAGGTTGCACACACAGAATTTGAAATTGCAATGTTCCCTAGGCCCACAGTGAACATTAAACATCTTATAAGCAAGACAGGAAGACATGATGACAAAACGTACAATTGGCTTGTATATAATACAAATAAGTAAAAACACAATGTGTAGTGTAATAAAGCTGAAATGGTGCCATTTAAGCAGTGGTGTCATTGGTTGTAGTGCAAAAGAAAAGTGTGCACTGAAATGTCTGTGGAGCAGTGGGAAAGGAACTCCACAGTAGAGAGATGTGTCTTTGAAATGCATTAGATTACAAGAAAATACAGGAAAACGTGCATAAATAAAGTAGTAAATAGTAGTAAAAGTAGTAAAAACGTATGTGCAAGTTACCAGTTGTATCCTTCCTCACACAACCCCATGCTCCCCCACATAAACATATCACATAAATTACTGAACAGACCACATGGAATATACAGTACCATAAAATCGCAAAATGGCACCAGCGCATCGTAGCCTGCTCTCATAGCCAGGGACAGATTATGCATTCAAGCCCGCATCATCGTCTTTGCCCGACTAATTTAACTAATTCTGCTTGCTTTCGTAGCCACACCTATAACAAAACATAGTCCTGCCCCTTTCAAAAAATAACAGCTGCTAAAGTAACTTGCCACTCTGACTCCAGAGGCTTGCTCTTAATTACAGGTAAGAGAGGGGGGAGGTTGTTAATTAAACCTTTTTTTGTCTAGTGTGTTTCCTTTTTGGGAAGGCGCAGCTGGTTAATGGTATGTTTGCACCGAGGAGTTAATTACTCTATCTCCCTGGGTGCTGTGTGTATGTGGGTGGGAGCACACACACTATTGTGTGTCTATGTGTTTTGTGTGTGTGTGTGTGTGTTTGTCTTGTGTATGTTTGTTTTTTTGTGTGTGAACATTTGTATTTATATGTGTGTGTGTTTTTGTGTGTGTGTGTGTGTGTGTGGGTGTGTTTGTCTTGTGTGTGTTTGTTTTTTTGTGTGTGAACATTTGTATTTATATGTGTATGTGTTTTGTGTGTGTGTGTTTTGTGTGTGTGTGTGGGTGTGTTTGTCTTGTGTGTGTTTGTTTTTTGTGTGTGGACATTTGTATTAATATGTGTGTGTATGTGTGTGTGTTACAGGTATGAGAAGATGATCAGTGGCATGTATCTGGGGGAGATAGTGAGGAACGTGCTGCTGGACTTCACTGCTAAGGGGCTGCTGTTCCGTGGACGCCTCTCAGAGAGGCTCAAGACACGCGGCATCTTCGAGACCAAGTTCCTCTCGCAGATCGAGAGGTATGTATGGGTGCGTGTGTGTGTGTGTTCTTAAGACACGCGGCATCTTCGAGACCAAGTTCCTCTCGCAGATCGAGAGATATGTACGGGTGCAGGTGTGTGTGTGTGTGTGTGTTCTTAAGACATGCGGCATCTTCGAGACCAAGTTCCTCTCGCAGATCGAGAGGTATGTACGGGTGCAGGTGTGTGTGTGGGTGTGTGGGTGGGTGTGTGGATGGGTGTGTGTGTGTTCTGAAGACGCGCGGCATCTTTGAGGCCAAGATCCTTTCGCAGATCAAAAGGGTCAAAAGATCAAAAGAGACCAAGCTTCTTTTGTGTGTGTTCGTGTATTGTGAAGATATGGAAGGAATTCCTCTTACTGATCGAGCAGCGTGTGTCCTTGTGTGCATCTCCACATGTAACTGAGTAGGCTGATGCATGTGACCTCTTCTGTGCATATAAATGAATCTAAAGGGCCGTACACAGCTGAAATGATAACCATAAAGATAATTTTGTAAAATCGTTTTAACTTGAGGGAATGGTGCTGTTCACATATCAACTATAACGACAACAACAAGCTGAACGATATTGTTCGGATCACTTTCAGAGCGATTTTATGAACTATAAAATCACTCTCAGCCAATCAGAATTAATAAGAATTCACAGGACGTCATGTTCTATTAAAAGTTTTAATCAAGACTAGAGCGCTGCCGTTAAAATGTCGTTCTTCAGTGTGGACGCCCATATCGTTGTAGTTATAGTTGTCATTATCGTTACAGCTCTTGGTGTGAACGGAGCTTAAGTCTGTGCCTCCTGGGTTTGGGTTTGCCCCCGACACCCTCCACGCCCTGTGCAGCCAGTGCATCCATGTGTGGCACACAGCTGTACTATACCTTTCCAACAACATGAAGGTCAGGAGGCACCAAGACACTAAGCTGTGTGTGTGTCCTTCCAGCCCAGTGGAGCGTGCCGCGCACCCCCCCACCCCCAACACACACACACATACACATACACATACACGCAACCTGCTCCCCACTGTTCTGTGACTGACTGTTCTCCACACACCCACTGCCACACACACACACACACACACACGCACACACACACACACGCACTCAACCTGCCCCGCCCCCCAATTCTGTCCCTGACTGCTCTCCACGCACCCACGCTCTGCCATTCCCCAAGTCCTCGCTCCACACTCACAACACTGTTATATCCCTGATTCAAGTGCAATCAGTTTAACGTCTCATTACTTTGAGATAACATTTTATTAGCTTTATTCTTCTCTGTAGCCTGCAGATCAAAAGGGGGAGAACAAATCTAACAGTGAAGGAAAAGGGGAAAGATTGACATCGGAAAAGGATAAAGGAAATAATAAGTACGTCCAGATCGCCTGCTACTTCCTGATAAAGAGCTAGTCCCAATGGGGTGGGTCAGGGTCATCAAATGCCCAGTCACCCATAGAATAGGGGCTAGTGAGGGAACGTGTGGCCAGCCTGAAGAGGGTAAGTGGAAAGGGAAGCGGTGCATTGAAATGGCAGGCAGGAAGTTTGAAGCAAAGTGTGTGTGTGTGTGCGTGTGTGTGTGTGTGTGTGCGCGTGTGTGTGTGCACGTGTGTGTGGCACATGTGAGACCTGTGTTCAGAGGTAAAACGATTTTGGCCAGAAATGCTCATCATGTACTTATAAAAGAATTTCTTAGAAATCTGGATGTCAGATGATAGGCTTTTGGAAAGTGAACATTTACAATTGATTTCATCAAAAAAAAAAACCTTTTTCACATTCTTACGTTTTCTTAAAAACTCTCTTTTATTGTCCATTCAACATAGATAGAATTGAACTTTTTTTCTTTGACAGTGACATGACAGAAATAAAACCGGAAGACAACAGAGTTACAGAGAACAAACCTATGTAATAAAAAAATAAATAAAAATGAGTCTGTGACAAATAGTCCTCTACAAGAGGAGCGAGAGGAAAGATGGATTATGGAGTTTGTGCTAAATATGAAAAAATAGGTAGCAGTTTGGGAAAGTGTTTTTCACGCAGGGGAGTATATCAGGCTCTTCCAAACATGTCTGACACGCCTTGGAGCTCTGAGGTTGAAGGGGTGGGGTGTCTGGTGAATCTCATCCGTAAGTGATTTTAGTGCAGCTGATAGATGCCCGGAGTGCGAGCCGATGAGCTCTGGAAGCCAACTGTGCTTGTTTGGGGTAGGGATTCACCTGAGGTCTGCAGCCTGCTGGGCTAACTTTGTCTGTGTGTGTGTGTGCACCTGCCTGTTTGTGTTTCTGCGTGTGTGTGTGTGTGCGTGTGTATGTTTGCGCCTGTGTTTGTGTGTGTGTGTGCCTGTTTGTGTGCCTGTGTGTGTGTGCACGTGCCTTTGTGTGTGTGTATGTGTGTGTGTGCGTGTGTGCCTGTGTGTGTGTGCGTGTGTGCCTGTGTGTGCGCGTGCCTGTGTGTGTGTGTGTGCGTGCCTGTGTGTGTGCGTGCCTGTGTGTGTTTGTGTGCGTGCCTGTGTGTGTATGTGTGTGTGCGCGTGCGTGCCTGTGTCTGTGTGTGTGCGTGCCTGTGTGTGTGTGTGTGTGTGTGTGCGTGCGTGTGTGTGCACGTGCCTGTGTGTATGTGTGTGTGTGCGCGTGCATGTGTGTGTGCACCTGCCTGTGTGTGTGTGCGCGCGCATGCCTGTGTGTGTGTGTGTCTGTGTGTGCACGTGCCTGTGTGTGTGTGTGTGTGTGTGTGTGTGTGTGCATGCCTGTATGTGTATGCGTGCCTGTGTGTGTGTGTGCGCATGCCTGTGTGTGTGCACGTGTCTGTGTGTGTGTGCGTGCGTGCCTGTATGTGTGTGTGTGCGTGCCTGTGTGTGTGCGTGCCTGTGTGTGTGCGCATGCCTGTGTGTGTGTGTGTGTGTGTGTGTGTGTGTGTGTGTGTGTGTGCTCCAGCGACCGCCTGGCCCTGCGTCAGGTGCGCTCCATCCTGCAGCACCTGGGCTTGACCAGCAGCACGTGTGACGACAGCATCCTGGTGAAGGAGGTGTGTGCCGTGGTGTCCCGCCGCGCCGCTCAGCTGTGTGGTGCCGGTCTGGCCGCCGTGGTGGACAAGATCCGCCAGAACCGCCGACTGGAGCAACTGCGCATCACCGTGGGCGTAGATGGGACTCTCTACAAGCTGCACCCGCAGTAAGTAACAGCCTCTGACTGTGTGTGTGTGTGTGTGCGTATGTGTGTGTGTATGTGCGTGTCTGTATGTGTGTATGTGTGTGTGTGCGTGCGCGTATGTGTATGTGTGTACATGTGTGTCTGTGTGTGTTGTTTGATTGTGTGTGTCTGTGTTTGCAAGTGTGAATGCATGCAGCTGTAAGCGCAACAGGTGTCTCTGTCTGTTAATTTGTGACTGTCCTTCCAATTTTCTATATTACAGGGTAGGGCAGGTCTATAATACGGGACACATTTTAAATGGTTATGTTTTGAATTATTAAAATTATTCAGAGTACCAAATATGTTTGTTGTATAGCTGACATTCAGGATGTTTTTATACATAGTTGTATTTGTCAGGAGACCAATTTGAAAGCAATTTAACCCACTTTGAAACCCAGTTTGTTTTTTATTTTACAAAAACACAGCCAAGAACATTTCAAACTATTGATCTGAATTAAAAATTATGAACAGATCCTTAAACTTTGTCAATAGAAACATTTCAAAGTTAAAATTTGTGAAATGTAGTAAAACTGTTGATTAAAATTTGTGGTGCAGGCTCTGCGTTAATTTATTTTTGGCCCACCCTATTATATCACCTTTCCCACCAGGTTTCACACACGCATAAAAAACACTCCTGCTGTCTCCTTCTCGTTCCCCCCTAGTCTCTCTCTTCTGGTTCCCACCCTTCTTAGTTGTGTTGAGCTGTTAATCTGTGACCCACTGTTGCCAGTTTTCTTTATTATTGTCCCTATTGGGTGGGGCTGTGACGCGGTTGGTAGAGCACTCGTGTCATGAATGGGCAAAGTGCCCATGGGGACCAAGGATCAAGTCCAGCCTGGGTCCCTACCCAACCCTACCCCATCTCTCTCTCCCACTCATTTCCTGTCCCACTCCTCTATGTCCTATCCAATACAGGCACAAAAGCCCAAAAAAAATGATTGTCCCTATCACTCCTCCTGTCCCCTTCTCCCCCCCCCCCCCCCCATCTCAGTTTCTCCAGCATCCTGCGGGAGACGGTGCATGAGTTGGCCCCCCAGTGCGAGGTGAGGCTCCTGCAGTCGGAGGATGGCAGTGGGAAGGGTGCCGCGCTCATCACCGCCGTGGCCTGTCGCCTGCGAGACGGGGCAGAGTAAGCGGCCCTCTGAGACCCCCGGAGACCGCACCACACACACACACACACACACACACACACACACACACACACACACACACACACACACACACACACACACACAAACACCGGGAGGGAAAGAGATGGGCGGACTGGAGCTAAGACTGATGCATAACAGCAACAATGAAACAAGTTAAACTCAAGATGAATGCTTTCTGTAATATTTTATTTGGATAGATATTTGGATAGATGATCATCTTAACCAAACCCAACCCCTGACCCTAAATTTAACAAGACACAGAATGTCAACAGATGGTTTACTGATAGTCTTGGCATCTGTAGACAGTCTATAGGACCATCTGTAGGACTATCCAAATAAAACCGTGACCTCATTTTTTTTGTTATTTGTTTGGTCATTTTTCTTGTAAGTCTGCTGACATGTGACACTTTTTATTTATGTGTGGCCACTGCAGTGAATGTGTAGAGTTCTGGGCAAGAGAGATTGGGAAGCCTGAGTGAGAGATATTGCTGTTCAGTGCAGTGAATGTGTAGAGTTCTGTGCAAGAGAGACTGGGAAGCCTGAGTGAGAGATATTGCTGTTCAGTGATGTATGTGTACCTCCTGGCAAGACTACAACTTCCTGATTTATACTGTGAATGTAGAAACTATTTTGTCAATCAGTGTGCAAGTAGAAAGGCAGTGTTTTGAACAGTTGCATTTTATTGGCAGTTAGGCCTTCATTTTACAGATGAACAACTGGGTCATCGTGCAGATAGGCTGTTCAACATGTTTTCATGTAGAGCATTGCTTTTATTTATTTTGGTTTGAAGTCCTTTCATAACACTGAGCACTTGATTCTGTGCACTTTTAGCATACGACCGAAACTTCATTGTTTTATTTTGATAATTGTGCTCTGCATGTAAAGTATGTGGGAATCCGAAGACATTCATTTGTTTTTTGTTTTGTTTTTTTTAGCTGATCTTGAAGAGACCATTTTAGCACAGTGGAGCTGAGGTCAACATATAGTTGTGTTTATAGTTACGCAAACATTACAGTTTGTTTCTTGATTTGTGTCTGTTGCTGTTTGCAGAAAGCGATAACATATTTTCGCTGTAGAGTACATATTCATTCATTCAGTACTGTTTAAACTCTAAGTCAAAATTTTGGGCGGTTAACTGGTTTAAACCAGTTTGTATTTATTTCTACTTGGGTTTGAAGATGGGGGAAACTGTTAGATTGTTACACAGCTTTATTATTTTATTACCTGAAGTGATCACCAAAGATCTGTTGTGTCTTAAACTCGGTACAGCAAGCGATCTCATGAAACAGAATGTTAAAATGTAAATGTAAAAATGTCATCTCAAAATGATTTGGTTTTTCCTGTAATTGTTTTTGTTTGTTTGTTTCAAACACGTCAAAAGACAAAAACGAAAGACAAAAATATAATTGCTGTTTTCTAGCCATAGGGGATTTTTTTACTGGCAAATAGCCTGTCAAATTGCTTATTTCTGCATTCACAATACCTATTTTAACGGGTGTTCACACTGACAGTTATGGTAACATACAGTGCACTGTAGGTACAATAAGATGAACACGTACTGTACTCTCTCCCAGCCAGTGGTCCCCATCTTGGCTAAATAAAGACCATCATCCAGGTGATGAATCATGCAGAAATGTTGTATTTTTTACTTCTTGCCAGCAAGTCTGGGCACATCCCAAGTCCAGGTGCAGGACAACAAAAACAAATTGGGCAAAGAACTCAAAGAAGGTCTGCACACTTCTGAATCCCTTTTGTTCCGTTCATTTTGCATTAACAGGCCCTGGGTAACATTTCGACCATTGTTGGTCTTCAGATTTTTCTTCATCAACCTTGTGATTGTTACTGGCCACGATCCACTTTTCCCTTGATAAGTAGGCTTCATCCATGTTCTAATCATTTTGCACAGGGAATGGGAATGTCAACAGGCTTGCATTTTATTAGCAACATCTCAACAGAAGGACAAAGAGAAGGAGCCCTCAGCCCTGACCATCACTAATGAGAGGATAGGACCATCACTAATGAGAGGTTCTGAAGAAGACCAACAATGTTCGAAATGTTATCCTGTGCCTCTTAGTGTGCAAATTAATAGAACAAAAAAGGATTATGAAGTGTGCAGACATTTCCTGAGTTCCTAGCTGCATTTTCACTTCTGCCAAGTGCACAGATCATGCATTTGACATGAGATGGCATTAGCTGTCAAAACACATGCTCCATGTATGTGAGTGCATAGTGATTGAATGTACTGTGCAATTAAGTGTACTGTGTCAGACTCGGAACACAAATTAAGACCGGCTCCTTTTTCCAATGTGTTGATGTACTGCTGTCAATTTGCTTTTCCAGGAAATCTCTTGCAATGTGCAATTCATACAATTTGAACTGTAGTATATTGAACTTTCTATTTATATTTAGTATCAAATTTACCAGTTCATTGAGCTGTGCTATTGTTTACTGTTTATTATTGTCTTCTGTCATGTTCTTTGGAGTCAAACATGTTGACATACTCTCCATGATTGAACACGCTGTACAAGAATAGAGTAAGACGTGTAGTGTTATATAGAGAGCTAGGCTTTGGCAACAGATTTATTTAACTGCTTCTTACAGCACCTTCTGCTGTTGTAATAGAGGACACTTTCAATTTGTCTGTGTCTGGAGTTGACACCTGTCCCGTTGTTTTCTCATATCACTCTGCTACTGTATTTGGCTGAGAATGTGGCAGGTGACCGGCTGATGAAATTCCCAGCCTCTCGTTAGCGATGGTCAGGGCTAAGGGTTTTCTCTCTCTCTCTCCGTCCTCCCGTTGAAATGTTGCTAAAAATAAAATGCACGCCTGCTGGACATTTCCATTTGCTGTGTAATGTGAGTAGAAAATTGGTGTAGGCTGCTAATCAAGGACGGAGTGCTGAGCAGATGTGGAATCAAACACTACGGTTGTCAGAACAGTTATTAAAAGATGTCACAGACTTGAAAGGTAATCCACCTCTCTTTAGCCAATGGACGTTGTATTCACATTAGAAGAAAATTTCAAACATGTACCGTCAGAATTTTTTGTTTAATCCCAAAAGTCCCAAAATGTGAGAATGTTAAGAAGTAGGATGGTGGCCTAGCTGCTGTTGAAACCTGGGCTGAACTGTCATCTGTCCCTCTTCACACACACACACATACAATCACAGGTAACTTTCCCCTTATTAAAGCACAGGGCCTAGAGGCTCAGAATCAATTATTTGCAAGTGGATCCTGGTGAATAATCAGCACAGGGTTGATGATGAAAGTGGTGACATTTGTTTCAGCACTTTCACAGTGGACAATCTGGAGCGTAAAAAAGGTTGAGTCTTGGCCAGCAGCTTATTAGTGTCCATCACCCTGTTGGTTTATTTCAGATAATAACGTATCCTCCTATGAGCTTGAAATTGAATTTAACTAATTATTTTAATTGGATGGCAAAGATAATCTGCCAAGACCACGTCTCTTTCTTTGCCTTTCCTGGAGTACAGGGCTTTGAGCTGTTTTTTAAACATAACTAAAAGCAGGCATCTGTCTTCCATTATTGCCCTGGCTCGGGTGAGATACCTGGAGCTGCCGATGGCATCCAGGGAGGGGAGTGGACAACCCATCACCTTCTCTGCAGTTCTCTTCCCATCAGCCAGCGTACCACACAGAGATGGCGTGCACCAGCACACTGTCAATTGTGGTCAATTGTGTCAACCTTCGGGAAATGAAGGCCCTGCTGGGCTTTTTTCGACTAGGGCAGGTGTGTTTGCCACTCAAGACAGATCCTCGGGAACTTGAAGGTGGACACCCTCTCCACGTAGTCACCTTTTATGCAGGGGGTCAGCTTCACACCACGGATATCTGGGATTATAGGAGCGGGGTGCCAAAGTTGTATTGTTTTATAGGGCCCAAACTTTCTAGTGGCACCCCAGACACCTGTACTTTAAACCCCCTGCTAGGCATTGCGATTGGACAGCATTGGAAGCATTACATAAATGTTGTCTGAAATTTTACCAAAAAATACTTTGACCTGTGCAAAGCTCAAAAGTATTTTTTATACAGTATGTCCCGGTTGCCTGGTCGTGGGGAGTGAAACGGTTGAGGGTCAGGTTGGTGAGACAGTGAAAACTGTTTTAAGATCCTGAGGTCTTGTGAGAACTCACTATTCACTACACCCAAAGTATTACCACCTGCATGTATTTTTAAAACTGATCTAATGTACATAAGATGTTTCATGTATATGTGCAATAAATTAGTTATTTTTGTCTCCATTTCACGATAGTAATACTTACAGGGCAACAATCTGGCCATTCCTGGTGATTTCCTTATAAGCCAATTCAACAGATTTACAGCTCTCTAACTGGAGAAGAAAAAAAGTATTTCAGCTCGATAGGGGAGAGGGGGGCTCACTTGGCTCAGCCTGTATGAAACACACGGGGCTGGCAGCTCAGCTACCCTAATCAGAGTTTAGTGATTGTGTTATTGATGTGGACAGAATAAGGACTATAATAGTGATATGGATGACTGCAGACATCTTTCTTGAAGCATTCAACTTTTTCCACATCATTCATTCGGGGAGAGAAATGAGTCAAATTATATATGAAAGAACACAAGGGAAGCTGATTTGCCTATATCTAATTTTAGACAGAGAATTTAACGTGAAGCAACAAGTGAATACAAATCATGCAGTGCCTAACAAATAATGATCCTGATTCAGAATCAGACAATTTGCGATAAACAACTGAATACAATTCACACAATGTATAATAAATAATGATGGTCTACTGATTCAGACACTGGGAATAATGTGCTGCACAGCCCAAAACATAATTCCCTTCTAAGCACAATTAGCACCGCTGTACTTGCGCCAATTTACACTTACCTTTGTGTGTGAGACATGAAAGGGAGGCGAGGCGAAGTGCTAACCACTTCATCAGTGCTGCAAGCGACACTGTCCCAGTTTAATTTACAAAACAAAAAACGAAAGCACAACCCTATATAGTGAGGGGTGTAATAAAATTGAAGAACCTTCTTTTCCAGGAACACTTCCCATCCTAACAACGCCAACCTCCACTTACCAGCAGCACCGTCGTCCTGCACTTTGCCTGCGCTTTGCTGTTGCTTACTCGGTTCTCTTTGCATATCTGTCACTTGATTTGTGTCCTCTACTGTAAATTGGTTGGGATTAAACCGTCTGCTAAGTGTAATGTAAAAGAAAAACATGAACTGGGGTAATGTAGGGACGTGGGCATTTGTCAAAGTCCTGCCAAAGAATATATTATTAAGCCACACCATAACAATAATGGGGATCATTGTGTTCTACATAACAATCTTGTCACCCCTGCCTACAAGGACAGTATTCCATGCAAGAAGGCCATGTGATGGCAAAAAAAAGAACAGAAAAAAGAAAAGAACAGAAGCTGTGTGTTTTTTAATTTTATACCATCCTTGGAAGTTTCAGCAGTTTGCAGGGCCTCAAACATGTAGTGAATGCAGAAGCAGAAACTGTGCATTCAGTCAGCCAGGCAAAACATTGCCACTGAGGTCATGCACCACTGAAAAAAGTTATATCAGAAACAGCCCAGAAGAATGCTGGAAGATAAGGCGGTCCAGAGATGTTTGCCGTCATGCTGTCTTGCTCTGGAGGAAAGACTGAATATTTAGGTGACACTAGTGGTCAGTATGGTAGTAACAGTTAAGTGGTCTTGAGTAGTCAAGGCAAGCAGTGATTTACGTGCAATAGATGAATGCTGTACTGCTATTGCCATCTGTTTCATTTCAAGTGGATGTTTTTTTCACCCTGCTTAATTCTGCTTATGATACTGCACCCATGACAATTGTGATCTTCAAAGGCTCATCTTGAAAAATCCTGACATTTGGAGAATGTGCACTTATAGATCAGCTCAGAAAAGAATATAGATTTCCACAGTTACATGTTTCATATCAGGTCAAATTTGTAATGGGAGTGACGTCCATCTCATTGCTGTGTTTTATCCAGATTGATCTGCTTGCAGCAAGTTTGGTCTGCCTGTCTATTTAGAACAAAATTTAATGAAATACAAAATCAAATACTTCTGAACTCGTCTGGTGTGATTATTAGTCTTCATACTGGGTCAGGCACTCATAGCATTTTCTCATAGCTCATACTGACATTAAATCCTACACATGATAGTAATGTGAACTGCACAAACCAGTTCAAGACTTTACAATGGTTTTAATATATCACTCTATTCCATTAGAAATTCTATTAGATACCTTGTGACCCAGAGATGAGTTGATGTTATTGCACATATTTCCGAGAAATTGCCCATTCAGTTTTAACTTGTAAAAGTATTGATTTTGCTAGAAATGGCATAGTTCTGTGGGCACTGTGCAGTTGGCTAAGGTGTCTGTATCAGAAACCCAGGACAGCACCTTCAGTTGCTAGCCTGCATGAGGTCATTTTTCCATTACTTCCCCTATCTCTGTCTCACTTATGTCCTGTCATCTGTGTACTGTCCTGTCTGGTCAAAGGCAAGAAAAGCCCCAAAAATACTTAAAAAAAGACAGCCCCTACATCCACACCAACCATCACATACCAATAATTCTACAACAGGAAGTGGACAGGATGTGCTGCTGCTGTTGGATGGTGTCACTTTCAAAAGGCATGTCTGTTGTCATGTCATGTCTGTCATGTCTATAGGCCTGGTTGACAGAAACAGGGCTCTCTGAGAAGCTCATGTTGCTGCCAGTCATAGGTCTCTATTTGGTAAGATGGTACTGCAAGCTACTATATATGCTAATCAAAACAGCATATATGCTAATCAAAATACATTCAGACACATTTTGAGCTTAGTGATTGTGTTATTGATGTAGACAGAATAAGGACTATGATAGTAACATGGATGACTGCAGACATCTTTCTTCAAGCATTCGACTTTTTCTGTGAATACAGAGTGTCCATTGTGTCATCAACGAGATCCTAAATGCTGTTTGTGAGCTTATGCCCTCTGACATCATCCAGCCTGTAGACTGCCAGAAGACAGTCATCGCCAGCATTTCCAGGAGTTTTTGTGATCAGCGACAGCATAATAACAGCAATTGACGGTTGCCATAGAATTTAAGGACCACAGATTCAGGATGATGACCACATGAACTATCCTCTGCTGCCCATTGCCATTGTGGATCAGAGGAGAAGGATGAGTAACATTTTTTCAGCATTATTAGAGAATGTCCTTGATGCACAAATGGTAGAGAGCCCCCATTGTTACTCTGTCTGGCCAGAGAAAATGAAGACACTATAGGGGACTGCCAAGCATTGCCTCTCACAGTTTGTCTAAAAAAAACAACAGTGTGCTAGCAGCTGCTGACCTACAGCACAATTCTTCTGTAAGTAGTTGGAGTATCATGGTTGAGAGTTGCTCTGGCTGTATGAAGAGGACATAGAGGCTGGTAAAACTACACAAAAGCTTTTTATAAAGAAAAATAAGCTGACCTTAAAGGAAAACTTTGGTGTAAAATGAAAATTGGCATGTTAAAACATTATGTTGGTATGTTTGCTGAGGAGCAAAAGTGTTAGCCTGTTGCATTTAGAACTTCACTATTTATACTGTTTTAGCACAGAATGCTACAACAATGATACTGCTAAGGGCAGAGAGAAAGCATCAACATTACGCTATTTTTAAATCATTAACAATAGCTCGAAGAAACTCCACACTCCATCGGTAGTATAACAAAGGCCCTGGCATTCAAAATAAGGCACTGAAAACTTTGTAAATGTACACAACAGTTATTAAGAAAACATTTTTTACAGTCAGTACCTTGCAGTAGTTTCTTGTCGCCACCATGAGGAAAGTCCATACAAGTCGATTATACTACCTCTTCTCCTATTCTTCCCGCTGGTTCATGTTTGTCAATCGACTTGTGTGGACTTTCCTTATGGTGGTGACGAGAAACTACTGCAAGGTACTTCCTGTAAGAACTGTTTTCTTAATAAATGATGTGTACACTTACAAAGTTCTCATTCCTTCGTTTTGAATGCTAGGGCTTTTGTTACACTACCTATGGAGTGTGGAGTTTCTTTGAGCTGTTTTTAATGGTTTTAAAATAGCGTAATCTTCATGCTTTCTCTATACCCTTAGCACTAGCATTGTTAGTCTTCTGGGCCAAAATGGTAAAAAAAATGGTGAAGTTCTAAATGCAAAAGGCTAGGACAATTTTGCTCCTCAGCAAACATACCAACTCGGTATGATGTTTTAACATGTCATTTTTCATTTTACACCACAGAAGTTCTCCTTTAACATTAAAGTCCAATTTGGAGAAGTCTTTGAATTCTTTCCCTTTTATTTTTTACGAAGTGTCTTTGACAGCATTCTGTGATTTTCAAGTCAATTAGCTACAATATCACACTACCAACGCGATGGTGAATGGAATCACCAATGACTCTATACATAAGGAAATGACTTTTTATTTCTTCCATTTGAAATTGCTTTTCCCTCTGCTAGAGGGTGAGTCATGCTGTTTGGTAGGCAAAGAGGGAGTGCTGGTAGCAACAGAGTATGGGAATGGGGGGTGGCCACTGAGCATCACTTGAAGCAGAAGTGACCAGAGCAATGTAATAATCATACAAAATAATGAAAGGTTGCCAGGCGTGCTTGCATTAGAAATTTCATTTCTATTAAGAACAGCATGGCTAATTTTAGCATGCTGTTTAGACAAACACTGCTCAGTGATAGCTGACATTTCAGATGATCTATGCTAGTCTGTCCGCCCCATGTTTCTATGTGCTTTAAAATGGTAATTTTCCTGGAGGATGTCTAATATCCAGTGTGTAAACACAACATGGGCTGGAGATATGTTCGTGCTTACGGGTGTAATAGAATTTTTTTACATTCTGCTTTCCCTTTTACTCACTCCCTATCTTCCTCTATTCTTATCTTTCACTCGCTCCCACTCCACTCTGTATCTCCCAGATGTGCGAAACTCACCATCAGCCTAATCACTATGGCATTTCAGTGCCCACATACTGTATCTCTCAGACAAAATCACTGCCCATCATCATCATCATCATCATCATTACTATGATCATCACACACTTACCACCCTAAAGACACATTGTTTTGCCCCGGCCACCCTGTCATAATCTGCCTGATTGAGTGCACGTGGGCTCCCATGCCCACACTGACCTTTCCCCCCCCATTATTTGCCTCTCGCAGGTGCACAGGGCTTTCTCCTGTTGACAGCTGTGGGGCCCCCTCACCCGAAAGCCTGTAGTCAGCCGTTACCATCTGTGTGTTTCATTACTTGAGCCTCTGCCCATGCATGTCTTTTTTGTTTTTCTTCTTATTTCCACTCTCTGGCGTTGGATTTTGGATATTCTGGTGTGTGAGCTGTACACGTATTCTGTACAGCTTATGCTGATATGAACAGATTTTAGTGATTATAGTGTGCATTAACTAGGTGTACCCTAATTATGCAGGTTGCACGATAACTATGAATGTAAAAAATAGCGCCTTTATTCATAGTTGCCTTCTTGAAAAATCACGTAAATCTGTGTAGGTGTCTAATTTTGTGTACAGTAATGTGCAGGTAAGGGGTGTCGTGCAGGTTTTTCCAGCAGATATTCGTTATCCTGGAAAGTGTGCTCAGACCCTCAGTCAATGTTTTTTTCCTCCAATCCCCTTTCTGCTGTCTATAAAAAGCTCCCCCTATTCACACGCTCAAGCAGCCAATAACGCTTTCTCAGAACAGCACCAGTGCAGAAGGAAATCATCGGATATACATGCATGGAATGCACCCGTTCAACACAGCATATACTGTAACACTGACTACTAACACATAGATATAACACTATAAAGACTACAGGAAGGAAAGCTGATATCACATTGACTCCTAACCCAAGGACAAACTTTTTTTTTTCATTTGCTTCAAACCTTGCTTGAATCAGTAATGTGTATTCACACTTCAATCTTTTATTCCGAGTCATCCAATCCAGTGTAGGTCAGGAAAATACACGTCTATGTCTCTAATGGCTAACCCTTGTCACTGATAACATTCCGTGTTTTAGGAACTCTTTTTTGATGTTACAACATGAACAACATAAGGATCGGGTTTGAAAATGCTGGATGTTGTCTTTGCTCTCTAAGGTCTTTGCCATACATTGGGTAGAGCATGTAGTGAAAGCTCATTACTATGACTCATGCTCATCACTCATTTTATTATATAGCGTAATCACTCCATGGCCACGTGCTAAAAAAGGAATACACAGGACATGTAAGCATTGAGTCGTGGGTACAGAACATGTTATGAATATAACCCCGGTTCTCAAAAGGAGAACGCGAGGCGTTATCCAATGGGAACCCATTCCCACTGAAGAGTTTTCAATCAGGTCCTCTTGATGGTTTTGGCGCGCATTGCATCTATATGAGCCCGTGCGCTCAACAGCAAGTTACCATGAGTCATTCTGAAGAGAGTTCAGCATGCACCTCCACCCACACATACACATTCACAGTGGCACTTACTTAATGAATGAATGATGAGAACAGTGAGCCTCTGGGGTCAAGAGCTTGCTGCAGTGCTGGACAAGACGTAGCACACATGACCGTGCTCAGCTATGAGGCCACCGAGGTCCGGACCTCTGTAGTTTTTATAGCAAAACAATAATTTGTACGCTAAATATTCAACTGAATAAAAATTAACATGAAAAACGCAGAATTTACATTGGTTATTAATACAGATGTAGCAAAGTGTATTTGCTTGTTACTTAACTTAAGAACTTTACTTAACTTAAGAACTTAACAGAACTTAAGAACTTTACTTAACTTAAGAACTTTTCTTAACTTACAAACTTAATGTAACTTAAGAACTTAACTTAACAACTTAAAAACTAAATGGCAGAGGGAGTGAGGAAGGGGAGCAGCAGCAGGCTGTGCCCATCGCTCAGGTGTCCCGACTGCAGCTGTCAGTCCTTCCTGAGGCTCAGCCCTGCTGCTGAATAATGCAAGAGGGACTCCTTAATCTTGTCTGCTTCCTTTGGCTCACACTCACCCAGTGCATCATTTGCAGCCTCTGTTGAAATGCCCCTCTCCCATGACATTCTGAGTTTGTCTTTGGAGCTTGAAGAAAAAAATAAGAAAATAAGAAAAAAGTTCCATTGTTTGTCTCCCCAGGGCAGTCTCTCCTGAGGTCATCCATCTCCATTACGCCTTTCTGAGCTTGAACAGCAGAACACTAGCCAGGCTAGTGCCATTGTAGGGCTGCCCCTCAATATTGTATTTTGCAACATTACTCATTCAGGCACCATTTGCAACAATACTTAGTCAGGCAGCATTTGCAACATTACCCTGTCCTTTACTAAGACTCCATTTTGACTCAACATTTTGGGTACCAGTCAGCAGAGAGAATAAGGGCTGTGTCACTTGGTGAGAGTGCTGAACGCGATGTTTTCTTAAAACACAGGCATATATGTTTGATTATGTATGTGGCATTCAGGCATTTATAATTAGCGGATGGAAACCAGTTGAAAGTCCTAGCCTGTCTGGTGCCCTGGGCAAGCACCCCCTCTGGTAGCCTCCTCTCTTTCCATCTGAGGTCTGTGTGGCTGAGGAGGTGGAAGGCATCTGACAGCCGAGAGCTGAGTGACACGCCTGCGCTGCAAAACCAGTTCCTGAGAGCGGGTGGCAGCTCCCAGTGAGAGCCGACCCCAGGGCTCTCTTCTTGGGATGGTATAGTCGGAGAGGTCGAGGCGTGAGCCAGATTGAGACTGGAGACGCATTGCAAGGCAGGAGAGGCATTGTCTAATTGTCCACAGTCCCCACAGCATCTCCTTATCCTGGCAATTTGGATGAGTGCTGGATATCTGCTTTTCAAATCGTCTTAAAGAATCATTTCTTTGTAGAATCATTAGTTTGTAATGGTAACGTGCTTACTACTAGACAGGCACATCGCATAGTCATTGCTAGACGTTCTCAATTCTCTGCTTCAAACTTGTCAGCAGTTTCTTTTCCAGCAGGGTCAGGAAAGCACCTTGGGAAACACCTATTTCCTGTAAAAGCACTTTTGACTTAAACCTCTGCAGGCAAATAGCTGTATGGTAGTTTGCATGCACTTATGGTAGCGTGTAGAATAAAGGCTCAACAGTGACCAGCATCATCTGGACTCAGTGTTTCGCCTTCTCTTGGGTTGCTTAATGAATTGAACAAAAGGAAATTGGACCAACAGAAGTGAAAAAATTTCCATGACACTCTTCCTCCATTTCTCTCTCTATCTCTCCCTGTCTGTTTGTCTGTCTCTATGTCTCTCCCTCTCAATCAGCACTTTGAGCTTTGAAATCTCCCTTTTAATCCTTTATCATCTATCAGTGATCTGGTATGTCTTAATTCAGAGGTTTCACATTGATTGAAGGAGGAATTTAAACTTTGGAATACAACTCCGGCTCTCTGGGTGATAATACTGACACACCGACACAACCTACTTAATAGATAGATTTTAATGCATTATGAAACACATAGTCATAGCTATTCTACATTTTAGGGACTGCTTATTACCATACTCAGTCTTTTCCCCTGGAAATATCTAGAACATAATGGAAATTTCCATATGGGTAGAATGAAATATGTGCTACCATAAGTGGCACATAACATGAGAAAGTAAAATATTTTTCATCACAAGACTGACCTTTTTCATAGGGCTAGGCAGGCAAAAAAAACCTGTCTGTACCATTTACTTCAACCCCTTATAAATAATGAACACTAGTTCCTTTATTAAATCTAGGGGCTTTGAGGGACACTCTTAGAGCCTTGCTTCCCTGCTATCACAATAATGCACGTAGTGTGACCTTCTAAGTGGGCCAGGAATGATGATTGCTCTGGCTCTGATATCCACGTCTTCTCTCTCACTCCACTTCTCTGCCTCAACTCTGTCTTTCATTTCCTGTGCTCTGATTGACTTGGTGAGCCATCAAGAGTCTTGAAGAGTCTGTGGCTTTTCAATACATGCACGCATTTGTTTTCTCTGAAGCTCGGTGGCTTAACCCCGACAGTATGAGAGGCAGATCTGTGATTACCATTGTGACATGCTGGAGTCCAATGTGGAGTGAAGAGAAAATGAGGCTTGAATACATGATCAATGAAGTGTTGATAAAAGTGTTGATCTACAAAGACCCACTGTTGCGTGACCACTTAGAGAGCTCCTGTCATATGTATCTATCCTCCTACATCATCGGAAGAAGCCCTTTGGATGAGAGCTGATGTTGAGGTTGGATTGCAGGTTCAGGAAACTGTGGGTGGGGGAGTGAATAAGCAATGCCCTCCTGCCCCCTAAACTATGTCTGCAGTCATATTCATTTTGCAATATCTTGCAATATCTATCAATTCAGTATATCAATCTAGAAACGCTCAGAAATCGATACTAAGTATTTTATTAAATGTGAAAAATGATTTCTGTGTTTTCTGCACCTTGAGTTGATCCGTTTCATTATTCCTGAATCATTTCAGGAATTTATTTCATTCCTCTTCTACAATGGTTCTTTTGATAGGTGGTACAAAACTAAAAACAATCTTTCTTATCTTTCTCTGCAGATTATCATACGGTGGGCTGCAATCTCCTCTGCTGGAACAAGGGTCGACAGCACTCAGTGTGATGTGAGACAAGGTTCTGATTGCTGCTCTTGCAACATGTCTCCTGTATGTGGCATCTTATTCTTAAGGGATTTTCCTCTGTGATTGGACTGTCTCAGAGTTCCTAACAGGGGTTTACACTGAACTCAGCACACCCAGGGGCACCTAACCAAGTCCACATTGAAACGATAAAGCTGAAAGCTGCCTGTAGGTGATTCCCTGATATGGTGCTGTTTTCTTTGTAGCTGCCACTGTTGTGTGCTCCCTGTGCTCTCTAGTCCTTGTGCCTCTGGGTTTTTTTCTAACTGCAACATGAACAGCATATGGTCACATGTTCAGGCACCATTATCATTATGACTGCTGTATATGTGAAAATAACTCTTTGTTGTGAATTCCACAAGGTTCTGGGTGTCACCTTTTTTTTTTCCTCAGTCATTTTGCTTTAGTTTTCAATCCATACATCACATTTTTCAGAACTTTTGAATAGTGCAATGATCAATGCTGCAAAACCTGCAACTTGTTCAAAGTACATTTATGTGTAAAGCCAGTATATATTTCAGTGAATATATCAGTGTTACCAGCATGACATGTCCTTCAGGTACTGCATATGAACAAGGCAGTCAAATTGCCCAGCTATGTTTTCAATATAGCCTTTTAGCCTGTGCCATCTGATATAAACTATGTAATATTTTAATGACCCTGAATAAATAATGATCAAGGCCCCTTACAAGATCAAAAATCTTGTCCTTTCGTAGTAGAAAATAATGATGAATTGCTTTTATGATGTGTAGAAGGGATTTGATGATGTCGATGAATCTAGTGGTTTTTGATCTGAGAAATGCTCAAAAATGACTACGAAAAGAAACAGTAACTAATGAAGAACACATTATTTAATAATAGGAAGGTAAAACATGGATGGAATTTATTATTCAAGCTAAGGTGACAAAGTTTTCAAAGAAATAAAATAGTGGATATAGTTTCATGCTGTCAGATTTCTGAGAAAAAAGCGTCAATCATTCCTCGGTGGGGGTCATTTCATGTCTGATTGGCATACATTAAAAGCCGCAGTCAGAGCTGTTTTAGTCTTATTTCTTTCTTTCCCTCCACAATGGAAAAAGCTTTTGCAGTTCAGTCTGTATTTCAGTGGGTGTCATCAGGGATCATACCTAAATCATACATACCAAATATCATTCCATACTTTGCCAATGCCATGCCAATGCCATTCATTACAAAGGTCTGCTCTGCCCTGCACGGGGTAGCAGGGCACAGCAGAGTTCCATGCTATCTGATGTGTTATACTGATATATATGAATGATATATATATCTTGCAAGTAAAACAATAAGAATCAACAATTTCGCCAGCTCTGTTATTCCGCTAATGAACAACCTGCCAGTTGATTTCATACAGTCAGTTCATGTTTTTTTTAAACTAAAAGCCAGTTAAATTCCCAATTAGCAGCAGGACACAATAAACACAGTCATTAAAGATAGATTACATGCATTGCATAATTACAGCATAATGCACATACGCTAGTTAGCGTAATGCACGCTTTGTTTTAGGGAACGCTGCCTTCTCAATGGAGCTGCCACTGTTGCCCTGACATCCCATTTTGCAGTGCTATTTCCTTTCTTCATTTATTTCATCACAGTCACTAAGAAACACAATTACCATGGCCTGTCACAGGACACTAATTAACATTTCATGTCCAATGTCATTAGTTTCCCAGTGAAAGGATTAAGGCTTACAATCAAATGGGCAGTGCAGTGACTCTTTCACGTAGACAAAAGCAGAATCCGCCATCAGAGGGAGTAATGATTGCTGCATGTCCTTTTTAAATGTCTGTGCTTGTGTGTGTGTGTGTGTGTGTGTGTGTGTGTGTGTGTGTGTGTGTGTGTGTGTGTGTGTGTGTGTGTGTGTGAGAGAGAGAGAGAGAGAGAGAGAGAGAGAGAGAGAGAGAGAGAGAGAGAAATGTGGATCTCGGCTGAAGCCCTACTTGTTATGTACTGTATAACAACCATGTGCAGGTTCACCCTTAACTCTGCCATGCAAAATGCAAACCAGTGCATTTTACAAGTGCATGTCCAACTACATAAAAAAAACAGGCATACAAAAGGCATATAAACAAATTCATCAGTTCAGGAGTTACACTATAACCTAACAAGCTAATACCTGTGTACAGCTTGCCCTGTGCTGTACATAGGAGGTGTAGACTGTATCTGTAGTGTAATAACCAGCGATAATCAGCTTCTCAGTTCTTGTCTCCACTGTCGTCAGCTCCTCCAGGAAGGGGCCAACCTTCCTGTACATTTCTCCAAAAAGGCTTAAGCTTTTCAAAGTTGTCTACAGAAATATTGGTTCCAGATATGAAATGTGGGTTAGCCACATCCAGCTGTGAGCACCCTTCATTCAGGTTCTAATTATTATGGAGGCACACATCTCTCAGCAATCAGCTATTTCCAGTTTTAAAAGCATTAGCTAGGCCAGCCACTCTCACCAGTCAGTGTTTTTCTATTTCTCCCCATTGAGCTGCTGACTGCCTGGTGATTAAAA
Source organism: Coilia nasus (assembly GCA_027475355.1). Taxonomy (NCBI): domain Eukaryota; kingdom Metazoa; phylum Chordata; class Actinopteri; order Clupeiformes; family Engraulidae; genus Coilia; species Coilia nasus. The sequence continues at coordinate 13,362,715 of CM050217.1, forward strand.
AAAAAACATCAATTGCAGTATTTGCTCTCTGATTTCTTGCACAAGTAAAACAGTAACAAGAAGGAATGGATTCCTGATGAAATTAATTAAAAACCTGTGCTAAAATGACTTCGCCCATGGGATTAGGGGGAAAACAAAACAGTGGCAAGTAAGACAAATGGTACAAGAGGCTTGTCAGAATAACAGACATTGTGTCACCATTAGCCAATCAGTCTGGACTGATTTGTTGCAATCATCGTAATTGGGACATTTGTTATTGTCTGAGCGGCTAGAGACCCTTGTGTTATCAAGTCCATTGTGATTGGCGTGCAGGTCTATAATCTGACAGGACCGCACTGTTGCACAGGCTCTGCGGAGGTGATGAGGAGGAGAGGAGAGGTGACGTGATGGCTGACACCAGACTTTAAATTGGGATAGTGCTCTCTCACCGCAGCAATACGGCCAGCCGGACCCGAGCCCCCTCTGCTACAGCATTTATAGTCATGCAATAGAGTAAGATATTGGTATTGACCACGGTGAGTAAAAGCCAATTGATACAAAAGCCACTGGATGGCACACGACACGACACGACACAGGTCGAAGGCTGTCACGAAAGGACATTTTGTTTCTCTGCCGAGACCCATCTCTCATGCACCAACACCAGAGAGACAGAAAAAATGAATAAAAAAACGGAGAGGTTTATGAATTGCGTTGGGATTTGGAATGTCAGTATTTATTGACAAAGTGTAGCACCCTCCACCAAACTGACAGTATGTTCAAGAAATATGAAAAAAAAACTAAATAGTTCTAAATATGAAATCCACATCTGCCACAAATATGAAATCCACAAGTGCACATAAGTGTGCAGAATGGATAGTATACTTCAGGAATAAAAGAACGCTATTTTGAGCTTATGTGGCATGCACACTAACTTTTTCTCATTAAAATTTGAAGCAGTTCTTTAAATAAACACGCACATTGAAAAACAGACAGACAGACACACACACACACACACACACACACACACACACACACACACACACACACACACACACACACACACACACACACACACACACACAGGGACACACAGAGAAGCATGTTCTTTGCTCACTCTCTGTAAGATTGGCTCATGTTTCACCGCAGACAGACAGAAAGAAGAGTCATGAGGAACAAAGAGGAAGACAAGGAGGGATGAGAAGAACAGATAAGGAGAGAAAATAGGTGCATAAAAAAGACAGGAAATAGAAAAAAAACACACAAAAACAAACACACAAACACATCTATCTTTTTGAGAAAAATCCTCTCTCCCTCCTATCTTTCTGAGAGAAGTCATTTGTTTGCAGTCAGTCTGTTTGCTGTGAGTTAAAAGAAAACTGGTAAGTCGATTGGTGAAGTTGTGCATTGATATTCTGAAGGTTAACCACTGGCAGTGTTCCTGCCTGTGAGCATCATGGGTCTGTCCACCTGACTGAGCCATACTGTGGAAGTGCAAACACTAAGTAAAAGAAAACGCGAAGGACAAATTGATTCATAACCTTCTCCTCTTTATTTACTCAATGCAACAACAACATGGAAATGTTCAGAGCAGAATGTAATATTTTGAAAGTGCCCTTTAAACACCCACACCGTGCCCACACCGTGCACAAAATAAATAAATAAAAAACAGACAAATAAACAAATAACACTGCCTGCATTACACAACATGACCTCAACAGCTGGATGTAGACTGTAGGTGATTTTAGCCATCAGCATTGAGATTTGAGGAGAAAGTCAGGGCTAAGAGCTCAACACAGTTTGGAAATAGTCTTCACACACGTTTAACACATTCAGGTAAGTAAGACAATTTTAATCAGACGCTGCAATGACAGTAGGCACAAGGTATTCTATCAAGCAAAATTAGCCACATTAACATTTAATTCACAGAGTCAGCAATAGTCTTAGCAACAGCTGCAGGCACACAAACAATTCATTTTGTATTGTTTTGTTAGCAATAGGTAAACAAGTGCTTCAGGGAAATTCAGAACATTCCAAATCTTTCAAATATTTTTGTGATTTTAAGGACAATTCACCCAAATACCTTACTGTCAATGGCATTGAATTGACAAATAACAATGTTTTTAAGGACTGTGGTTCTGGGAGCTATGGCAGTCAGGAACCATAGATTGTCAGAGAGGACCTTTGGATGTTGCAGCTGGACAGATATATGGTGCATTATAAAACAAAAACAGCTCTGTAAAAATTCTAAAGCTTCAAACTTTAAAATGAAGATAATTTATTTAGTTTAGCTCATTTAGACTTCATATTTAACCTGCACATACTTTAGGATTGTCTGTATCTCACAGTTCAACATATTAGGTGACCAGTTTGAGTCCCTTGCCTGATAACATGAGGAGCAGGAGATATTGAAACTCTTTGGGGTTACTGGTGAAGTAAGAAGGGGGTGGCTGTGTTTTGCTTCATTTAAGCCACAGCATGCATTTAAAAATATACATATTATATACAGTATTTACACAGTGGTTAGAATCACGTGTTCCTATGTATCTTTCATTGCAGTTGTACGCTTGTACACAAAAAAAAGTCCAAAAGTAATTAACTGTTACATAAAATATAATTACAGACATCACAGCAAACAGTACCACATTTGTCATTAACACAACTGTTGTTTTCATTTCTCTTTCAATCAGTGCAGGAACAACCCGAACCACACAGAAGATAAAGTAGCACTGCAAACCTGTCAACAGTGTCTAGCACATTCTAGGCATCATTATAAAGTGTTCTACCTAAAACACACACACACACACACACACACACACACACACACAAACACACACACACACATACACACACACAGAGAGAGAGAGAGAGAGAGAGAGAGAGAGAGAGAGAGAGAGAGAGAGAGATGTAAGTTCCAAAAGTCACAATACGCTTTTAATAAATTCTTGAAATTTACACAAGAAACCAAGCTTATTCATATTTTTAGAAAGAGAGAGAGAGAGAGAGAGAGAGAGAGAGAGAGAGAGAGAGAGAGAGAGAGAGAGAGAGATGTAAGTTTCAAAAGCCACAATACACTTTTAATAAATTCTTAAAATTTACACAAGAAACCAAGCTTATTCATATTTTTTGTATGAACAAAGGTGTCATTGCAGTCTCACTTCATACACTTGCCATCACGTTCCAAAGCCTTGAAGACTAGCTGCATACCTCCACATGAGTGCCACATGAGTACATCTTAACAACCGTCAGCCATCTTCAGACTCAGGCCTTGTTGACATTTTGCAGCCTCTGTTCCCCAGCCCACGCTGCAAGCAGTTTGGATTTTCTCCTTAAGCTGTGACACAACTTCAGGCAAAGAGTAGCCTTTGCTAATGTCCTTTTTCATGAATACAAAGCCCATCCACACTGTACCAGGTTGGTGGGGAATTTCCTGAACATCAAGTTTCCTGACCGATGGATTGGTTGAAAGGGGTCCACCTGGATTGGTCTGTTTTCACTGACCTCACACCTTGTCAAAAACAAAATCTTCTTACATATCTTCTTACGTCCCCCTCATGCCACCAATGAAACATACCTTTATGCAAGTACATACAGACACAGGCACGCACAGCCTCACACATCCCAAGGTCAACACACAAAGAAAATGCAGTTTTTTCACTTGTAAACATACCATAGCATCGTTAACGTGTCCTTATCCAAGGTTGCTTTGTGGAGGAAAAATGACTATCTTTCACATTTGTAAAAGGTTTAAAATCTGTCTTGCCAAACCTCTCAAAGTGCTTTGTTACATTTACATCAATCTCCTTATGTGCTTGTTATGAATAGTAGAACTGAGGAGAATAGGACAAAGTGCTGTATTTTCTTACAGTGCTTAGAAAACAATACTTCTCATGGTCATGATACACCAGATATAATTACTTTCAGAGGCAGGCATCCCAGATTTGGAAAGTAAAAGCCAATTCACTGAACCAGCTGTGGTTGCCTTAGCTGATGCTAACTAGCATAATTCTTCAGTCAGGTAGATGAGCTAAGACAATACTCATTATGGTCAGCATAGAGGTGTGGATTTTTAGTTGCACTTCACTTTACTCTGTGTCTGTCTTTGTGCCTCCTTAAAAATATATATACTTAGCTGATGCTCTTATCCAGAGCAACTTAGAGTTGTTTAGCTACAGAGTTTCAGTTACAGTCCTTGGAGCAATGTTGGTCAATAAAAGTGATTCTGATGCCTTGCTCAAGGGCACTTCAGCCATGGATGAGGGTGCAAGAGAGCACTGGTTGTTCACGTCACCACCTCCAGTCTTCCTACTGGAACAGGATTTGAACCTGCAACCTTTCAATCGCAAGACAAACTCTCTAACCACTATGCCACAGCTGCCCCAGCCCTTCCTTACAGTTCATCATCTGCTACTGGTCCCAGGCCTGATTCACTCTGGCCCCCGTTGGGCTTATCATCTCCACGTTCTCAGTCAGCGGCCCCTTTCTGTTGTTCGCATCGCTGCCTCCGGAGCTGTCGCCCTGTACCGTCCGCGACTCCGCGTCCTCTGCGTACCTCCACAGCTTCTTCCGTGGCTCCAGCTCGAGGTGCACCGACTCCTGCAGCTCCTTGCCCGTGTGCACTCGGTTCCTGGCCCCGAAGTTGAGGGTGTTGCCGTTGGTCGGGGCGTTCCGTAGGCCGTACGCCCGGTGGTTGCCCTGGGCCCTGTCCCTGCTCTCCCTGGGCCTGCTGGGGCCGCTCTGCCGGGGGCAGCAGCAGGAGTACGTCCGGCAGATGGCCTGGAAGCCCCTCTTGAAGTTCTCGTTGTAGTAGCCGTAGATGATGGGGTTGACGCTGGAGTTTGAGAAGGCCAGCCAGTGCGCGAATGGGAAGAAGTAGCCCGTCAGCAGCTCCAGCTCGTCCTTGTCCAGGTGGCCGTAGTCGGTCAGGAGCAGCAGCGTCCACAGCGGGAGCCACGACAGCATGAAGAGCAGGGCCACCATGCTCAGCATCTTGATGACCTTGATCTTCTTGTGCGACACCAGCGGCCGGGACTCGTGCGACTGTGTGCCGGGAGGGGGCGGCGCCTCTCGAGCCCCTGCCTCCCCCCCGCTGCCCGACACCACGGTGGTCGTGTACAGCTTCACCCCGATGCGCCCGTACATCAGGGTGATCAGGCTCAGGGGCACCAGGTAGATGTGAGCAAACAGGACCATGGTGTAGATCTTGTGCATCTCGGGGTCGTTCCAATTCTCGAAGCACCTGTACATGGGGTACGTGTGGTTGTAGTCGTGATTGTAGACCATGTAGTGGTCCTCCATCCTCTCCACGGTCAGCATCACAGCAGATGGACTGATTATCACTATGGCCAGCACCCATATCATTCCTATGGTTGCCTTGGCAACAAGCAGGGTTAGCTTAGGTTGGAAGGGATACACAATACAGCAGAACCTGAGGGAAGGAGTGGAGAAGGTTGAGCCAGCAGGGATTTTATACAGCACAAACATCCAACTCTCAAGTCATGGAGTACATTAGACACTAGAGTAACGGCATTATAGCAAAGGCTGTTCAAACCATGCACTGTATGGTTTCACCTCAGACATGAAAGTACTTTTAAGAGTGGACAGAGTAAGTCAGGGGTGGTCAGAGTGAGCTCAGAGCAAGACAAAAAGCAGGCAGGTGGTTCATAATAGCAGTTGATTAAAGGTACCTAAAATTAGTTTTCTGCCTTTATGTCTTGGTTAATTTGCAAAGCTGTGCCAGTAGGCTAAAACAGCGTGCGAAATGTCAATCAGAGTAGTTCAGGTCCTTCCCCACGTTTCTACCAACCATTTACATGATTACCTGTACTTGTGAATTAAAGATAGAGGCAGTGAGCAAAAGGGAGTTTGCTCTGTGCGTATGATTGCATGTGCTGTGCGCACTATTCTATCCTCCACTGAATTGCAGTCGAATTATGCCCTTACTCAGGTGGAGCAGCTGATGTAATAAGATAATAGGCCTCTACAAAGGCATGGGTTGCTATTTCAATTCCCTTAGTTCACATATTATGTATGGTAGCTCTTTGTTTGCCTTACCTGGAATGACTCCAACATATGGGTTGTTTTTTGTTTTTATTTTGCACAAAGTGAGCTAATATCATACATCAGAGTCTCTGTGATTTGAAAAACAAACTCCTTGCCCCAAAATCTTACTTTTTTCAAAGGGTGCAGGTCCCCACACATTCTCATCTCATTTTTACACCGTTCCATCTCCACTAACCTGTCGACGGCGATGGCGACAAGGGTAAATACAGACGCTGACACAGACATCCCCTGCACCAGCCCACTCATCTTGCACACCGCGTTGGAAAATGGCCAGCCTACAGATGAGACAGTGTGAATATTACTGGATATAGTCTTTGGCACTGAGACAAAGCCTGTCTGAAAAAAAGATTACAGAGATTAAGAGTTATTGAAGACGGAGAGCAATACTTCTAATGGACTTCATTTCTTTTGAGTTGTTGACAGGGTCACAAGTTCCGATCTTTTTTTTTTTCTCTTGGTCAAATATTTGGGAATCCAAAAATTACAAATTCTGTTTCTTTTTTTACATTTCTACATCCCTTGAAGATATCTTCCTTTAATGTTTTCTTTTCTAATGAGTTAGCGCAGGTAGGTACACCAAAAATTGTGTGAATTGTGTAAATCATAAATTAGGAAAGAGCAGAAGACTATCATATTCACTGTACCATTAATTGGTCTCTACATGTCCCCTATAAGGGACATTCCCTAGGTCTTTATAACCTCTGCACTGCACAGTGCTTACTCTTGTTTGAATACTTATACCTGCTCTTGTATGCATGTTGTAGAACTAGTAGTTGAGTCAAGCCGAGATAAAGCCAAGGTCATGTTTTGTTCCTGGTTGAATATGTTTCAGACTGTGGATAAAGGGTGTATGAGGTACATCCTCCGTTTTCCTTACATCCAGGATATGGTAGGTGTTGTGAAGACAATGTATAGCATCAGCACTGGTGGACCACAGGGGTGTGTCCTTATCCCACTGCTCTTCGCCAAATACACAAATAACTGCACATGTACCTCTAAAGACCCAGCTGTCAAGCTTCTAAAATCTGCAGACGACACTGCTGCCATTGGGCTCATCCAGGATGGTGACGAGTCTGCATGTCGGCAAAAGGTTGATAAGCTGGTGCTCTGTTGCAGTTAACACAACCTAGAGCTGAACACTCTAAAGACTGTGGAGATGGTTGTGGACTTCAGGAAACAACCCATATTGCTGCCCCCAGGGCTTAATTTGAGGTGGAGCAAGCCGGAGCGCGTTCTGAAACCTCCGACGTTGGCTCCGGCAGCTATTTATACTGGATCCGGTGACCTGACACTGGCATTAGTTATATTGTCTTGCTTTGCTTTGTTAAATATATGAATTTGAACTGAATTTGTCCTGATTTGATGTGTTATTTGAGTGTTAGGTTTCATTAACTGTGGGAAACTTTGCATTTTAGTGTGTAGGCAAACTTAAAAAACTGTAAGTTGGAGGCCAACATCAAGCCTATTCTCAAAAAGGCTCAGCAGAGGATATACTTTCTATAGTAACTGCGGAAGCATGGCCTACCACAAGAGCTATTGGTCATCTTCTACACTGCTGTCACTGAGTCCTTCCTCTGCTCATCCATAACAGTTTGCTTTGGAGCTGCCATGGACAGGACATTCTGATACCCTGTGTCCTTTGATGTCATGTTTATTGTATATAACTGCATTTATATAGCGCTTTTGGCATGGTCAGCAGAGTAGCCAAAAGGAAAAAAGATTTGCACACTGCTTTTAAAGACCCATATATTTTATTGGAAAAGAGACGTTTCAACGTTTCAAAATGTACCCCTTTGCGTGAATTGATGCTGGTTTGAAGGCACCTGCCTAAATCTTTGCACAGTACTGTGTCTTTTTAGCCATCCACATGTTTACTGTAAAAACACCCATGAGGCTGAAAGGACGTGAAAGGAATAAGTTGTTTTTTGACAGGTGCACACAAAGTGTACACACACAGGGGTACACACAAAGTCAGGGATTTTACAGGATTACAGTCAGGTGTATGGTCAACCAATTACACCACATTGGTTGTATATGTCAGGAAGCCTACATCCACAGAAGACCTGTGGGGTTAGTTCTTCAACATGTTTGGAGCAACCTACCAGCCGAGTTCCTTCAAAACCTCTATGCAAGTATACCTAGAAGATCTTTTGAAGGCAAAGGGTGGTCAAAACAAATATTGATTTGATTTAGGTTTCTCTTTTGTTCATTCACTGCATTTTGTTGATTGATGAACACAAATGATTAACACTTCCATTTTAGATGGCATTCCTAGTTGACAGCATTATTCACACCTGCCTAAAACTTTTGCACATTACTGTACATCTGTCTTATTTGAATCTTGAGTTGTTCTCATAGTGTTGTGCAAAAGCAAAGCAGCTGAACACGTGGGATTAGTTTCTCATGAGATGCAAGCATCCATTCATATTTGTTCCCTTTTTTTAATTCAGGTGACAAAGGGCATGACACAGACTGCACGTCTATAATCTCAGTGTTGACAGCAGTTCCTATGCCAGAGGTTTCTAATTTCTCACCTGCACCTGCCCCCTTCAAGCGAAAAATAGCCAATAAGCTTTTTTCATTGATACATTTGGACACAAATAAAAATGTCCCTCATTTATATGCCTGGAAACAAATAAAAATGCACCATAGCTGGAACCTCTCTGACTAAACATGAGAGTGGTGTGTTCTCAGCATGTATGTAGCTATCATAAAAACAAATATTATCTTTTCAGTACAATTAAAACTGTATTGTTAGTATTCATGCCACAAAACTATATATACAGCCATATTTGACTCCCAGACAGCATATGGAAAGATACACCATTCAAAGAAATCTGAATGACCATTAAATATGATTATATTGTCAATATGAAATACAAAATAGTGCAGAACATTTCCTGGTTGTCCTATTTATGACTCATCAATGCTAAGTGTTTCTTTCTAATACACAGTAGCACACTAACAAGGACTGAGTGAGTAGTTCAAGTGTGCTTTTCATTCATTCATTCATTCATTCATTCATTCATTGTATGAATGCCAGAGGATTCTTTAGAAAATGGCTCAGATGAGTAAAAAGGGATATGAATACAATCAACTCTGACAACTCTAAACTCAAGAGTCCTGTTTGTTTTCTGAATCCCCTTGCCAGATGCTTGGAGGTTCAAAAATGTGAGATACCTACAAAGGCTCCATCAAACCGATTCACTAGGTGCCACCTGCACAAATACGAAAGAAGAAAAACTCAAGAAGAAAAATGAGTTTGTGTTTGCCTCCATGACGACAGATGCTGGCATGATGTGCATATTCTGGTGCTGGTTTTGACTTGTTGTCTTATCCTCATGAGCTAGGCAATGTGGAGCAAGCCTAAAGTCTCCTGTGTGTGTGATTGATGGCTGCCTACATTACTAGTCTTCATTTCAGCACCCATGCAAACAGGTAACACTGTCTGTGCATGTATGACACATCTCAGGTGCAGCTTGAGGAGCTGTCCATCAAAATCAGCAACAATCAAGATACTGTGTAGCTGTCATACCCACTGAACACATCTGTCTAAAAGGTCAGGGGCCTGTGGTGATGTCACAATTCATGCATGCAATAATAAATATATCCAGCAAAATGGCTGTGTCTGCACTATATTTGTAGATGGTGTGAAGAATGCAAAAAAAGGGGGAAACGTTTTAAAATACGGTACGTGCTGGCAAGTCTTAACTTTCTTCCTCCTTTCTTTTTTTGTTTCTATTCAGTGTTTCAATTTCAGAGAGAGAAAGAGAGAGAGAGAGAGAGAGAGAGAGAGAGAGAAACAAAGAAGGGATACTGCAAAAAGAATTCTACTACTACTACTCCATTATTGTTAAGTGTAGCTGCTACTAAAGTCTGCTACTACCACTCCGTTATTGTTAAGTGTACTAAAGTCTACCACTACTACTCCATTATTGTTAAGTGTACTAAAGTCTGCTACTACCACTCCGTTATTGTTAAGTGTACTAAAGTCCACCACTACTACTCCATTATTGTTAAGTGTACTAAAGTCAGTGCTCGCTTTCAGACACTGAGTTTTATTGTTGCAGAAACAGGGCAGGCCATATCCACAGGACTGTTCTCCACCCCGCCTCAGTGCGTGTCCAGCAGTACTGTACCTGTGATGAGGTTGTCCACTAGGGTGGTGGGTATGCAGAAGATTCCCACGAGCAGATCACTGACGGCCAGGTTGAGGATGAAGAGGTTGGTCACGGTCCTCATACGCCTGTTCTTCAGCACGATCAGGCACACCAGGCCGTTACCCAGCATGCACAGCATGAAGATGAAGAAATAGACGAGGATCAGGCTGACCGCCACAGGGAGGGAGTGCTGGTAGTAAGGGTACAGGTGATCGGAGCTGTTGCTGCTGGCTGACCAGTTGCTCATTGAGCTGTTGGTACCGTTTCCAGTCCAGGTGAGATTCGTGTTCAGGAAGTGCTCCCCGAGCCAAAACCAGGCATCCATCTCCAAGGCAATGTCATCCATGTTTTCCCTAACTGTCAGAGCCTCTTGAGGTGGGATAGAAGGATGACTCTGCCTGTGAATGATGAAGAGAGAGATTCATCAGACTCTACAGTAAAGCTATTCAGTAAAGCTAGACTGAAGACCTAAAAGACAGCCTGTTCTATTTATTATCGAGGAGTTTTCATCAAGGTCGTCATGGTCATCAAGGAGTTTTATTACTAATCTGGTCAAAGAACAAAACAATGATGAAATGTAAATTAATTCCACCCAATCTGCATATCAATCAGTTTGAAAAGAATGTAGATAGAATTTCAATGTATGCTGGTTGATCTGTTCCAGGACACCAGTTTTTGTAGTGAGGTGACCCAATGTCTCTTGAAACGTGCTTTAAAAATAAATAAAACTGGTGCAAATTATTAAGATTTGCTTTGGTTATCCATGCGTAGAAATATATTAAAAAACATCTTTATAGCCATTATTACTTACTATTCTAAGGCTTCATCAGCACTACTGTCCTCGGAGTTACAACACAAAGACATCTTTTCACAAAGAACTTTTCTAATGGAAATTTCCTCATGGTTGTATGTAAGGAGTATCTATTCCAAAATACTCCCTTCCAATGACACAACGAAACAAGCTACTTGTTCATACACCAGTTACAATAAACAACTTTGGAAATGTCAACATTTTGTTTGTTCAAACGCGTGCTTCTCTCATTATGAGAACCACATTTGTTGTTATTTTTCTCTACTGGCTTTTGCACTTTTGTACTGTGCTTTTACACATGCACGCAGCAAATAGTTATATCTCTGAGTCATCCTCCTGCCATTGATTTCCAGTAGTGAAGAAACATGACTTCTCTGATAGGTCTGTATAGCAGCAGGTCACACACATGGGAGAGATGGAAAAACTGATAGCTGCTATTGATCCACACATCAGGGTAATTGCCTGCCCCATAGCCTCACTACGAGGTGCAGTGCGCCATGTTCCTTCCACAAAGGCCACCACAAACATGGGCTCCCAATATTTACAGCTCAAGTCAGTCAGCTGCTCCCCTTTTCATTTCAGCGCTCAGTTTGCAGAGATCAGCAGCACCAAAAGCCGCTAGCAGCCAAGGACCACTGTGCATGTTTGGATTAGGCTACCTCTCAGGTCAGCAAGGCCATTACATTATTGCTCCGCAGCACTGCTCTGCTGTGCACCTCACCCCAAGCCCTCTTTGATTCCTTATCTTGTCTTGCACTAATACTTATTTATTTTTATTCCATGTTGTCAATATCCTACTTACATGTCTGCACTAAAGATTGAATAGATACTTTCAATATCATTGTGCATGGGTATGGTGTAAATTGTACATACATGTGAGAATATGACAATATATTAATAATAATAATAAACTTTACTTGTATAGCACAATTCATACATACAAGCTCAAAGTGCTTTACAGTTTAGCAGGGTTGTTACAGGACAACATTTCTTGCAGTTCAGTGGTGCCGGAGCAGATGAATACAGTAGCAAACTGACTCTTGCGTGAACACGGGTAGACAGTCCTTGTAGGCCCTAGTCAGCAATCTTTGTAGTCCAGTGGCGCTAGAACTATGCAATGCCCTGTTAATGCGGGCTCTTATGTAATGATGAGGATGATGTAGATGTAGATGTAGATGAGGAAAGTTCATTTAGGTGCAGTCGGTTGTTAGTGTCCCCAGGGAGCAACAGGGGTGAGGAAAAACTCCCTGTTTGTTTGATTTGTGTGAATTCAGGAAGAAATCTCAGGAATCAGTGAGTAAAACTCCCTGTTTTTCTAGGAAGAAACCTCAGGCAGAACCACGTCTCCGAGACATGTATATGACTTGCATATAGTGACAATATTTAGTTTGATGTATTTCTATTAAATGATGACAATCATGCGACACAGCTCAGGGGGCTTGGGCAAAGGGAGAATACAGAATTAGAAAAGTGAACGACCAACAACAGGGCAATTAAAATGTGTCAGTCCCTTATCTGTATTGTGTTTTGAGTTTTATAGCTTACTTTGTGCTTACATACCATGCTAAAGGGATACTAAGTGATAGGTAAATCAATTATTACTACGGACATTTGTGGGATATGTACCAATCATCACAAAACCTATCCATGGTCTTTAGCAGGCGGGAGGTCATTCCCTGTACATAAGGAATATGGAACGGAGTGCAGAGATGATCTCTAGGCGATAGAGAAAGCAGTTCTCAGCATGAAAATAACAACATTAACATAATACTTTTGGATAAGGCACCACACAATGAATAAATAAATAAATGAATGAATTTCTAAACTAGAGGCAAAATCAACCGCTTTCTCCCTAAAGGAAACTGAAGTGGCTTTCAGGTTTCAGCTCTCACTCTGCTTCAATGTCATTCGGTGAATGCCGGTTGAATGACATTTTTCTTGTTTGCTAAGACTTGAAATGAAACGATAATCCGCTTGGTCTCTTTAGCTATGTAAGTACATTAGACTCTTGGATGGTTTTACACATTTGTGGCATTTGTTCAAAATAGTTGAAATATGAATCCCATAAATCCAAAATGCACTTGTTTCAATTTGTAGCCTAATGATTCTGTGTAAAACTTCTTTGCCCAACACGTCTTATAGCAATAACCCCCAATTCATCTCTGACTCATTTTTTACATTACATTACATTACACTTAGCTGACACTCTTATTCAGAGTGACTTACAGTTACAGTATTTTGGTACAGGGTTTCAGTTACAGTCCCTGGAGCAATGTGGGGTTAGATGCCTTGCTCAAGGAAACTTCAGCCATGGATGAGGGTATAGGAGAGCACTAGTTGCTTAGTTGTTAATTGTTTCTTTTAGCCTTAATAACACTTCATCTATAAACTGTATGAACTTTTACTGATAACAGTCTGTGTATAGTTTCAAAGAGGACTACAATGAACTTTCCACAAGAATATGGCACAGTTTTTATGCAGTCTTACCATAAACTGATTCACCTTTTGAGGACAAAGTAAAAAAAAAAGTTGTGTTTTTTTAAATTACACTGTTTACACTAGTAAAATATAACTATTTTACATTTGTACTACCTGATCTAAGACAAAAAAAAAGTATATTCAGATATGATGATATTCAATGAAAGATGGCACAATAACATCAGGCTAAACAGTGCATAAGATAGTTGCTATTGCTGAGTTTCTCTATAAAAGCCGGCAGAGATCCTGCAGCATGTTTTGTTTTGAAATTTGGATGTGGACGGCTTTAGCTTGTTGATAAATAGAAGCCATATACAAGCACTGAGCCTTTTGTCATCTAAACAGATGTGTTTGAAATTATTTGTCTGGTGTGTTTGTTTGGAAAGCGCATTTCATTGGGCACCATTTGGCCTGGACATGTCAATTCAGCAAACTTTAAATGCACAGCACAATAGGCAAGGCAAGGCAAGTTTATTTGTATAGCGCATTTCATACACAATGGCAATTCAATGTGCTTCACAAAAATAAAAGCAAAGGACAATATATAAAAGCATAAAAGATAAAGTAATTGTAGCAGCATAAAAGGTAAAACAAGTGTAAAAGCATACAAGTAAAATCAATATGTGGTAGAAGCATAAAAGGTAAAAGAAGTGTAAAAGCATACAAGTAAAATCAATATGTGGTAGAAGCATAAAAGGTAAAACAAGTGTAAAAGCATACAAGTAAAATCAATTTGTGGTATGAGAAGTCACCCCACCGGGACTCGAGCCCTGGTCTCCGGGGTACTAAACGGGGGCTCTGACCGCAATGCCAACGTACACTCAGGTGTCCCTCACGCATCTCCCACAGTGGGTGGACCTCCGATGACCTCATAGCAAGCCATCCCAATTCTGACACCAGTTGTAGCGAAGGGGAGGAGAAGTCACCCCACTGGGCACCCCACCGGGACTCGAACCCGGGTCTCTGGGTTACTAAACTGGGGCCCTGACCGCAACGCCAAAGAGCCGGGCTCGTTGGGGTGGCAGTCAGAGCACACCCACAATTATTCTGTACTACGCAGAATGGCACATCTCTTCAACAGACAGACAGCAGCCCGCATTTGTCATTGTGATTACACCACCCTACAGCACAGTACACAGTGTACACAAAGAAAATCACTCTGCGTTTAACCCATCACACACGTGAGCAGGGGGGCAGCCATGACAACAGCACCCGAGGAGCAGTTGGTGGATTTGAATCTGCAATCCTGCCGTCACAAGTACCTTAACTGCCAACCCACTACAGCAGACCCCCCCCCCCCAAAAAAAAAACGATTGACGGTTCTGACTGATATGTTAGGAGTAGGACATATTTTCCCATGACTGTGGAGTTCACATCTAGCTCTGTCCAACATCTCTTACTGTTTTTCTGTGTACTTCTGCATTATAAGAACAAGTTTCATGTTGTGTTCTTAATGTTCAGAAGAAAGAATTTGTTATTTTCCTTCTGTGGCATCTTACAGTTTACAGATAGTAAAGAAACCATTGTACAGCAGCGAAGTAACTTAGTGCCTTAGTGAAGTACTTAAGGAGTTCTTACTTAACTACGTCCATGTAGAAACTTCTGAAACAACCCTGCATATTAATTGGCTAAAATGCAACAAGAAATGTCATGTTAGCAGATCTGTCTTAGACTAATTACCTGTAAGTAAACACATTAACTGTCTTGGGGTCATTACTTTACTGCTTGCTTTTTTTGATAATTTAGTCTTAAAAATTAAAGCTTTAACAAAAATGAGTGAGAAAGAAGCTTTATTGGTGTCAGTGAAATGCCATTGACAGTTGTGTAACAAATGGGGAAAAGACGAGGCATACTCAGAGGCTAATGCTTATGCAGTTTGTATCAAAAGGCGAAAAACAAAACAAAGTCTTGGGACACAGGTGTCAAACGTTTCGCACTTCTCCCTTTCTCAAGTCTCCAGTACAGCCTCCGAAACGTTTGGCTTTTTAGACCAAAGGCATATACACCAACTTTCCTTTATGTAGCCACAATTTACTGATATGCCTCATCTTTAATAGCACATGGCTTTGAAAAGGAGATGGCCTTGTGTTGTTTCAAGCTAAATATGATGTCTAAAAAGCCTTTCAAAACAAGCAGGAATGCAACTAAATGGTACAAGGCTGAAGGATGCAGCCTATTCAAGAAAAGGTACGAGACAAACAAAAAACCTTTTTAAGATTGTGCCATCCAGCCTACACTTGTACATCAGCAAACACAGCTTGCCAAGGCTGTTCCACAGAATGCTGTCTTGTGTTTATAATGTTTAATTCAAGACGATCACTTCTGTGAATCATATAAGATTATAAAATTATGGCAATCGTATTGAACAGATCAGAAAAGTGAGGAAGGCAAAATGCAAATGAAAAAAGGACAAACTGACATCTTGCTTACCTGCTCCAAAATGTATCAAGAGGCTGTTATAACATCAAATTACAATATAACCAGTTACCACATTTCGTATCTAAGAACCACCATAGGCCCCGTGTCCTGTTCAGCACCACTTACACCTTGAATTACCACTTAAATACTTACAGTCCTTCTTCTTACTCAACCGTGGCAGCCTGGTACAATCTTTGTTAAAGTCCTTAGTAATTACTTAGGTCTACTGGTGTCATTCCACGACAGGCAAGCTGCATGCGAAACCAACTCACAGGGCATTCATTAGTACTAGAGGCCACCGCAAAATGAATGAAAAAAAAAAACGATACAAGGAGACTTTAATATGCAGAGAGTTGTGGTAAGTGCCTCCGTCCTTCATTTTGTCAAGAATGTCTAAAAAGCAGAAATTTTGTTCATTTTCAGCTTGTGCTTTTATTGCAGTATGAGGTTGTCTGAGTAGTTCTAGGTCAACTTAAAGGTCTCATTCTTCAAGAAACCATTTTGCTCTTTTTGAAATACGACAGGTCACTCAAAGTTGCAAATGCATGCTGCACGTGAAAATGTTCTTATACCCCGATTGCCTCCATTAGTCAATGAAAGAAAATAGGCGTAAAAATGCACAAAGTGACATAAGTTTGTTAGATAGAAAAAGCCATGCCACAGTTGTGATTAGCAAAGGAGTCTCGTTTCAGCACACCTTCGCTTAGCGAATGGTAAGTATGTGTGTTTGTTTAGAACGTTTAAATCTTCAATTTGGTGTGCTATGACCGAATGGGCTTTGAATGATTGTAGTCTGTGACTAGCATAGCTTAGAACCTGCCGTTCTTCCCGCTCCATCTCCCCCACCAAACTAGAACAGCCTGTAACAGGAACGCTAAAGCATTTTTTCACTAAAACCAGCTCACAGGGCATTCATTAATACTAGAGACCACTGCAAAGTGAATGAAAAAATTATGCAATGAGACCTTTAATTTATACTTCTTATGTGTTTCTTCAATAATGCTTTATTTATCAGGTAATGGATACTGGAAGTGAAATGGGCATTTGACTGTGAAGAAAAATGAACAAATGAAAGTGTAAAAAGGACAGTTAAATAAGCAAACTTAGGAATGGACACCAATGAAAGGCATGACTTACCTTAGGACACCCACATCTACATAACTCAAATAAGAGCAACATGCTCAGAATGACTGTTCACTGTCTCTAGGCAAAGTTTGGCTGAGCTTACAGTCTGGGAAGCAAAGCCCTGTCAGTGGAATGAGAATTCAGACACCAACAAATTAAAGTATTCATTTAGACATAATACAACTTTGGTATTCTTACATCATTATGCTGATGAGCTTCCTGACTAATTAAGACCCTCAATGGAAATGCCTAATCAAAAACGCACACTGTCTTTTAAAACTAATTGTTAATTTGGACATTTTTTATACAAAAACTTTAGCTATGCATATTATGTAGGCTAAAATGTTAACATGTACAGCATCCTTCCCCCTTCTGTGTGTGTGTGTGTGGTGTGTGTGTATGTGTGTGCGTGTGTGTGTGTGTGTGTGTGTGTGTGTGTCTGTGTCTGTGTTTGTATGCGTGTGTGTTTTGCCTGTGATATTAAATCACGCCCTCATTCTGTACAAACTATTTTTAGGACTGAGAGTTGGTTTCTGTTTTCTACTTGTTCGACATGTCTTCCTATTCAAGTCATTGATTAGGTTTAGGCACGTAACCATAACAACCTGACTAAAGAGAGCCTACTGTACCTACAAAAAAAACTACAAAAATCTAAGGACATACCTTAGATTTCTTTACCATTGGAAATCTTCTAAACTGCCTTTACATCATGAGAAACACAGAAACAACCCTTTGAATCTGCTTCCATTGGTTTAGCGTTCTGACTCTAAGTTACCATCACAGGCGCTAACCTTTTTTAACTCCTGGGGCCATGTGTCTGAAACATTACAGGTGCTGCATGTATGTAGGATAGCCAAAATTGCTAGTGCAATCATAATCAAAACACTGTAAAGCACTGCTCCCCCTCTAGAGACCAGGGGCACCAAACAATATCAAAACAAAAAGTTTTTAAAATATGAACATTCTGTCTGTATTTTTGTTGTCATTGAAATAAGTATTTCAACATAGCAAGTTTTCATATACTATATGGTGGACACATTAGGGCCATTTTATGACTACTTGATGTGATCTCTTATAGGGCTGGGTGCATGTGCAGATGTTTTTATTTATTGACTAGCATTTTAAGGTGATGTTAAACTTACAACTCAGCCATACTCTGTTGTTTGATTAGACATCCTAATGGTGGATTAGAGGCATTTACATGCATAAACATTGGCTGCCTAAACATTGGTGAACATTCTCCATTCTCCAATCAGTCATTTCAACAAGCAAAACGTTACAGTAAAATATCCTAAAATGAATTTTAAAAGATACTATATCGAATCATATGTGATCGAGAATCAATTAGTATCGTGACCTTGTGTATTGGAATCATATCGATTCAGGAAATCCGTATCAATGCCCTCATTTCTTAAATTTAGCACCTTTCACCTCAATCATATGATAGGATATGTCATCAAAGCTGATGTGAAAAAAAATCCCTGCAACTGTCGTGTAATAGCATTATAATAGCATGATGGATAGTAGGCTATTAATTGGACTGAAGGTGACAGGGCGTCAGAACGGTCAAGTGTTTTTACAAGTGTTCTCTGCAATATTAAAAACCGACGTTGGAGAGGATTTTCTGTCCCTCTTGTGGCAATATGATGAACAAAAAATGGATGTCAATTAAGAAAAATCCGTTTTGATTGCATTTTGACTGAAAATATGGAGTGGAATAAAAGAGCAAGTAAAGAAACTAGAAACGCCCTTTTCCAGCACCCTTTTCTAATGACAAGATTGACGCATCTGTACAATTAAAAGCAAATTAATTACACATTAGACTATCGTTCAACACAAAGAATATTAAAGCAAAACCAAATACCAAACTACGAAGTGAAAGATGATCATTTATGGAGCTAGTCTACCACAATCCATCCTGAACAGAAGCATTTACAAAAAATATTTTAAAAGGAAAACTTTCTGTTCGTACATGAGCTTGAGCAAGCTTGAGCTTGAGTAAAATTCATTTGAAATGCAGGAGTCAGAGGTGCACAGATGTTTCAATTTCAACACTACGTTTAAATGTCGACAGGTCAAATTCAGAAGTCACATGATATTAAAAACAAAGAAAGAGCAACTAGAACTGGTAGAAGCAACCACAAATAGGCCAAAAACACGAGTCGAATGAATAAACACGAGGCGCAAAAACCTCACAGTTGTTGACGAGAGCAAAACTTACCCTCGCTTGAAACGGTGCAGTGAGGTTAAGTGTGCAAATCTATCAAAATCAATTATAAAACGTGCCGGTGTTCTGGTCCAGAAGGAGATTTCTTTTCAGTAGGCTTTGCGTTTCTTAGTGACTGATTCTCCGAAGTCGATTACACCAATTATCGCCCGTGCCATCTTATGGGCAGGATTCTTGCTGTGCTCTTCTGCCCTCAGAAGGTTCTCTCTCCCCCTCCAAGTGTCGTGCGTCACACCTGACCGAGCGGTCTCAGGGAGCCGTGACACAGGCACGCGTGTCTGATTCTCCCATCCTCTTCCACAGTAACTTTACACAGTAACTGTGGCAGAAACTCAACGGATTACCACAGTCTCGAGGCAAGTAAACTACTGCTGTGATGAAACAGGGGAATGTTTCCTGCGCTGTTTGCCTCTACGCCTGAACAAATCGAAGACTGCAGTAAGCAAGGGGTAAATTGAAGGGACCTCAAAGTCTATCAGTAAACACCCCCTCTTCGGGAAAGCAAGCAAAGACAGTATTAAAACACAGATAGCAAAAGTTGCAACTTCGTGATGTCTTCACAAAGACTCAGGACGGAAACCCACCACCATGTCTTTCTTCAAAGCCATTCATTCAAAGGTCCATTTCATATCAACAGGTCAGATGTCATCTGCAGCAAAATTCTGTATTCTGTAATTAAAGCCACGAAAAGGACAGTTGGACAGGCGTGTTGGTAAAAGATATGAAAATGAATTATACTGGTTAATTGTGAGCTTAACTAAAATAAACATTAGTCAGACTTTATTAGCAGCAGCAACTATAGCCATATATCAACAGCTTCATTGGCATCAACCAGGCTATCTAATAAACCAATTTTTAGATTTCCAACATAAAACGTCTCGCACAGAGCTGGCCAGAAACATACTATAACCTCAGTAATAACTATGAGATGCACAGCTAATGCAGCCAACACATACATTTGTTTGCCCACCAAAGCTGTTGCTGTTCAGACTGTAATTGAAGGTGATGGCTGTAATGATTATTCCTATGGACACAAGTAGCCATTCCTAACCTTTGTGAGCACCTACACTGCTCAGTGGGAGGTTCTTACACAGCATGCAGTCTGTTCTTTTCAAGACATAAAGGCAACGTCATTTGAATTGCTCTGAGCCAAACACATTTAGAGTTGTGTTGCAAGCTTGTGTGCGAGTGTGTGCATGTATGTATGTCAGCACTCTTTTACTGAACTCAACACGTTTCTGTTTCAGACAGTTCAGGCTGAGCTCCTAACGGTGCCACTGCCATTTTCTCTGCATGGAAGGTCTGAAAAGCTGTGGGGTTGAGGCAAATTATGTGCTTCTGCATGGAGAGCGCTCCCTGCAGCGGTGACGGGAATGTTCCATCATCTTGGCAGAAGGGATTGTTTAGGACGTTGATAAATACACCCCAGCTATAGTGCTGTAGCAGCCGAATGTCTTTTCATTGAAATGCCTTTTGTATATGTTTTGGATTTAGCCTATGTAGCGTAGTTTGTGTGCTCTTAGATTTGGGCCCTGAGTTCAGGAATAAATTAAGATGAATTAATTGATGATGATGATGATGATGATGATGATGACTGAAAGCCTATTAGTGATATAGCGCTTTCAAGGATGAGATGTTGACAAAAGGGGCATGCTTATGCTTATTAACCATCCAGAGGAAATGAAAAACGACCGAGCTCTTTCACAAAACCTTTGTAGTCAGTCATTTGTTTTCACAATTGCCTTACAATTACAGTTGTCCTATGTGTTTTTACAGATGGTGAGAATCAGCTTCTGTAATCAGAATTTGAATGATGAAAGTATGCAATGTTGCAGTGTAATACCAATACAACCAAACAATACAAAGAAGTTATTTTTGGATGCTGTTGGAGAGTCCTGAAAGACCTACTTAGAATGAATCTGAGGAGTCGTCTGAACAATGCCTCAGAGTCTCTGAAATAATACAGTTAGCTACCTAGCTAGTTGCCTCTAAAAGCTGAAAGGAACCCCACAATGGCTCCAGATGAATAACGAAGTGCAACAAACTAATTAGGCTGTTTCTAACATTTGTGAGTGAAGCCATTTTTAGGACTCTGTTGCTCTTGCTCAATGAGCCCAGAGAGAGGCAAAGAGGAGGCAAGCTCTGTGGCCAACCCATGTATGTCAAGAGCTCTATTTGATAAGAGAATCAGATGACGGGACTTAACAACGCTAATCCCCTAGGACTCTGAGAACACTTGCCTCGTGTGAGGAGAAGTAATATGGCACCTATAGAGAGATATGAACCATGGTGAGTTATTGCTCAGATGTCAGCTGGGTGAATGTGAAAGCCAGAGTGTGAGATGTGGTGAACACCCTCATGCTTGTTGGGAGAGGAGGACCCGCTATATATGGCAGTCGGCTCCATCTTAGTGCAGCTGGGAAACCACACAGTAAGTTAACACACTCCTGCTGGCACAGTGATAGAAGATTGTCATCAGCAGCTTCTGTGGCAGGTGTTCTCTCCTCAGGTGTAAGAGGCGCTATTGGTCCTTCCTGGTCACAGAGGTTGTGTTGGCATCCCAAGATAGCTTCTCCATTATCGTCATGCCCAGAAACTTGACGCTTGACTTGACGCTGGAGACCCTCTAAACATCTTCCCTGTTGACTACATTAAGAGTGGGGAGAAACGGCATTGTAATTCCCAGCGCTGGAAAGTCCAAAATCACGTCTTTGATCTTCCTGGCAATAAAGTGGTAATTTTTCTGTCTGCATGGGGCCTCCAGGTTTTGTACCCCCCACCTGTTTGCAGCCTTGCCATTGTTGGTAATTAATCTAAGTACTGAGGTGTAGCAGGTAGGTAGGTTGGCGAAAAAATCCACAACTTCTATTAAAAACTGTATTGCTACTAGTGTAGTAACTACTAGTGTAGTTTAAGGTTTATTAACATTCAGGGGTTCTGTAGTGGGGGGGTGGGCGGCGGTAAACAGTTGCCTTTTGACAAGCTACGTCTCTCCATCCTGGGATAGCCACTCTGTCATCATCAGGCCCAGAAACTTGATGCAGGGGGCCCACTAAACTCCCTTCCTGCTGATGTGGAGTAGGGAGTGATTGCACTGAATCAACCTCAATCAATCTACAATTACCTCCTTAGTCTTCTTGATAGTAAGGCTTCAGTTGCTGTCACTGCCACAGGCCTCCAGGTTTTGTACTTAGCTCCTAAATGCAGTCTCGCTGTTGTTGGTAATTAATCCAAACCCTGTGGTGTCGTCAGCACATTTAAACATGCAGTAAATCGGACAGGATGTGAGAGGTCATGTATATAGAGGGAATAGAGGAGTGGACTGAGCACATATCCTTGAGCTCCAGTATACAGCTTGCTTGACTGGGTAAAACTTTGTGCTGCTCAGCTCATGAGCTTTCTAAGGTTGCATATAGCTTATACAGAGATAGAAGCACTTGACTGAGGTCCATCAAAGCTGTTAAGTTGTCTCCTTTGCACTGCTCAAGACAGACAGACAGACAGACAGACAGACAGACAGACAGTCTGTAAGGTATTTTGATCTTTAGGTTAAAGGTCTGCTGCAGATGCTCAAGGATGTCACATACATTCTTGCATATCGCTGCTGTCAGGAGAAAACCTCTTAAGTCCATTCTTTTCCAGTCTTCGTGTCAGTCTGTAACATTTAGAAATATTTAACATGCAGACAGATGGCCAACAATACCAACTTTGGAATCACAATGTTCAATTATTTAGAAAATACATGTTTTCCTAAACTTGCTGAAAGACAATACATTTGGACATAAGAGGTTTCATCTGATAGCGACGATATGCATCTTACTCCCTCATCATATTTCACCTGCTTTGTTAAAGCAGTACAGTAGCATGGAATGCACTCCTACACATGTAATTCTGCAAAGACATGACATGTCACCTTACACATCACTGACTCACATAGTGAGGGAAAAGAACTAAATATAGTTCTGTGTTTGCAAATCCATAACCCAATATACTGTTCTTCCTGACACCTTTTTATTTAGCTCTGTTGCCAGGAGAAAAAAATCCTTCTTTCTTTGCTTGACTTTGATTTTCATGAAAGGTGGCAAAGGCCCTGTCATCCCTCCTGATAAAAATCACATGCAATCAGCTTTACCTCTTTCAAGTGTCCTCCTCTGTTCACCTCTATTGTTACAATAAAACTGTTTTAACAAAACACGAGATATGTTGGATGAGCACAATACTTTGGCAAGACGTGTTAGACACGTTTATATATTATTTGAGACATATTATATTGATAAAATATCTGTGGAAGCACTAGCCTGGCAAATCAGAGTTAGGAATGAAGTACTTGTGACTTCTTCTGATCTTCACATGATCAAAGCGTGCACTCGTGTAGTTTCTGAAGTTCTATTGCCTAGAAACTATATTCCTAGGGAAAAAAAACTATTACTCTTACAACAGTCTTGTCTCTGCTCTCAAAAATAAACAAAATATTATTGACTATTGAGCTGTTTCTTCTAAAATAGCAGGAAAAAAAAGGTCAAAACTGTTTTAAGATCTAAAGTCGAAAGGCTGGACTTCCGGTTTCACTTCCGGACACTGTTACTTAGGAGTTTAATTTAAGACGTATGCACCAATGGCCAGATGTTATTTAATTCCAAATTGTTTCTTCTTCCCCCTTAGCAGAAATAAAATTAACATAAGATTAGGCCTAATATAAGATCGTATTTGTTTCTGAAACACAAAGTCAAGGCAATTGTAAGACGCAATATTTTTCTCTAGATAGCTCAGGCTATACATATATCTGGGTAAATTGGAGGACATTGCCAACATCAATCACAACACACGTTATTATGTGAGGCAGTCACATTGAACTAAAATGTTCATTCACTAGATTTCAAATGGGCCGAGGTATTTAAAAGGGCACACGTTTTATACAGGCCACGGCAAACCATTTCAGACGCTTGTCTATGGCGCCACTAGGTGGACACTTGGAGTCGTCAGTCCGCCCCATCGCTGCAAAAGTGCATTAACATTACAATTAAATCGCTGCAATTATGTTGAACCCCCATTTTAATTGTTCTACCATAAAAAAGTTATAGATATTTCTGCAGCTGGCATATATGTGCATAAGAGCTCAGATACTTTTTGTCAACATTAATAAAGCTCTTGACAGCATTTATTCAAACGTCCTGTACTGCAACGTCTAGGGTGATATTCATGATTACATTCAGTACATTGCAGGCTTTACGGTTTACGGTTTTTCTTTTAGGAGTTGTGGAATGTTTTTGTTGGGATGATGGGCATGATGGATGGAAAACGCCCACTTGGTATACATTTTCTTCAGCTCCTTCAGTCTTTTGCATGGCAAATATCTACATGTAGCCTAATATTTCCACGTGTTCACTGTTAAAGTTATTACGTTTTGACATCTATACCTTACCACCATCTCTATTGTTTCTTTTTTATTTGGTAGGCTACATAAGTATATATTCTGTATGACCTGTGCTTAATTGTCTGCGGTAGTGAGTATCACCACCAGATGGCGCCAGTAGGTTCGGCGCTATACAGCGCCATTGATCATGTTATTATTACTGTGTAATAACTGTATAGTACAACTAGCTGTAGTTCTTATATTTTGATTAAGAAAGTTGTCTCTTATGGAATTAATAATTGGTACGCATACCCACATGCTTTAAAAAAAGTTCAGTCAGATATTTCTTTTTAAATTTTCATTTTTATTCTTTTTTTTTACTCATTATCGCAGAACATAAAACAATATTGTGGGTTTAACCACATACACTATATATTCACTTAATACACCACACAGCTACAATGAGAGAGACCGAACAAAAAAAAAAAACACTTTTATACATACTGCATACTTGGCATTAAATAAAAAAAGAATCAACAACAATCTTTAACCCATAAAGGAATGTAGCTGCCAGTTTTCTTACGTATAGTTGTTTGTTGTAGGTTATGATCAGAGCTGACCATGACTCTGCCAAGAATTTTCAGAGGGAGGGGGCACACTACATTATGTAGGAGGAAATATGACAGTGTATGTGTAAAAGTGTGAGGATACACTAAAAAGAAACAGTCACGGGAAACATGCTAAAAATAATTTCATATGTCCAATCCTGTTCTGTATCTAAATTACTAGAACAAGTTTTTAACAGTCTGTTCTCTTGAATAGCATAAGGGCCTTTTTTTTCTACCTGTAAAATTCAAAGTCTTCTTCAAGTACCATATTCAGTAATTGTGGAGATATATATTGTAAAGAGTGCTTTTCAAAGTAATGAGTATTTTTGATTCACATGTGACAAACATTTTCATTCTTTTACTTACAGATACGATCAGGACCATAGACATTTCCTACAGCACACTAAGAAATGCAAACAATGGTTCACCGTTCAATTTTAAGAGCTTAAAAACAAACTTTGAGCTCCAAAACAATGAAAAATGGTTCCAAGTTCTTTCCCATAATTCCACAGTGAGCACCAAGGTTAGCACCATAGCACTGGGTCATGTCTGCAGACATGCTTTTAGGAGAGACCTTTCTGTTGCATGATCCCCACATTTCTTTCCACCCTTTCTCTCACCTCCACGGAGAAGAGTATGAAAGCGTGTTCACTGGAGAATGGCAAAAGAAAGAAAAAAGAGTGGACGGTCCTGCAAAAACAACTCTACATAGCAGTCCAAATATCTGATGCTGACAAAATGGCCATCAAGTGTTGTTGTTGCTTATAATGTTTACGTCAAATTGTGTGGAAAGAAAAGGGTTCATGGTTTTCAAATCTGGTGAAGAGAATGAGTGTCTTGCACAGGTAGGACAAGTCCAGCTTCAGAATAAAAGTCAGAGCTCTGCCATGTATTTGTTTCATGTTGTTACTAAGCCATCTGATTCTAATTAGCACAACTCTTCAGCCAGGTAGACACGCCATTTTGTGAAATCAACTGTTTGTAAGTGCACAGGGCAAACCAGTACATAGTAGGCCTACTTTTCCCTTCTGAAGCTGGAGTTCTCTACCTCTGGTCTCCAAGTATGGAAACTTGCCATTAAGAGAAAGTGCTGCGGTGGGATGAGGGTACTGATTTGGGAATGTGACAAGTGATTAAAAAAAAAACATATAGCCACACAGCCATATTGACTTATGGGGAAGGGGCTGTTTGTCTGTTTGTATGTTTCATGTATGTATGGTTCATGACCCCAACATAACTGCTGTTAATAGTTGTTTTTTTAAAGGAGAAAAAAAAACAGACAGAAAAGCAAAAGAACAAGCAGTTCTTCACTCTGTGTACATTTATTTTTCATGACTCACTATCATCCTAATACAGTCTTGTGTGTGAAACGGGTGTTGTGTTACCTGGTTCATAGAGACGGTCGTTGAGGAGAGGGAGCAGTTGGTGTCAGAGGTATTGGTGTAATACAGTACATATGAGAAGCAGGACAGCAGTACAGGTATACATGTTACAAACCAAACACATCAGGTTGTCTTTTTCTGTTGTTTTAAGGGCTTGACGTACTTACAATTGTTGACTAGAAATCCCGTAATCATTCATGGTTTAGTAATGACACCTCACCAGTTAAATAATCTTACCTAAATATTTAAATATTTACATTTCTATCTCTCCCAATAAACTTCCATTAAAACAAAAACTATGTTTCAAGTTATCCATAATCCGCTTTTTTTCTCAATTAAAATCAGGATTAAAAGTGCTTTTATAAAATCTTTTCTTCTCTATGTACAATTTGTCTTAGTTAAAATGAAACATTAAAAACAAAATAAAAAAAAACAACCACAATAAGAATAATCATTATTATTATATAATAAATAATGATAACAATAATAAAAAGATCACAAGGTGTATGTAGGCAGCAAGCACTCACTCTGAGGCATCTGCATGTTTTGTAGCATGCTATGACTAGTGACCAGTGACTCTACAACATGAGGTAAAGAGAGCTTCTCACTACCGAACGAGCACCAAGGTCCCTATTGGCCGTAAGCACCATGCAGTGTCCAGCCCTCAGTAAACCAGTTGTAGCCCTCGCCTTACTCCTGACAGATGTGGTCTCACACTCACACACACACACGCACACACTGATACACACGAAAGCACCCAGTCATACACAAACACAGACAAACACAGAGAGCGTGCTCTTCACCGCAACACACACACACACACACACCCAAGTCCACAAACAAACAGACTCACACAAGCAGGCTAGTAGCTGAGAGCGGAGACGTCATGCTTCACTAACGCATGGCAAGTGGATGGATGGCCCCAGGGCCTTGGCCTCTGCCTACCTCTCCAGTCACTCAGGCTGAGCGAGGGGGGCAGCTGAGACCGTACCACCCGGGAAAGAACAACGACCCCTAATAGCACCAAGCCCCAGCACTAGCCCCTATAGCTCCAGAAGGCTGGACCGAAAAATGAGAACTCCTCTACAGATCCACGTGCAGAATACTCAGAAGGGAGTGCCTGATGGTGTGTGTGTGTGTGAGGATGTGACCATGTGTGTAAGAGTGTGTGTGTGTGTGTGTGTACTTGTGTGTACGTGTGTTATGATTGACAGTAGGCCATCAACAGATGCTTTAGCACAACTGATGAGAGTTAACTACACAAGCACCATTTCACTGGAGAGACACTGACTGGACCCCCCGCTCCCCTCTGCTCACTCCCTCCTTTTTAAGACCCATGCGGCTGCCCGTAGGATGTTGCCTGATTGAAAATCTGCTGTGAGAATTCGAGAGAGAGAGATCAAGAGACAGAGACAGAGAGAGAGAGAGAGAGGGACAGAGAGAGAGAGAGAGAGAGAGCACCCTTGATTAAGCTTCAGCTGTATGCCAGTGCAGCAAGTGGGAAACACGAGCAAGGACTCGTATGCCCTTTTGGAAAACATGATGAAGAAGCACCGGTGGGGAGAGGGGTGTGTACAGCTCTTTTTTTTTGGGACGTTCCTCCCCCTCTTTAGGCTGGCTGAGGCACAGAAAAGGGAGCTCCTCTGGGTGACGTGCATCAGGAACTTCTCCTTCCTGTTTTGGTCACATGCTCATTTTTTTTGTGTTTGTTTCGTTTCACCTTTGAAGCCTTCGATTTGTTCACAAAATCCTTTTTAGGTGGGGCGAAAGACGGGAGGTCTGACGTCTTTCCTCTCTCAGGTTTCCTTGCAGTCGCACCTGTGTGTAGCATTCGTTGGGAGGGGAGAAAAAAAAAAGGTTTCCTCTTCGGTTCCAGAGATGGACCAATGGAAAAAGGCCAAAAGGAAAAGTGATAGGAACTCATCGGACGTGACGGGGAGGTCACCCTCTTCACGAGCGCTTTTTAAAAACAAAAATGTCTAAAATATTAATATCAACATGAGTGAAAACAATAATATTAAAATAAAAAATAATCATCTTCATCATGTAACAACAATACCTGCAATATCGACGTTTACAGTAACAATAGCAATCATAATATTGATAATTATAGTCATAATAATAATAATTAGGGGATCATTCAATGAAGGTGAAGGAACGATGAAAATCCTCTCGTGACGGAGAGGAGAAGAGCACCATGGGCAGCGTGTTTTGTCGAGTGTACGTCCCCGACGGCTGCCGAATATGAGGTAAAAAAAAACAAGAGCAAACAAGTCAATGTCCTCCTCCACGCCCTGCCCAACAACACCCGTCCGTCTGTCTGTGTGTCTGTCTGTGTGTCTGTGCGGGTGAGCGGGAGAACGGGGTCTAAGGAGCTGGAGCATGAGGCAGGACGAGGTACAGGGTGGTGACGGAAAAAGACCCGGCTCGCACACCTGTCCAGCACACCTTCACACCATCCCTGTGACCTGGTCCCAGAAAGTCCCGCGACACGTGCCCATCCGCCACCCCCACCCCGACAGTGAGGCTCAGACCAGTCGGCTGTAGGGCCCCGTGAGCTGCGTGTAGGCGTAGGACGACACGGTGACCAGCGAGGAGGTGTTGAGCGTGGGGGCGAGCCGCGTGGCCACCCCCTCCCTCCTGTCCTTGGCCGGGCCCGGGCCGGGGCTGGCTGCTCCCGCTCCCGCCGCCCACTTGCGCTTCTTGCCGAAGCCCTTGATGTCCTCCGGCGGCAGGCCGAAGAGGGCGGCCTCCTGCTGCCGCTGCCGCGCCCGCTCGGCCAGCAGCTTCATCTTGGCCTCCCACAGCGCCAGGCCGTGGCAGGGCTGGTTGAGGTTCTTGTGCTGGTAGAAGACGAGGGAGATGCGCGAGGGGTGCGAGCGGTCGGGCCGCTTGAGCGGCGTGGTGGCGTGCAGCTCGCGCCGCGCACACTCGATCAGCACCGAGCCGTGGGCCGGCGCCACCGCCACGCCGCCGATGTGCGGGTCCAGGAAGTTGTGCTCGCTGTCCGACCACACCTCGTTGTCGTCGCGCTCGCGCTCACCCTGGCTGTCCGCCTCGCTCTCCGCCTTGCAGGGCGTCCAGCAGCCCTGGGCGTCTGGCCGCTGCAGGGCGTCGGGGA
Organism: Coilia nasus; assembly: GCA_027475355.1. Lineage (NCBI taxonomy): Eukaryota > Metazoa > Chordata > Actinopteri > Clupeiformes > Engraulidae > Coilia > Coilia nasus. Next base: position 13,392,437 of record CM050217.1, read on the forward strand.
AGAGGCGGCCCTCGGGGGCCGGGGACGGCGTGCTTCCGGCCGCGGAGCCGCCTCCAGACCTCCAAGCCTTCTCCTGGAGGCCCAAGGGAGTGGAGCCCCGGCTCTCGCCCGCCCGGGACAGCATGTTGTCAGGGAAACCTCCGGCGGGGTTCTCCAGCTTCACGGTGGCGCCAAAGCCGGCGGGTCCCGCGTGGCCCGCGGGCCAGGCTTTGGGCTGACCGTTTGGTGACGGGCTCTCCCAGTGCCGCGGCGTGGAGGGGTGGGGAGACGGCGCGGGAGAGTAGCCCTGCTTGAGCGACGGCGATGGGGAGGGAGCAGGGGAGGCCATGGGGGTGTTGCGGCCATGGAAGTGGTTCCACTGCTGCTGATGCTGCTGCTGCTGCTGCTGGGGGTAAGCTGGGTGTTGAGGGTGATGGCTGGGATTCTGCTGCAGCATCTGTTTGTCTGGGGTGAAGGGAGAGTCCGTAGCACCTTGTCTGTTCTGTGGACCCTCCCAGCCTTTGGGCATCAGGCCGTTGGGCTTGTGGCTGGGCCAGCTGTCGGGGGGCTGCGGGGTAGTGCTGAGGGGGCCTGGACAGCCCTGGCTGCCATAGACCGGTACATCCATGGGCTCCTGCTTGATGACTGGCGTGCCCCTGCGGGAATCTGGCGGCGGTGTGGGAGTGGGAGTGTGGCTCGGACGGCCGTGGGGCTGCGGGGTGACTTGCCGGTCGGGCTGATCGGGGTACGAGTGTCCCAGCCTGGCTTGCAGGCTTTGAACGTCCGGCTTCTGGTCGAAGGAGGCAGCCGCCGCCGCTGCTGCCGACGTCGCTCCGTTGGGCCATGGAGGAAATAGTGCTTTGGGGGTGTAGTTGCAATAACCGTAGGGCAGTGCCGAAAGGTTGGGGTGAAGGCCGTTGACGGGCGCCGCTGCAGGAGTCTGGCTGTTGGTGGGGAGGCCTCCTCTTGCATAGTATCCGGGGTAGGGGTAGGCGTTGCTCATGGCCCCGTAGGGCTCGGCTGCCTGGCCGTCCCCTGGCGCAGGGTATCCCGGTGGCAGGCCACCGTTGAAGGAATGGTATCCATCTACGGGCTCTTTTTTGATGGTGGGCTTCATCTCTTGTTTTGGAATCGCTGCAAAATAAAAGAAGGGATGAGAGATTAATCACCTCGGCGAAAGCACAATCTGACTTCTGGAACAAACCAGCCAAACTTTTGAGCCATCTAGAATAAGTCTGGTGTTTACATGTACAGTATATGTTCCTCTTATATTATTTAATAATCAACACAAAAGCCCTACACTACAATATTAATTTTGAAACATATCATAATTTTAATATCATTCCCTAGAGGGACAGACCTAGAGATTCTTAACTTTTTTCCTGCCTTAAAGGTGTACTTCCATCGTGTTTGGCGTTGGTCTCTAGTATTAATGAATGCCCTGTGAGCTGGTTTTGGTGAAAACAATGCTTTAGTGCTTCTGTTTCTGGCTGTTCTAGTTCAGTGGAGGAGATGGAGCAGGGAGAATGACAGGTTCTCGGCTATGCTAGTCACAGGCTACAATCATTCGAAGCCCACTCGGTCATAGCGAAACAAATAGAAGATCTAAACGTTTTACACAAACACACATACTTACCTATACTTCGCTAAGTGAATGTGTGCTGCAACAAAACTTCTCCAGTAATCACAACTGTGGCATAGCTTTTTCTAATTTACAAACCAAAGTCACTTTGTTGGCCTTTTTCTTATTCACTCGTTTTTCCGCCTACTTTCTTTCACTGACTAATGGAGGCAATCGGGTTAGAAGAACATTTTCATGCAACTCGGGGTGACCTGTCGTATTTCAAAAGAGCAAGTACTAAACGGTTTCTCGTGGAAGTACTCCTTTAAGACATTTTTCTTGCATTTCTGCAATAAGGAGTCCAACCGCGCACCACTAGTCAGTCAGTCAATCAGTTCCTCCTCGGCGCATCCCCTGCATTCCTACCCTGCATTCCTACCTTTATTGCCTTGCTGGGGGTGGGGGGATTCCCTGTGGATGGTCTCGGTCTTGATGGTCTTCTCTGGGGTCTGGGTGGGCGTCTTCTGACCCTTCTTCTTCTCCATGGCGGCCTTCTTGGCCTCCAGACGGCGCTGGCGGCAAGACTTGGCCGGCTCGGGGAGCTTGCGGACCTCGCGACGGAAGTTGCTTAGCACCTGGATGGCCCCGGTCTGCATCTTAAGGCGCTGGTTCTCCACGCTGCCGAACTCGTCGGCGTTGGAGACGGTGTAGAGCGGAAGCACGTGCAGCTGCTCGTCCTCTGGGATCATCTTCACCGCCCGATTGTCCTCTTTCGTCAGAGTGCACACCTGGGGAGGGTGAAAGGGTGTTTGAGGACAAGATTAGAGGGCACACCTGTGAAGAATCAATGGCTGTGTGGGGACAAGATCAGAGTGTACACCTGGGGAGGGTCAAAAGGTGTGCGAGGACAAGATCAGAGACTACTGTACATTTGTGCTTGACTGCTATGGACAGTAAATCTTTAACGAAAACAAGCTAACTGCAATTCTAAACATTGAAGGTCTTATGGCTAAAAGTGACTGTTAGCACCTCCTCCATTGTTAGCACAAGGTCAGAGACTATTTTATATTTCTACTTCACTGCTATGGTCAGAAGATTGTTTAGCTAAACAAGCTAACTACAAAGCTAAGAATGAGCACTGTTTTTGGGTCTAATTGTAAGCACCTCCACCTGTCACTAAATAACACATTTTATTTTATTTATTTGACCTTTATCTATTTAACCAGGAAGGTCCCATTGAGATATAATATCTCGTCTTCCAGGGAGTCCTGGCCAAGATAGCCAACAAGTACAACTAAAGTACAGAGATGACACAGACCACAGACAGACTGTCAAGCAGAGCAGCAAAACTAAAGAAGAGCACAAACAGAAATACTAAAAGGCGAGTACAACAAAGGTACAGAAAAACGACATAGACCACAGGCAAGCACTAGGAGGGCGCTAGAAACAGTGCTAGACACTGTCCTATTTCAATTGTTTTCAACAGATTTTTAAAAACATCTATGGAGTCAAGATGTATTATGTTCTGAAGGTCATTCCAAGTGTGTGGAACATATAAGCTAAAGCAAGTCTTACCTAATTCTGTGCCTATATATTTGTGTCTGAAATATTTAGAACCAATTTGTTTACTGACCTTGTGCTATAAGCACTGGTTTTGCTTGATAACAGACAACACATGCAGGATGGAAGTTTACCAAGCAACGCTTTAGCAATAAAAAATAGAACAGGGCTTTTCTTCCTGAGCGACAGTGAAGTCTATTTAACCATGTCATATAATTTACAGTGGTGTGTTCTGGATTTTGCATCCGTCACAAAATGCAATGCTACATGCATGATACACTACATCCAACCTTTGTTTTTTTTAAAGAAATGGGAGCATTCATATATAATGTGTCACCATAATCTTGAATAGGGTAAAAGGTACTTTGGACGAACCTTAACCTGACAGCAAACAGAAAACGCTATGAAATACCTTATTCATATGTTTCAAGTGGGGTGTCCTCTAGAATTGTACCTCTTACCCAGAAAAGCTAAAAAAAATTCACATAAGTGGCAGAGAGGCCTAACCCTGGGAGGCCCATTGTTGGAATATTACAACACCACATTTAATTCTAGAAAAATAACCCTTCACATTTGTTTTCTTTTTAAAACCAAATTTATATTACTAATAGGCCCTACTGTTCAGTTCTGCGACGCTATTGGGTGGCAGATTGTATAAACAGGTTCAGTTAACTAGCCACAAAGCTATACGAGAACCTGCCTTGAAGTACGGCACCTTTTTGCACTGGAGTTGATTTGGACGACTTTTGGGTTTTGGATGTGAAAACTGAATTGTTAAAAATCATTTTTGAGGCTTTCTTTTATATCTGGGCCTTACAGGGCTAACTACCAAACACAAGGAAAGCCCTACAGAGCCACATGCCTGCCAGCGGTAATAAAGATGGCAGTGCAGATAGCTTACCACAGTGCAGCCGTTGTGCAGGTTGTGCTGGTCTTTGTGGGCGTGGGCACAGAAGTCCATGCAGGCCGTCACTCCAGAGAACGGCCTCCCCTCCTTCAGGCCCAGCCGACAGTCTGAGGCCTCTTCCTCATGCAGACACTGAAAGGTTACAGAGGCACAGGGAAACTATTACCTGACTGAAATATTAATGTCAAAATATTGATGTCATTACCGGTCTAAAATATTGATGACATTATTGCAAAGTCTTCATCAAGTGTTGATAGGCAGAAGAAATTCAGAAATTCGATTATTATAAATAAAAGGTTAAAGCACATATTATGTGCTTCACCTAGAGAATGTAGCTTACCACATGCTGTACACAGTGAACACTTGATACTACTGACATTAACACACCTATCCTTTTGTATTGGCCAACAATGTTTTTCTCACAATCCATCCATCTTTATAAATAGACTGAGACTTCAAAATAGACTGAGAAACAGCTTCTTCCCACAGGCCATCGGGCTACTCAACACAATGAAGAAGATTCCATGAACATGTTACTGACATCCACACACTGATGTCCATGCTGCTTTTACACTTGCACTTTACCAACTGCACCTTCACTTATTGCACCTTACATATTGCACATTTCACTTTTTCCTTTTTCACCTACACCAGCTACCAAGAAGAGCTACCTCGAACTTTCCTTCTTGTTGGAAGCATATATGTTTATCTGAATGTCTTATGTCTATTTATTGTGGATGTCTGTGCACACTTCATGTGTGTGTGTGTGTGGGTGTGTGTCTGTGTGTGTGCGTGTGTTCGTGTTTCTAGTTCAAATTGCACATTTGGTGTCTGGTGAAACACAATTTCAGTCCTCTGTGTAATTCCTGTTACATAGTGAATTGACAATAAAGTACACTTTGACTTTGATCTTTCAATATCCAATACAAAAAAAATTGAAAGATTTACCTAACAACAGGCAAAACTTCTGCCATACACTTTAGACCCAAGCAAATACATTTTTCCCAATGGTCAGTCAAGAGTAGCACTAGTGACCGAACATCACTGTAATGAGATCTTAAGCAGACGGAGGAATAACTGGGGTGGCAGCAGTGGCTGTCGACACCGTCTCTCAATGAGCCGATTCCAGGTTAGAGTATCATGTTTCCCAGGTTTGAACAATACCCCATATTGCTGTGTGCGTTCCTTGCCAAGATCTTCACATCCCTCTCTCCCTCCCTCCCTCCGTAGTCATAACACAAGCAGGTTGAGCAGGGTAAGGAGGCCAAACCAGCTCAACACGTGTGACTGTTTGTGTTCGTCCTCCCTCAGAACGGCATTCACACCAGGATGTTCCTGCCTCGCACACACGCACAGTGACGGCCAAGGCAGAATGCTCGGTCTGCAGCTCCGCAGACAAAGTCTGCCCAGTTTTTTTTTTTTTTTTTAATTCAGATATAACCAGAACACAACACACATACTAGATCCTTACTTCCTTACTACCCACACTGATAAATTACATTATGGTGTCATTTTTTAAGCATCACACACACAATGTCAAAACATTTTGCTGCCAGGTATCAACAGGACTAGCCTGCTAAACCAAACTCTTCAACTTCGCTTCACGTTGTGCAGGACACTGGACACTCTCGATAGGCATGTGTTTAACTTTGTGCTGGTTAGGCACCTTATTTAAACTTTAAACCTACTGTTTCTGCTTTTCATTTCTGTTTGCTGATTAGTTGCTAATAATTTAATCGAGGAAACCACAAGCTTTTGGAGAGTTGCCTGACGTAGCGGTACTGTAGTGAAACGCAATATTGAGCAGAGGCACTGTGGAGGTGCTAGCTAGTCCTGGCTAGCACAGGACAGGACAGCGCTGCATCTGAGGGCAGAGCGAGAGGTGATGGGTCGGCTCACCTGGTTGCTGTAGGCCTGGGGGGCCAGCTGCTTATACAGGGGGGCCACGTGTGTGGCCAGGTTCTGGAAGTTGTCCCTGAGATTCCCCTCCTGTGCAAAAATGGGGTAACATTAGCAAACCCTACATTAGCAAACCCTACAGAAACAACACATGCAGAATACTGTACTGTGCCCTACAAAGCCAAAAATTGATGAACATTAGCAAACCCTACAGAAACAACACGGACAGAATACTGTACTGTACCCTACAAAGCCAAAAAGCTTTGGCTTAGCTACATATTCTGTCAAAACTAAGTTTAGACTGGACTTTATAACACCACTTTTGCCTTACTTTTACCACTTTTGACTAAATCGCTTGCTTCTTCCCATTAACAAAGCACATAAAAGCATCACCACTATGATGTCTACAACATATTTGTTTGTATACACAGTGTGACAATTTCAGAGAGTTTCAATGTTTATGTAGTTACTGCACTTAGCCTTTTTAGGGCAGGAAACACAGGGTGTCCCTAAAGTCTGGACACACATGGGAATGTCACTGTTTATAACTACAACTCTTTGCCGCACAAACATAAATATGAGTTTGTATTACAAATAGCGGGAATCACAAACGGTGGAAATAAATAAAATGTTGAAATCTTTCTTCTTTCTGTTGCCTACACTTTAAGGACTTGTGAAACCTTGTTGCTATGTAAAATAGTTCTGAAATGTTTTTATATGAACAGTGACAATGTAAGGAGAGTTTTGGTGTTTATATATTTTGTTTGCTACAGACATTTGACACCCGAGACTTTGCCTGAACTGTTTGACAAATTAATCTTTGTCCAATAAATAAAGTAGTACAAAAACGAAGCCGTTAACGCTAATGGTGGCATACCTCATGTTGTCAATAAGTACAGAATTACAAAAAAGAAAGCGTTTTGTTGGCATACCTCATCGGGATGGTCTCCCTGCAGTCTGAACTTGCGGGGCATCTTGCTGCGGGCGTACTTGCAGCCGTTGAAGTACATGCTCCAGGAACAGCCGAAGGAGAAGGAAGCACCACACTTATCAGGGTCCTTCCCCTGGCATGCACAGGTGCGACTGGGAGAAGAGATAGAGAAAGAAAGAGACAGACAGAAAGAGAGAGATAGAGAAAGAGAGAGGGAAAAGGAGAGAAACAGACAGAGACAGCCAGATAGGTCACTTACATCAGCGCTACAGTTACACCGACCATTTTGGGTTAATCCACACATTGGAAGACCCTCATGAAAAGGAATAAGTCCATGTAACCCAAACTGTATGACTTCATCTGCATCAGATTACGCCAAAGTATCTACTGAGCATGACTGATTGATCCACACCACCATCAAGCTCTACAGCAAACAGTACAGCGCTGGGCATATCTTTAGTACAACAACTTCTGCTTTAGTGCTGTCTAAATAAAATAACTATTTACCAATAAAAAAAACTAGAAAAGTACTCAAAGAGCACAGACCTCTGCCAGCGCAGCTTAGTTCAAAATTGGCCCTATCTCACAATGGTGAAGAGTCCTATAATAAATTCCTGGATCCAGATGGTGACCCATTTCTGACCTACCTTAAAAATTTCATCAAAATCCATCTATAACTTTTTGAGTTATGTTGCTAACTAATAAACAAACAAACGGCAATGACTACATAACCTCCACTGGCATTAGTAATTGAGCTGCTAGGGAAAAAAACGAGTAAGGTCTAAAGGTGAGAAGGGGTCGGACACAAGGGTGTCACGGTGTGTCACTCACTCGTCGTTGAACGCGCAGCGGCGGCTGGTGGGGTTGCCGAACTTGGTGAGCGTCTCGGTGATGTCCTTGTAGAGCTTGTCGGCGAAGAGGCGCGGCACGCCCTCCCAGGCCATGATGAGGATGATGATGACGGCGTTGGCGCAGTGGTGCCCGTTCCGGTGCCGTACCAGGCACAGCAGCTTCTCCTTCTCGCTGCCGCGCCGGATCACCTGACACAGGCAGGAGGGAATGGAGACAGCGTGAGAGAGGGAGAGACAGGGAGAGAGAGAGAGGGAGAGAGAGAGAGAGAGGGAGAGGGAGAGGGAGAGGGAGGGAGAGAGAGAGAGGGAGAGAGAGAGAGAGAGGGAGAGGGAGAGGGAGAGGGAGGGAGAGAGAGGGAGAGAGAGAGAGAGAGGGAGAGGGAGAGGGAGAGGGAGGGAGAGAGAGAGAGGGAGAGGGGGAGAGGGAGAGGGAGGGAGAGAGAGAGAGAGGGAGAGGGAGAGAGAGGGAGAGACAGGGAGAGAGAGGGAGAGGGAAAGAGAGAGAGAGAGAAAGAGAGAGAGAGAGAGAGAGAGAAAGAGACAGTGAGAGAGAGGGAGAGAGAGGGAGAGGGAGAGAAAAAGAGAGTGAGAGAGAGAGGGAGAGAGAGAGGGAGAGGGAGAGAGAAAGAGAGACAGTGAGAGAGAGGGAGAGAGAGAGGGGGAGAAAGAAAGAGAGAGAGAGCAAGAGAAAGAGATAGAGAAAGAGAGAGAGAAAGAAAGAGAAGGGGAAATAGCAATATATCAAGAAAGTTTAGGGAGTGGAAGACATTCAGACAAAGCAAAGAACACTGAGAGACATAAAGACAATTAATGGAGAGGCGGCGGTTGGGGTTGGGGGGCTAACTTCAGTCTTGCATAGCACACCGGTAACACTATCTTATGACAACACTGGCTTCCATAAAAATTAGCGTGTGTGCGCTTTGCTTTGCCCTTCAACTGACTCGTGAAGCCTCAGGGGTATTCCTCTGCTACAGCAGTCAGGGTGAGCGAGCTAGAGAGAGGCATCAAGTCTGTTACAGGGCCTTTGTCACAGCACACTTGCCAGTGTGCGCAGAGGTGCCACACACGACGCGCTTAGCCGTGACATTGCAATCCAGGCCCATAAATCAATTAGCGGAGTGTGAGTGGGGAAGAGGTGAGGGCAGGGGTGCTGCCTCAGCACACTTCACCGCCCAACACACACACACACACATGCGCGCACACACACGCACACACACACACACATAGGCACGCGCACACACACATGCAAACACACACACACACATAGACACACACAAACACACACACATACAAACACACACACACACACTCACTCTCTCTCTCTCTCTCTCTCTCTCTCTCTCTCTCTCTCTCTCACACACACACACACACACACACACACAAACACACAGCCCTCCTGCTGCTTTACAGTCATGGGGAGTAGGGGGGGTAACGACAATCGCACCCTGCCTGGCAGCTCCTTGTGTCATCAGACCACCCCCAACCTCCACACCACACACACACACATACATCACCCCACCTACCACCTACCCATCCCCCACTAGCCACCCCTCTCAACCCCCTCCACACTTCATTAACCTGGGAGCAGCCAGGACACAGTGTACTGTGGCAGGACTCCCCCGCCCCCCACCTCTCGTTTCTCCTGCCTTTATTTTTTAAAATCATCTCTTTTGCTTTGTGTCACTCGCCTGCCAATCACCCCTTTCTTTTTCACAGTGTCCTGTCTCTCTTAGACACACACACACACACACACACACACACACACACACACACACACACACACACACACACACACACACACACACACACACACACACACACACACACACACACATTTATACAGCTGCACACTAAGACATGTTACCATTGAGCTGGGACCTATTACAATAGAATAGAATAGAATAGAATAGAATAGAATAGAATAGAAAGCCTTTAGCAGTGGTGGCCTAGCGGCTAAGGCATCGGACCTGTGACCGCAAGGATCGCAGGTTCGAATCCCAAGTCGCCAGTAGTGCCACTGAGGTACCCTGAGCATGGTACCATCCCCACTCACTGCTCCCCGGGCGCCGTTGTCATGGCTGCCCCCTGCTCACATGTGTGATGGGTTAAATGCAGAGGTTGAATTTCGTTGTGTGCACTGTGTGCTGTGCTGTGCCGTGTGATCACAATGACAGAAATGGGAGACTTTCACTTTCACTTTATTGTAATTTTATACAGTCCAATGAGATGAAATGAGATTTAAAGCCTCCCTTCAAGTATAAAAGTATAAATAATGTACTTATAAAAACTACAAAACTACTATGCTATAACAAAGACACATTATGCACACTCTCTAAGTATGCAGACAGAGAGACAACAGATAACACAGACTTGAGTATTATTCACCCTTGCATGTGCTCTCTGCTGTGCAGTTGCTGTATACTAAGCACACGCAATGCTGCATGGGACAAACTAACAGAGAATATTAACAGAGGGAGCACGCATCCTCTGGCCCAAGACACAGAAATCACCACTACTGATTTTTAGGAATAGTCTGGGGTGAAGTATTGTAAGTGTGTTCTCAGAGGCCAAGGTGTCATTTCAACTCACCCATTTTGCGATGGGGCATCCCTGAGAACTCTTGCCCTCCCTCCCCGTGTAAACCACTTTTTCGATGCGGATGGCCTCTCCTTTCTCTCCAAACCTGCATGGTCAAAGAGACAACAAAAAAATACAGTCAACACAAAAAAACAGGGTCCACACATTACAGTACACTTAGCTGACATTCTTATTCAGAGCGACTTACAGTTATTTACAGGGTTACAGTTACAGTCCCTGGAGCAGTGTGGGGTTAGAGGCCTTGCTGAAGGACATTTCAGCCATGAGTAGGGTAGGGTGGGATTCGAACCTGTGACTCTCTGATCCCAAAACCAACTCTCCAACCACTAAACCACAGCTGCCCACACCACACCAAAGGTGTCCATGAGAAGAACAGTGTGTGTTGACGTGATTCTTGAATTAAAGATGCTTTCTCGTGGACAAAAAGTCTCTCTGCAGCCTCTGGCTCTGGGGCCTGTTCACAGGCCGCTGCTGACAGTCACACCAGTGTGAAACAGAGGAGCTGCTGAGCTCATCCCAAACAAACTCCACAACTTACCACTTAACACAACCTCAAATATGTGTTTCCATATATGCCTTGGTCCTTTGTGTGTGTGTGTGTGCACCCGGGTGTCTGTGTTGTATGTGTGTGTGTATGTGTGTGTGTGCGTGGCTCGGTAGGTATATTTGTCTGTGTTTTATTTCAGTGAGGGCTTGTTTGCATTGTAGGGGATAGGGGGATGGGCTTTACGAAGGGGAGGCACCACTCAAAGCCATAACCCCCCCTCCTCTTCTCCTCTCATCTAATCCTCTCTTTTGCTCTCCCCTTCTCTCCTATGCCTTCTTCTCTTCTCCTTTCCTCTCCTTTTCTCCTCCTCTCCTCTTGCTCTGTTCTCCTCTGTGGAGCGTACCTGTCATTACGATAATGTCACCGCTCAGCGTGGTCCAAGCGTGGTGGCCACATGGGGCTCCTGTGAATACACGCGGCTCAACAGTAATCTGCGGGGCCCGGGGACGCGGGGTGGGGTATCCACGGGGGTGGGCCGCCGGGGTCGGAGGCCAAGCCGGGGTCGGGTCAGGCTTTGGCTCTTATGTCATCCCCGCCAGCGCGCAAACAAAAGACAAGGGTGCGACCCTTTCCTCCATGGGCCCTGCCCCTGCACCCACCCCTGCTCCCGCCCCCTACCCCCTCTGCACTGCCTCTCCGGGGAATGATGAGTCATTCCCCCCTAACGGAGGCTTTAGACATCCAGGCACAATGCAGCCAAGCGCTCCTCCGCTCTGCACAGAAGGGCCATGTGAGGACTGCGAGAACGGCAAACGTCAGATTACTCCCCTTCTGCTGACACAGCTTAGAGTGTGTATAATGACGGGGCCCCCACCATTCACTTTCACATACTTGGGCTTCATTTGTGATGAACAGACAGACAATAGTCTAAAGATTTATGCAAATTAAAACCTTTAGCTGTTTTTTTGAAAGCTTACCGGTGCGATTTATTAATTTCCAAACAGGGGAGAGCTAATCTCCTGTTGTGCCTCCACATCTCCAAGTTTCTTTCTGAAACACACAAATCTGACTTGCCACAAAATGTGCCTACAACATGACTTTGAAGTCAAATGATTGTTGTTGCTTTATTTTTGGGGTATGTAACTGAACACAACTGGGTTCATTCCCTTAATTAGTGACTAGAGTCACAGCCAAGTGTGGGTAGAGCAGACAGTTGCTAAAACTCATGCATTTCTTTGGTTGAAGTGTAATCACATAAGCACTCTCTCTTCCACTTTGGCCCTGTGAGTTTATGTACACTACGGAGAATTAGAGCTGAAGATCTTTGCCCGAGCCCGACGGGGCTTAGTTTCTATCATTTCACGCGGTGACTGAAAGGTCAGGTCGAGACAGAGGCGAAAATGGATGCTGCGAAGGTGAAAAGGAGGCTAGCCTCTGGAAATTATGTTATTTATTTGTTCCAACTTACATGTTTGTTTCAACTTTTCACGTTTGTCATAATAAATGATGTTAAAATGTATAAATGCCTCATTCTTGACGAAAGGCAAACGATCTGTATGCATGCGCATATTTGAATACATTGGGCTACAAACGGGTTCGTGCTTTAGAAAAGCTGTCAAGCTTTGGGTCCTGGTCGGGCTTGGGCCGAATTCTATCGGGCTCGGGCCTTGTCGGGCCTAACTTTTAAGCCCGATTACAGCTCTACAGAGAATAGTAAAAAGGGGCTGTGTCGATGTTACTACATGTATGCTGCTGTAAAATAGAAATCTCAGCTTTTAGCGATTCAGCTGATTTTGTCTACTGATGAGTTGCTGTGTACACATATCTCTGTTGTCATCCATGAATTTTCATGTTTTTATCTGTACATGGGGTGGTGCTGAATGCAACAGATTCTAAGTTGCTATAAAATGCGTCCTAGCTTATAAGACATGCGTAGATTTTAAATTCAAAATACATAAATAAAGCTTATCCTAGAAACGCAAGGGCCGTTATGCTCACACGTGCTGACATTTTCTGAGGACATAACTTTCTTGTTGAGGCAGTAGTAAGTAGAGCATCTTTTCCTGTCTGCTCCCGCAGCTAGTAAGACCACTCCCACATCTCTAGAAAACTCTTCATGAAATAGTAAGTAGGATGTTGCACCTGCTGCGAGGACAGGGTGCTGGTGGCTGTTGAGGATAAGAGTATACATGCAGAACATGAGAAGGGGCAAAAAGACTGTGGATAAACAAAGAGCACAGGACAGCTGTAGGCCAGTGACAACTACCTACCAACCACCCCCCACCCCACCCCACCCCACCCCCAGAATCACTCACTCTCTTTCCCTCCCTCCTCCCCCACCCTGCCCATCCTCCTCTCACACCCTTTTCACTGCCTTTCTCTCCTGACTCTGTGTCCTCCCCACACTCTGTGGCTCTGCGCTGGTGTGGTGTGGATGTGCTGATGCTGTTATTTCCTGCTGGTGCGGCTGGATTCTGGGTCAGGGATTCCCTGGAGAGGGAGGGAGGGAGGGAGGGAGGGAGGGAGGGAGGCTGGGAGGGGATCACTGAGAGGGAGAGGAGGACCAAGGAGGACACAGTGGGGAGGGTGTGTGGAGTGGAGCGTAGCACACGCAGTGTGAGTGAGGAAGGGAAGGAGGAAGGAGACACTCCAGGGAGCACAGACAGAGGGAGACGCTCCATCACAACTGCAAGCCAAGATAGACTGCCTGTACCATCTCCAACGCCTCCCATCACAGAGCACTGACACTTTCACACAGACACTCGTAATTGCACAGTCAGAACTCAGCAATGTTAGCTCTAATGTATTACATGGTGTACTTTGTGTAAGGCCAACATGATTTGCATGAAAACGCCATCTCAATGAAAGGAGAGGTTGGGAATATGCAACCCTACTTGGTAAAATGAGCCAAAGAGACCCCTGAACTGAGGTACTGGTATTAAACTGGTATCTTGGTCAGAGTCATAACTTTTTACATAAGGTTTTCTTCAGCTGCACCCATTGGAAATATGGACTATTTTTAGGCAGTATAATTTGTTTAGAGATTTTTTTTTATTGATTACTTTTCATCCATTTCTGACCAAATGTTTTCTAATCTAACTGGCCTGTACCTCGTCTTTATGACTTGCAACACCTAACTCACTTGTTGTGATCATCATGTAACATTGCAGTGTGTTAGTGTATGTTATCGACAAGAAAACGATATATGTCTTTGAAATAGCATTGTTGGTTTTAAGACAACTTGCAGAGTTGTTCTTTTGTGTAGTTCAGTGCTAACGTGTGATGCTAGGTCATGGCTGCAAAACTCTGAATGTGTCCTTTCACACAGCTGTTGACTTTGGAGGAAAGCAATTAAACGACAATACAAGTGCAAACATATAAAAAAAAAAGGGCTGGGCAAACAAGTAGGTGAGCAGCATCTAGACCAAATATGCCAAAAGCTACAGTATGACTTTTACGACTGGCAGGTTTATAGCCACTTATATTTGCTCACTGTACCATTTTGCCAAAAATTCGAAAGGCAAAGTCCCCTCACCTGGATTCCATAAGTTCTCGAATGGAGGCCACGGTAGGCCCGGCGCCAAGGTGGTTATAGTACGGCCCCTCATCCTTCTCCAGGATGTGCTCTGTGGGAAAGGGAGAGGGGGGAGAAGTTGCAGAATTTTGAGTGGGAATGCTATCCAGTATCAGACTATACAGTATTCATCCCCCACCCAATAAACAAAAAAAGAAAGAAACATTCCGGAATGTTTCTCAATGCAGACCACGTGTGTCTTGCGCAGCTGTCAACATCTGAGCATGAAAATTCACCAGGCACACCCTCAGGCATTTTGCCACCACATTTTCATAAAGTCTCCAGACAGGGAGCATTATAGAAAGGAAAAAAGGGGGGATTTCAGAGACTTTGTGTCTATATGTGGGAGAGTGTTTTGAAGTCTGTAGCGTGTCTCTGTGTGTGTGTGAGTGTGTATGTGGGGAAGAAAGAATGACAGAAGTGGGAGAGAGAGGGAGATAGTGTGCTTGCCGAGCTATGAGGCAAACTAAGGTCACATTCTGCAAGGATAGCTGAGGGCGGGACCAAAGCAGGAAATGACTCGTGGGAGTGCCCTCCATAAATTCCTGTGTGAAAATGAAGGAAAGACTTGTAGTGGCGGCTTCTCTCTCTCTCTGCTTGCTCAGCAGGGCAACAGACTGAGAAAGCTGACTTGGAGGGCGGAGGGGCAGGGGGAAAGAAAGAAAGAGAGAGAGAGAGATGTTGTTTGAAAGAGAGACAGAGCAATGAGAAGGACAGGGAGAAGAGGAGAGGGTGAGAAATAGCATGTGTGTGAGCAGAGTCGGGTTACACACGCTGTTTTTCGAGCTCTGTTGACAGTGGGGCGTGTAACTAGGGCTTCGCTATGGAGACCTCTTGTCTGGTGGCCTTTGCTCTTGACAACAAGTGTCCTCGGCAGCTGGCTAACGGCAGCTGAGCACACACCACAGTGTTTGGAAATAAAATATGAGTATTCGAGAAAAGCTACTCGAGATGTGATGGGTTTTTGTTTTGTTTTTTAAGTTGATGTTTCTTTGTTTAGCTTAGTTAAACTAAACTGAACTAAAAAAGGAAGCTGTCTCCCTAAAGTCCCTACTGTTGTTGCTTTGTGCTTTAGCTGACAGTTGTGTGAGCACTGAAAAGTTTAGGCAATTTACTGACAATCGCCAGTGCTCTTTGTTGTATAGGAGCAAGTAACACCTCCTTTTCCATCATGCTAGTGTGCAAGCATGCGCGCGTGTGTATCTGGGCGTGTGTGTATGTGTGTGTGTGTGTGTGTCTGTGTGTGACAGATCTCCCAGAGGAACCTGCTGTCAGCCTTGGAGATTGGCTGACTGTAAAATAAAGACAGAGTGCTCCATTCTCCAGCCACCCTGTCTGACTGCCTGGCCCGCGGGATACAATGGAGTCCTTCTGCTGGGCCCCATTGTTCCAGCTGCCCTCCCCTCAGCGCCTTGCACTGTGAGCTGACTGTAGACCAGGCTGCAGGGCCCCAGTGGTGCCCATACATTCTCAGACACACGCGCTCCACTGCCTGGACAAATGTGCCGGAGCAGAAGTGATGCCCTGCGATGCCCGTGTGGTTAAAAAAAGTGAACCACTTGTGGCTTGCATGAAAAGGTAGGCAGACATTGGGTGCTGTTCAGTGAAATGGGATACTAATAGGTATTGTTATAATGGCAGGGCGCAGTGAGCATTATGAAGTGGCTTCCTGATGGAGAAATGAGATCCGGGATGCAGTACGGATGCGTGCTTTGTCTCTGTTTGGGTGTTACACAAACAGAATGCATCAGGTATGCTATGCTGGTGACATCTGGCTCAGGGGGGTGATGTTGGCAAGGAGGCTGCTTGACTACAAAGCGCCTACTGCAATTAATAATCACACTTTACTGAGGGGAAAAAATGTCTGTGCTGCAGCACCATGGTCCACCTCAGCAGCCACTCTGCCCAGAGAGAGACAAACTGAGTGGCATCGCAGCCGGCTCTGACAAACCGGAGCTTAAAACAATAGCGTCAACTTGTTTTCCGACTAAAGCTGTGTGTGCGGTAATAGTTTGTTAAGGCCAGGCGAGGAAAGCTGAAGCTTTTTTATTTAAGGACTTATCACTTACCCACACAGTCACATGTGGGGAACTCGGCCTGGGAGTCCTTGGCAGGGGTGTCCAGCAGATTTTTGGTGGGGGTGCTAAGGTAGTGAAGCGGGGACTCCAGGAAGCTTTGAAGGGAGGGCGTGACGGGGAGGCCGTCCTTCGTGGGGGTGTCGTCCTCCCCGCTCGGGGTGAAACAGCTGGTTGTGGTGGAGAGCACCGTCACGCCCCCGGACGACTCGATCTTTAAGCGCTTGCTTGCTGGGGAGCCCGGCGTGGCGAAGGGGTCTCGGAGCATTTGGCACTGCTGCTGCGACTGCTGCAGCTGAGCCTCCAGGGAAGCGGGCACGAAGGCATCCGCGGACGATCTGGGGACCTCGCCTGGCTGGCCGGTGATCTGGCTCATGGCAGAGGACTGGGTGGAAGGCAGAGGAGCTCCTTCGCGCGCGATACCAGCGGCCGCCTGCCCTCCCACCTCCATGGCCTGCTGGCCATCTGAAGGGAACGGGGGAAAGGAGGCGCTGGGCTGCTCTGCAGGTGGTGACGTGGGTTTGGCTTGCCCTGAGTTAGCATCTTCTTGGAGCTCCATCGCCTCTGGCCGACCAGAGCCTTCCGGCTGGGTCTGGGGGTTGGGAGGATGAGGGGTGGTGGGGGTGGCGGCTGCCGACGGGGTGTCCGGGGCAGGGGCCGACGAGGATGAGGCGGTGTCCCCGAACTCTTCCTCGAACTGGCGGATCAGGTCCTCCAGCTTGGGGTCGAGCGAGCTGAGGCCCGAGAGGAGAGGCGTGGGCTGAGCTGCGGAGGTCTGAGGTGTGGAGGTGCCGGAGGTGAGAGCGCCGGACGCCGGCCCGCCGGAGGAGCCTGAGGTGGCCGAATCTTCTTGCGGCGCGGCGGGCAGGGCGACGGGGAGCGGCGGCGGGACGGATGCGGGTGGGGCGTTGCCGGGGGCGCTGGAAGTCGAGGAGGGAACACTGCAACTGTTCAAAATGGATTCCTGAGATTGAGCTGGGGGCGTGGGAGCCACCACAGCCTGAGATGGGTTCAAGAAGGGCAGAGACGGCACAGATCCTGCCTCCATGCCAAGCAGAAGCTGGGCTTGGGCCTGGGCCTGGGCTTGGGCTTGGGCCTGCGCTTGGGCCTTCGCCGCAGCCTTGTCCATGACGATCTGCTTCTGTGGCAGGAAGAGGGGCTGTGAAGCTTTCTGCTTAACCTTCTTGATGACAATCTGCTTGGGTTTGGGCAAGGGGGGGCCCAGCTTGTGGAGCGGGGAGCTTTGGGGCGTCCTCTTCTTGGGCTCTTTCGGCTCCTGCTTGATGGCGGGCATCATGGGCATGTCGGGCCCCATCTGAGGCCACCACTTGCGCAGGTTCTGGCACGCGAAGGGGGCCCTCAGGCCCGGAGATGGCGGGCCGGAGAAGAGGTTTCGCTTGTGGTGAAGGTGCTGCTGAAGTGCTGCCTGAGTTGAGTGCCTGATGGACAGGGGGTTGGGGGAGAGCGGGGACGGGGGGTACTGCTGCTGGAGCTGCTGGCCGTTCACCATGCCGAACCGGCCCATGGCCGAGCTCAGGTACTCGCCGTTGTCTGCCTCCTGCTTGATGGTGGGGGTCCTCGCGTGCGGGCTGCCCTTCTCGTTGGCCAGGCCCTGGGGGGCGGGGAACCTGAAGCCGGCATGGTTGTACTTTCCGCCGGCGTCTCCCAGCAGCTGCTTCAGCTCGGACATGGGGTCGCCGCCACCCTGGGGCAGATGGGGGTATCGGGGCTGGGACTCTGGGTTCATGCCCATCCACATGGGCCTGGGGGAGTTCTTGCCACAGCTTCCCATGGGGCTCTGCTGCCACTGCTGGGGCAGGGGGCTCCCGGTGCCCCCGTCCTGGGGGTGTGGAGCGGGGAAGGGCGAGGGGGAGTATGGTGGGGGGTGGTGGGACATCATGCGAGGTGCGGGGGCCTCGCCCTGAGACTGGGGCCTGTGCTGCTCCCACGAGCGGGAGTCCTGCTGGGGCTCCACTCCAGGATGGACGGAGGAAGGAGATGGTGACACCATCCTGCTACCCTGCTGGGGATTCATGGACTGGTGGTGGTGGTGGTGGGGGTGGGGGTGAGGTGCGCCGTGCTGGGGGTGACTGGTGCAGGACGCCTCCGCCGGAGGGACCACAGTCTGTGGGTTGGTGGCAGACAGCTGGGTGAGAGCCTCCAGGGCGATGGCCGTCTCCAGGCTGATATTCTTCTCCTTCGCGATGGACAGCACGCTGGGGGAACATGGGATAGGAGCTGGGGCGCACGGGATGGCCGCTGGAGGCTTTTCGGCCTGCGCGTGCAGAGGAAGCCCTGAGCCACAGCTGGGGCTCACACCATTAGGCTGGTGGTGCGGAAGATGGGGGTGCTGCTGCTGTTGCGGGGGGTGCGGCGGGAGCGCTTCGGCCATCTTGCAGCGTGTCTTCCCCTGGCCGTCAGCCGCCAGCTTGATCTTCTTCTCCAGCCACTCCAGGTAGTCAGGGCAGTCGGGCCCGTCGCAGTCACAGTTGGGGGGCTTGTGGCCGTGCCTGGCCTGGCTCAGGGCCGTCTGCAGGGTGTTTAAGTCTTCGGGGAGGCAGTGCTCGCCCTCGCCCCCCCAGCCGGGGGGCCCGGCCTTGTCGTCCGTCTTGCCGGCGGCCATCTCCCGGCTGAACTTCTCGTACAGCTGCGCGGTGCAGGCCTGGGGCTGGGGCTCTGGGTGGGCCGACTGCGGCAGGGACCTGGCGCTGGCGGAGAAGGCCACCAGGTTCTTGGCGTCCTCCATGTCCACGGTAGTAAGTGCTCCTCCGCTCCAGCAGCCCAGCTGCTGCTGCTGCTGCTTAGGCGATGGTGGTGGCTGGGCCTGGGCCTGGGCCAGCGCGTGTGGCTGTGGCTGGGGGTAGGAGGCTTTATCGTGGCTCGGGGCTCCAGCTCCCCAGGTCTGCGGCTGGGACAGGCACACAGGCTTCCCGGCTCCTCCACCACCTCCACCTCCACCGCCGCCGCCGCCGTTGCCCTCGCCTCCGTTCACATCTCCCTCCTCGCCCGGCAGGTGCCGGCTAACGCCATTGGTCGCTTCCTGGCTCAGCACGCCTTCCACCAGGTGGTCATGTGACCCGATTTCCATCTGGCCACTTCCTCTGGGGCCATGCACTGGTGCCACCCTCGAAACAGTCTGCAGGAATCGGAGACAAACACGTGTGGATAAGCAAACAGTCATTAAAGCCAATGAAATACATTAAAGGCAATGTGTTATCAGAAATATAACATGCTAAATGAACCCAACAGTCATTTCTTTCCTCTGATGTAACGCTGTTTTGGCTTGCCACACCCACTGTAATGACTAATTGTGAAATACACCAGCAGTTAGTCTTTCTTCCACGGCACTGTAAGCAAGTCACTGTTTTACAGGTATTAAGTTACTGTTTTTACGAGAAAGTAAAAAAAAAAAGGCACATGTAGGCAATGAGGCCACACTGTACTGCGTGCTGTGGTTTTACAATGGGGCACTGTTACAACAGTCTACACTTCAAAAAACAGCAGTTAAACATGCAAATCCTCTTTAAAGCTTTGACTAGGCTATATTTCCTGATTACTAAACAGTGGCGTCTGCAAGTTTAAACACAGAGCCGGTTTTTCAGGTGCTGTTGCCTACTGCATACTGCACACTTGTGCAAACCGAGTCTATCTTTTAAGATTAGCCTTTGGCTGAAGTACAACTAAAAGTAGGACATGGCTGGATGTGTAAGTGTTCATATGCTGTATCATATATGACAGACCTGTATGCACGCAGTGGCAGTGCAGTGCAGTGCAGTGCAGCACTAGTCTGAATGCAGCACTCAAAAAGAATAAGAAATCCATATGAAACGTGCGGGAGACTGATCAAACAGGCAGCATCAGCAGGGCCATCAGTCTCAGCTCTGTCATCAAGTTCATCTGCAGCTTTGTCACCAGCTCTAATCCAGCCAAAGGTACTATAATTTCAAAGGGTGTGGCTGTGAATGTGGGTTAGTCATTTTAAAGTGAGGGCTGCAGCAGACGTACTCTCCTATCTTCTCCTATCCTGTGTCTCCTATTGTTGTATCTCCTGATCTCCTGAACTACTGAGCAATTCTACATTGCTGTGTATTTTTGTATGATGGGAATAATGTGTGTTATGGGAATCGATAGGAAGTGTTCCTCTGTGTGTGTGTGTGAAAGAAACAGAAGTCACTAGTGATATCCGTGTCACTTCTGCCTTTCACCTCTTCTGCTTTCTTGTTTGAATAACAAACAGAGCTGTTTCTCCATGTGGGTGTCTGTGTGAAGTAATGACACTGTGCTGCTATTAGCAAACACAAAAACATAAGGCAGATATTGATGATCGCCTGATTTGAACATGATATGTCTGAGTAGCACACTCACACAGATAGGGTACATGTCTAGACCTTTGTTATTGATCATCTTCAGATGTGTACGTGCCTATGCAAGTCACCTTGTGTTTTTAATATTCGTGTTATGCTCTAGCAATCAACAGGCATACATTAAGCTGTCTATAGACTGCTATGAATGTAAAACAGGTTACAAAAGGTGGTAAGGGGGGGGGGGGCAGTCTCAACATATAATGATTAAGCCAAGAACCCCTGTGGTTCAACTGACATTCACACAATGATCAAAAACAAAATAATTCTGTCTGCTTTATCTTCACACACTGGACAAGCTATTCTGATTGCCAACCACCCTGTGACCTGTGTGAAGTTTGTGTGTGTGACTGACTAAATCTAGGAGGCCTCCTTTAATTCTTTTTTTTTTTTTTAACTGAGACACTTCTTTTGATGAGTCTCATCATGAGTCGTGCTGGATGAGTTCACCTCTCATGCCTGGTGTCTGCCCGGCCTCCCCTGGGGCTTCCAGAGGGGCCAACAGGAAACCTCATAGGTTTGTGAAAGAGGAGCACTGTCTCTCTCTCTCTCTCTCTCTCTCTTTTTCTTTCTCTCTCTTTTTCTTTCTCTCTCATTCTCTCTGATGTCCCCAGTGTGGGTATGTGAGCTGCTGACTCTTAGCAGTCAGGGGAACTGCAATTTTGAAAGAGCTTGACCGCAAAACATGTCATACTAGTCTCCTTTCCTCTTTTCTTGCCAGAAATGACACTTGAGGCTGAGCCAAAAACGAAAGCGCACGCGGAACGTGCGTACGGTACTACACTCACGTACACACACACAAACACAGGCGCTCGCAACGCTGACATTCCATTGACACAAACCACATCGACACAGGAAGTTAAACAATTGGAATCCTCTGCAGCAAACTCCCCACTGGAGCGTAACATTTGGCAACACCTGTCTGGCAGCAAGTGGCGAGTGTCTGTCTCCCTCTCTCTGCCCTCCCTCCCTCCCTCCCTCTCACTCCCTCTCTGTCTACGTTCATTGCGCCTGGTCACACCTGCACGTACGTCGAGGCTGCTCTGACAGCGGGTAGAGCACGTGCTCCGACAACTATTTACGGCGTGCCAGCGCGCGCCGGTGTCTGCCAGAAGCGCATTCCCCTCTCTCGTAAGCTATCCCCCCTTCGCTACTACCAAAACATCAACACAACACGCCCAACCTGAACAGGCTGCCATGTTTGACACACGCCAACGCACAAACACGCAATTACACACACACACACACACACATAGGCGCGTGCGGCAGGGAGTCCTGTGGCCCTTTAAATGGTGTGCACGCCACTTTAAACACACGCCTGCTATCCCAGAATCTTGGTGCCACTATCTCAGTTCTCTGCCCAATCCCCCCCCCCCCCCCCGATCCAGCGCGGTTCGGCCACTACTGCCGTTGTCACTGCCGGTGGTGCGCGGTAGATGACCCCCCCCTCCCAGAGGCTGACAGCACAAAGCACCGTGGAAAGAATGAGAGAAAGAAAGAAAAAGAGAAAGAGAGACACGGTGAGAAAAAGGGAGGGAGACGAGAGGGCATAAAGCCTGAGAGTAGACAGCTGAAGACAAATCCACACTGAGGCACACAACAACCCCCCCCACCCCCCACACCAACACACACACACACACTAACACATAGACACACACGCACACACACCACCCCTCCCCTCGCCGTTCACTATGCTTCCTTAGTGATCGCCGGCAAACACACTCAATATGCGAAAGAGCCACACGAGACAATAAAATGAAAACAGCTTGATCGTTGGAAACACAAAAGGCAAAGCCGTGGTTACTTACATTAGCGTCCAGACACGGCTACTGGTGAAACAGGAGTACGACGGACACAAAGAGAAGTACATGGAACCCAGGTTCGGGTTAGCAGAGGAAAGCGAGCCACTGGCAATCTGGTGTGTGTGTGTGTGTGTGTTTTTTTCCTCTCTGTCTCTTTCAGTGCGGCACACAAGCGTAAACACGCACGCACGCACACACACACGCGCTCTCTCTCTCTCTCTCTCTCTCTCTCTCTCACACACACCTCCCCCCACGCACACTTTGCTCTCTGTCTCCTCTCTGGGCTGTCGGTCTCTGCTCTCTCCTTGTTTCCTCCCTCATTATGTCTCTGCGCTCCTCCCTTCTCTCCTTTCTATATCCCTTTTCTCTCCGTCGCTCGTACGCTCTCAGTCCAGCTCTCCTTTTAGTCCCCGCCGCTCCCTCCCTCTCCCTCTCCCTCCCTCTCTCTCTCTCGCTCTGCCTGGTTCATTCGTGCTCCCTCCCCCTCTCCCTCTCTCTCATTCTCTACCCCGCCCGCCCGCACGCCTCTCCTCCACCACCACCACCACCACCTCCTCCTCCCCGTCCTCCTCCTCCCCCCTCTCTTCTCTGTGTGCAGAGCGAGAGAGGCCATTATGTGAGCCACAGTGGGCACGTACAGCGGAATGGAGGAGTGTGCAGTGAGTCAACGAGAGCTGGGAGAGCTGGGGGATGGACGCTCGCTCGCTGGCTGGCTGGCTGTGCAACCGCGGCAACACAGCCATTCGCTGCAGCCAAGGACTCCTGCTGTTTCTCTCTCTCTCTTTCCTTTCGCTTTTTAACACAGACACCTGATAAAGAGCTCCTTTATTTGTTTTTTTTTTCCCTCTCCCTCTCTTTTCTAAAACGGGCTGTTTGTTTTTATTTTCCATCCTCCATTTTTAAAGGCGAACCTGAAAGCTCTGCTGCCATTCAGCAGCGGCTGTGGTTGACTCACAGCTAAACACACTGAGAATCTTCACCCAATGAAAACAGGAAAAACAGACAGATGAAGGAAAAAAAGAGAGTGTGTTTAAAAAAAAAGAACTTGCGGCTTCAAAGCGGCACATTTTTAAATAATGTTTGGTTTCGTTTTAGAACATCTGTTAGGCTCAAGGCTGCGACCATGTCAAGGTTTTATCGCCCGCCTAGTCGCTCCGCTCCTTCGATTAATACGCGAGAAAAGAAAAGTCATATTAGGGATTTATGTAATTTTCTTCAGTACGCTCAGCCATGGGGGAATCTGAGGATACAGACCTGTACGTAGTCTGACTGAGGGGTTTTGGGGCACCAAGGGTGACTAAGTCACATCATCAAGCTACCGGTACACTTATTATTCGTTTGCGCTGACAGCTCAGCGTTTGAAGCTGTTAGACGTGCTAAGCTGAGACAACTAACCCTAAGCGACCATGATTCACAACACTGTACGTCAGACAGGTTTGACCGCATACACAGGTAAACGGTGCTAGTGAGAACACATACTAGATAGCGGTGAGGACAGACGTGCACTTTGCGACCACCCGAGACAGCACCAGTCATAATGAGGGATAATCGGTAATAATCACGGCCGTTTTTGATGTGTAACCGTGTCACCCTGTATTCTGACTTATCCTCCAGGTCAAAAGCCGGAGATACAGTCAGATGCTTGTAAGCCAGGCAGAGATTAGAGAGAGAGAGACACAGAGAGAGAGAGAGAGAGAGAGAGACACAGAGAGAGAGAGAGAGAGAGAGAGAGAGAGAGAGGGAAGGAAGGAAGAAGAAAAAGGGTAATGAGTAGTTGGCCAACACACTCAGAAGATGAGAGGCAAGGGGCTGGGAGAGAGGTGAATCTTGGGAAACAAAACAGCCGCCGAGCAATGTTTTGGACTTGAGGGGGTTAGCTGCGGCTCTTCCAGCCCAAGCCTCTTCTCAGTCTTTCTGTTCCGCTCTGCCTCTGTTTGTGTCTCGTTTCTCTCCGTTTCGTCTCTCCTTCCTGGACCCCGTCCTCCATCCAGGGTCTGCTCATCTTCTGCGAGGTTGTCCTCATCACCCTGGTGCCACCTCTCCCGCCGATGCTCTCCTTACCGGCCCTGTGTCAGCAGTCGAGAGGAGCTCCTGCCTCCTGGCCCGTCTCCGGCGGTGGCAGCGGAGCTGTTGTTGTTTTTGGATCCGACCGGCTCCACGGCGGGCAGAGAGGGTAAACGGCAGCGGCGCTGGCTGGCTGGCTGGCTGTTCTGAGCCGATCGCTCCCTCATTATGGCCGCTCGCTTGCTCAACAAACGCTCGCTGCTGCCCGTCGCCTGGATTAACCCGAATAACCCCTCGCATCTCCCTGTCCCTCTAGCTCTCTCGCTCCGTCTTGTCTTCCTCTCTATCTCTCGCGCTCTCTCTCTTCTCTCTCACAAACATACACAGACGCTGTTTTTTCTGCGTTTCATTTCTGTTAGCCACAGATTTCTCTGGGTTTCGCTGGCCGCCGCTCGCTGACGCCGGCGTCTCTAGTCCCGTCAGAGAGAGCGCGAGGGGACCGTGACCAGGCGGATGGAGCTCAGCTCAGCGCAGCAGAGCGTAGCCTAACGTGGCGGCAGCTCCAGAGACAAACACAGTGCGTCTCTGCAGCCCAGCTCGAGCGAAGGAGCCCCGCACGACAGGCTGAGAGACGCTCCGTCACCGACCGAGGAGGCGCCAGCGAGGGAGAGCAGAGGAAGAGAAAAAACACTGAGCAAAAGAGAGAGAGAGACAGAAAGAGAGAGAGAGAGAGAGAGAGAGAAACAGCGAAACGAGGAGAAGGGGAGACAGTGGTTATGACATCTTGGTTACATCATCGGCATCTTAGAAAAAGTAATTTGCGAGCCGTTCGCCTCGCTTGCCTTTTTTAAAAAGGTGGGCAGATGTGCTGTACAGAAGTGTGTGGGTGATCCCACACTCGCGTACGCATGTTTATGCTGTCCATGCACACACACACCCACACACACACACACACAAACTCATTCATTCACCCTCTGAGCTCTCGCCCGCGCGCCCTCCCTCTTTAGTGACACAGCAGTTCTTACACAGCGAGCTGGCTTAACCCTTTCGTAGGCTGGCACTGCCCTACACTGCGACTCCTGGAGAGGCGAGAAGCATTTTAAGGAAAACAGCAATGATGATAATGCTTTACAAATGGGGTTGACCCAAAAACTGCCAGCATGTTACCCATGTATTCAACCGGCGTGCTAAGAAATAAGTATGATCTTTAACATGAAAAAAAACAAAAAACAAACATAAATTTACATACACGCACTCCTCATGACGGTCACCATTACTCATCTTTAACCTGCTGCACAAGACATGTTTAAAGATATTACTTTGTAGTTCAACGTAGGTGGCTATGTATGTGATGGGTGTTAAATATGTATTGAGAATATTTTTTCAATGAAATATATTTAAAAATGTTCAGAAAAACATGATTCTTTTGGCCTAATGCTAATTGGGATGCCAGTTAGTTCGTTTGCTGGCAGTAAATCTCCTATACCCGAGTAGAAAAGCTGACATGAAAAACAACAGCGTCAAGTTTACAATTTTGAGTATCCCTCCAGACAAAGGAAATACTCATACAATTCATTGCAATGTGACAGACTGACACAGAGATATGTCATGACAGAGAAAACAGATGTTTGACCAGAAGTCAAGGGAAGCTGTGAACCTCAACTGCATCAGTGTACACACATACACACACACAAACACCATCATCGTTTCCGATACAAGATCATAGCAGATATCCAAGGGGCTTTTTAATTGCTCAGTCATGGTAATCATGCTGCTCTGTTGTGTTGTGTTGTGTTGTGTTGCGCAATCAAACCACAAAATATGCGCCCTCGCTGTGACTGGTTTAAATACTCCGAATTACACATCCATTCGGCATTTCTCCGAGCTGTGTGATACCAGACGATCTTGTGAGAAGTAGCCCACAAGCACACACAATAGTCCCTCTGAGTCATCTGATCACTGGAGAATTAGTCAGACCCTCCTGACTCCTTCCTTCCCACGCTGACACAGTGGGTTTCAGAGCAAGCCGACGTAAACTTTCATACACAATAAACACCCACTACCCACAGCCCTCGTCTCTGCACAAAACACAAACAAGTCCACAGGAACACGTAAGACTGATAGTGACACTGTTCACTACAGTACAGCCCACAGTGTAGTAGGTACTAATCCACTGCTACTGCTTTAAGTGCTCAAATGTAAACTGCGCTCGGATGATGGCTCCTTCTTGCCAGATTCATAGGGGCCTTTTAAGGAGGTCTGGAAAGGACCTCTTCTGTGAGGACAGCTATAAGTTTGACGGGTGGGGGAGGGGAGGTCTGTAGAATTTAAAGAGAGCCCCACACGCAATCCAATTTGATAGGTGTTGCCTGCAAATCCAGATCAGGGGGGACTGGACATACTGCAGCTAATCAGATCAGATCAACCCTCCCGTCCCCCTTCACCCCCATCTCTCTTTGTCCACCCCTCTTTCTCACTGACCCATCACTGACTCACACATACACACACACACACACACACACACCTCCAGAGACACACTGACACTGTTTTGACTTAAGTCTCCTGTAGCCTTGAGATCTGACTGCCTGCTTTGTTCTAGTTCTTGTTAAAACACACATACACACACACACACACTCACACACACACGTGTGGGCATGCCAGAGTTGTCCTGGGACAGGATCATGCTTACGCACATGCACAGATGGATGGCTACTACAGGCATGCGGCACGCACGCAAAAGCCTCTCCGATTGGCCAGCACAGCAGCCACAACAGTGGCCTCGCACGCTCGCAAGCGCGCCCACAGATGCCAGCAGGATTGGGGTCAGCAGGTAACTCTTCTGAGCCCGAGACAGATTATGAATGTCAGTGAGAGTCGCCTGTACGAAGGCATTTTTAGAGCCATTTATTTGGTTGCGATGTTTGGTTGGTTGGTTGCTTGGTTGGTTTGTTGTTTCTTGCTGAAATATTTTCTATCTTCCCTCATGTTTCTGTCATTCAAATGCTTATATCACCACACTGCTGTGCACTTCTGGTTAGACGCCTTCTGCAGTTTGTTACCTTGTACTTGTGACGTGTAATGACACTATGTTCAATCCAATGTAAAGTAATAATTGCAGGCGCAGTCACAGTTATTCCTTGTTATTTTCTTTCCGCTGTGCATTTAGCGCTGTGATTCATAGCTTGGGCGGGCGGACTATTTGTTAACCTACAAAAGGTGACAACTCATTTTTATCCGATTTACTGTTCGCCTGTACGATAACTCTGCATCTTCTTGCCTCCTCCCTCGTCTGCCTCCATGCATCATTTTATCAGCGTTTTCTCCTCTTTCTTCATCCTCCTTCCTCTCTCCTTGTCACCCTTATCTGCTGCCCCCTCTGACCTCCTCCTCAGGCTCCTCCTCCTCCTACTCCTCTGTCAGGACGTGGGTGTCGGGTATCGAGCTGTGTCTCTCCAGCTCCTCGCTCGCCCCCCCCTTCCCCTCTTTTTTTTCCTGACACATGGCACGTGCAAGTCAGCACGCATGGCCCCCTCTGTCAGACACCCCTCACAAAAGGAGGGAGGGGGAGGAGAGGAGAGGAGAGGAGCTCAGGATAGATGCAGCAACACTGAGAGGGCAGGAGAGAGAGAGAGAGAGAGAGTGATGGGATGTGGGGGGGGGGGGGGGAGAGGAGAAAAGAAAGAGAGAGGGTGGGATGGAGCAGGGTGGAGCCCCCCTCATCATTCAATAAGGACGCGCGTGAAAGGAAGGAAAGAGGGTGGGGGCGAAAGGGTGGGGGCGAAAGGGGAGAAAAACATATACCCCCCCCCCCCCCCCCCAAAAAAAAAAACAGTCCACCCACCCCCACCCGAAATGTAGTGCTGGGTCTTTGTGCGAGAAGTCCAAAAAAGAGGCAGAGCAAAAAAAAAAAGAAAAAAAGGCGAAATAGGAGAAGAGGGGAACGAGTTCAGAGAAAGGAAAAGGAGGGAGGGGGACTGCATGAGCGACGGAGGGGTAGGAAAAGGGAAGAGAGAGGAAAAGGAGAAGAGGGGGACAGAGAAAGCAAAACCAGAACAATAGGATGACGTGACGTCTAAAAGAGAGGGGGCTCTAGATTTAGGATGACGGTGCACGAGCCAAGGTCTGATGTCACCCTCGCTCGTGCCGCACTCGCATCAAAGCGACGTCCGGCGCTCGGCTGGATTCAGCAGCGGACATTTTGAAAAAGCGCTCTGATCTGCCGGCACCTCGGCGACACTGAAATAAATGGGCAATGGCCGTCACCTATCAGTGTCTAGCCTAGGGTGCCTCGCTCTGCGACAGATAGAATAAGAAAAAAGACAGGAAAAGACAGGAAAAGGGGAAAGAAAGAACGAGTGGAGAGCGTCGGAGAGTAAAGAGAGAGAGAGGCTCTGCACAGTGGCTTGTTGCCAGCGTTGTCTCTCCCAGGAGTCAGGCTAAGATTAGCTCCCCATATGTTCAAGCTGAGGCGAAGCCACTCTTAAAGGGCCAGCGCCCCCTCTACGGAGACTGCAACGGGCAACTGCACACTGCAGTGCCACAGCACTCCTGCCTGTTAATGTGATTGTGTGTGTCTGAGGTGTTGAGGGGCACGTGGTCCACACACACACACACACCTCACATAATATCAATTAACGCTGGCCCCCATGTAATGAGTCAGAGAAGGGAAAGAGAGCCCTGATGGATGACAGCACAGCGGCCGGCTGGCTCCATCTGGCTGCCTTCCTCCAAGGCCGCCTCTGAGGACGGACGGTGCCTCTCGGTCCATGGCCAGGTTTTCGGTGCAGTTGCGCACCAGATGTGACAGGAGAAGGGCTCAGCTCGCGTTGGAAGTGGAGCGGAGAGGTGGGGAGGGGGAGTGCGGAGATGGTGGTGTTCGTGGGGGGCGGGGGGACCATGACACAGAGAAGAAGAAGGAGGTCTGGTCAGTGCCTTTGCTGTGGGATCACGGTGAGATAGCAAAAGAGATGGGGCAGGGGAAATAATGCCGGCCAGGCTAGGCTAGGCTGGGCCAAGGCTAAGCTATGCTACGCTAGGCTAGGCTAGGCTAGGCTAGTTAGTGCTCATTAAAGGGCCGCTAGGTGTTAGATGCTCCTGTGGCTCAGCGGGTGGGTGCTTCCTTCATTCATTTTTCATTAACTGCGGCAGCTCCGCGGACACCTACAGCATGCTCACGGTATGGAGCTCAGGTAGCACGCCTGAAGCCACTGAGCACACAGTGCAACTGATCCAGAGTTAGCCTAGCTGTGCTAGAAAGAGACATAAGGGTCTGATATGTGATCAAACTTAGGACAGACACAGCGTAGCGGTGGTAGAACTAGACAAACTGGTTTCATCAAAAGGCAGGCATGACAGTGCTGAAATTCATTTCATCAAGTGGGTTTCAGAGCACATTCCAAATGCTTGAGGGATGGTGAAATACAACATCAATGGGTAGACTTTCACTTTCAGATGACTAAGAAATCACCCCACTACAAAAATTTCATCCCACAAAAAGTCATCATCAGCTTTTTTAGTTGCACTTATGCAATTTCAACGGGCCACATATTTGCTGTTCTTATCGGTCATAAAAAGTGCACGCTATCTTCCCACTATCATAACTTAGATATATGCATTTATCTATGTAGGACAGGGCACAGCACAGAACTGAAAATGTTCCAGTTGTTGGGATAAAACATATATATGTTATACATATACATAAACACACACCATTGCACAGAATGTTTATTTCTTTGCTTGTAACACAAGCTGCACTTGAAACTCAATGAGACGAGACAGTTTTGTATGGGGGTTGAGGAAGAAACCTTGACATGGTTACTCTTTAACATGTGGAGACAATGTGCAAAGCTTTGCAACACCAAGAAAAACAGGATGCAACTTTAACTCTCAAGTTAACCCCTTCCCTCCTGTTAAAGATCCTGTTAAGTAACTGCATTAACCTAAGCCTGTGGTGTGCTGAAAAGGGCCTTGGAGTCATCATTTTGCTTGCCCAAATGAGAGCATGTCAATGATCTACTGGAACATGTTTCATTGTGTCTCATGTTAAGGTCTTTGCCAGTTAAGATCTTTCATATATTGAGCATGGTGTGGGCCATACTTACTTTGTTTTCGAACCAGTAACTTATTAAATGCAACCCGAGAAGAGCTCGTATCGAGTTCCACATGAAGCTACGGTAACTGATGAGAAAATAATGGCAGGCTTACTACACAGGCCCCATACCTAAACGCTTCTCCTGCCTGCTTACACACGCACGCGACCGGCACATCACGTGACAAACCTTGAGGGTGGACCACAGCTATAATTACAGTGATGATGTCATGCGCCATTCAGCGTTACTACAGAAACTAGGTCACGGTTAACCCTTTCTCGTCCATTTAAAGGAAACATTTAAAGGTCAAAAATCTCATCTGAGCTGGTATAGTTTACTCATTTTCATGCTGTTGTGTGCCAGTGGACAGTCTATAAAGACACATTCTTTTAAGACAATAACTTCATTATAATAGTCTGATCATATTACATATTCATTAGACTCAACTGACATTAATCTGTTATTAATGTGCACTAAATGTTATGTACTCCACAGCTAAATAAGCAACAACTTCATGTCCTCATTGCAATACACAAACAAGGCCACTGACCTGACACTATAAATAACCTCACCAGAACAGGGACTAAGGAACTGACAACAACAGATACAATTACAAGGCCTCTCTCAAGCTTTTGCACTGTGGTAAAGGTCTGGGTTGACTGTAGCTCAGGGAACAACAGGCTCTCTCCCCAGCTCTCTAGCAAGAACTCCAAACCAAATGTTTAGTCTGTCCTGGACATAAATGTGGGCTTGAAGGTACTATCTCGTGCCAAGCCATATAGGCCTGTTATTTGCAGAGGGTTGAGCTGAGGAAAAGCACTCCACTGCACAAACAGGAGATGATGCAGGCTTCCTGGACAACCACAAACACCACCACCACCATTTCGCAGGCACCTCTTTAGCAAACCCAAGGCAAAAAAAAAAGAAAACACAGAGGCGTGTACATAGAGTTGTAGCATTCTTGCTAATCCTGTCGTGCACGGCTCAATGCCCTGCCTTCAAGGACAGTATATCGTATTTCCATGACATTATTTGACTGACGGGAGCACTTGGTGGAAGAAACGATGGCAACGGAAAGCAGAGCAGGGGAGGTCTGGGGTTAAGGTTTGACCGCAGCTTAAGGACGCGCAAGTTACAGCATGGAAAACTAACTCAGAAGCCACAAACTAATTAAAAAACGCACAAAAAAAAGACTCTCTGGTAAGCACTTCGGCTATCTGTGGCTCATTCACCCTGCTACCGCAAAACCTAAATTCTTCAGAAGGCAAAACAGCGTAGGGCAAATGTCGGCAAAATATTCATACGACACAACTCAAAAACAAAACAAAAACTATCCGACGTTTCAGCACTGTGTTTTTGTCACAATGACGCCACATACCCAAACACAACACCCCATCGAAGGTAATTTCCACCTAGGCTCACAGCTGACAGAAAGCTGCTTAAGTGCTTTGCCGGCTCTGCCGACCTGAGGCCAGTTTGAGAACCCACAATGTCACTGCTAAAGCGCCAGACAAACAGGTCGAAAAACAGAGCAGTGAAATGGACAAACAAGCCAGCCAGGTTCGAGGAGCCTAATGCATGGCTAGGAGCCGAAGATGTCCGGTCGTCGAACTAGACGAAGTGTGCCAATAGAAGGATGATTACAGCGGTTCAGGCTGCATTCGTTCCTGCCGTCCGAGTGAGCCGGCGCTGTGCGATGTGCCTGCGGCATTGTTAGCGCGCGTCTGCCGACAGAGAGAGCCGCCGCTCTTCACCACTGTTTCGCGTAGCGGAGGGGGCGGATGGATGGGTGGGTGGGTGGGTGGGGGGGGGGGGGGGGCGAGAAATGTCTCTTCTGCTGCTACGCCAGTCGAGTGCTACAGGTTACTCCAGTCCATACGCCCGCCACCACGTGCTTTCTCGTGCACACACAGACTCAGTCACACACACACACACACACACACACACACACACACACACACACACAGACTCAGTCACACACACACACACACACACTCTCAGGCACGTGCTCGCTCTCACAGACCCAAACATTGCCGTATGCGCATGCGTCTGTGACCTACTAACTTTTACTCCCTTTGCCTCGCCTGACTTGGAAACTTTGTTGGCAGGACTGCCCTACGACACCCCCTCACCACCCCCCCAACACCACCACCAATCTCCACCCAACCACCCACCCCCCCACCGACACCCCACCCCCCCCTTTCGGCAGCACCTCTACCTCTGCCCCCCCCACTCAGCTCCTGAGTCAGACTGAGTGAGTGAGTGAGAGAGCGAGCGAGAGAGAGAGAGAGAAAGACAGAGTGTCGGCCCCGCTCCTCCCGCCTCAACCCCAGCGCATACACACATACCTCACGCGCCTGCCTGCCAATAGGCGACGAGCCCGGGACTCTTTAAAGCAGGGGCCCGTCTTCTTCTTCGGCGCCCGCTCTACTGCGAACACGCCGCGCCGTAGCCTGCTGCGATACAGCCCAACACAGCGTAGCGTAGTGCAGCACCACACTGACTCATCACCTGCCCGTTAAAACCCCATCGCCACGGCAGCCGCCATCGCCACAAACAAACAAACAATCTGACCGATAAACTGTTGTGTAACAGGTGAGGTGAGACTACACATTCTGCATCAACCACAGAGGCACGAGGACCTCCAGAATCTTCAGGAATCTTTGACCTGTCTGATTTAAAAGCTAAGTTATGAAAAGACATCCACCTCTTTGAGGTCTACGAGCTTTCCTCTAAAACAGACTTCATCTCAAAGGCTAATGACTGGCAACATATACAAACAAGAATCTCCATGTGAACAGCTTGAGTCCAACAACCGCACACACACACACACACACACAGGTGGTGACAGTCATTCAGTAGCCACACAGCCTTTCACCAAATGACTTGTCTTCACACATTCTCCTCAGCCTACGGACACACACCAGGGACAGATGACAGGCAGGCTGTTTGACTGGCACCCCACAGAAAGGGACACAGGGACCACAGACGTGTCCTCCGCAGTCCAAATAAAACACACACACACACAATCACTCTCACTCTATGTCTTTTTTTTCTCTCTCGCTATCTCTCTCTTTCTTTCACAAGTCTCACTGAATGCAGTATTTTCTTAGCCCAGCTGGACTCAAGTCACTCACTCTCACCTCTTCTGCCAGATTCTGGATTAGTGGCCGGGCTTTTATGTCCTCTTCAAAATATCCCACCTTAACAGCAGGGGAGAGAAAGAAAGAGAGGAAGAATAGGGATCAATAAACTGGCTAATGACAGCAGCCTGGTCTAATACAGCACAGAAATAAAGACAATACTGACAATACTTAGCTCTCTGATATTTCTATGTATTAACATGTCATTGTACAAATACATTTGTAATGAATGATAAATAATTTAGCATTTTCATGATATGAGAGCTGAAATAATTAGTCACACACACGCACACACACACACACACACACACACACACACACACACACACAGCTGACACGTTTCCTCTCTAAATTATGTAATGTTTCACCATGAACATTCAGGTCTCATCAGTATCAAGTTTAGGGCTTTCATCATGAAATACAGACGAAGCTCAACTAAGCCTTTCCTTTGGAACAAACTGTCTCAGCCTTCACAGTACCCTCTGCACTCAAGCTCTGTTAATAATTCCTCTTCAAAATTACATTATTATGCTAAACATAATCATGTTAGAATAAAATGTACAGTTAAATGACATTTTTTTACAGTTAAAAATAATTGCTACAATAATTAGCAGGCTGGCAGTTAAAGGTAGCTTCTTCTGTCTGGCTAGTTAATGTGCCGGTTCTGTTTTGTCTCTGACTCACCCCCCTCCTTCATGCCCCCTTTCCCAAATAGCTTACCCCCCCCCACCCCCCGACTGCCTCCCTTGCCATGGCTAGCCCTGTCTATCAGTGCCTAGTAATTAATATTTACCCACGGAGACAATCTGCCTTCTTCTGCTCTCCGACGACTTGTGGTATCCCCATCAGAAGATGACTGGCTTCTGCTCTCGTCTCTCTGGGCTTCACTATCGCTCTCTCTCTCTCTCTCTCACTTTCTGCCCCCTTTCTTCTCTCTCTCTCTGTCTCTCTCGTTCTCTCTCTTCTTCACTCCTTTGCGCTCTGTAGTCTGTTTCGGTCCATTCAGGAAGCCATCTTGTGTTTTTTATTCGTGTTTTACATTGGTGAGCTCGCACGCTCTCTCTCTCCCTCTCTCTCGCTCACTCGCTCCCTCCCTCCCTCTCTCTCTCACTTCCTCCCCTTCACCAATAGGTCTACCACATACACACAGGGGATTTTTTTTAAGCCCGTGTGATCGCTATCACTGCTGCGCTATGGAGTTCTCCTCCCACTCTCTCTCTCTCTCTCTCTCTCTCTCTCTCACTTAACCCCCTCCCTTTTTTCTCTCTCTCTCTCTCTCTCTCTTAGTCTTTCCAGCAAGCAAAAAAGCTAACTGCATACGTGATGTGAATGCCCCCCGTAACCCCCCCCGCCCGCACTTGCACTCACTCACTCTCTCCCTCTACACACACACACACACACACACACACACACACACACGCACACACACACACACACACACGCATGACGCAACGTCACGCTACAGATAGCACACAAAGAGAGCCAAACCACCAATCAGGGGCCAGGATGAGCTCTGCTGCTAGGGTGAAATACAGGCAAGGAGAGAAAGAGAGTGAGAGAGAGAGAGTGAGAGAGAGAGAGAGAGAGAGAGAGAGAGAGAGGGAGAGAGATAGAGAAAAAGAGAGAGAGAGAGAGAGAGAGAGAGAGAGGAAGGGAAAGAGAGAGGGAGAGTACACCATACAGCAAAACTGAGCTAGAGGGATATTGGAAAAAAAGAATGGGGGGTTGGTGACACAGTGTGTGAGCACATGTATCCATAAAAGACCGACAGAGAGAGAGAGAGAGAGAGAGGGAGAGACAGACAGAGAAAGAAAGAGAGAGAGAGAGAGAGAGAGAGAGAGAGAGAGAGAGGAGCAGAGAAAAGAGAAGAAGAAACAGCGAGAGCGTGAGGAGAATGGAAGGTGGACTAGGAGGGGGAAGGGACTCTCTCTCTACGGCTGTCAATTATCTCCTTGGGCTCGGCTTCCCTAAACAATGCCTCTGGTATGTGGCATCGCTGAACACCATCTGTGTCACGGCTGCCTGCAACAACCGGACCGGACTGGACTGCACTGCACAGTGCGGAGAGCGCGGTGCAGCACAGCACAGCACAGCACAGCACAGAACAGCACAGCACAGCACAGCACAGCACAGCACAGAACAGCATAGAACAGCATAGGTTGGAATGGCACGGCACGCTTTAGCTCGCACGCCGCCTGTGTGTGTGCACCACGGCACGACCAATCAATGTCACCGACACAGTAACACACACACACACACACACGCACACGCTCTCACACTAGGATCTGACACCATCGTTGCGTGTAGAAGACAAAAGAGCAGAGATCAAGGACACACACACACACACACAGCATGTTAGTCTGGTCTGATCTAAAGATAATCTTAGCCCATGTGCAGGATGCAGTAGCACAGCGCATGGTGGAAAGGTGTCAGCTTAATTATTTATTGAAGATGAAATAACGTTTAAATGCCATATCATTTTTTGTTGTTGTTTTGTGACTGAGAGCACAAACACCTTACAGAAAGATTAGCAAAATAGGCCTTCGAGAACATCTGTGAATCTTCATTTGAAGCAACATACATTTTCTTAATCAAATTAAGTTGATGCTTGGCATATAAAATGTTATACAAATATACTTAATTTCCTTCAGGATCAATAAAGTAACTCTGCTCTACTCTACTCTAAATTATCTTGACTAAACCTGACTTTAATGACAATGTTTATGAATGAATAACAACACCCTTTCCAATCAACACAGTAAAAACCTCAAAACTCTTTGTTACCATGCAATCATTATGGCTTTTCAGCGGGCAGACTTCTTGGCGCACATGACTACATACCAGACATACTTCAAAAGTTTACATGGCTGGGAATGTTTTTTTTTAATGCTTTCGCTGATGTTTGTTAATGTTGGGTTGAGAATTAGAGTGCGATGAGTTTTGGCATTTTGCAAGAATGAGTGGAAACAGAATGTGCAGGCTGTCGGCAAACCTGCCCCACTGGAGCTCAAAGGAAGCAGATTATCAGTCAGCACTATTGGAAGCCACTCAGTCGCTGCCAGGCAACAGCAGCTATTGAGATTCCACCCACACCTGCCAACATTGTCCTTGATTACAATCTCCGGCTGGAGGGGGGGCCGGGAGGGGGGGCTGGGGGGGTGTTTGAGGGGGTTCGGGGGTGGGTGGGACGGTGGCACGTCACTTTTTACTCAGCCCTCTCAAGAGCCAACTGATGGCAACGTGCCATGGATAAGGAGGCTCACACAACCCGCCCTAAAATCCCTCTCCAAAAGAAACGGGACAAAAAGTCTCATTACAAACAGTCGTGTATGTGCTTGCACTTGCATTCGTTCAGATGTTAAGTCACTAGGCACTTGAGCAAACAGCACTGGTGAAATTGGAAAGAACTAAACAGCAGAGTTTCTGTAAAAACAACTAAAATCCGCTGTTCAGGTACAGCTTTGGACTAGAGCAGGTGTAGCATAACAAAGACCTAAAAAAAAAATCATGGGCAAAAAACATTTACTAGTCAAGGAATTTCAAACATGCTCGCAATCTCGAGGGGAAACTTGGAGACTCTTTTTTTTCTCTTCTTGGACAGTGAAAAAGGAAGAAAGAAAGAAAGAAAGAAAGAGTGGTGTGAGCAGGGGAGGCACGTGGGGTGGGGGGTGGGCAGGCGCTGGTGTGACACAGCAGTCAGGATGCCTCCGAGCGTGGGAACTCCCGAGCGCTCACGTCACACGCCGTGCCAAAGTGTGCCGGGACGCGTGCATGCGCGCTCGCAGACGTCAGCCAGCCAGCCAGCCAGCGAGCCACTCAGCCAGCCAGCCAGCCAGCCGCCGAGGACAGTGGAGAGAAGAGCTAGAAAGAAAAAAAACGAGAGAAAGGAGAGCGAGCGCCGGCGTGCGTCTGCCGCGGGGAAGACCAGCAGTTTGCAGGCGAGCACGGTCAATCCCAGGAACGCGAGGGCCACCGCTATGTCGGAAACTGCTGATTGGACTTAATGCGGCTTACAAATTCGTAGCATTTCCATGCTTTGACATACTATCCCTTCCCTTGTGTTCGCCTCTACCCACACTTAAGTCCTGGAGACAGGTCTGCGATTTTCTCACTTGCATTGCAAATCACTTCGACTGTCTGAATGATGCGGTGATCCGTCTACGTATGCCCAGGCAGACAGTAAATCCCTTTTCAGAGACTCTGTGCATTGCTCTTATGTGCGGACAAATGACAGATTAGTGCTTGGTGACAACAACAGAAAGACCTTCAACTCACAGCCTTGCCTTGCCTTGCCTATCCGACTGATTAAACCCTCCTCCCTCTGCTGAAAACACACACACACACACACACACACAGAATCCCAGACATTCACATACAAACACACAATCAAATCAACGGTCTGAGGCGGAGGGCGAGGACATGCTTGAGCTCGTCGCGATAACGAGCTGAGAGAAAACCCGACCCCTTGAGTGTGTGCCCAAGCGCAGAGAAAAGGGCCGGAGTGCCACCGTAATTACAGCTGAATAACGAGCCTTCATTAAGATGCTCCTCCCCCCATTTTCACACACCTCCCCACTAAGCCACAGTCTGCTACCTCTAACACCTACCCCAAACAACCCCCATACCCCCCCCCCCCCCCCCACACACACACACACAAAGGGCTCAAACACAAACTCAGCCCCGTCTGCTTGTCCTCTGTGTCTGACACCCCAACAAGCCCACCACACTCCTGCAGAGCTGGCACTACTTATTGTCGAGGACCAGCTGGCCACAGAGATTATTCTGTGCCGTAGCAGGACAGCAACACAAAGTTAATGCTACATAATACCAGTGCAGTGATGGGTTTCAGTCTGACTGAAATGGGTAGGATTTGCCAACTGACAAAACTCCAAATCCATTTGAGAGATGATCGAAATGGAATTTTATTGAAAAGAGGGGAAAACAATAATTACATTTTTTTTTTTAGCTTAAGATGTCGCCCACAGCCATGAGACAATGTGGGTTGAGATTTGAACTCAACAGTCAAAATAAATTCCTAACATCTAGTCTCCTGAAGCAATGCAGGGATTGGCTGAAACGGCTTAAAGCTCAGTCCAAAACCCTATGTTTACCATGTATAGATTCAGGGCTATATGTTGGTCCAACAAGTACACAGTTTTAACACGCTTTAAAGTCAGCATGTTTGGGAGTTAACTCCAGCACAAAACCACAATTTTCATGATTTATTACATAAAATGTCAGTGTCAGTTGGACAAATTAACAACTACTAAAACATCCCTTAAGATGTCCACAAAGAGTTCAGACCTGCTGTGCGTGTATCTACTGTGCTTGTCGGGCGACCTACAGAACTGGCCTAGCATGCCCCCACTGGGCGAAAGCGGAATAATTACACGTGGTTGCCAAGTGATGGTGAGTCGGCTGCTGCTCCCACACAGGGGTCACGTCAAGGGGAGGAATGAGACACGGCCACTCTGATGAGTACAGTTAGCGCTCCAACCTAGCTTATTGTTCCTTCTGCCTATCAATCATGTGCCTTTACAACACCATCAAAAAACCCTGCCTAAAATACCACATATTTGACATATTTCCCAAGAGGCAAAAATCAAAGCTGCAGTGATGTTTTTTTTTAATCATTTTTTTGTGTTGCTTGTCTGTGTCTGCTTGTGTGTGTGTGTGTCTGTGTGTGTGTGTGTGTGTGTGTGTGTGCATACTCCAGTCCCTGCTGCTGAAGGTTAAGGGGTCATTGTGTGGGAGGCATGGAGAGTGGGGGATGGGCAATTCCATTTGCAAAGCACCAGAAGCAATGAAGCCACTCCAGTCAGCACGCCCTGAAACACAGCCTGACCTCCTAGCACAGATGCAGTAAGCTGGGTTAGGTAACGCGCAACACTGGCTGAGCAGCTTCTGACCAACCAATCAGAAAATGACAAAAATTAGCAATAAGGGATCTGTTGTGTATAAGACTAAATGGTCGTAAGGCATTTCAAATATTTAGATGACTTTTAGATGATGTAAGGGACTAGGAATCACATTTAAAGCAAATAACATTTAAAGCAAAGACTTCTGCACGCACACCCACACTCACACACACACAAAGCAGTGCTTTGCTGGGACACGAGTGCTGTTAGTCTCTCTAATTAAAATAGCTTAAATAGCTTGAGTGCGCATCTGGTGAGAAGCATGACCAAAAAAATGCCTGTAAGATTAGCCACATTTTCAGCTATAACTACGGAAGTCTGTCTTTAATTAGGCGTGCCATGCATTCAACTGAGACATTCAACCTAAATAATTCACACAGCCCACAGCAAGCACTCGCTTGGGTGGACAGAGCTTCTCAGGAAGAGAAAAGAGAGGAGCTTGGAGGGAAGTGAGGGCTTCCTCAGGCCTCCTGTCTTGTCACCTTTCCCCCGTTTTGCCCCCCTGCTCGGTTTCCATCTACCCCAAGAGGGGGTACGAGTGGGTTCCTGCCCCCAGGCCTCCTCACTCCACTCCACCCAGGATTCACTTTCGTCCCTCTGCCCCAAGACCACCTCGCTGCAGACTATTTATTTACAGTCCTCCAGTCTTCCTACCTCCCTGCCCCCGCCCAACCTCTTTCGTCTCATCTGTCTGCCTCTCTCTCTCTCTCTTTCTGCCCTTTCCTCCCTCCCCGGCCCCAGGTCAGTCTCCGCCTACTGTCTGTCCTTGTAGGGCCCCCGAGGGTCAGAGAAAAGAGAGAGAGAGAGAGAGAGAGAGAGAGAGAGAGAGAGAGAGAGAGAGAGAGAGAGAGAGAGAGAGAGAGGAGAGAAGGGTATACAAGCAGGCTGGAATAACTCTGGAACTCTGAACAGATCAGGATACCTGTGTGTGTGTGTGTGTGTGTGTGTGTGTGTGTGTGTGTGTGTGTGTGTGTGCTCTAGCACCTGAGATCCCTGTGAAAGGAGTGACCCTTTGTATCCAGCGGGATCAAAAGCTAGGCCATTTGAACTTCTCCTCTCAGACAAAACGCTGCCCTCAAGTCTGTGGCTCTGTTTTGAATAAACAAAAAACTGCTTTGTCCGGCATTGCCATCTGCCAAAGAGCACAAACTATGTATTCAAATCAATGTCCATGCGAACCCAACATCACCCAAAGGACAATCGATAATAAACCAGCTATTTGACAGAAAGTCAGCTACTCACTAGCAAAACCCTCCAGCACTTAGAGTGCTCGCTTGTGCAGTTTTCAGAAATGCTGATGACAAATTCTCAACGACAGACTAGAAATACCTGCTGACAGGTTATTACTCCGACTGGTTTATAACTGCTGAGCTAAGGACAGATCCTCCTCTCAGCCGACCCACAACAAGCATGGATACACATACACAGGGTATGCTGACTGTCTTGCCCTTATATGGATACTGTGCTATGCAGACCAACCGATTGATCAACAGAGGGACTAACATACATGCCAGTTGATACACAGGCTTTCTTGTTACTTCTGTGATCTCAACTATAGGACTAGGACCTAGTTGTTGAGAGAAAGAATACCACAGCACAGCACTTTAGTATGACAGCAAGATAGTGACAGCCACCAAAACCATCAGAACAAATAGTCCATAAATATGCTAAAAAAGGTACAAACAGATATCAGGAAGTACAGAACAGGAAGTAGGTAGCAGAGGATAATGCATGTTGAATAAAAATTAAAGAGCGTTGATACCATGGTGTATAGCCATGAAAGAAGGAGAGGGGGGTGCTTTTCAAAAGCTGAACTAAAGAGAGCCCTTGTTTCCCTTTTCTAGAGTGGAAGTGAGTCAGCTCCTGAGGAAGCTTTGACTGTTAAAAACCAACAGTTCAAATAAAAACTTGAGGAATTTGTGTTTACACTTACAATAAAGATGTATGTACCAAATAATTTCATCACATGATTACAAGAGTATCGTTTTTCTCATTCCCTTCTGTGCAAAACATTTTTGTTAATAGACAGGTACACATTAAACACTGATATGGTCAAATATGTTCTACCAGTATGTGTTCTACAAATAATGGCTATTTTCCAGGAAAGTAAATGTCCACCCTCTTCTCTAGGTCAGTGCACCAGGGTTTTGAAGGACTCAGTACCTTGGTAGTAAAAAAAATCCCTACGTCATTAAAACAGTCAGCACTGCATCAAACACTATTATGTCTTTACTCCCAAAGGATTTTTCGTGATGTCCGCAATAATTTCAATCCAAAAACACTTCAGACACATGACTTTCTTACAATGTCAAAAAAGCACAAGAATTGGGTGTGACAGTGTAACTCATAATCAAGGCCATCACCCAGCACCTAATGTGTGGTGTTCATATGGAAACGGTGACTAGAATGTGACATCCATCATGGCCAATTCTGAGAGAATGCTGACACTTTGGTAGACATTGGTTTAAAGGAGCTGGGATATGAGTCATCTCTGACTGTGAGTTTGCCACACCAAGGCAACAGAGACGTGTTGGGACCTGAGAGATGAGGAATGTTAAGGGTGGACCCGAGCAAAAAGGATGACAAGGGGCCCTGTGAGTGAGGTGACGACTGGATGCAACTTATTTACCGCTCTTTGTAGCCCAAGTAGCCCAAGTTGCACTGTACCACACCTATCAAAGAAGCTTTCAGGATGGCACAACCCTTGATGTTTAAAGCTTCATTTTGAGTGGCCTGCTTAACAGTAGCCCAAGTTGCACTGTACTGCACCTATCAAAGAAGCTTTCAGGATGGCACAACCCCTGTTGTTTAAAGCTTCATTTTGAGTGGCCTGCTTCAGGCAGATTTATGCTTCTGCGTTGACCCTTGCTAATGGCTACACTAACACTCCCACAGCAATGCTCCTACATAAACCCATTTGAAGTTCTTTGTAGAGTTGAATACACTGCAGTGTCACTATGCAATTTAACACTAAAACGGTTTCTGAATGGTCAATATGCCTCCATGACACCTTCTTAGTCCTGCATCTTGTTTGTCTACCTGCCTACCTGCCTACTGACCCACTAGTTGCAGCAGCACACTCCATAAACTCCATAAAAAGTTAGAATATCAGTGGAATTTGGCTTTTTCTTGCATAGATGCAATACCTGGAAGTGATTAATAAGCTAAGCCAATAGTAGTGTAGGAAAGCAGATGCGTGCAATATGTTTGATCTGTTTTGCAATGTGTATTATGTGTATGCTGCTAAACACCTTAATTTCCTTCGGGATCAATAAAGTAGCTCTACTACTCTACTCTACTAGTGTGTTTGGCTGAACCTGTCAAATCCACACATTAGTTGACAGGACATAGTTTAATTGCTAATGCCAGACACACACATTTTTTCCTCTTATCATAATGTTAGTTTGAAAAGTGTCACATTGGTGTCGTGAAAACAGCATGATAAACCACGGGATTGTTTGCAAGGAGAATGGGAGAGAGAAATGCATATCAGCACGTTAACAGCACATTTCTATATGCTGATAGTTCTAAAAATCACACTTTCACTATCGCAAACTAGAAATGGCCAGTTGCTGACCTCAACCAGACTTACTGTTACCTTTGCAGAAAGGCAATAATTGTGCTGGGGACGTGTCAGGGTATGTGTGCATGTAGTCTATAATTCATACACCCCAGTTAAATGACATCATCTTTTTTCCACTGCAAGCTAGCCAATGTCTAAAATGTATGCTCTACTAAATGCAAGAAACCACTTCCTGGCTTGGTAAAGTTTTAGGGTCTGCTGCCAGGGGTTTCTTAGTGTTACTGCCATTGCAGTCTTGGCTTAGCTTGCCAAGTGAAATGAAAAAGAAGCCCTAACATATCTTTAACCCTTTAAGACGCACCCCCTATTATAACTTTGTTGTTACCAGAATGGCAATGACGAAGTTGTAATGTGTTACCAAAGACTTTCTGTAATGTCGTAGTAATGTTGTAGTTACGTTTTTTTCAGTCACAGCAAGTAGTAGTGCTGGCGATACAGTGACCGCTAAGAGATTAAAGACATTGGCCTGGTATAACAGGTATAACGTTAATAAAAATGTTGCCGGGCTATCTACTAGATCACAATGTCTACCATAGCCTCCTTAACACTTCCTAAAACCACACATGGATACCTTCCAGTGTACCCTACCAAGCTAAGATGAGGTCATTACACCATGCTGTTTGACTGGCATACACAGACAGCAAGTAACACATCAGTTGCGTTATTGTTATTGTTATGTGCATCTATGTCTCTACAGTATGCACTGTGAACATTATATCATGTCTGGTAATCATCCACTGACAAAGACTCTACAGGCCCTACGGGCACTTTGCCATTTTACGTTAGAAAGGGCACTATGCCATTTTACAGTAGAACATATGTGCACAATCATATTACCATGTAATAACAATAAACGGTGGTAATTATTATGTTACAAATCTTCTTACTAAATGTTTGTTTTCACTGCAGAGTTGTGTATAGCTAGTAATTAACAGGAATATATTCTACCTGTTTTAGCATATTTTAACCTTCTTTATATTTTAACATTTCAGTGTTAAAGCTCTGTGGAATTTCAGCATTCACTAAAATGTTTTTTGGTTCGTTGTCTTGTTGTTGGAGAGACTTGCCTGTGACAGGAACGATGCCCATTGTAAAATCCCATCTATGTCCTCAGTACTTTTCAAAACAAACTGATGCCCACAGTTTTACTAACATGCAATAACTTGATTATTACTTAGTTTGTACTGTATTTTACATGGGATAGCGTGTTTTTTCTTAGTGAAACTCCAGTTACTCACCTCCCAGCTGCTGGCTTTCTTCTTGAGCTGGTCGCACTTGCGCAAGGTGC
The DNA here is from genome assembly GCA_027475355.1 of Coilia nasus. Classification (NCBI taxonomy): domain Eukaryota; kingdom Metazoa; phylum Chordata; class Actinopteri; order Clupeiformes; family Engraulidae; genus Coilia; species Coilia nasus. Next base: position 13,437,047 of record CM050217.1, read on the forward strand.
AAATCTGGTGGCCTATTTTGCGGTTCAGGCAGTTCTTGCAAGTGCCGCAGTTCTCTCTGCGCAGGCAGGGGCCGCACACGCCGCATCTCTTGCGCTTCTTCTTCTGCTGGACCGCCGCCCCACTGGCGTCCTGGGCCTCGGGCGGCGCCGCGGGGAAGAAGCCCCCGTTTTGGTGCTCGCTCTGGATGTACTCGGCCAAGGGAGACACCACACCCACGGCTCTGCCCCGCAGAAGGACCTTGGCATCGTCTTCATCCAGGGAGAACTCGTAGATGTCCTGCGGTGGGGGGCCCGGCCCCCCCCTCAGCCTGTTCATGCTGCAGATGCTGGTCCTGTCCGAGCCCCCGCTGGGCTGGTGATGTGTCAGGGGCAAACGAGTGTTGACTACCCTTTTGAAGGCCCTTCAGTCCAGGGTTTGTCCACTAGGTTGGAAGAGGGAAAGGCAGCTCCTGAGCTACAGCTGACTTGAGTCAATGCAGAGTTGAGCAGGGGAGCTTAGGTTTGAGGGTGAGCTGTCTGCTTCTGAAAGCCAGTCCGAGCCATGCTATCAATCACCCGGATGCCCAGGTGGATAGAAGAGGTCCAGGTCACTGGAAATGCAGAGCATCTTCATACAACGTCACCTAGAGTGATGTGCAAAGGTCCATCTAAACCTTGATGTGTGTGTCATGACAGTCACTAAAATCGTTCTGGTCTCCAAAACCAAAGAGGCTGTTATGAGGAACAAAACCAAAAGGGAGAAAGCAACAAGAGACAAATGATTAATTCATTGTGATCTATACGCAGAAATGCATATTGCCAGGACCAATGTGAATGTTTTAAACTGTTCAGGTATTTTGTTTTTCTTTGTTTCACAAATCCCCTCCACCCCTTTGAAGTCACTGAATAATTTCGTGACATGAGATTCATTATTCAGCTATAACCATAAAAATAAAGCTGGTTTTAAATAACCCCTGAAGCCATTGCCCTCTACAGGGTTGACTAATGCGACAGAGCACCAGACAGTGGACAGATGTCTTGTCGGCGCACTGAATCGATGGCTAACGCTACGTGCAATGTGTGAGAAAATGTCAGGTTATAATGGCGAGTCCCCACGAGGAGGGCTTTGTTTGCCCTCTTTGCATGAGAAAGGGCTTTCGTTCATACCCGCGACGGCTGGCTTTGTTCCGTGCTAGGAAGCTCCAGTCAACCGTCAATAAACCGAAATATTTTAACTGTGTCTATAAAAACTCGCCGTAACTGCCCGCATGGCACACTACATGACTTAAAAACTCTGGAAGATAGCTGTATCGTTATAGGCACGCCCTTATCGTTAGCTTGACCGTTTTGTGGAATAAGATGATGAAAAGGCATCATAATCGCCTCCTCAGCGGTGAACAGCTTGTCAGCGACTCCAAGCCGCCCTCAAATACAGGCTACAAATCTCTATTGTTTTGCATGCACACAAATACCAAAGTAATACAACTAACATAAGCATAAACTAACTAAAATTAAATGAAAAAAAGTTTCAAAAGTTTCAAGTTTCTCTATCTACTGATTTGATCCCGAATAGGCTAAATGACGGTTAAAAAAACCGTCTGCCACTTTTAAAACACTATAACGCTGCAACATGGTAACACACCTGTCAAAAATTGTAACTTCAAACTTATCAATTGAACGGTATAATAAAGGATGTGTTAGGCTGGGTAGACACTTGAGATACCTTCGCGTGATACAAGCATGCGCTTGGCGCTCCAAACACGTGGCTTATTCAGCACTTTATCCTACCGGCTCTTTAACCGGCGACAAACACAAGAACAAGATACAACCCTGTACAGCAATCTCACTAGTCATACCGTTAATAGAAACTGCTGCCACACTCACTAACGCATAACTGTTTACACACAGGTGATAATGTTGCCCATGTTTGTTTGTTTTCTACCCAGGGGGAGAGAAATCCGACACATCAGCAAAGCCCCCTCCTCTACTTTGAGACAACACCACCCCAGGGGAGCAAGCCCACTGCAGTAATAATCAGGAAGGCGCCTAAAATAAAAAAAATGTTTAACTATGATAACACGACAATTCCTCAAGTCCACATATTACTTCGACAATCCACAAAGCAGTTGTTAACATAAGTACCCCAATAATCGTCATTAACTATGCTAAGGAACTCACCAGGGGCTTTATCTGATAACATTAACTGTTGTTAGCGATGTGTATTGCGCTAATTGCTGTGGGAGCTATCACTTTCACTGGAGGAATACACATATCACGTTTTCTTTAACAGGCAAACTCTATTTGCAATTAGATAGTTCATTAAAGATATGCACAAAGATAAACATTTTTCCTTCAAAATTTTATATACATATGTATTAATAGCCAAAGTTACCATAATAGCTTACATACCAAGAGTTGACAATTTCTTACAGCATGATCAGTCCGCAAAAGTTCGGTTAAGGCATTACAATTCGACCTCAACAAGTGTCCAGGTCGAAGAATTAGAGGGTAAAACACAGTTAAATACTTCTGGTGTAGTCCACATGAATTTGACAAAGTTTAGCTCCTGGACACTTTATTCCAGACAACTAAAATATATATATATATATTCGCTACAAATAACGAGCGACTAAAATAGAAACAATCTACTTTTCCCTAGGTCGTGTTAGTCCACGACCCTCTGAAGAGTTAAAAGACGATGAAGAGGAGGAAGAAAGGAGACGAAAACGTTGCTCTGAGTTTTAAGTGATCAGTAAATTGCGGAGTGGAGTTCAATGGGTGCGCTGGAATGAGGGGGTTAAATGTCTGAGCCGTGACGTCATCGCCAAAAATTAAACGTCATGTGTAACTCTTTTGGTTATGTCTGTGATTAGGTTGTTGTGTTGGTAGGCTAGAGTCCAGTTTTGGCACAATATTACCATATATATAACCACTTTAATATTCAATTAAGATCGTCAGACTCAGTTTGACAGGAACAACTTCTTCAACAGTGGAAATGCTTTTGACAGTTCTGCTACACTGATGCATTTACTGACAAGAACGTTTCTAAGCCTTACATCCTGTGACTATTTTACATGGTAAAAACTAGGTTTAGGGTTAGAATGGTGTGCATACCTTCACCATACCTAAGGAAATACATGATAGCATTCCATGGTAGCTTTATACTTGCTGGAGGTAAGCCAGTGGCACTTGTCAATTCCCAGAAATTCTCAAATCTCTTTAGTCACAGGAATAAATTAATTCTCAGTAGTCACAGGAATACATACGTTTCAAAACAGGATAAAAATCATATCAAAGACATCCACATCAAGAAATAGTGCAATCTGCAGTTCCGCCATAAAAAGCAATCATAATAAAAAAGCATTTTGACATTTGCACTATAAAATTGCTTTAAAAAGATGTCCGGTAAATGTAAATATCACAGGAGTTGTGGTTTAAAAAAAAACACTGAGAACGCTGCGTCAGTTTTCATTCTTTTATTTCATAGCACTGTAAAACCATTTGTATTTACTGGACAAAATAAAAGGACAAAAACAAAACCACCTCATTAACACAAAACACAAAGATACAGCATTCATTTCTAGGCATCCTGCCACTGATGTGAAAGCAGGCACCTTTTCAGTGCATTGCTACGCAGAGAGTCAGACGGACAAACATTAGTTCACTGGCAATGAAATAAGGAGGTCCTCTGAAGGTCAGCATGAATAAATATAATGCATATTACTGTACTCCACCTGTCCACAATGAGCGGTGGGGGGACTGTGACATGGAAATGTCTTTTGCACTCAACCCTAAACTGCACTTAACATAGAAGACTACCACTGGAATGTACATTAAGCATTGAGAATCCTGTCATTTGGAATTATGGACGGATTTGAAAACAAGTTTGTCTTGTATGACAAAATCAATCAAAGGTAATGCAGAGTTTGCATAAGAACAATACTAAGCTTGTAGAAATGATGTTCACGCAAACATGGTCTTCACTGATTCCATGGTCATAGAGTATGGATCTTATGAATAAGTTGACATGATGATAATGTAGTGAAAAAATATCCCCCAGAATGGAAAATATTATTGGAAAAGGCTGATGATAAAGAGCAACAGTGAAAATCAAATCAAGCACATGATAGTAAAACCAGTACAGCTACAATGATGCTCATGTACCGCAAACAAAAGTAACAGGCTTTTTAAGGTGAAAATATCATTCAGGGCAAAACCTAAGCAGGAAGTTGAGGGGAGAAAACCCTACCTGGCCAGAGATCATGAGAGCAAACCGAAGGTGTAAGAGTGAGAGAGAACATTCAGGCATATATTTGTCATGTGTCTCCTTGTAACAGGTTTCAGTGGGAACTTCTGGAAACAGGTACAGATTAATAAAAACAGCGTAAAAGGGAACCCTAGGAAGCAATCATTTCAGGTTTTCACAGCGAAGCCCCAGACCCTGTTGCACCGAGAGGAGAAGCTCTGCTGTGGTGTGGTGGCGTGTGTTTCAGAGCATCGCAAAGATTCCCGACTTTCTGCTTCCCTATTCACTCCTCTACATGCTGACATCAGAGTCTGGACTTTGTGTTAACAATCCTGAAGAGCATTTTTCATCAGGAACATACTTGTTCCAACCCCATGTTGTTTCAATTCACTGCCTGTTTACCTCTCTCATCCACCCCTCATTCCTACCGCGGAAGTGCTGGATCTATGTCCGAACCTGGAACTTGCCAGCTTTGGTCATATACTTAATGCCTTTGAATGGTTTGTACTTCTCTCCATACATGTCCAGTCGGTTCACCTTGAGACCTTTGAAGAAGAAAACAAGTTATTTTTACAATGCAGGTAAAGATAGATAGGTAGGTAAGAAGGTAGGTAGACAGACAGACAGACAGACAGACAGACAGACAGACAGTCAGACAGACAGACAGACAGACAGACAGACAGACAGACAGACAGACAGACAGACAGATAGATAGATAGATAGATAGATAGATAGATAGATAGATAGATAGATAGATAGATAGATAGATAGATACTTAATTGATTCCAGAGGCAATTTATGAAAAGGTAACAACAATAATTAAACTGCATCCCATATTATACAGCCAATAAGAGAGAAGCGATCTAATCAGCAACCATGTTTGGTATCACTGAGAATGCTAAAAACGCATCATCAATCTTGTGGCAACGGAGTGGGAAAGGGAGACGGAGCTCCACTGTGTGGTCCAAAGGTGGAATTGCATCATTGGCTCAAGTTAAGTCATGTGACCTACAGTGTGACATCTGCTGTGTAGATACATAACACAGTGGGATGTTCACCATGCTGTGCTGGTGGATTAACTGCCATCGCGGCGCTACCTGATATGGCCAACTGCTGGATCTTGAACTGGATATTGAAGGTGGGGTTCTCGTCTGGCTTGGAGGCCCCAGTCTGCAGGCTCATGGAACCCTTTAGACTAGGAAGCTTCTGTGGGTTGATTTTCCCAACATCCCATGATAGGAGCTGGAGTAAAACAAAAGCAATGTATGTTTAAATTATGAGACCGCATCCACAACAAATCAGTCCACAATAGCCCATGCAATACATTGCTTATTGACATAAGAACAGACAGCAAAGTAGTGCAGTAATGCAAAGTATATAGCAGTGTTATTACACTATTTATCAATGGAAGTACTGACAGGCAGTTGGATGAATCACCTCCCCACCCTGGCATGGTTTAAAAGCACAGATCATTTCAAAACTCATGAGGCTTTTGAGTGTTTAAGTCTGTTTCTGAACAATGCCTTTATCTGGGTGCCTTATACAGATACATACACTAGCCTGGACTTATTGGCACTGATAGGAACCCGGTAACTAAACTCCCTTACTGAATATATTAGCCACTGGCCCAGTTTGCTAGACTCTCTATATGATCAATGCACCTCTGTCTATGTATAGTTAAGCTATGAATATTCTTTGTTTTACTGTGTGGCCTGCTGTACTTGATCAGGGCATTGAACTTGCACTATGTACTTGCAATGACACTCCCTTGCACTATGATACCATAGCACCAGACTGCACCTTTAACATGTCACAACCTACATTTGTTGGTATGTCGCACAATTGATGTCTTCCTTTGTACTATGTATGTATGTATGTAAATGTGGATGTCAAATGTCTGTATGCCTATGTGTATGTATGTACATATGTATGATAGGTATACGCTACTGGGCACCTTAATTTCCTTTGGAGTAATTAAAGTACCTCTACTCTACTATCTGTACCGTTAGGTTCCCTTGGGTAAAGAGGGGTACCTTGGTGACTGGGTCAAAGGTGTAGGTGCCCTGTGAGGGGTTGAGGTTGACGTTGAGGACTCCGCGAGGCAGCTGGCTGGTCACCAGCACGGACTCCACGGCCTTGCCCATGGTCTGCTTGGGCCCCAGCGTCAGCTCAAAGCGGCCCTGGGAGCTGCCCTCCCTGAAAGTGATGTTGTGCTTCACGTACACTGGAATGGCCACCAGGCTGTAGAGGGAAGACCCCAAAATAACATGATACTGAATGTGATGTATCGCTCCGATTGAATGAGAAGCAACAAAATGAATGAGTGAGTCATGGGGTGAACTGTTAGAATCAACCAAGTTCATGAGGGCTGTGGTGCTTTTTTTCGGTTTCAATTACAACATCAAAGTTCATCGCTTTTGATCCAGGCCGTTGAAGGGATGTCTTTGCGGTTGTCATCAAAGACCAAACCACACAGTCATGAAGCTGTAACAATCTGTGTAGTTTCAATATCTATCAGAATAAGGCATTTCAGCTCTGTCAGTGCAATGTGAAGAAGGTTTTTTCGTTTCCTTGAGTGAGAAGGTAAGTCATGAAACAGTGTTGTTTCACCTGGCATATGACACGGACATCAGACAACCCATGACTTCACTGGGGAAACTCCTGCCACCACAGAAACTTTTTGAAAAGTCATTTTAGTTACCGTAATAAGTCGGTGTGTGTGTGAGACTGAGAAAGAGGGAGAGTAAGAGAATGACTATGATTTTCTACAAGTCAGAGAACAAACACAAGAGCTTACTTCTGCGAGCTGACGTGGTACGAGAGCAGCCGGAAGTTTCCATCCGGAGGAATGAAAGAGAGAATTCGTTCAGCCTCCCAGCGCTTGAACCGCACGCACGGATGGAAACTGACATCATCCAACAGCCGGGGGTTCTGAGAAAAAGCAAGGGAGAGTCCAGCCGGCAGTGAACATGCATGTATAACACAGCTACCTCAATTTTATGGCTCACTGGGCTTCTCACAGTACTTTTTTTTCCAACTTGAACATCTGAGCAACAACAGGAAGGGAGATACACTGCATAATGACATCACCAGCTGATGATGACTAGTCAAAGTAAGGAACATTATTAGGTAGGATGCATTATTGTCACTAGGTACCTCCTGATTCAGTTCATGAAAATAGAACAGGTAACAACTTTATTTTTAGTGAATCTACATGAAACAACATGTAATATAAACCTACACTGTTCATACCTAACACTAACCCTAACCTTCAGACTATGTTACAGTGTAAGTGCATAATGTTACATATTGTTACTTCTTAACTTAGTTACACTGTACCTAATTGATGTAACAGAGACAGTAAAAAAAAGTGTAACCATATAACAATAGTGAGGAATTCTTTTATAACAGTCTTGGAGTCAGGCGTGACACCAAGATGGAGTATTGTTCTGATCAATTTTGGAATGGTAATTGTTTGTTTAATCATGTCGCTGTGTACACCTTATTGTAACAGTTGTGCTGTTACAATTACTACTGGTGAGGAACAGAAGTAAGTGAACAAATTAGTCTTTTTTTCTTGAAATGAACTTTTTTTATGCAAGCCTTAGCTGAACATTGCTATGTTCAACATATACAGTATGTCAAGTGGTTAGACATAAAATCTAACATTGAATGTAGCTTAAGTAATGTGTTTGACATCATGTCTGTGTTCACCATGGCTGAAAATATGTGGGCCTGTTACACAGTCTGGCCAAACAAACAAAACAAGCGCAATCAAATCAGAGATGATAACCTGGTCCCTCATGTGGATGGACTGGGTCATTGGGGGTGGACAGACAGACACACACACACACACACACACACACACCCACCCATGGACAGGGTCATTCCGATACCTGGTCAATCCCCTCGGGGGCACCAGGTAATAAAATGAAGGGAAGGGAAATTATGAATGTGTATGTGCTATGCAATTCAAACTTAAGTGTGCCTGACTGTTGGACAGGTTAGAACCAGAGGACCAGAGTGAGGCCAGCGGATTGAGATCTCACCATGAATGAAAGAGTGAGGTCAGGCATGCCTGTGAGCTTCACACAGGCATCAATTACTCCCTGGATCTCTGCAGTAATAGTAGAACCTGTATAACACACAGTTTAAAGGCAGAAAACACTTTAGACCAATTATTGCAGTGCTGCAGTGCAACTGGGTGAACAAAATTGAGTACTTGCAAAATGTTAAAAAAAAAAAAAAACCCTACCTGACTTGTCAATGATAGCATCAATTTCTTCCACCACATCAAAATATGCCTCATTGTTGGTATACTTCACACCTGTGCGTCGCCATGGCACCACAGAGAGCTGGCCAGTTGGAAGCTGCTCTCCTACATTAGTGCTTCCTGTGTGTAAAAAAAGGATGACAAAAATTGGTTGCAATACTTATTAGGCCATGAAATCCATAATTTCGATGTATTTGTGAACACAGCAGAGTTCCACAGAGCTTAAAGTATTCAAACTGACAAGTCAAGTTTAAGATCTTCATTTGCACAGTACCTATTTGAATGTTGTAACAATTTACTATCACTGCTATCATTGCTTGCTATTGCTACCTTTGCCACTTTAAGCAAGCCGATCTTACACTTTAATGACATCGCTTAAAAAAACACACTGAACACAGAATAACTGCAGAGGCATAATTACTTCACAGCACCATACTTGTGGAAAAGAAAGATAACTATGAACATACCAGTAATAGTGTTGACCACTGTGCGAAGGATAGTCGGAGGTTTGATCAGTTCTTTGAGGATATTGGACTCAGTGGCCAGTGGGAAGCCATTGTCAAGCATCTCCTCCAGAAGCTCATAGACAACAACTACATTGTCTTTAATGGCTGCTTCAGTACAAACTCCAAAGTAGTCCTGAAAGAAAGTGGGGGGGGGGGGGGGGGGGGAGAGTTAGAGGGATGTTAGGCTACAACTTCACCCCCATCCCCCTAATGTTTGCTCCAAGGGGGCAGAAGCAGAGCTCTAGACACCCCCTGATGGATTTCTTCCGCCGCTACTGGAGTATAACAAAGCTTGTCGTGCATTTCTGATGTGTTTTGTTTCTTGCCAAATTGTCAAATTGCACTTTGAGCTACATCCTCTGTATAAAATGTGTTATACGAGTAATGATTATTATTAATATTATTACATTGTTATGACACTGAAGAACAGGAAATGCATGCATAAATGCAACATAAATACACACACCTGGAAAGTGTCCACCACTCGGTGCAGGAACTCAATGACAAAGAGCGGAGGCACCTCTGTCTGAATGACAGCTACGAAGAATATCTTGTGTCTGAGCACATTGATGAGGTAGTGGTGTGGGGTCGGAATGACCGGGGGAACATTCTCGGGCTCGGTGGCACGTTCCTGGGCCTCGAAGAAGTAGTCACACACAGAACGGCTCACAACACTCTTCCAGTGCTTCTCTAGGAAGATGTCCCCGGATGAGTTCACCAGGAATAGGCTGTGAATCATCTCGACTCTGCTTAAAAGAAGAATCGTGCGTACAATAACTTGAGTGTAATTCTGTTAACAATCTTTTAGTCCATATCAAACTGTAGTGCTACATGCATCAGAGGACCTGTCGAAACAAGACTAAAGCACCTTTTAATAATGCCAAAGGTAGTCACTTTGAAGCGCTCAGTGGAAAGAGGATAGCTGATACGGGCTCATTTAATATTCTAAAGCGGGTAACGATCAAGTTACTATTAAGGTTAGGATTAGGCCCGTTGATCACAAAGGTGGGCCTGTGAGACACCAACAAGTAAGCTGGCACGTCTATTCAATGCAATGGGTAGCGCATCCTGTTTCTGTATCCCTGCATATTTGCATCCGTGTTCTCCTCCATCACAGGACAGTCTTGTGACAACGAGCTTGAGCTCCGTCATGCGGCGAGAAGAGAAACCAAGCTACTTCCTACTTTACATTTCCTAAATATCCCACCGTATCCTGCCCCTGTATGCGTTAAGGAAAGAACTGAGGAAAATACTTACTGCCTTAGTCCTCCTATCTGATATTTTCGTTTCTATATAGCAGGCTACTAATACTGAAGGATGGAATAATGTTGCTAAGCCAGTCTTCCCCGTTATTCTCCCCGTCTGACGTAAGTAACTGACAAAAGGCCAGACCAATCCCAGTTCACTGACTGCAGGAATGCCCGCCCTGCTAAAATTGTTACTGGCTCGTTCTACGGAAGTGAGGGACAATATATACTTGATAATCATTGGACAAAATCCAGTAAACATCTTATGTTCGTGGCTTTTGATTGGCTTTAGGTCTGACATTTTGTGTTAAGGCAAAGAAACCAGAAACGTGTCTACGAATCGTCGACATGTTTATTTTCAGCAACAACCTAATTACTACTGTCCATGGTAGACGCAGTAGACGCAGAACCTAAACAGAAAAGTCAGATATCCCTATTCCCCTAAATATGTTTTAAGGTAAATACGTTAAATATTAGGTCATTTGTGCAATGCAGTGTAATATAGGACATTCTCTTCCAGTTGTTCAAATATATTCGGGAGTTGTATCCGTGTCGTGTCTGATGTTTTACTGTCTGTAATCCAATTAGCAGTTTTTGATTTTCTGAAACAGACATATGTCCTTACATAGAAATTAAGATAAATGCCTGACATAAAAATTAAGATAAATGCTCAACAAATACAGTCACAACTGAAATGGCTCAACATAATTTATTTTTGTTTCATGTTAAAATGTACAGAGTTCTTTGAAAGTACTTGCTAGAAAGAAAAAATAAACAAACAAACAAAAAAAAAACCCGAATAAATGGAAATACATACAGGGACGAAACAGAGAGAGAGGAAGTCGGACGCAATCGACCCTCTTTGAGCGCCAGTCCCTCCTCGCTCCTTGTCTATCGCACTCTCTCTTTGCTTACAACTCACCATGTACCATTACAAAGGATACAAAAAGGGGAAGCAATATAAACAGACAAATATACTGAGCTCATTTTTACATGCCTCTTAGATGTAAGGAAGTTGTCCTATACACACACAAAAAGTCCAAAACAAAAAGAAAAAAGAACGCTAAGTGACCTTTAGATATTTGTTTTTTCCTTTTGTTTTAAAATAGCATTAATATACTACACAAAGATAGAAAACTCTAAAGATGAGATGGAATGGAGAGGTTAAAGGCATCTTAAAGTCACTAAAAGTGAGTTGTATTTTTTTAAGTTTTGAATTTCTTAATAATATTACCCCAAGAGTCAAGCTAAAAAATATGTATTGTTTTTTCCTGAAACAGAAGTGAAAAAAATGACAGTACCAATATCAATGTCAGAATTTTTCTCTTTTATATTATAGAAAAAACATTGTTCTCTACAATATGTTTCTAAAGTCAAAAAGAGTCAGCTTGTGTCATAAAAGAAAGCTGCCCAGTCTGATAAAATTCAGAAAATTAAAACAAAACAAAAAACAATACACACAAATAATATATGAAACATCAGATTTGTAAGAAAAAAAAAATCCTCAATTGACATTGAATACTGGAACATGAAGGGGACTCCCCTCCTCGTCCCCAAACAGGAGACGACCCCAGAAGACATGCACACCAACCAACACCCTGGTGTGTGCGCGCGTTTGTGTGTCTGTGTGTATACGTGAATGTCTGTTGGTGTGCCTTTTTAGGCACATGTGAAGTTATGGCCGATCGCCCCTCACGGCTGGGCCCCTCGGGGGCGTACGGCGGGGGGCCGAACCGGCAGGAGCGCGTTACAGGTACAACGGTGTCGCCTGTTCTTCACGCCCCCGCTAGACTGAACACACATACTGCTGCCATCTCAAACAGGTTTATGCTCTGGAAAAGCAGTAACCGTTCCATGATGGGATGTCCAACCCCTTTGTCTTTGTGTTTGGAAGATGGTGTACTGCAGAGTCGGGTAGGGATGAGCTTGGAGCCCAAGCTCTCTGCTCTTGTGCATGGAGTGTGTTTGAGGAAAAAGTGTGTGAGTGTTGCATGTCTCAAGTCTGCCACCGAGGGGAGACTGTGCTGTGAAGTAGGAAGTACCAGAATATTTACATCTCATTTCTTCTGTTTTTTTTTTTTCCCCCGTTTTGTTGGGGTTTTTTTCACAGGCAATTCTGCTGTCCAGTCTAAGTGTAACCGATACCGCTTCTTGTTCATACTCAAAAAAATTGGACATAAGACTACATTACAGTGGCAGATGCATTCTCAGTGGGGGCCCCTTCCATCTGCTGGGACCTGACACCACCTCCATCCCTACAGCGGGAAGACACGGATTCCAGACACAGTCCAAGGCCCACCTTGACTTTCCACTCTGTCCCCGTAAACCGACCCACCCCCGCATCCCTGTTCCCCTTCACCGCCTCACGCAGAAGTGCCTCCACCATGGCTCTTAAAAGTGGCAATCCAGATGTGTGCATATGTGTTTGTACTCAATCTAGTGCGTGGATGTAGTAGAGTAGATGAGTGCCACCTTGAGCCACACGCACACACACTTACACTCTCACCTGAACAAAGTTAAAATAAAAACAAATTATACAAAGCATGAGGTTGGACTGAACACAAGAAATTCAATGGTCATCAAGAGACAAAAAAACAAGATAATGTATTACAAATTATATACCAATAGAAAAGAACAAACAAAAAAATTATGTCCATCTAAATTTCAATTCTGGTCTTTTTTTCCCCTGTTATGAAGGTAAGGCTTCCTATGTCGATGAAAGAATTGTGTGAATGTTCAGATTAACAATATTTGACAACCACGTACACATCTGCCCACCCACCCACCCATCCCCACTCCCTTCCCCCATCTAACTCACATCCCGCACGGCCCACTAGTTCTCAAAGTTCCTCCTTTCCTCCACGTCCTCCCTGACATGAAGGGAGCAGCGTGCCTCAGGACTTAAGTACGCAGCGAGCAGAGGAGGCCCAGTCTGTTGGAGTCCCCGTAAGAGATTCGTCCCACTGAAGGTCCATTAGCATGGTGTCTAACCAGTCCCACCAGCTAACCCCTCCCTTACGCAGCCAGTTTAGAGAATACATACACATCTGTAGAAAGGACTGAGGGAGGAGACAAAACGAAAAACCAAACAAAAAGACTTACAACATACAAAATAAAGGGGAAACAAAAACAAACATCACAGTCCCTTTTGTTTGATTCCCCTCCCTGTGTCAGCTCCCCCTGTTACCACCGCTGCTGCTGCTGTGTGCAGCAGGGCTTCCCATCTCCAGCATCCCCTTAGTTTGGCTTTGGAGGATGGGGGGGTAACATACGAACGAGAACGCTCCAGGGCAGCGCAGCGGGGCCACGTGTGGGGCTTAACGTCTCTTTTCTACCTCTCCACCGCCGCTCATCTGCTCATGTAAGGCGACTGTTTGGGGACGCCGGCATAGCTGTGGTGGGAGGGGCCCGTGTACATCATGTTGCCATGGTGATTGGGCTGCATAGGCTGCTGCGGGTAGGCCTGGCCGCCCATCATGCCCATCTGCATCTGCATGGGGTACTGCGCCGGCTGGTTCATGTACGGGGGGTTGCTGTGGTAGCCGCTGTTCATCATGGGCTGGGCCATGCGGTAGCCCGCCGACATGGCGGCGTTCAGGGGGTTCATGTTCATGGAGTTGTAGGCCGGCGTGGGCATGAGGTTGGGCATCATGCCGCGCTGCACGGCCAGCGGCCGCGGCGAGCCCTGCATGGCCACGGGCCCCGAGCTGCGGCCGTACAGCTGCTGCTGGTGCGGGGAGCCGGCGGGCAGCTGCGAGGCCTTGGAGCGGATGGAGATGTGGCTCTTGACCGAGGCCATCTGGCCCTGCAGCCGCTGCGTGTGGGGCGGCGGGGCCAGGCTGATGTTGGCCCCGGCCATGTTGCACTGGATCAGCGATGAGCCCAGGTTCATGGAGCCCGAGCTCAGGTTGGGCGGCGGCGTCATGGTGGCTTGGGCCTGGGGCAGGGGAGGGTGCGGGCTGGAGGCCAGGCCGGCCAGGCCCGAGTTGGACAGGGACACGCTGGACGCGTAAGACGTGACGGCCGCAGAATGGGAGTAAGGCATGGCGTGCGGATCCATGATGGTGTTGGTGAGCTGTTGCAGCTTGGCCAGGCTGAAGGTGGCAGAGGGCTGCCCGTAGCCGCCCGCGCCAAAGTCCTGGCCCATGTACAGGCTGCGGCTCCCGCCGCCACCCCCGGCACTCTCGGGGATCTCCATGATCATGGGCGTTGAGGCGAAACCGTTTCCCATGCTGCACTGGGACAGCGACTGCTGCTGCTGCTGTGGAGCGGGAGGGGGAGCTGAGGGTGGGGGCTGCGGCTGGTTGTTTGGCGCCTGCTGCTGCTGCTGGGGCACCTTCTTCTGGGGCTGCTGGTTGGTGCTGGGCGGCCTCTCGATGACGCAGCTCTGCGGGGACTTGATGCCACAGTTGGGCGTGTTGGCCGAGGGGGGTGGGGGCGGCGGGGGCGGCTGAGGCACACCTCCGGCACCGCCACTGGAGGCGCTGCTGCTGTTGGGCCCCGGGCCGGCCTGCTGGATGAGGCTGCAGCTGCCCATGACCACGGGGGCGGAGGTGGAGCTCAGGCCGGGCGTGGACACGAACGAGCAGCTGCTGGCCTGCGAGGACGAGGAGGAAGGGGCGGCTGAGCTGGAGGACGAGGACGAGGAGGACGAGGCCGCCGAGGAGGAAGCGGCGGCCGCCGCGGCAGAGATGCCACCACCGCCGTTGCCCCCTCCGTTGCCCCCGCCCATGGTGGAGTCGTAGCTGCTGGGGTTGTCGTAGTTTTCCGTGGTGCTCTCGATGCTGCCCAGGTCACTGAAGCCACTGTCCACCACCTGCTGGGAGTGGTCCGACACTGACGGCACGTCCATCATGGGCGACGTCTCCATGTTCTGCAGCGACGGGGCGGACAGCGAGCCGGGGTGCTCGGGGGTGATCTGGGTGTAGCCTCCGCCAGCCCCCGCGCCTCCCCCCGCTCCGGCCGAGGCCCCCGGCGCGCCCCCCTGCGGCCCTGACTCCAGAGGGCCCGGGGTCACGCCGGGGCTGTTGACGGAGCGCACGGACTGCTGGCCCGGCAGCGGGGGCAGGGGCGGGTTGGGCAGGGGGCTGCTGTGCTGGGAGGAGGGAGCGGTGGCGGGGGCAGGCGTGCTGCCGCAGTCCTCCACCAGCCCCAGCGCGTCGTCCTCGGGCTCGCCGTGGCCGTAGTTCTGCAGCGTGCGGCAGGCGGCCAGCGTCTCCTCGCAGTCCTGGTACGAGGCGGCAGCCGCGGCGGCCGCGGACGCGTGCGGCTCGGCCTCCTCATCCTGGGCCTCGCCCTGGGTGAGCGACTGCACGGCCTGCACCGTCTCCAGGTCCAGCTCGCTGCTGTGCTGGGGGTGGTGCGCGTGGTGATGGTGGTGGTGGTGGTGGTGGCCGTGGGCCATCTCGTCCTTGTAGTCGGCATGCGCGTGCTGGTGGGGGAGGGCGTGGGGGTGCGAGTGGGGGTGCTGGTGCTCGGCCTGAAGCAGCAGCACTGCCTTGTCCTCGGCGTGCAGCGGCTGCAGCTCCAGCGGCTCGTCTGGGACGGCCATGGCCGTCACCGTCTCCACGGCGGCCGCGGTGGCTGCCGAGGACTCCTCCGCCTCGCGCCGCCGGCGCTCTTCCTGAGAGTCCGCCGGGCGGCCTTTCACCTCCTGCGCTTCATCGGCCTCGTCTTCCTCCTCGTCCTCCTCCTCCTCCTCGTCCTCCTGCTTGCTCACGTACTCCCTGGCCCCCACGCTCCCCTGCATGCCTAAAAAAGCTTCTCCGCTCTGAGGTTCCTCCTTCACTGGCGGCGATCGCACAGGCGAGGCCGGCTCATCTTCTTCCTCCTCTTCGTCGTCGTCCTCTGAGTCCGGCTCCTTCCGCCTCTTGCCGCTGCTGCCGCTGTCGCTCTTCTCCTCCAGGTGTCCGTCCCCCTCGTCGTCCGCGTCGTGGTCGTCGCTGCGCCGACTGCCCGAGCCGGGCGTCACGGCGGGCCTCCGCTCACAGTCTTCGTCCTCCCGCTCCTCCTCTTCGTCTCCGTCCCCCATGTCCACGTCAGGCCGCGACTGGGCCAAGCGGGAGTTGGCCGAGGAGGCCGATAACGTGCCTCGCGAGGGCGGTCGACTGGGTTTGTCCTGGCCCCAACCCCTTTCCTCCTCCTCTTCCTCCTCCTCTTCGTCGTCCTCTGCCTCGGACATGGGGGGCTTGGGTGGCGGTGGCGGGGGCAGGCGGGCGGCGGGGTTCTTGGGCGGCCGGCCCCTCCTCCTGGGCAGCTTGGGCGGCTCCACGGGCTTGAAGTCGTCGTCGTCTGACTCCTTGCCCTTGTCGTGGCCCAGGTCGGGGCTCAGGCTCCGCCGCCTGACGTCCGGCTGTGCTGCTGGCGGCTGCGGCTGCTGCCCCAGCATGCTTCTCTCCAGCTCTAACCGCTCCGCCTCCTCTCGGGCGCGCTGCTCGTACCAGCTGCGGGGCTTCCTGCCGGGCTTCATCCTAATCTTGGGAGGCGGGGGGTCTCCGGACTGGGCGGAGAGGGCCGCGTCTGTGGCCTGCTGGTTGGCTCCACTCCCGGGCTTCCTCCCAGGCCGCTTCTTCCAGTGTAAAGGTTTGCGGCTCTTGCCCTTGGGCCAGCCTTTCTTCTTCTTCACGGGGACCTCAGGGGTCGGGGCGGAAGGCTCTGCTCCTTCAGCCGGGTCAGACGGTTCTGGCTTCCTTAAGCCAGGAACAGGCTTCAGCACAGGAGTGGAATCTGATGCAAAGCAGACAAAAGAACAATTAGAACACGACGGCAAAGTCCCTCCATTTAAAAGTGTTTAAAAGAGTCTGAAGCATTCCTCCTGCATCAGCAAAATGCTGACAAGTCACCCAATAATGACTAACAGAAGGAAGGTAAAAGTCATTGCAAGCTGAGGGTATGTGGAATTTGTATTGAAGTAATGTTTCACCACAGATACTCACAACAGAAAGAAACCACAAACACAAAAAAATGGAAACAGAACCATAATGTTTCCTTGTGCGGAAAGGTTTCCCGACTCACCATCCTCTTCTGACTCGTCTGACAAGTGCGGCCGGCTCCTCTTGGGCGCAGGGTCGCCGTGGTTGAGCATGGGGCGAGCAGGTGGGTAGCGGCGCAGCGGAGTCTCCTCCTCCAGGCGTGGCATCGGTCGCTCGGTGTCCGAGTCCACAAAGGGCTCGTCCAGGACCTCGGTCGTCTCCGAAATGGTTTCGGTCACCACGCTGCTGTGCGGGTGGCTCTGCTGCCGCATCCGGCGCTTCCTCAGTGGCTTCTGGGGAAAACATTACATGCAATTAGTACAGGACACATCAAGGGCAACATATGTGACCAAATATGTACCATTTTCTTGACAAGATCTAAAGCAGAGTAATAGGCTGTAAAAAAAACAGAGATATATATTTTTTTCACCTTGCACTTTAGGCCAAGTGTGGGTTTTGTAAGTATGGGAGGCGAACAGGCTTGCATCTCGTCGTCATCCTCCTCGTCATCGCTGCTCTCGCTGAAGTGCGGCCTGTGTGTGGGCGGGAGCTCACAAGGCCTGGGCGCTGGCGGCAGCAGCAGCGGCAGAGCGTCTCCGGGGCCCTCGAGCAGTCTGGGCTTGGGGCCGCGCTTCTTCCGCGGGGGGCGCCCCCTGCTGCGGGCCACCGGCGGCTGCGGGAGCCGGGGCAGCTCGACAGCCCGGCTCAAACTGGAGTTGGCGTCCCCGGACTGGCCGAAGAGTCCCATGTGCAAGCCGGACGAGGGCCCCGGGCCTCTCGGGTTCTTGGTCCTGTCGTCGTGGTAGCCGCCGTCCTCCTCGTCCTCCTCGGGCCGAGGCTTCCTCGGCCTGCCCGGCCGCCCCGGTCGGTCCTTCACCTTCCCCCAGGGCCAGTTCTTAGGGGGTCGGCCACGGCCCCTCCGCTCCCCGTTGGCGGGGGCGGGGGGCCTGACTGGGCTGGGGGGGGTGTGGCGGACCGGGGAGCTGGCTGGAGGGCTCGGCCTGCTGGGAAAGGTCAAAGGGAACCCCTTACTCTCCTCTTCCTCCTCCTCCTCCTCTTCCTCCTCCTCCCGATCTATCCGCCTGTGCCAAGGGAGCGGGGACATCTTGTGGCTTGGCTTGATCTGAACGATGACAAATGGGGGGAAAATGAAAATTGGACTTGAATACCGTACTCAGCATTACCATGTACAACCAACACACGACGATTATTAGTGTTATCTAAGGCCGTGACTTTAGACCAGGGGTGCCCACTATATTCTGGCTCGTGAGCTAGTTTTTAAATGACCATGTCACAGTGATCTACTACTACTACTACTAATAATAATAATAATAAAATAACTCAATGTGTGTTTCATATGTACATTTATGCAGTTTATTTATTGATATATATGTTGCATTACATATGCAGCATAGTAAAATACATGCATCCATGCATACACCTTAACAGCACAACTTTAATACATTTGTATTATTTTGTAATGAACCTTTACAGCACAACTAATACATTTTTAATTATCTGTAATAATTATCTAATAATATCTATCTAGCTGTCGAAATCTCTGCAAGAATTTCCCCCTACTAAACCATCTCACGTCGGTGTGTAGCAAGAGGTCAGAATAGTTACCTCTAAACCTCTTCCAACTGTGCACGGAACAGACGTCTTTGAAGAGGCCTCGCTCGAACAGAACTTTCTGTTTTGGTTGCCACATCAACAATCTCTTTCATGTTTAGAATTTTTCCGCATAATGAAGTGACTGCTGCCTGCTTAACTGCATTTTTAATTCCGTCACATTTCTACGGTTTTCAGGGTGGAAGTCACTGTCATAGTTTCTATGAACAGTATGGGCTACAGATACAAGTTAGAAAACTAGCTAGGATTCCTTCTTTGCTTCAGTAGCCATTCTAGTTGTTATGGTAACGTAACAAAACGTTTTGGACAGCATGTGATCTACCGGCACTGCCTTCGCGATCGACTGCTTTAGACCAACAGCATAACATGTTCCATTCCCATACCTAGGGGGCAAATCCGAAATGTTTACTGACTATAGTGCTCAATAGCCGCATTCCCATTCCGGGGCCGGTGCCGGCCCGGGCCTTTAGGGGCCACCCTCGGTGCTTGTAGACCCAGGGTACTAGCCCCATGACCTGAGAGCTGTTGTGTTCCCACTCCCTGGCTACTAGACCCTCTGGGTTACGCCCTCGTTTGCGAAAACGTCACTGATACAGCCCATTTTCAAGCAGGATAGGCGGGCAATTCAGTAGCATCAGTAGAAGACGATTATAACTACTGCCGATATCTCTGACTAAAAAAAATACTTCTTTGGAGGATAATAGACGCCATGGAACCTCTGCTGGCGCAGATCGTCCTCCTTGTTGTTCATGTTCAAATATATTTCTATATATTACTATCGGCTATAAAGCAAAAAAATACACCGTCCCTATGTTTTAATGGAACAAGACCGACGCATTTTACTGCTACTTTAAGGTATAACAATGACCGAAACAGTTAATTTTAATACTAATTAGATGAACAACTTGCATTTTTTATCAGCCAAATATGAGCTAGGTCATCTATATTGCATTACTTTTGTTTACCGATGGCAACGGTTGCTAAAGGAAGAAATTAAGTCTTGTTTTAAACCAACAGTACCACCACCGTCAGCCCAAACGGTCGGAAATGGAAAATATATATCAATTTAATAGAAAAACAAGTGATTTTGACCTATTGGCTTGACACACACGTTTAGAACAGTTAACTGTGTCACCGCGGAGAACCACGTTACCATGCACAAGGCATATAGCCTAAAGAAGAGACACTGGCAAGTTGGGATTTTATGTCGGCAGCCACACACTTCAGCACTGCAAAACTGCATTAAAAAGTAGCCTAAAATGACACAAGGCAATGTTATAGGCCTAGTCATTTGTTTCTTTCATGTTTTAGTGAAACAAGACCGACGGCCACGGAGCGTCAAATGCATAATGCGTCTCACATTCGGATATTTCCACACAGTGCTGCCAACAAAACGTAGCCAAATTGCACAATTTACTGCTACTTTAAGGTATAACAATGATTGAAACAGTTAATTTTAATACTAATTAGATCAACAACTTGCAATTTTTATTAGCCAAATATGAGCTAGGTCATCTATAGGCTATTGTAGACTATTAGAGAGTCTACTTTTGTTTACTGATGGCAACGGTTGCTAAAGGAAGAAAAGTCTTGTTTTAAACCAACGGTACCACTACCGTCAGCCCAAACGGTCGGAAATGGCAAATATATATCAATTTAATAGAAAAACAAGTGATTTTGACCTATTGGCTTGACACACACGTTTAGAACAGTTAACTGTGTCACCGCGGAGAACCACGTTACCATGCACAAGGCATATAGCCTAAAGAAGAGACACTGGCAAGTTGGGATTTTATGTCGGCAGCCACACACTTCAGCACTGCAAAACTGCATTAAAAAGTAGCCTAAAATGACACAAGGCAATGTTATAGGCCTAGTCATTTGTTTCTTTCATGTTTTAATGAAACAAGACCGACGGCCACGGAGCGTCAAATGCATAATGCGTCTCACATTCGGATATTTCCACACAGTGCTGCCAACAAAACGTAGCCAAATTGAACAATTTACTGCTACTTTAAGGTATAACAATGATCGAAACAGTTAATTTTAATACTAATTAGATCAACAACTTGCAATATTTATCAGCCAAATATGAGCTAGGTCATCTATAGGCTATTGTAGACTATTAGAGAGTCTACTTTTGTTTACTGATGGCAACGGTTGCTAAAGGAAGAAAAGTCTTGTTTTAAACCAACGGTACCACTACCGTCAGCCCAAACGGTCGGAAATGGCAAATATATATCAATTTAATAGAAAAACAAGTGATTTTGACCTCTTGGCTTGACACACACGTTTAGAACAGTTAACTGCGAAGTCACCGCGGAAAATGCACAAGGCATAGCCTAAAGGAGAAACACTGGCAAGTTGGGATCTTATGTCGGCAGCTGCACACTTCAACACTGCGAAACTGCATTTAAAAAGTAGCCTAAAATTACACAAGGCAATGTTATAGGCCTAGTCATTTGTTTCCTCCAATTAATTTGACAAGGAGTCATTTAATCCACCGCATCACGGTGGGCAATTGAAATGTACCAGCCAAGCATTCACCACCAGCACGAGACATACAGAGAATGTAGGATTAAGCAGTAAAAGCAATTCAGATTTATTTTATGTGGGGAAGGGGGGTTGGTTTGTTATATCATGTCTTTATAGCCTATCCGTAGTTTTTTATGCTTCTCGCGAATTTGCCGGGCTGTTGTTTGCTGAATGTCCAACTTCCTCGTTTCTGCAAACCTCGTCGTTTTTTTTTAAATTCATGTCGTCTTCTGCCCAGACCACGGAGAGAGCACGGATATATTCAGCTGACCAGAACTGGTGATCCATCTTTTTCATATTCTTCAGTAACAACGGTAATACAGGTGCAGATAATACTCATGCCATCTTCGCTTTATTTTGCTTCCAAATGTTGACGCCGCCCCGACCTTGACACCGCCTGTAGACCCCCTTTAGCCCCTCTAGGACCATCGTTTTAGTTGGGCCAGAAATCGCGGGCTACTAGCACCCAGGACAGCCCCTGTAGGCCCGTGTTAGCACCTCCCCCTGAAGGTGTTACCACTTAGCACCGGTACACCCGTGTCGGCTCGGGTTTGGCCCGGTAATGGGAACCCCGCTAATGTAGTGAAATCAGCCAAGGCAAATGACACTATATATAGCACACCAACATTTCAGACACGGCCTACTTGTAAAACGAGCTTTACCTCTTTGCCATTCTCCTCCTCTCTGTCGTCAGCGTCTTCATCCTCCTCTTCCTCCCCCTCCCCATCAGACAGCACGATGTTGCTGACGATGACCGGGGTCCAGCGCAGGCAATCGGGGTCCACCTCCAGCTGCCGTGGCCTGGCCTGCAGACGGCTCATGTGCGTGGAGATCAGCTTCTCTCGACGCATCAGCACCAACCTGCAGAGGACACACACACACACAAACATCAGTCTTTTCATGCATCGTAATCACTGACATCACAACACTTGCACAAGCAACTTCCTCTTTTGCATCCAAGTTGTGAACACTTAAAGGAGAACTTCGGTGTAAAATGAAAAATGGCACGTTAAAACATCATACCGAGTTGGTATGTGTACTGAGGAGTAAAATTGATTTAGCCTGTTACATTCAGAGTTTAACTATTTTTTATTGTTTGTCCCAGAAGGCTAACAATGGAAGTGGTAGGTGCCCTTAGACGAAGCATGACGGCTACGCTATTTTTAAACCATTAAAACAGCTCGAAGAAACTCCACGCTCCATCGGTAGTACAACAAAGGCTCTGGCATTCAAAACAAGGCACTGAGAATATTGTAAATGTACTCAACTTTTATTTTAAAAATTGTTCTTACATGCAGTAGTTTGCAGTTGTTTCTCGTTGCCGCCTGATGAAAGTCCAAACAAGTCGATTGTACTACCTCTCCTATTCTTCCTGCTGGTTCATGTTGGTGAATCGACTTGTGCGGACTTTGATCATGGCGGCGACGAGAAACTACAGCAAGGTACTGCCTGTCAAAACAGTTTTATTAATACATGTTGTGTACACTTACAAAGTTTTCAGTGCCTCATTTTTAATGTCAGGGCCTTTGTTGTACTGCCGATGGAGTGTGGAGTTTCTTCCAGCTGTTTTAATGGTTTAAGAATAACATAGTCATCATGCTTCGTCTAAGGGCACCTACTACTTCCACTGTTAGCCTTCTGGGACAAACGTTAAAAAATAGTTAAACTCTGAATGCAACAGGCTAAAGCAATTTTGCTCCTCAGTACACATACCAACTCGGTATGATGTTTTAACATGCCAATTTTCATTTTACACCGAAGTTCTCCTTTAAAGGTGTTACAGACCATGACCATATTCAGGTTTTGCAACTTCCAACCATCATGATAAGGGGTTACAAATTGCTAAACCTGCAGGTGCTACTGACCACAAAGCTATGCATATCAGTTTTAGTGTACATGGAGTGAAGTGCAAAAAGCAAAGAAACAGGCTTTCAAAATATATTTATGCAAATGTGTGGGGATATGAACACAGCACAGCACTGATTGAAATTATGAACACCATTAACTTAACTATTATCAACACTACTAATTGAAATGAATTAAAATTAAAAAATCAATGAAATTATCAATACCATTAACTGTGACAGTGCTTTAGCACTGATTATCAGACATATACTTGTGTGGATACAAAGGGAAGTGCAGTGACTACAAACCCTAGGGAAAAGGGGCATTGTGAAATCACTTAGACGTCACAATATTTGCCTAGGGCCCCATTTCCACCAAACACTCTCCCTATACAGCGCGTAGACAGCAAGTGCCCGTTTTCTGTCCATATTCATTTAGAATGCATGTTAACAAATTAGACCATTTCCACTGCAAGCACGACCTGAGTGTATTCTGTTACACATACACACATATTGTACACGGTTACGTGCTGTACACGCTCAAGGCGGTGGAAATGAGGTCTAAGCGTGCGCATGTGTGTGTGTGTTTGTAGGTGTGTGTATGCACTGTATGTGTGTGTGTATGTATGTACACACGCACGTGGGTGTGTTTATGCATCACACCTAGTGACCAAGTATGAGTCTCCCTGCACATTTGAACACAACAAATGTCTGTGAGTAGGCCTGGCTGGTATCCAATTTTTCATACCCCAATATTTTCCTGACATAATACTCCAGCATGTTGCTATTTCAGAAGTGTTTAATTTTTTTTATTCAACGTTATATGAATAGGTATGGCTAGTTTTAAGTGCCATAAATCAGAGTAGCAGCTCAATAAAGTAGCCTTGAAGAATTTAACATATTGGAGCCTTGTTTCCTTATTTTAACTTTTCATATAGAATGCAAGAAAGTGATTCTTTTATATCAAATCAGAGCATTTCTACACCATTTTGATGCTAGCAACGGTATCGTGGTGTTAGAAATCTGGCAGCCAGTATTTAAAAATACCGGGGTATAAAGTATTTACAGCGCCCAAGCCTGTCTGTGAGCGTGCCAGTGTCTTACCGGCCCCCGCGCTGCTCCAGCATGTTGAGGTGGAGGAGGGTGGAGGTGATGTCCTGCGGGCAGATCCCCGTGATCTTGCTGAGGTGGCGGATGGTGAGCTGCCGATCGCGCAGCTCGTGCAGGCACTCCAGGACTACGCTTTTCCAGTAGGCCATGTAGGACAGGCGGCCCAGGTCCGACAGGGGCTTCTCCGGCGAGCCCGGCTGGCCCTCACGCTTCGACAGCAGGTAGCCTGGCGAGAAGAAAAGGCGCAAAGTACAACAAGCTGTGAGTAATCGCTACAGACACTTCTTAAAAAGGAATCTACTTCAATTCCACACTGGCTTTTGCACCCACGATTCTCTGTAGCAAGCAGCCCCACTGGAACGCCTAGTTCGAATGCCGATTTTATAGCATATTAAATTTTAAGACTGCCCACTGTATTTGTCTAGTTGAGCTTTTATTAATGTACTGACTAGGGGTTCAGTAAAAAAAATGTGTTGCTAAGTGTTATGTGTTTAAGATTTCACCTGCCCCTGTAAAACCAATTTCCCTTGAAGGAGCAATAATTGAGCAAAATGTAATCTGTCACGGAGCCCTGCATGCTCACTGGCTACATGACCACAATAACCAAGCAGGCAGAATAAACAATGGCACAGAGGGAGAAGGTGGGTTTCCTTACTGAAGTCTATGAGAAAGCGGCCATAGCCCTTGCGCTGGTATTGTGGAAGAATCATGATGCAGGACACATTATACTTCTGCTGACAGTGCTTCTCCTGTAGACAAACACAGAGACAGATAAACAACATCAGGTCAGTGAGATAAGGGCTCTATGTGCAACATGTCAGAAGATTACATTAATATAGACCAGCACATTACATAAATATAGACCATACCTTATAAATATAACATGCATTGTTTTTACTTTTACAGTTAAAAGGGATGTTGTGGAAGTTTCAAATCGGAGGAAGGTGTTCTCAAAGACTGTGATGCTTAGACGGTCCAGCAAGGTTAATTCATTTACACTCAACTTCTGTTCATATCTTACAACTGTCATCGCTAGCTCAATGTTGTTTCCTAGTTCAATAAATATGGTTTCCTACATCACCGGAAATCTCTTGGGAAAGCAGGGGCTTTGTTATTGTTTACAGAGAGGTGTGTACGTGTTTGTGTGCAGGTAGACTTCTCTCTTATACCTTAGAGAAGTATCCGATTGAAATTATGAACACCATTAACCTAACTATTATCATCACTACTAATTGAAATTAATAAAAATTAAAATCAATGAAATTATCAACACCGTTAACTGTGACAGTGCTTTAGCACTGATTATCAGACATATACTTGTGTGGACACAAAGGGACGTGCAGTGACTATAAACCCTAGGGAAAACGGGCATTGTGAAATCACGTTTCAGGTAGACTTGTCGCTCGTACCTTAGAGAAGTATCCGACGAGGTGGCAGCCCTTGCTGTCGTTCTGTGTGAGCACGTAGAAGAGAAAGGGCTCCACGTCGTAGTACAGCGTCTTGTGGTCCAGGAAGAGCTTGGCCAGTAAGCACAGGTTCTGACAGTATATCGTGCTGACGTTGCCATCCACCTGTGGTCCACACACACACACACACACACACAGACACACAGTCGTTGAAAAACATGTAAATGATCACTCACTTACACACACGCCCGAAGGAGCAACAATAAAACCTGTCCCCATGCCAGTCAATGTTTTTTTTTTTTTTATTCTCCCCCTACTGATATGGATTCCTGGCTTTGTGGATAATGATTCCACATGAATCAGCTCCATATCGCCGGGCAGGGCTTCTACAAGCGGCTTAGGGAAAATAAGAAACTAATTACGGGCCATTAGATTATGGCAGCTGACCCGGATTTTCTGGCGTAGGTGTGTGACTTTCAATCCCTGGGAAGTGTGCAGGCACCTGGTGGGGCACTTCAGAAGCAGGGAGCACCCCGCTGTCAATGTCACAGGCGGTGATCTGTGATCTTGAAATACAGAACTGCCACATGGGAGAAACGGGGAATGAGAAGAGAGAGAGAGAGAGAGAGAGAGAGAGAGAGAGAAAGGAAGAGCGAGAGAGAGAGGGGGAAGTAGGGAGAGAGAGCAAAGGAGAGTGGGGTGAGAGAGAGAGAGAGGGAGAGAGAGAGAGAGAGAACTGGCACATTGCCAATCGTGCTCGCCAAGCTCTGCTCACACTGACTCAGGCTTCAGTGAAAGAGGAGCAGCATGCCAAGGTGTGTGTGTGTGTGTGTGTGTGTGTGTACACGCGTGTACATGTGCATGTGTGCATATTAGTATGTGTGTCTACAGCCGCTAGTGCAAGCAGACACCAGACCTCACCCAGGTGCCTGTGAGCCTTTTTCGCACACGTGTGGCTCCTGACACGTCCATCCTGCCCAGTTTTACTTTCACTTTGCTTCCTGGAGTGGCGCCAGTTCAAGGTGTTTCTGGGCCAAAACACACCGCACTGCTAGAAAACACCTGCCTGTGCAGAACACTCAGGCAACAAGGAACTAGTCTTGACATGAATCCAACAATTCATGAAACAAAATCTAAGTTACAACAAATAAGGATCACTGACTGTATGAACCAGGTTACACTGACTGACTGACTTCAAACTGGCTCCAGAGTCACGCTCACTGAAGTGCATTCTCCTCAGCACTTCCAGCTGTCGCCCTCCTGTGTTTCTTGGAATGCCAGAGACCCATTAACCCAGAACTCTAGACAGTCTGCGCTGCTGGCAAACAGCTGGTGGGTATGGGGGCCTTGTGGGAGGATGAGGAGCACACATCACGCCCACAAAACAGGAAGCGCAGGAAATTACGTAGGTGCGTGTGTGAGAGTGTGTCTGTCTGTGTGTGTGTGAGAGAGGATGTGGGTGCGTAAGAGCCGTGTGCCTGTGTGGTGTGTGCGGTGGGCGCTCTGGGCCTCCCCCCTCCCCACTCCGCTTCCTCACCTCAAACACAGAGACGTCATCCTTCCGGTAAATCTCGTTGGCCGGGGGGTGGAACCAGCCGCACTTGCGCATGTGCTGGAACAGGATGCTGCGGCTCTTCATGTAGCGCAGGCAGAACTCGCACAGGTACAGCTTTGGCAGTCTGGAGGAGAAATGTAAACAGTGTGACACGGGGGTAAACAGCCGTAAATACTATTTCTTTTTAGAGCTAAACGGGGATAAGTCGCGGAGGTGCGGCTTGGACAGTCTGGAGTAAATGGCAGTATTGATGGCACAAAAAAAACCTGAGCCTGAACTTTTACTACACTCGGCCTACCAAACTACTTTTTTTGAATAAGATTTGATAAATCCAACACCCTTATTTAAGTGTAATGTTAGCATGATGTTAGCCTAATGTTTTTTGGTTGAGAGTAAAAGCTGGGTTGCTCTTATTAGACCTCTCTGGGTGACTTGACAAGCTTTTCCTATTAAATATTGCCGGTGTAGACCTATGTTTTTTTCCTCGCAGACAAACACTGCCAGGCCTGAAATCAGGCACGGTGCCCAAATACTACCAGCCCTGAAATGGTGTGAATAACAGATACAAAAGGTGTTGGAGTTTAAAAAAAAAAAAAAAAAAAACAGCCACGAATACACTTTTGAAAAGTGACACGTAGAGATGATTTGCCATTTAGATGATCAGCAGAGAAACAGGGAATCAAAAAGAGGATTTTTTGATGAGGCACGTTGAGGCCAACCACTGCTCTCCCTCTGTGCTGTATGTCCTGGTTGTTAGTACACACACAGACACACACACAGACACACACACACAGGTCACACACACAGAGGTCACAGTGCATGATGACTGGCGTGTGGGTGGGGGGGTGGGGTGGTTACCTGCTGAACTCCTGCGGGTAGGGCGACGAGTACCACGTCTGGATCTCGAACTTCCCGAATTCGATGACGGACGGGCAGCGCATGTGAGGATCCGGGGGTCCTGTTACCCCGACTTTCTGCACGGGCACAAGAAGGGAGGAGGAGGAGGAGGAGGAGGAGAGAGGAAGAAGGCATTAGCGGATGTGTGGAAGAGAAAAGGCGGGTAAAGGGTGAGGGAGGGGTGGCGGTGGAAGGAGCAAGAGGAGATATCGGGCTGAGTGCAGGTTCGCCACGGGGGATTAAGGGAGCCCAGTGTGGAGCAGACAGAGATTACTGAGCAGGGATTACTCTCCACACACACCTCCCCCCGAGCACCCCACCCCCACCCTCTGGCCTCTCGCCTGCCAGGGCCTCAAACTCTGCCAAAGCACACTAGGACTTGGCAGGCACACTGCAGGGTGTACGCTTGTGTCTCACACAC
The DNA here is from genome assembly GCA_027475355.1 of Coilia nasus. Lineage (NCBI taxonomy): Eukaryota > Metazoa > Chordata > Actinopteri > Clupeiformes > Engraulidae > Coilia > Coilia nasus. Next base: position 13,465,669 of record CM050217.1, read on the forward strand.
ACACACACACACGCACATAGGTGCACGCGCACACACACACACACACGCGCACACACAGACAGATACACACACACACCTCTGCCACAGCTCCTAGGCTGCTGCTGAGATTATTATTAGCTCGCTGTGCTGTTTGGGGCAAACTGCAGGCAGCTGCCACTCAGAGCCGAGGGCTGGCTGGGTGCCTCGCTGCCTCTGCCGCTATGCAATGGCGCCCACATGCTTCCTGTGGCAGCCCAGCCAGGCCAGGCCAGGGGGCCCCTCACCCCCGCTCCCTCCCTCTCTCTCTTCCTTTCTGTCTTTTTTACACACACGGCATCAGTTAACACGTACCAAAGAGGAAGCCTTTGCAAAGAGCTTACTTCACAGACAGTCTTCAAACAAGGGCACGCAACACCTAAGACATGCTTTCATACAACTCCATTTAAAAAAAGGAGAAGTCACCACTAGAACTAAACCATCAAGCTAGGATCGACCTTAGAAAACCTACAATGACTATCAACAACAACAAAAAACGTTTACTTGGGGGGGTGCCCACACCCAGCCAGAGGACCCACCCCCTGGAAGCTCTCTTGACATGTACATTGCACAGAAGCCATCACCACGCAGGCAGATTCTCGCCCATCACCGCAAGATAAATCTCGTCCCTTTGCCAACATCCGCTGATATCCGTCAGGGGCTGGCAGCGGCATCCTCTCTGGCTCTGTCTGCGCTGAGCCCCACCGCTGTTGAGGTCAGACCGCCACTGCCATCATCATCCCCGACACCTTCTGTTTTGGCAATCTCCTCACCCAGCACGCACGCCGACCTACCAGAAGGCACGCTGCTCCACGGATAGTCATTTGGCCTAGTGGGAGGTCGGAACAGGCTGACAAACATCTACTGCTGTGGGAGCAGGCTCAGTGGGAGATTTGCCCGAAATGACTATATTTAGTGCCCCTGCCTGGTGTGCTACATCTCTAAGCATTTTGCAGCAGTGGACTAAAAGTAGCAAACTCGTAAAAAGTAGAAATGGCTGTTTAAGGACTGATTTTCATTACACCCTTAGATTTTAAAGAACTGACTCAATCTCTGCCTTACATTCTGTTGATGAAATGAACTTTAAATTGCACAGTGTAAACAGCCAGGGTGCCAGGCTAATTAACGTGTTGGAAGCGATTCTTTCTTCGTTACCTGTAGTGCCAGTTGCTGGATGTGTCTAAAAAGCTCCACGTCTTTCTCAGTCAGGTTTTCATGCCCGGGCGGTTTCTCGTCCTCATCGCGCCAGTCATCGCCATCCTGATTGTCTGCAAGATGGTGAACGAGAGAGAAGTCAAGTCAACTAGTCAAGTCAAATCACCTTTATTTTTATATTTATATAGCACATTTTAAAACCACAGCAGCTGACTGCTTGACATGGTGTGCAGGAGAAAGGGCCAAAAGTTGTACAGTAGGTAGGGGCCCAAAAATTGGTAAATTGGTAGGGCCCAAAAATGTACATAGGATTAGATGGCAAAACTGCTTTGTTGACTAGGAATATGAGACTGGATGCACACAGTGGAGCACTAGGTCAAGCTGTCATTTATGTAAACGTCTGCCATAATCTGAAGCCTGTATCACAAGACATTATTGCCTGTATCTTTATTAACAGCGATATTCCATAGGCCTGGGGTGAACGTCCCTGGCTGTTTCACCAGGCAACCTGGCTGATGTTGCTGGCCTCACCTCCTGAGCGGTCGTCCTGCTCTCCCTTGCGGCCGCTCTTCTTGCGGATGCGGCACTGCTGCGAGTAGTCCACGGACTCGGAGCGCGCCTTGCGTCCGTCCGGCGAGGGCGTGAAGAACTTGCTGAGCGCGTCGATCAGGCCCTTGGTCTTCTTGTTGAAGTGCAGGCCGCCGGGCCCCGAGTCGTCGTCGTGGCGCATGGGGAAGAGCTGCTGGTCGTCGCCTGGGTAGCCCTCGCACGACGAGCTGGACGAGGAGTGGGGCGACGAGGAGCCCTGCGAGCGCCGCTCGGCCGCCGAGGGTCGCCCCCGCCGACGGCCCCGACCCCCTCCGCTGCCCCCGCGCAGCTTCTTGAAGGCCCGCTTAGACCTACGTGGGACCAGCACCGGCAAAGACGGGTCAGGGGGGACCACTTTTACAGGTCAGCCCACTTTACATGTACAAATACTTTTGCTTCTGTTCGAAAGCTGAGTTACTGGCTGTGTGTGTGTCTGTGTGTGTCTGTGTGTGTCTGTGTGTGTCTGTGTGTGTCTGTGTGTGTCTGTGTGTGTCTGTGTGTGTCTGTGTGTGTCTGTGTGTGTCTGTGTGTGTCTGTGTGTGTCTGTGTGTGTCTGTGTGTGTCTGTGTGTGTGTGTGTGTGTGTGTGTGTGTGTGTGTGTGTGTGTGTGTGTGGTTAGAGATTATGATCCTGTACCATCAAACAGGTCCAAGAGCAACCTTAAAATCAAAATTTAACATACACCTTTTAACTTTGAGAAATACTAATTTATGAGACTGAAGAATACTTAGACATGTCATGAATGTGTGACTAAGCTAAGCAATTAGTCTACTCTAAAGGTATGTGCAAGTAAGATGACACTACCACAAAAAGGGCTAGTTGGAGAAAGTTTCTCTAGCTATAGTAAAGTACTACAGCCAGGCTTTGGGCATTTAATCAATAACATTTCCACACATTTTGTAAAAGTGATACTCTCAGTGGACACCTGTGCCTAAGATGAATAGGAAGGATGAAGATAAAACAAACTCAAGGTGAACTCATTATGTTCCATTTCTGCGCCTGTCAGTCCCCTGTGCTCCATAGGATGCAGCAGCCCTACCTGTTCTTGGGCCGCCCCAGTGGAGCGTTGTAGCGTCGCTTGATTTGTGCTGCTTTTTCGTGCAAGAGCCGTCGCCCCTTTTCCCGCGGCCGGCAGATCTGACAGATCCACATGCCTGACAAGCCAGAGACAACAGCGTTAGCCCACAGACCACACCACAATAACACACACACACACACACACACACACACAGAATCAAACACAAACACATGCCTGCAACTTACTGCTGTGAGCCGGGGAGAGGGGATAGAACAGGACAGGGAGAAGCAGGGAGGGAATACACACCTTTTGGCATCCGCAACAGTGGGGGGTCACAGCACTCCATGTGAAAACCCCGGTCACAGGAATCACAAAACAACATGTTCTCCTGTGCAGAGAATGAGAAAGAGACAGCAAAAGAGAAAACGAGAGGCAGAGGGGGGAGAGAGAAAAAGATGGAGTCCGTCAGCCTGATGGAACTGATTTTTCCTTCCCATCTTCTCACATCTGCCCAACTGCACACCAGGTATTATAGTTTAACATTTTTAACATTAGCTTTTATTTTTATTTAGTTTTTCAGGTCATTTGTTAGTTTCAGTTGAGCTTTAGTTAGTCTAACAAATGCATTCATAGTTTTAGGTTTTATTTTGAGAATTGGCTAGTAATTGGATACCTTGTATTTATACATGTGTAATGACAATAAAGTTGAATCTAATCTAATAAAGTAGTCTTAAAGGATTTAATATGTTGGAGTCTTGTTTCCTTATTTTAACTTTTCATATAGAATGCAAGAAAAGTGCTTCTTTTCTCTCAATCAGAGCATTTCTACACCATGGGGTCATGGAATTAAAAAATCTTGCAGTCGGCAATTGAAAATCCCCGGGTATAGGGTATTTTTAAAATACACCCAAGCCTAGTGCTAGGACAGCAGTGATTTATAGATCTTGGAATTTAGAACCTGTTTCTCTTGCTGTATATGACAATAAACACTTTGAACTTAAACTTGTTTTTTCAATTGTTTCATTTTAGTTAGTATTGCATTGGTAATTTAAGTTTTTATTTAGTTTTAGTTTTTTTCAAAACTGTCATTTTTATTTTTATTTTAGTTAACAAAATTATATTTTGAGTTTTAGTTCTAGTCTTAGTTTTCGTTAAATATAAAAATCCTGTTGTCCACTCTCTCTGCTGCTCGGCATCAGGCTTGAGGCTAGGAGGTTTGTTGATTGACAGGTCAGTAGAGGGGGAAAATGACCACGGTGCTGCTGTCCAGGCCTGCCACACGCTTCAGGAGTCGGTCAAGAGGCTAGTTTAGACCCAGCAACCCCCCAGTGCTACAACCACTCACCCCAATCCCGCTGCGTACACCAGACCAAAAACAACCCACATGTGTGGTATGAGACTGCGTGTGTGTGTGTGTGTGTGTGTGTGTGTGTGTGTGTGTGTGTGTGTGTGTGTGTGTGTGTGTGTGTGTGTGTGTGTTTGTGTGTGATTATGCTCTTACCGCATTCTTGCCCTGGTCCTGGCAGCTGCTGCAGGTCTTGCACTCAATGCACTGCCACCACAGAGCCTTGACCCTCTCCGTCAGCTCAGGGGAGAACTTCAGACAGGACGGGTGGCCTGGAAAGGACAGCGGGAAAACAGAGAGACAATTCTAAAGGCGCCAGAGCAGAACGGTCCTGCAAGCGCAATAAGACAATAAGGACGGTCAGGGTGAAGGACAGACAGGACAGAGACAAAGGGTGCAAATGAGCGATGCTAGTTCACACTGTGTGTATGTGTATGAAAGCGAGAGGGGGAGAGAGAAAGAATAGAAGAGAAAGAGAGAGACAGAACACGAGACAGATAGAGTGAAAGAGAGTGAAAAAACACCAGAGAGAGAAATACAAGAGAGAGAGAGAGAGCGAGAGAGAGTGAGAGAGAGCGAGAGCAACAGAGAGAGCGATGGAGAGATTGTTTGTGTGTGGAGCAGTAATGTCCAAATGAATGGGATGGTGGTGGCGGCCGATGCTCACCGCTGTTGCCACAGTCCGCACAGGAAATGAGCTCCTCGGGTTTCTTGTCGCGGTTCTGCTCCTTGGTCCCCAGGCAGAAGCTGCAGATGGGAATTGGCTCCGCCACAGGCTGAGGGATGGAAGAGAGAGGGAGAGAGGGAGAGAGAGAGGGAGAGAGAGAGAGAGAGAGAGAGAGAGGGAGAGAGAGAGAAAGGAAGAGAGAGAGAGAGAGAGGGAGAGAGACAGAGAGAGAGAGGGAGAGAGAGAGAGAGAGAGGGAGAGACAGAGAGAGAGGGAGAGCGAGAGAAGCAAAGCAAAAACAGAAGAGGTAAAAAAAAAAAAAAAAGAGAGAGGGGAGGACGTGGGAGAGAGAGAAAGAGATACAGTCAGTCACTCACGCCTCAATCAGAGTCATTGTGAGGCAGCAACCACACTGGAGTCATCTTGGGGGGTCCATATAGTGACACTACCGTCTGTCTGGCCTATGCTGCACTCTGCTCTGCTCAGCTGTGCTGTTTGGTTCATCACAACATCACCGCTTCCAACAACGCTTCATTCAGCACACAATGGGGCACGCCAGCACCATGCAACACGCACACCAAGACAGTGCTTACAGCTTTAACCTTGCCACCACATATCAAAGTGGGATTCCTTCTAATGACACTAAAGAGTCAAAAGACAAAACGTGGTGTGTAGTTATGGAGGAAAGAGTCTTGGCTGTTCAGATTTCAGTGTGCACGTTCACACCTATGTGTGTGTGTGTGTGTGTGTCTGTGTGTGTGTGTGTGTCTAATAGCGGAGACGTGTCCAATAGTCCAGCTGGTTGAATTGTTTTTCATCCACCAGAGAAGAGAAATGATTTCTCTGTGGAGGACACACGGCGGGGTTTGTCTTCAAAGGAAAGCACAGAGTCCTGTTTTGATGCTTCTTCTGTAGCCTGCCATCTGACATACAGCTCCTGGATGCCATTAATCTTTCAACACGAACGAGGGAGCAAGAAGAGAGGCAAAGAGGGAGGAGAGAGAAAAAAAAAAGAGGGGGAGGGCAGGAGAAAGAGAGAGAAGAAGAGGAGGAGGAGGAGGAGAGCAAGCACGCACCACCCAAGACGAGCATCGCTCTCGACCTCACACACACACACTCTCTCTCTCTTTCGCCTTACTTCCTTCTTCCTTATGTGTGTGTGTGTGTGTGTGTGTGTGTGTGTGTGTGTGTGGGGTAATCGGATGTGTACGTGTAAGGTCTGAAACGTGAGAAAATGGATTCCCGCCAACGGCTCGGAAGGTGGACAGACTTTCCTGACTGTCTGGTATTGGAAAGCTAAGGGGTAAGACAGTCGTAGGAGACGGGGACCATGATAAAGGAGAAGAGAGGACGCAGGGTAAGGACGAAAAGAAGACAAGAGAGGGCACAAGGCAGGAGGAAGAGAAAGCGAGAGAAGCAGAAAATGACAGAAAGAGAGAGAGAGATGGTCTGCTTAAGCATGAGGCCAGGGCAGGTGGTGTTGGGTGGCGATGAGGAGGGTAGGTGGAGCACAGAAGCAAGATAATGTGTATGTGAGAGAGCCAGAGAGAGAGGGAGAGAAACAGAGAGAGAGAGAAAGAGAGAAACAGAGATGGGGGCAGAGGGAGGGAGGAAGATGGAGGAAGGCAGAGAGAAAAGACAGAGTGAGCAGGTCCAGGCAGACGAGAGACAGGAGAGAGAAGGTGATTTATTGGGTTCATTTCCCTCTGACTCAGGCTCTCGGCTCAACGCAGGGACACTTCTCGCCCCAAGGAAGTGTGGCGGGGGCTGCGGGGGGTGAAAGGTAGAGAAAAGGAAGAGAGGGAGATAGATAGTAAGCAAGAAAAAGGGAGGAAAAATAGAATACTTCTGCATAAAAAGCAGTCCACAATGCTTCAAACACCTCAACTAGCTCTACCTACCGCTGGTGTAATCGGGCCTGGGTCATCAAGCAGACGCCATCCCCATTCCTACACCCAGTCACTTCCTTTCACTCGTTTATTTTCTGCTCTCTTTTTGAACTACCGTTTCAAAAGGAGGGAAAAATATATATATTCCTCCACTGCCACACCAGCCTGGCTTCAAAAGCGATTCCCTTGTGCGCAGACATAAACGTCCCTTGGGGCAATTATGGTTTGAGTGACACTGTGCAGATTGCTAAGCGAAAGAAAGAGGTTTCTTTTTTCCCTCCTACCCTTCTCCTGCAAACACAGAACCACCCACAGTAACACACACGCAGACAGATACACAATGACCCACACAATCATAAGAGGGGAAGCCAACCACCCAAACACAGACACATACACTCACACTGCATTTTTTTCCCTAGTCTTCACTAGACTAAAATCTCACTAGCGCTTCTTACTCCTGCTGTGGCCGTCTGTTCATATGACTACAGATTTGTTTTGTATAATAAGCACCTTCAGCTTCTGCTGCACTGCTTAGAGCTGGATAATTTCCCAAAGGGTGCTCAGATTTGGATCCACAACGTCTTGACTCCCACTCCCTGCCCACTCTCCGGGCATGACCGCAACATCCCAGTAACTGCACCTAAGAACCGGTAGCAGAGTAGGCTTGACTGCCGCCCTAATCCAGCTGGTTCAACCTGCCCCTCAGACCTCTACAGGCATGTCACAGCCCATCACAATTCTGGGCAATCATATGACCTGCCACCAACCAGGAAGCAGCTCTGCTGGCCAAGCGACTGCAGCGCGTGTCAACGGCGATGGGAACCACTCCATTAAAGCAACACTAGGTAGTTTTCGGCTTCGGTCGCCCTACAGGTTGGAAGCGGAATTGCCTCTCATTCGAGCTACAGCGAGACGCTCCGCTCCTCTAAACGTACTTAGTGCGGTTATAGCCCACAGAGAACAGCAAAGCGAATTCAGAAGCACCTTTCACGCAGATACGAGTTGATGAACCACAATGAAACGATTTTGGAAACATTATATATATGATATAAGATTGACAACATGACTTAAGTGTTGCTTTAACTGGCTTTGCTCCTCTCACAGTCGCAGGCCACAGGGTTAACAGACTCCGCTGCGGAGATGCTGTCGAGTAAACCCTGGAGCACACGTGTGCAAACACACACGTCAACAACTTTCAATAAAGACAAATAGCTGCAGTTCGCCAGCTTAAGGGTCCATATGTGCTCCTTTAAATAGCTGATTGCTGATTATGACAATATCATTTACCATTATGTTAATCATCGCACAGCGTATGGCCTCCTCTCTCAGAGATGTGGAGGGGGGTTGGTGGGGTGGTGGGGCTATTGGGTGAGAGGATGTAAGTGCCCTAAGTAGAAAGGGCGTACGCTAATTATGGTGTAGGATAAAGAGAGATGAGAAAATGGGAGAAGCAGAGCCAAGGAGGAGGGAAAAAAAAGACTAAACGGTGTGTGTGTGTGTGTGTGTGTGTGTGTGTGTGTGTGTGTGTGTGTGTGTGTGTGTAAGACGCTTGCCCTTTTCTGTCCTTGTCTTTACTCTAGTCGAGGTCCTCATTAACATGTGAAGCCAAGCTGCCTCATCCGCACACTAAACACACACACATGCACACACCTTGACACTCGGGCTGTGGCTTGTCCCCTCCACGCTAACCCATAGATCATGGAACAGGACACTGACTAAACACACAATCCAACAGCCTACTGAATAGAGAACAAGCCTGGCTGCGACAGTGAACAGCGCTTCGAAACAGTCCTACTGATGCTCTGAGAGTGTGAGAAACACATCATCCCTCCCCTGCAAACACAACTGACACACCGTGATGGCAGAACAGACAGACAGGCTGTGAGGGTGTCTGATGGCGCTGCGACCTCAAAGTCCCCTCCACTTCCCCTTCACTTCAAGCCTAGAAAATACTGAGCCGTCCCGAAGAAATGCTAACTCCATTCATTCGCTTCTGCTTCTGTGGGGCTTTTGTTGACACGTTACGGCTGGCTGGCAGAGTAGTGGCTCAGGCAGTGGGACAGCGATGTTGTGCCTACGACACACTGACACATGGAGGATAATCTCTATTGATAAAGCAGGGCTCAGGCCGTCAAATGGACTTACCGCAATCTGCTCAATTTGTGATACCCCCACGACCACCAGGGCCTTTGTGGCAAGAGCAGGGCCACACTATACAGACATCATAGACACTCTCACACACACACACACATACACAATTACACCCACATACACAAACACACACACATACAGAGATCATGCCCACACACCGAGACTTCACACAGCTGATTATGCTTTGTGATATAAATGTGATTGTGTTTTTTTTTGCATGCGTGTCTGTGCATGTGTAAAAGGTCTGACTGGTGCACTATGGCGAGCACCTGGGCTACTTCAGCAGCCTAGGATGCACCAGCTGGCCTAGGGTCGCAGCCCCACACCGTGTCCTGCTTTGGCTGTCGTCCATTCAGGTTTTAGAGTAGTCGGCCACCGGATCGAGAAGTGCTTAAACTCCTCTAAAGCTCCTGTGATCTGACCCACTCAACCCTCCCCCCCTCCTCTCAGATCTTATCAGCAACGGAGTGTTATGAAAACACACGGTGGAGAAATATTTAGATCGTATCTGCCATTTAGCTGATCACAGCAAATTTAAGTCACCAACAAAACCTGTCACGGTGGTTATGACTTCCCTCCAAAAGCCCACACAGCAGCTGACTGCTGTCTTGCCTGATATATTGACACGGCCTTGAGAGATGAGTGTTTATTGACCTTTGTCAGTGCTGTGTGTGTGGGTGGGTGCCTGTGTGTCCGCTTAGAGGGAAGGATCTAAGAGAAAAGGATCGCTCATTCCTCTGTGTGCAAATGTGTGTGTGTGTGTGTGTTTGTGAAAGTGCTATTGCTTTACTGACATCAGCCAGATTGCCTGTGCACGCGCGTGTGGCCATGCCTGTGTGTTCGTGTGTGTGTGTGTTCGTGTGTGTGTTTGTGTGTGTGTGTGTTCGTGTGTGTTCGTGTGTGTGTGTGTTCGTGTGTGTGCGCATCCTGAAAATTGCATGAGGGGCAGGTAATCAATGCTCAGTGGTCTTCTGCATTCTGTTCTGCTTTCTACTGCTGCTCCCTTCACCTTGGGCCATAACAGCAACCTACAAAAAAAAAGTGTGTGTTTCGAGCTCGCCGTTTAAAAGGCCACACTTGTGCTCAGCGCTGCTGCTGGCCTCACCATCCAGTGCCACAGAGAGAGGGGACGGTGGCGTCACTACAGGGCGCATCTCACTCTCTCTCAATCTCAAGCACTGGTGCCTGAAGCATCAGATGGGGTCAACTAGAGGTTGGGGCGGCTGTGGCTTTCACACGTCCTCTCGGTGACCGGGGCTGGGTGGTGGTGGCGGTGACTGTGTTTGGGGGGTAGGACACACACACACACACACAGGTTCGGCTCTGCTGCGTAAGTGCATCTAATACACACACATACACACTAGAGCCCATCCCACCTAATGGCTTTCCTGATTCACACGGTCGTCACCGGCACTTGCCGCAGCTATACTCCCCCCCACCCCAAAAAAATGAGCACTTGCTATCTATATATCCATGACCTCGATTTGACTCCACCTCCCCCCCCTCGTGGCCCGGCAATGACCCCCTATTAGCGGGCAGAATGAGTGAGCGAGTCTGGCCGCGGCTGTTTGAATAGAGCGATGTGTGACACAGTCATTCTGGTGTAGAGTACACAAATCCAACCCCCCGCCACCCCCTGCAATGGGGTCAGAGCTAGTGCTTAGCCATTTGTTTTGCTTTTGGCCCCCACCCCCGTCCACTCCTCCACCACTCTTATCCCTCTCGCACTCCCTCATTGCTCTTCATCTTGCTCTCCCTCCCTCTCTTCCTAACTCATGACCCGGAGAGCACTAATAGTAGTTAGTAATGAGCTCTTTCCCCTTCACTCCAACCCTGCCCACCCCCCAACCCCAACCCCAACCTGCTCCCCTCCCCTCGCCTCTCGTGTCCAAACATGGCAAGCGTGGCAGGCTGTCGCCGCTCCACGAGACGAGGCGAGATGAGGCGAGCAACAAACACAGGTCTACACTAAAATGCACTGCCGCCTCCACAAAAAAACTCAGATAAATAAAGACAATAAGTGCGTTGTTGGCCGTTTGATGTCCAGCTATGTGGCTACTGAGGCTGTGTTTGGCACGCGACACAGATTAGATCCCAAAGGCTATCGCGCACCTTCCCTTCACCTCCCCCACAATCCCCCCATATTCACACACACACACACAACACCACCTCCTCCTCCTCCTCCTGCTGCTGCTGCTGCTGCTGCTGCTACTGCTTAACCAAGTGCCCCATTTAGGCGTAAGACACAGCTTACACCCACGCCTTATCAACACTCTGTTTGAACTGCCGAGGTGTGGTAGAATCCCCATTCACCGCTTGCCAGGCGCCCTCTCCTCTCCTCTCCTAAACAACTTATATTTTAGCCTCGGGTAAACATGCTTAACCACATGCTGAAAGCCATTAAAACTGATTATGTCCCTTGATGTTCTTCTCACACACCCAGTGGCAGCGGTGCGAGGCAGTGTCTCTGACACGCTTCCCTCTTGCTGTACGGGGCTAAGAAGGCAAACAGCCAGCTGTTGGGGGTGGGAGAGTGGCAAGGAGAGGCTGAGCTGCCTCGGGAGAGAGAGAGGGGAAGATTCAGGGCGGTAAAAAAAAAGATTCATCCCTATCTGTCAGAAGGCTTTGGGGTCTGAAAAAGGACACAATGGAATCCTGTGTTTTTGTGTGATCAGGCACAACCAGAAGCAAAGCTGCTAAGCTACACGCCTAGGTGAGTTCAAGAACGGGCAAAAAAAAAAACCCAAACCAGTGACTCCCAGCAAGTGTACAAGAGCTCTTCCTTGGCGTGTAAAGCCTTTGCAAACTATCTGTCCCTATGTTTTTTTACTGACTGACCCAGGAACTGGCTGGTTTGTCCATGTGTGTATGACACACATGAAAGACACACAACAACTGAAAGGCCACTGGGTGCGAGAGTTATGGACAGACATATGGAGAAAGCAGCATGCGTTGTTTTTTTCCTGTATGGGTACTTTTTTGCATGTGATTAGGTATATAGTACCCAGGATGCAGAGCATGCATACAGGTGGAAGGGTGTGCCTCTCAGTACGCAGAATATGCATACAGGTGAAAAGGAGTGCGCGTGTCCTGTGCGTGCACATGCCTGTGTGGTAAGCATGGAAGAGCTGTCCCACGAGCGTGCATGGGTGTGTGAGAGAGAGTGTGTGTGTGTGTTTGTTGGTGTGTGTGAGAGAGTGTGTGCGTGCGAGAGTGTGTGTGCGCGCGAGAGTGTGTGTGTGTGTGTGTGTGCGCGAGAGCGTGTGTGTGTGCGAGAGTGTGTGTGTGTGTGTTTGTGTGTGTCGCATGCGTTAGCGTGTGTGTGCGTGTCAGAGTGTGTGTGTGTGTGTGTGTTTGTGTGTGTGTCAGACTGTGTGTGTGTGCATGAGAGTGTGTGCGTGTGTGTGTCAGAGTGTGTGTGTGTGTGAGAGAGAGAGTGTATGTTTGCACAGTGTGCACGCATGTGGGTGTGTGCTGAGCCTCTGGGGAGTGGACACTGAGGCCAGGCTGGCTGTTGTCTATCGGGTTACAGCAGTGGGTGTGTTCCCTGGCTCCTGTCGCCTCTGTGTCTGCTTTGCTCTGCCTCTTGTTTCACACAGAGCAGCCAGCTGAGAGAGAGGAAAAGGGAGAGACAGAGAGAGAGAGGGATCGAGAGAGAGGGAAGCACAGAGCATGCGTCTGACTAGCCTCTTCCTCTGCCACTAGCAGTGACGCTACCTCCGCCTCTCTTTTTCCGGCCTGCCTCTCCGTCTCTCTCTTTCTCTCTCCCTCCCGCTCTTTTCCACTCGCTCCTACTCCCCTCCCTCCCACTGCTCCCTCTTTCCTACCCTCCCTCTTTCTCTCTCTCTTTCTCTCTCTGCCTCACACTTGCTCTCCCTCTCTCTGCCTGCTAGATTCTCTACCTCCCTCCCTCTTTCTCCCTCCCACCCCTTTTCGCTCGTCTCCTGACAACTCCTGACAGGGAGCAGCTCTGCAGCTGGTCGCCAGCCTCGGCAGGATGCAGAGCCCATGTTACCCCCAACACACACACACACACACACACACACACACACAGATACACACCCCTCCACCGCAAGCCCGCTTCGTCTTCCCTGACCTCCCCTCTTCCTCACTCTCCTCCATTGCACTCCTCCTTTCCTCTCCACTGGTTCCGTTCACTCTCTTCTCTGCTGCTTTTATCTCTTTCTCCATGGCTCCTCTCCAACCCACTCGCTCTCCTCACTCTGCTAACACCCCCCCTCAGACACACGCACACGCACACGCACACGCACACGCACATGCACACACACACACGCACACGCACACACACACCCCTTCTCTTCTGGCTCCTCCTTCGGGTTGGAGATCTGCTTTGGCCGCTGCACACAGCTCCACTTAAACACGCGTGAGAGGGACAACAAACGCTTCTCCACCCCTATGTCAATGGCTCTAGGCGGTGGGCTGGAGGAGCTTGTTGGCACTGTTGTTGTTGTTGACGATGCTGTTGCTACATGCGTGATGCGGTTCCCAACATCTGTGGCTATGGTGGTGAGTGGACGACCGATGGCAGCTTTTGCCTGACCCATGGGAGCCCAAAGCATCGTGGGAGATTAACTCTTGCTGAGACTGCAGCACTTCCAACCTGCCACCCACCACAACCCCCATCGCCTGGCAACAGCGTGTGTAAATTTGACCTTGTAGCACCCGTGCATAATCTTCACGCAAGCCTGCTGCACGCACAGGTGAATGTCTGCACGGCAGTGCAGCAGGATTAGGATGCGAAGTGCACATGTTGACCAAGGGGTGATGGCAACCACCAAACTTAAAGCTAAACCAGACATTCAGAGCTGAACCACCCTGAAATACTTGCCGTACCAATATGGACTTGTAGTGAGGTATATGCATACTGTACACAGCAAGCCTTGGCCTCACAAAGACTACAGGGGTTCAGAGCGATTTAAACACAAGATTTTGGCCATGCTTAGAAATGCACCTACGCTGACACTACTAGACAGCAAAGATGCTTCTTCACTTCTCCACACTGAGCTAAAGTTATCAGTATACAAGCATCAGCAAGCCACGAGACAAAAACCAGTTGTGCAGCAATGCAAAGAAAAGAAAAGAGTTCCACATGCAGGTCTCTGACAGACAACAGCATCCTGTCCTGGAACACTACAGGTGCAAGTAGGCCATTATGCATTACAACACATACTTGTTTAAGTATTTATGCAGACCCACAAACTGCATCCATTTTCATCCATTCAGTTCACATCAACAGCATTTACCACTGTGGGCTTTGGGCTGATGTATCAGTAACCGCCCTGGGTGGAATCTAAGACTGACCCTTTGACATAACTTAATCAAGGACAAATAAACGCACTTTCAACTAATATTTCTAACATTTTATTAGCCTAATAGCACGTCAAAGACGGATGCGTTTCGGCAGAAAGCCACCCTCAGCATCCAAGTCTTTTTTTGCACACCCACAGATTTTATTGTTTGGAGTTGAGCACATTCACCTCTCTGACTCGAGAACGGACATAACATGCCTTGAACTATGATGCCCTGAGTCTTTGAATGCGATCCAAGCTAGCCAGTGTGTGAATGCCACCAGCCACACCATACCGTTAAAGCACCTGACAGTTTGCCCTGCTAGCCAGGTCTACTGTACTCTAGTTTAAAGTGCAAACACGGTAGTGGTTTAAAGAGCAGCCATAAAGGTTGGTGTGAAAGGCAGCTGATCAACAGGCAAAATCAAAAAGGCGCCTTTCTAACCTTGTGCTTCCTAATAGCTTTAGAGTGCTACCTTTGACATAACGAGCAGGTGTTTTCACTGGGTTGCTTCCTTATTTCCCTGACTTGCATGGACAATTACCACAACAGTTGATAAACAGTAACAACAAGAATGAAGGTCATAAACATTGGGTTCCACAGCGAATCAGATGCCAAACGGGCCATTCCTGTGTTGGTGAGCACCAGGGTAGTGAACTGCATATGTGAAAACTACAAGTTAAGATCTTAACCTGCACGGTTAGGGTAGTGTCTGAGATTTGGTCTCGTGACTGAGGTAATGATGATGAAGATTATTTTGGCATCAAACCATTGCACCCTGTTATTTAAAAAAATGTTCTGTTATTTTCTGATTGTTCTGCTTGTTTCGAATGTATGTGCAGTAACAAAGTGCTGTTAGCCTATGCCTTACATAAATGCCTTATGCATTTTCATAGCCAGGATCATTAGCTCATGATTTCATCAACATGTGGGTGTCAACTCATCATTATTTGTATTCTGTGGTGCATTTTCCCCAAAAGTACTACTGTGAAACAACCATGGGCACAAGAGACAGTGCAATAAGTTTTTAAGAAATGCACTCCTGAACACATTTGTGATTTGTACACCCCTGGACCCTTCTACTACTAGATTTGCACTTTTGTTCTTTAACATCAAAACCAAAAACAAAAAAACACTTTGAACAGGTGTGTGTGTTTCTTGAGAATCCTACCTTGTCCTTCTCGTGTGGCAGCAGACGGACCGGTGGCAGTGAGTCGAGCGAGACGCAGCCCGTACCGTCGTTCTGGTGCGAGGACGAGCTGCGGCTGGCCAGCCGGAAGAGCGGGCCCTGCTTGAGCACGCGGCCGTGCGCCACGGCTCGCTTCAGCGCCAGCCGCAGCTGCTGGTGGAACAGCCCCGGCGCCAGGGCGCTGCTGCCCGACAGGTAGGCCGCCACGTCGGCCTGGCACTTAAGGAAGCGCTCGATGCTCTTGATGGAGGAGCCGCCGGGCTCGTGCAGACCGTCCAGCGCCCGTTTGATCAGCTTATTCCAGTCCAGCCCGGGCTTCTTGTGAGACCCGGAACTGCTGCTGCCTCCACCACCGCCTCCTCCTCCTCCTCCTCCTCCACCACCACCACCACTACTACTTCCTCCTCCTCCACTACCACCACCCCCTCCCCCTGATCCTCCACCGCCACGGGGCTTGGGCAGGGCCAGTCGGCCCGGGTTGTCGGGGTCCTTGTAGGAGTTGAGCCCCTTGTTGGACACCTTGAGGATGGAGCCGTCCTTGACGCTGAGCTCAAGCTGCTCCAGGACCGTCTTGCGGTCGAGGCCGTGTGACATGGACACGGCATTGCAGATGCGCTCCTCGGACGGCCGCTGCTTCTGCTTCTTCACCTTCTTGATGGCCTCCAGGATCCAGGAGGTGTACAGCGGGTTGGCCAGCTTCACCATGGCTGCGGTCGTCAGCGGGGCCTGTGGCAGCACCCCCAACCTACACACCTGCACAGGTAAAGAGCTGGGCCTGGGCCCCCTGGCGCCTCGAGCCTCCCCACTCCCAGCAAGGAGGCTATCCCTTGTCCCGTGGCCGAACGGAGAATTCTTCAGAGTCTAAGAGCAAGCAGGCAAACGGGGAGCAGCTCACCATAGCATAGGCTTGCCCCCCACCAACCCTCCCGCCCCTGAAGAACAGCACCCCCTCCGTCCCGTCCCGGCCCTCACCCAACTATGACGGGGGTGAACGGAGCTCGGGGCGGATGTGGAGGACGGTGACGGGAGCAGGACAGAGAGCGGTTCCCTCTTGCCAAGCTCAGTCACACCCACAACAGAGGACTCAGAGACACACACCCTCCCATACAAGTCCCCAGAACACACTAGAAATTAAAGTCCCCTCTTCCTCACTGAGGTTGCCCCTCAGTGGGGTCCGTCGGCCGGACCATCGTGCGTAAGAAACGATCAGCTGTGCTATCAGAAAGGGGTCAGAGGCCTTCTTTTCAGCGACTGAAGGTGAACACCAAAGATGTAGCTTTTGGTTGGCAGTTTTCCTCTTTTGCTGCCACCACCTTTCAATTCCTCCTTTTCTTGCCTTCCTCCCTCCCTGGTTGCAGAGATTTACTGTGGCTGGATCAAAGCAGCAGATCTCACCCACGGGAGCAACAGGAACTGACCATTTTCATGCAGATCACACCTCAGCAGCCAACGTAACCTGCAGGTAAACAAATATCAGAAAGCTCTGATCAGAGAGGGAAAGGAGACAAGTCAAGATGCTGAAATTACACATTTTCCTCAGATGACTGGTACTGATGTTATCAATCCCCATGAACATGGAAAGTAAAATAAATGTGCTCAGTAAATATCAACCACATGCAGCATGGGATGCTTGCGTTACAATCCTATAAGCCAATGAAACAAAATCTGAATATTTTTGGAAAGTCACACGTACTTTGCTGGGATGCACAAAAGCCTTCCTGTTAGGGCGCACATGTAATTATGGGATAACCCCTCCCTGCAGGATTCTGTGGTTCTGCATCCCACACCAAGCTTACTACTGTAGGGCCAAGGAGAGGCAGTGGCTGAGCGATTCTACCACACAAACAACAGCTACTTTACAAAGCTCCCCAACTTTGTGATCTTGAGTTGCCAGGGATCTCTTCTGCACATCTCTGACAAACTCACACTATTGCCCAGACTTTTTAAAATAGGTTACATTCAGCCTAAATGCAACTCATAATGGACTTACTACACCTACACGTTTCTCAGTATTCAAGTTTTCATGACCAAGTCAAAGGAAAGCCTCGTCTTACAGCACTCCATATTTGACTGATATTACTCGATGGACACAAACACTATGCACGTGAGATGTAAACAGTGTCCGTTAAAACCGTTTACGACTGTAAACTTCAAACATAGTTGAGGACAATAAAAATACGTTTCACAGTTCAACTTATCAGTTTGTTAATTAACTCAAGTAAACTGGTAATATAACGGCATACATAGCAGCTGGGATGGCAAATGTTAGCAATAGTATTTGTAAACTACAAAGATAGAATGACAGAGCCCAACTTCAGAATTTACCAAGTACTTCTTTACATTTTTACGACTGCCACACGGCGCGACTCTGTTTACATTGGTCATCAAGCTTGTAGCAAACTCAACTTACGACACATCTTCCCGCGAATGGATGTTATTAGCGCCAGAATGGTACAAAACATCAACAACGTGTGATCTTGGACTAGGGAAATTGGCCATAGATACGATCAACAATGACGTGATTCCTCCAACGACCGCGGTTTCAAACAATAACAGGCAACAAGCATTTTGAGTTTATACATTTATAATGGGCAGAGTGAAACCCTGCTGAGAAACCGCGGCCTACAAAGACACAATGCAAGTTAGCGTACTAGTCGCCACCAAGGCTAGCGACTCAGAGCGAAAAATAAAGATTCCTGGTGAAGCGCTGCGACTTAGCGCTACATTTGACATGGCCGAACGGCCTGTTTCAGCCTCGGCCAAGAGTGAAAATCCTTCCCCGCAAGATGCGTCTTTACACAAGGCTCTAGGCTCCCCCTTTTCCCACTTCCTTCCTCACTATCACCCACCCTCCCACGTAGTGCCTGCGGTGCGGTGAAGACAAGGCCGTTGAAGAGAGGTAGGCCTCGGCTCACTCACACCCCTCCACCACCAACCCCCCTCGCCCCCCTCGCGGTCTTCATCTCTCCGTACCCCTTTCCCTCTACCTCTCGCGGCTCCCAGAAAGGCAGGACGGGTCCAGTTCGCCTTTCAAAGAAAAAGACCAAGGGGCTTTACGTATTTACACCTGATAAACAGCTACTTACCGGAATTTCTTGTCGAGTTGCCGGGCAGAATGTGCCAGATATCATTCGAAACACAGACAACAACAAGCCCAAAAATGCAGCCAGAGACCAATGGCTCCGGAGCTGACGCCATCTTTGAGTGAAACAGGAGCCTGGCTGGTGGGGGAGGGGGGAAACAGCCAGACCTAGGGACCGTCTGCATCTTTCAAACTCAAAACTGGAAGAACGGGAAGAGGGTTGCGACAGGGAACGTCTCTGTTGTAGATGTGAAGGGTGAATTTCTGTTGTTCATGTGAAATGGAAGAAAGGGACAGATGGTGAGGAGGAGAAAAGGGTAGGTGCGCTCGTGGGTGAGCGCGCATTACATTTAAGGGAGCGTCTGGATTTATTTTTTTCGTTTTCGTCGCTGCTGTATCGAGACAAAATCAAAGCAGCGGAATGTGGTTTTAATGTTAGGGGGTGTTTAACAGCCAAGTATATCCCCCAATTTCACTGGCCGCTTTATTCTGCGTTCAAATTGTCCTCCTCCTTTACAATTCCTGTCGCGGAAAATTAGCCAATGGCACATCCCCATTTTGGTAGGGAAGAGAGAAACGGCACAGTTGCCAGAGGAAGTGTTCATAGCGAAGCATGGATGTTTATGTTTGGCGCTGATAGGCTATCGCCAGAGTAGGTGTTTACGCAAAGACATGATGGTTCAGGCGAAGGTAGATTAAAGCATGAACATATGCAGATTAGTTCAAATGACAGGTGATACACACATTTCCGCTTGTTTTCTACATTTCATAGTCAGAGCTGTTTTCAATTAACCATCTGCCAGGAAAACTGCAAGTGGGAAAACACTTGGAGGTGCCGTCCACGAGTTGTCGCTGCATTGCCAATACAATATTATTAAGGTTATTAAAGGGGTAATTTGTTTAAAGTAGCCTAATTGGCATCATGATGTCGGAATGAATTATGCTTGAACTGCAACAGTTAGCTTTGCCGATCTTTTACAGACTGAGGATTATTCTGATGCAATGGATTAAATTATCTGTCTCTTTTCTTATCAGGGCAATTTACGAGGCAAAACAATTGGCCATAAATTACTCATAGCAATAATCTCCCAAACACAAATTGCAGGTGTCATCAGGAAAGGTTAGTTGCACACAGTATTGTGCAGTTTTTGACAGTAGAGTTTTTTTTCCCTTTTAGAAAACCTGGGCCTTAAAAAATGGACTGTGTCTGTGGAAATGTAAAGCATTGCAGAACCATATATGTGAACATGTGACAAATATGGAAAACTCTTTAGAATTTAATTGTACAGTTGTAGTTGCATGTGTTTGCAGGTTTTATTAATACTCATTATAGGCTAATACAAAATCTGGCATTTGTTGTAACATCCGCAGCTACAAGTACCAGGCCCACCTGACAGTTCTTAAAAATCTCTAGTCTGTTAATGCATTTTTATATGCTCCTTATTTTAAGCCTGCTGTGTTTATAAAACAAACTGCTGTGTTGTTTTAAAAAGGACTTCATGGTGTGACATAGTAACCAATTCAGAAAGAAAAATATCTTTCCCACAAGTAGGCTACTCTTGGAACAAGGCAAGACATCCATTCATTCAATCTGGTGTCTTGTTTTTCATTATACTACCACATTTAAACCTATTCACACCCTCCCTATAGGTAGGTGTAACACCTCATCTGTGGTAATGTTTGTGAACATGACGTCAATCATCAATCATCACAGGCCTACACATCAGCCTGACACATACAGAACTTGCAGGAAAACGTCAAGCAATTGTATGCAACAGTTTGCAATTACAGAGGAATGATTTTTTATCATTTATTATATTATTTTTGGTATAATCTTAAAAATAATTTTGATGCAATGTGACCAAGTGAAGTTCAGATTACATCAACTGTGCACTTCAGTTCTGTAGTTTGGATTGAGGTACTGCACAGAAATGTACAAATGCTTTCAACATTAAACAATCATATGATGATGTCAGTTATGTGAGCAGGTTTTGGTCAGTGCCAGCCAAGCTGTTGATAGTGTTTTTTTTTTCAAGGTAGGCAACTAACTTTAGACCAAAATTCATTGATGTCTGTAAATGAAGGACTCAAAAAATACTTTATGACAATTCACATTTGCCTCTGTGGATGTTTCCACTGCACACTTCAGTGACCTGTCAAGATGTGGTCTCTATTACAGATGTGTTGTGCATAGTGACACCATGCTTTTCTGACAGCTGGCACAAGGGGAAATGCTAATTGACTTAACGGTTCCCTCTGTTGACTTTGTTATTCTTCCCTGATGAATTACATCAGCCTGCTTATCCTCTGGGATGTTTGTTTAGTGGGATAAGCTGTCCCTTGCTCTTCGTCTGTGTAAATGTAAAGGGAATTGAAACCATGCTGGAAAAAAAAAATCTGAAAAGAATGCTTTTCTGAGTTGTTTAGTTTAGTGACAGTGCATCTATTTGCATGCTGTGATACTGTCAGTACAATGGCTGTATGATTACAGAAATAATAAATGGTTATGATATCAGCACAACCCTATTATGGGATTGGGACATTTAGTTCATGATTTGCCTGTAAAAACAAACCAACTTGTTGCTTTTCTTTATTTGTAATCAAGGCACCTACCTTTCAGATAACACTGGCCAGATGTTACACAGACTCGTTGTTGGGTTGTCAACATCAAAGGGGTTCTTTGGACTTCTTGCTGTTCACCTCAGGGTGTTAGCTAAATGTCTGCTGTTAGTCAGGCAACTGACAGGTATTGTATCCCATAGACAATGAACAGAGGGAATGGTTTGAAGTTGTAATCCTTTGACCACAGCTACCAGGTAAGGTTTCTGAGATACATTTTTGTCCACAGCATCTGTTGTTTTTCTGTTATACTTAGCTGAAATCCACATGGATCTAGTTGACAGCCTACATTATGAGGAAATCTACACCCCACACTTATGTTATTAATATCTAATAATGTGATTCATTTTAGCTTAATTAATGCTGTTACCACCACAATAGATATAACATCAAAAGTGTTATTTACTGCATGTGATCAAAAAAATCTGTTTTTTTTTTTTTTTATTTATTGAGTTGAGCTATTATTCTGAAACACATTCCACTGCTGAAGTTGAGAGAAGAGAGGTTGTTTGCTTTCTTTGTCTACAGGACCTGTCACTATACAAACACATTTTGACAAACACAACAAATTATGTTGTGTCGGCATGACATCTGCTGTATACTGGTTGTCATGCCACATTTTTCTTGTCAGCATCCACAT
Source organism: Coilia nasus (assembly GCA_027475355.1). Lineage (NCBI taxonomy): Eukaryota > Metazoa > Chordata > Actinopteri > Clupeiformes > Engraulidae > Coilia > Coilia nasus. Next base: position 13,487,337 of record CM050217.1, read on the forward strand.
AAAGCTCTGTTGTGCTCTCATTATTAAGAAATTGGTGACACTTCCTGGTGTCTCCAGGCAGAACACATGCTGGTTTTTAATTCACACAGGAGAAAATATATATTTTTTAACAGATTATTTTTTAAACATGACAGAAAGACACATATTCACAGTTGCACTCAGAAATATAAAAAAATGTTTTGATGAAGATAAAATTTGTAAAGGTGGAGACAGTTATTCTTGTGGCAGTGACAGGTATACACAGGTTATAAACAGTGTATATGCACAGGTAGAGTGTGGTATGCTTGCTGGCCAAGTGTTCTCTTGATACTCAGTGAGAAACAGGTGTGAGCAAATAAGAAACGATAGCCCACTAAAGCCACTAAAAAAGCCAAAAGAGTCTTAGGATGTAGACGCATCACAAAGAACAAGCAATTCAATGGGCGCTGTAATCACCATTACGTTATTGGGATTGTAGTGCCTGCAAGAATCTATTACAGCTGTATCTTTACCAGAATATGGCATGGATATTGATTCTGGGAGGCCAACAGCTAAACCATTCTTTGGCTTTAGGTCCTGATGCATCTGGGAGTTTGTCCAAGAACTATATACATTAGAAAAAATGTTCTTGCAATTTATTGCTAACACAGACTGTTCACAGCCAGACTAAGTTAGCGGTTCAATTACCACATGGGGCTATTGTATTTCTTGTTTTCCACATTTAACCACTAGATAATCTACATATTATGTTATAAGGAAGTGAAAATCAAATAACAATGTATTATTTGTGGTTTGAAAGGATTTCATTGGACATTGAAAGGATCATTGAACACAACTGTGTTTACCTTAAAACTGGCATTACATTAGTGTGGATAGGATTTCAGGCTTTTTTGGTTCACATTTCAATATGTTCCACACTCATCTCACTCAAGATTGATTCTATTCATTTTTTTGCTGACCGACCCACACATAGTTCTCCACAACAATAAAGCTAAACCTGTTTTTATGAGTATTTTGTACATTTGTTGCAAAATAAGGACTGAAATATCTCCAGTCATTTTAGACTCCTCACTATGGATAAAGGACCCCTGTCAGTGACTGATCGTCTGTAAGCTTGGCACTCCGGACATTCCTCTCATCATTCACTGCACACCCATTCAGGCTCAGCAAGGTAGGATGGGAAACACCGGTGCGCAGGCATTTTGAGGTCTCCCCCCAGAAATGCAGTGTGCACGTTGGCCTTTTCAGTTTTTTTCCCAAGGCCATGCTGTTCTGTCTTGGTATGCATTGCGCTGCTGTCTTGGGGAAATGAACACGTAAACCCCTATCCTAAGATCCTGAACATCCTGAAAAAGGTTTTTGCTTTGGATTATACAAGATCTACATCTATGCCCCTCACCTTGACTTTAATCTCTCTGTCCCTGTTTTAAATAAATCGTCTTTACCAGCATGAGGCTGCCACCATTTGACTGCAGGGATTCTGCTCAGTATCTGGTTTTCCCCCCACACACATTTTTGGGACTCTGGCCCAATAGATTTCCCTTCTCATGAGAGTTGAGAGTCATTCAGGTGGTCTCTGGGCTGACATGCATTTTTTGATGAATAATGGCTTTTGTCTGGCCATGACCATAAAGGCATGATTGCTGGAGTGCTGCACTGGTGGATGTCTATGTGTACAGTTCTTGCATCTCCAGAAAGGAACTTCTGATGTCATTCATAATAGTGACCATTGGGATCTTGATTACCTGTTAGACCAAAGCCCTTCATCCCTAATTATCCAGTGTGGCTGGACACAGTCCTGAACACAGCCAGATGCAGTCCAACTAGTGGTGGTTCCAAATCTCTTTCCACTGGAGAATGAGGAAAGCAACCATGCTGCTCCAGTGCTGGTAAAACTGGAGTGCTGGAGTCCATTCCCCGTACCTGTGTCTTAGCACAATCCAGTCTCACAAGCATATGAACTAATGCCTCAGTCCCATGGATGGTTTTCACTTTAGCAGATGTACTATCACCTTTGAGACCTCATAGCAGGTGTGTGTTCAATGATTACAGTTAGGCTCGGGCACAAACATCCCATAGACCCGTCAGAGCAGGCTGCACAGCAGGCTCAGTGGCAAGTGTCACAGCTAAGGATCTGAATACTTACGTAAAAGGTATATTTCTATCTTGTTTTAAGCAAACTAACAAAGCACTGCAAAAATCCGCCATTGTGGACTACTGTGGTAAATTGTGTGCTGGCTAATGAAAAAAAAATACCAGTATATAAAAATGAAGGGAATGTACTTTAAAATGAATTTGAAACTTAATAAAATGTGGAAAACTGTCTGAATGCACCATTTTTATACTCACTTGATATGTAGCCTTTTGGTAGTTTGGTTCCCATTTGCCATCTGCCTACTTGCACCTTTTAGACCAATTGAGTCCCTAATTCAGTACTGTGATCAACCTGTGGTAATGTAGCCAAGCTTGTGGTTTTTAGGGCGTAGGAGAGCTGTTGCACCCACAACAGACAGCCAGCAGCAGCCAGCCCATGGCTGCTTTTGTCTATGTGAACCAGCGAGCTTCCTGCTGTGGCTGGCCCATTGCCAAGTCCCAAACCCCAGCCCCTCAGCCCACACCCCTCCCATCCTGGAATGGGCTGAAACACACAACGGAAATTTCCAGGCCTCTCCGGCCCAGTGCATGCCCCCACCCCAGGCAGACCCCACAACACCCCGCCACCCCCCCCCCCCCCCCCCTCTTCCCCATCCCCTCCCTTCCTCGACTCAGTTGGGATGGAGAGCAGCTGGAGGGTGAGGAAGAGCCTGGTGGAGAGCCCTACCCAGAACCCATCTGGGCCAGGGTCAAGCCCGATCTCTCTCTCTCTGGCGCACTCCCACACACCTGACGTGTGGATTAAGTGTTTGCCATGCTAGATCCACTGGCAGAATGGACGTCCTTTAGGAGGTACTTGCTTACAACCTTCCTCAGTTTAGAGTCTTTCTTACAAGCCTCAAAGTGCTCTCAAATGCACTTACGTTGCACACAAGATCGCCAGTCAGAGAGGTAAAAGGAATGACAGGTTATAACAAATACATTGTATTATTATAATTTATTTGACTATGTATTTGAAACAGATCACCCAAAATGCAGAATGTCAATGTATTGGCCTGTTCTAATTGACCTGCTCTAAAGGATAATTAAAGAAAGTCACCTCTTGCATTATTTAATAATAATAATATGAGAAATGTCAACTGTGCTCAATTTATTGAACAATTTAAGCCTGAAAGTCTGTGACTATGATTTGTAGTCTAAGGCGCACCACAAGTGAAATAATTTCCAAGAAACTCGCTGAGTAAATCATGTCCAAGTGGTAGTGCAACAGACATGGTGTGCGACAGAGTTGCTTTCCCCACTCTGATGTTTACATAGCAGGACGCACTTCAGACAACAATATAACCTCCGAGGCCCTCTCACATTCCTCCAGGGCTAATGGCGGGGATTTATCCTGTGGAACTCGGCAGTCATTGTCTGCTCGTCTCCCGCTCTGTGTCACTGGGTGATAGACTCACCCCTCCTCCTTTCTGCTTACTCTCTCTCTCTCTGTAGCTTACTGCAAACCCCCCTAACATAGGCCTCAAGGAGTTGCCCTAATTTGCCAAGGCCCCTGTGCATGTGTGCATGTGCGTATGTGTGCGTGTGTGTGTACATACCCTCCAGCCCTTTCAGCGGAGATTGATAACTATTAGGCCAGAGGGTTCACACAACATGCCTATGCTTTTCCTTTAAAGCCTGTTTGGAATCTGCATTCATCATAACACACACCAAAGGTTACTCAACTATCATGTAAGGTTGTGTAGACAGTGAACTGGAATTATTTTTACTCTTGTAAAAAGTCAATGTCTTTTTTTGCCTTGTCTTTCTTCTATGTTCAGGGGCAGCCATAAAGTGAAGGCATAATCCAGGTATACTTCCTCCAATTAGTGATGGTAGAGCAATCTGGAGTGTAAATTAACAGTAAAAAAAGACATGTACATTGTCTCCCCCCTGTGCCCGCAGGAGGTAATAAGGTTGGCTCAGTGTCAGTAAATGATGACGAATCCGCAGAAAATTAAATTGGCTCCTAATTGAACGTACTTAAGCAAAGTAATTACTGCCTGTATGGTCACTTTCGGCGTATCTTAGCACTGTTTGGAAATGGTCGTCACGTCTTTAATCTGAAACCGGCAAGCTGAGCTGCACGGCTGCAGCCGTGACATCTTATCCTTCCCGCTGCGTTGCCAGTGATTCCCCATGTCGAGAAGAGTTGTCAGAGAGATGAAGATTAATTATTCTGAAACCGAAGTGAGGGGAGGTTGAAGAGCACTATGTAATTTCATTTTGCTGATTAAAAAATGGATTAGATTCTGACGGCAACTGCTAAAGGAAATTACGCTGTAATTGTGGTATCGTTTTGATCACGTCGTCACCAACAACAAATTGGCAGCAAAACACTTGATGGATTTATAATGGTTTTCCTCATGTAAAAATCACTGCGCAGAACAGACGGGAGGGCGCTGTTTATATGTTAACAAGTCAATATGCGCAGACAGACTTGAAGCATGCAACTGCCACATCTCGAACCCCTTTCCATGGCTACTAATATCAAGTCTGGGTTATCACGTAGAACCAGGCACCCCAAGCCTTCTCTAACGTTTATTTTCCTTGACCTTAACCTTCATCTGCAAACCGTGTACCTGCTGGGGAAGTCACTCCTGACCTTTAAAAATGACATCTGTTGATGATACTGGCCGCCGCTTACACTGCCAGGCAGCGCACGTCATTGTTTGAGAGGGAGAAGAGAAGAGAAAAATGACTAGACCAATTTCATCTTAATTTCATAGGCTACCTCTTGATTTAGTGACATATTAATGGTCACTAACAGTTACTGTGGCATTTGTATTCTGTAGTCAGTTGACCTTTATACGAACATAGTGGAGGGTTTCAATTTTCACATTTAACCCACTGTTGTCCTTATCTACACTATCATGTCCTGACTAAGAATGCCACCCAAATGTGTTTTAGTAGATGTTTTCACTGAAATTAACAATGTGATGTATGAGAACAATACAGTGGTCATGCAAATACCTGCAAAGAAAAGTGGGCTCTTGTGTTATGAAAAAAAAAATCTAATATCAGCAATCTGATTTAGCTCCTACCAGGTAGTGTGCACAGAGGCATGACTTTCAGCAACCAGACACCTAAAGCTGACATCCACTCTCCAGCTAAAATAAAGAAGGCAATTTCATTTCTGTCTGTCTGCACTAACTACTAGCTGCTTGGTTTGAAACCACTTAAAATCATGTACTAGGTTTGAGACTCACCATAAAACAGCTTTTTTGGTCAGTGTGGACTGGTGTAAAGACATAATCACTCGTGTTTAACACCGGCAACTAACTGCAAGGTCGTGTTTAAAGGCACACAAAAGGTGCAGACACAAGGGGCTGTATACCTATGGGAGTTTTACAATGCAGTCTTTTATGTAGTCCTGACTGTGTTGTGTTTCCTTGAACACCAGCACGCATCATCAATAATGAATCACACAGAACAGGTTACCGACCCATCAATTAAATGGTGTCAGAGCAAAGGACTTGTTGAAAATGCAGTCAATAAGTAAAAAGAAAAATTCTTAAAATACAGTGGCATAGAAATATGAGCACAGAATGACCAGAAAAGCATAAGTAAAGCTTTCTTATTAAGCATTGTATTGTAAGAAACACAACCAAATTAGAAGGGTTTCATATTTGCCTTGACTAACAAAGACTGAGCACAACAAAACAAATACATGACTGTCAAGTGTGCCAGAGCTCCAGTGGTAATTATTCAGTGCTTGTGACTGTGAGCAACTGCAATGGAGGCTAACAGGCACAGAAAAGTGGGACTCCACCTCCCTAGGAGGACAATGACTGATAAGCATACAGAGAGTGGAGGCTGGACTGAAAGAAGTGGACTCCATTTTTGTAACTCTCCCAACTCCAGCTGTCAGCTCCATCACGATCTCATGGGGGGGTTGAGGGGTGTGTGTGTGTGGGTTGCCACGGTGACAGGAGGCCACATGTCTTGAGGGCCTCATTTTGGTCAAAGGACTCCATTGTTCTTGGGGCTAAGCTGCCCTCAGTGCGCTTGTCTGCCGGGGAGAGGGGCTTTGGTCCCTCACACACACACACACAAGGCAAAAAAAGGAAAAAAAAAAAAAAAACCCACTTGGTCTGAGATTTAAACACCAGCAGTGGGACAAACACAAACACAGCACTGAGGGGTTGCACTGAAGAAGTGGCCTCTGTGTTGCAATGCCATAGCGCCTGTGGAGGCCCATCTCGCTACTGCTTGGGGATGGATGGGGGCGCAGCGAAGGGGGGCGGGGGGGAAGGGAGAACAACAAACACGTGCACACTGGTGGAATTAATCACAATTCAAAACAAATAATTGAAATGACCTACCAGGAGCTCACACTTCAAGGTAAATCATCTGCAAAGCAAAAAGAAATTAACTGTTTTCCTTCACAACTTCCCTTAGGGCAGAGAGCACAAAAAATAGCACTCTATTACTTTCAAGAAATAGATGCGGTTACTATAGCAACCAAAAACTGTTGATACGTAAAATAATATATTGTGCAGATCTACATCATGTCCTACACTTCTTGCCCACTAGATGGCAGTGTGGAACTACAACAATTGGGCACAACTGACATGAGAAAGAAACCGTGAGTTCTATGTACCTCCTGAAGTGACAATGTGCATTTTGTGAACAGTGTTAAGTGAGTTTGTTATTCTATAAAACCTGTTAACTTTATTAGTTACTTATGGTTCTGAGAGATATGATGTGCTCTTTAAATTTTAATTTATACACATGATAATATAATAATAATTAAAAAAATATATACTGGGAACTAGAACTTCCACCATTTTTAAACTGCTACCATTTAAGGAGCCCACAGGAAAAAAAACAAAAAAAAAAACAGGCATAGTCACAAATTACATTTTTCAAATGACTCACTCTATTGGTAGTTGCATTAAAACCCCAGCTTTTTAAAACGTAATCATGTGAATAAACGAGCATAGTCTCGAGCTAGACACATTCAAACTTATAAATTACAATTTCGCAGTTTCTGCATTTTGTGACAATGGCCGTTTTTCTAGTGGACTCTTCATTTAGTATCTGCTGTTTCATTGGGTGGGGGGTGGTGGGAGGGGACTAGCCCTGAAAGTGTAGTTAAGAGTAATTAAAACTGAAAAATTGAGAATTGCTGCTTGTCTTTATAATGGCTTCTCATTGGTCTGATAGTTAATGATTAATTTACACACTGTAGAATAAAACAGCTGCAGAGCTAGGGAGAAAGAAAAACGTAAAATCTTCAGTACGTACTTCACCCACTCAGTGTAATAACTGACATCATTGTTCCACAATACCTGTAAAAACTCAAATAACATGATTCCATGTCCATTACATCGCTACCAAGCTGGCATTTAATGAGTCAGGTCACCACAGGTATTAACAGGTGCATTCAAAAATAACTGCCAGATGACTCACCGGGAGGTGACGTACTGATGTGTCTACGTACACAAAATGTTTCAGTCTAATGACTGTCATTTATTCAGAGGGTGAGTCATACCAACATGTGGTTAAATCAGCACTCGCCAAATAATGTTTTTTACCAAATGATGGTCAATCAGCGTGTCATTCAGTGGTTTTAATGACAAATAAAATGGGTGCAGCACTGCATGCCATCTGAGTTGAGATGTTAACACGGAGACTTTTTAAAAAACAATTCATTGAAAAAAAATAAAATAAAAAGAATACAACAAAAAAGCCTAAGTAAACTAACTAAGGCATGTTTTCTCACAAAGGTGAGTAAGCTTTAGTGTCCAGTGTCTTGTTACGGGCCTGCGGTCTCAGATTCACTTTGGTGCTCGGGCCCCTCGGGCATGACTGGGGGCTGGAGGTGGATGCTAAGACGAGAGCTGTTTCTCCTGCGGCCAGTGCGGTCCCCCGCGGCACTCCTGGCTACGTCAGGGGACCGGCGCTCCACCCACGCCAGACCAGAAGCGGCGGATGCCGATCCCCTCTCGCTCCGATTCCTCAGGCTGCGGCGCACTGAGCGTCTGCCCGCAGCCACCGCCACCGGCCTCAGCACCTCATCGATGTTAAAGTCCGCCTGCTGCCAAGGTGCCAGAACAGTGTCGTCTGTATGCGAGGTCACTTCCTTTGCTAGCCCCGCACCATCCTCCTGCCCGACTCTGCCCGTCTCTGGCCCGAGAGAGGCTCCGTGTTGACGTACCCTCTCCTCAGTCACCCCTCTCTCTTCATCCTGTCCCAGGCCCTCCGCCACCTCGCTGGGCAGCAACAGGGACCTCCTTTGTATGGCTCTGCCTCGAGACGTACTTGCCCTCTGCTTACCAACCTGACTGAGCTCCTGGTGCTGCCCATTGCCTTCTTCACATTTACCTTCCACATTTGCCAGGCTGTGTCTTCTGCAATGAGCAGTGCTGGTGTCGGTCTCTGTCTGATCCGTTCCCCCGCAGGGCTCAGGGGACGGTGGTGTTCCCCCCCCATGGGCGCTGGCAGGCTCGGTGGGACGGAGCAGACTTTGCTCCGGTCCATCGCCCTCATGATGGCCGCTCGCAGGCAGGCTGGGGAGAGACGATTCTGCCTCGGGAATTACCTGCCCCACGCTCTGGTCGTCTTCATCTGTGGGTTCCCCACCGGCATCGATACGCAGGGCGCCACTCCTGCGGGCCCTGCTGCGTCGCGTCGTGGGTTTGACCGGGGCGGCTTCGGCTTTAGGGGTCTTGGGTTTGGGCTTGCGCCCTGGCCGGCCTCTGCCTCTGGGTGTGGTGCTGGGGGCAGTTTGGGAGGGCAGGCTGTTCACATCTGATACGTCTCCAGAAATTTCTGAAGGAGGGTCGCGTGTGGCTTCGGTGAGATCACTTGTTTCAAAGGTTTGCTGGGGGAGCTGTGGGCAGAAGCGCTGGCGCCACCTGGTGGCTGCCATAATAACGTCGCTGACAGCCTGAGTGCAAGTTGTCTGTGGGGGCAGAGAGCCTGAAAAAATGCATAGGTGAAGAATTTCTTAGAAACATTTCTGCCCACATTTAAGGAACAGGAAACACATTTATAACTACATGTACAATACAAGTTATTCTACATTTAGTGTCCAACTGAGGTTGTCTTTGTTGTGTACATCAGTCACACTATTAATGGCTGATGGCTGACAGGCAATGATAGTCTGTTACACACAATTGTCATTGTCACTTTGCTGTGAACAATTTTTTTAATTTCAGATTCAGCATCCTTAGCTTCCACTGTAAATGTCAAGCGTACAAACACAGCCACATGAAAATTGTTTCTATTTTTTCAGTCCTTGTGCATATGCACATTTTGCTCCAGCTCTTTCTTAATTTATTACTTAATTAAACAGTTGGCTTTGCTCAAACAGCTCAACAAAATGTTGGCTGCAAGGTGTGGGACAAGAACTTAAAATACTGACCAAGGCCAGGCAGGACATAAGATAATTCTAGTGCCAAACTCAGGAGAATCTGTAGCCGTGGTCCCTTTGCAAATGCATTCAAATTTCCACTTTTAATGCCTTCGTTAGATTTCACTTCTTTCCTTGTCCTTGACTTCGTCTAATTTAAGTACATTCAACTGCTTTAAAGGGCTGTGAAAAAAATCAATCTTGCTCTGTTGGAGAAGCTGGATTAATCAAGAAAATGATGTCAAGCAAGCTATATTGTCACAAGAAAAGAGAAAGAAAAAAAAACCACACATTGAGGAGTTCAAGGCTGAGTGACTCCCTGACTCGTTCATATATAGGATGATAAATCGAGATTCAATTCTATTCAAGCTGCGCACTCCACAACCTGGAATTTTATACGTGGTCCTTACATTTCTCATGGGAATTAGTCTTTTACAAAAGCCTACAGGCTTCTGAGCCATTTTCACTGGCAACATAAAAATACACTAAACTGTGTTGTTTACTCCAAACATTGAGCCCAATTACTGAATGTAACTGAAACAACCATTTATCCTATTAATTTTCTAAGAGGCTGGAGAAGCTGCAATTCAAGTGAAAAACATGAAAAGCTTCAGAGAATAAGAATGAGATGTTATCTGTGGAAAGTAACATAAAGTAAACGATGAATTTAATAAAATGCATGACTTCTCCAAGCCTGAAAAAAAAAATTTCAGGTTATTTCAAGACCAATGTAATGTTCTAAACCCACATTAACACTTTTGCAAATGGCTTTGACATTTTGGAAAAAGAGGAATTTTCTGTTCCGATATTTCATGACATTTTAGAGAGGTTGCTGTAGCTAAAACTGGTAAATTATATGAGCTCAGGCATAATTCAGTGACTGGCAGGTACCAGCTGGCCTCTCCAGCACTTCACACTAATTGATGGTCATCGCCTATACAAGTCTTGTTTGGAAGTGACTCCCTGATCAGCCCTTTTATCAATTACCGTTATTATTAAAAGATAATCCACAGCTAAAAGTAGCCAGGCGTCAGAATAACCGGTTTGAGCTACACAAGCTTCTGACATTTTGTCAAATCACCTGCATTATGAGCAACTGTGAACAGTGCTTCAGTGATGACTCCCTTTCCCGACCTTCTACTAGGGCTGGGCGATATGGCTGAAATCTGTATCACGATATAAGTGTTTCATATCGGCCGATATCGATAATTATTGAAACATTGTGTGACCTATTTAAAAGTAACAGGAGGGAAAAATCTATTCATTTTTATTTTTTTAACTTAACCTTCCTCTGACAGGCAATAAGCATTCAGGCAAAATGACTGTCAAAACACGTTCAATGTTACGATCACAATGAAAACTGAGTGATCCGAGAAAGCCCCGGCTGTCTGAACAGTGTGAACACATTAGGATAAGTGGTTTTGATAAAGTGGTATTGTATCATTGAAAATATATCGATATGGCGATATAGTGTCAAATACATATCGATATAAATATTACGATACGATATTACGATAATATCGATATATCGCCCAGCCCTACCTTCAACCAAATTTAATTGCTTTAAAAGACCATGGCAATAAGAGTGCAGAGGCCTTTTTTTAATATGCAAATAATAGCTGTTTGTACTTGGAAAATTAATTGCTCCATGTTAACATCAAGGACACACAGAGAAGCTTTGTAGTTTTGCAGCAGCTTTGTAGCTTTATAGCTCCCGCATCTCCAGTCCGGATCTTTCAAAATGGATAAGAAACAAAAAATGTACCAAAATACATCCTCTTTCTGATTCATTGTCATGATATTTCCAGCGCAGGGCCAAAGCACACACACACAAAAAGATTACCTCATCAGCCTCCATTGGTTGGTGATTATGATGTATTTATTACCTGTGGATGTTCCAGAAGGGCTTGTACTGTCACCATCACCAATAAGGGACTGGGACTCAACGATGGGGCTGAGCAGAGGGTTCTTAGAGGCGAATTCCCTCTTCCCATACAGTGCGCGGTTCACCTCCTTTTTTCCAAAACTCCGCCTTCCCGTAGAGTCCTTTAGATAACCCCAGCCATGAAAGCACATTAGGAACAGCAGGAGCTTACAGACAGCTTTGATACACTACGATTATAATATAGCCTTGTCTCTCTTTAACACAAAAAGCTGATGCTGAAGCTGAAGAGCTATAAATCAATGTGTATGCACTCAAGGCAGGTTGTGGTCAAATAACATGGGTAAAAAAAATCATCTACCAATCTTTCCTCAGGCACTGTACTACCTGTTTTTTGCAGTACTGATTGTGCTTGTTCTATTCATTTTATTCCTAGGTATATAGCTTTGTTTTGTTTGACCAATAAACAAGACTTATTACCAGTCAGTAGCTGACTGTTCTTCTGAGAGCATTCCCCTACACCAGAGCTGCACGACACTGGAAAAATGTGCGATATGCGGTAACACTGCTGAATGTTGAACATTTAAATATAGTTTAAACATTTAAATATTTAAATGTAGTTTTAACATCTTCCAGTTAATCTTCACCGCTAGGCCATAGCCAGTGCGCAGCCTATAGGGGTGGACATCAAGGGCAGTAGGACCAAATATCTTCATATGTGGAGCGTGAAACATCTTACAGTAATGCCCCATTTATTGCAGTTAAGCCATGTTTTGCGATATGTATATCACAATATTGTATATTGCAATATCACGATATTTTTTATATATTGTGCAGCCCCACCTAATCACTTACTCACATTCTCTACATGCCCACGTATTCATCTTCACACAGTCCTTTTGGCAAAACGTGGCAATGGTTTCCTTTCTTTTCTCTTCATTACTGCACATAGAGTACTTGCATTTCTTCAAGACCTTTTTTCAGGTGTAGTAGTTTTTACTTCCACCTCGTACATTTTCTTTGGTGGGTGATGCAGGTGCCACAAACAACTCCCCAGCGACTTCCAGAATGGAAATTTCAGTACCTTTCTAGATCCCTTCAGAACATTACTTACATTGCTGCCTGTCTACAGATTGCAATTATTATCTTTTGTTGTGGGGACTTCTTCACATCATTCACAGCGCCCACCATTACTGACTTACCAGGTCTTTGAAGCTTTGCTGTGCACAGCAGTGAGTCATAACACAAAACAAACGAGCGTGTGAGGGGGCTGATCCAACTTGAGCTTTAGGGCTCATTTCCACCAAACACTCTCTGTATAGTCAGCACGCAGAGCGTAGACAGCAAGTGCCCGTTTTCTGTCCGTATTCATTTAGAATGCACGTTAACAGATTAGACCATTTCCACCGCACGCGTGATCTGAGCGTATTGTCACACATACACACATATTGCACACGGTTACGTGCTGTACACGCTCAAGTCGAAGAAAATGAGGCCTTAGACGCACCTTCATCTTCCCCGAGGCCGACCGAGCAGCCGAGCGACTCGTCCTCCTCCTCTCCTGCTGGGGCTCGTCCTCATCAGTTACTGCTACCGCCGGGGGCTGGAGAGTGCAAAACAGGTACTCACGTCAACACTATTAGTACATAGGAACGCACATTAAAGCCAGGGATAAGGCTTTTGGGGGAAACATTAAGACAGACAGCAAGAGCAAGAAAGAGTAGCCGTCATTTGAACAGACACAACAACTCTCATGACTTCTGCTCCATTTCAGCATCCCGTGTACGTAACTCCGGAGATGTCAGGCATCCCACTGTGTGCCCATTACCATACGGGTATTTCACGGTATGTGTTACGTACATACTCCCGATCGATATGCTGCTTTAACTAACATTTCGACCATGTTGTCACTCAAAACAAAGAAATTGTGTCTCAATTTTTCTCCATGTTCCCCATTCATCCGTGATTGACAATGCTTGAGGAGGTGCTTAACTTGTTTCCTGTCCACAGAAATGAATAGTTACGTGATATGAATTTTCGGGTGCATAATGAGTACAAGGAACACTTAATATACATGCTGGTATAAAAGCGAATACGCAACAGTTGAGAAAAACATCTGAAACTGAAAATGCAGAAACATGGCATTACATTACACTTAGCAGACGCTTTTATCCAAAGCGACTTACAAAAGGAGTTCATAATAGCTAACAGATGTGTAGAGAACATCGAAGGTACCTATGTAGAGAGATGGTTAGTAGAAATTAGTTTTGTTAGAAACACAAATGTGCGCTGAGTGATCTTACCTTCCTCTTCCTGCCACGAGGTCTGACTGGGCCGTCACAGGTAGCAGGGTCCTGCTGCTCTAGAGGAGGATGAGGAGGAGGAGGAAGAGAAGGCTCCTGTGGCGCGAAGCTCACAGGGTCTGGATCAGCTCCTGCTGGAGAAAAGCACACAGCTCATGATCAGCCTTTAATCTGACATCCACAAAAAGCCCTTACCTTCACAGCCTGGAGAGCACACACACACACACACACACACACACACACACACACACACACACACACACACACACACACACACACACACACACACTTGAGAGGGAATCAGAGGCAGATGAGAGGACACGAGCACAAAAATGTGAGAACATACGGGGAAAGAGAAAGCGATAGAGAAAGAAAGAGAGAAAAAGAAAAAGAAAAAGAAAAAGAAAGAAAGAAAAAAGAGCGTGAGAGAGAGTGCGAGAGAGAGAGAGAGAGACAGAGAGAGAGAGAGAGCGTGCAAGATCAGAGAGAGGTACCTGTCTGCTCCTCTAAGGCAGGTTCCACATCGGAGGGCGAACTCATGTTAGGTGTCTGGGAGTCGGCCAACTCGTCCGAGGAGGCTTCTTCGTTAAGGCCTGAGGGGTCAGATAGGTCTTAGGCTGGGAGACCAGGGCGAGAGGCAATTATTTCTTCTGCCAAGAAACACAATTTATATTACCTGCACTCTTCACCTCTGCCTCTGCCTCAGCGTCTTCTTCAAGAAGAAGTCGGGGAACCTGAGATTCTGAGATCTGAGGGGGGGAGAAGAGTACCTCATTTTGATTCTCTTTCAGAAAAAAAAAAAAAGTAGAAGAAAAGGCCACAGGACAGAAAGTGGTCACGTCAAATCTCATGGGAACAAATAAAGCTTTAGGCAGTAAAAATAGCAATGTTGGGAGCAAACGCTCTGTGTTCAAATGTCAGGAAAAGACAAAACAATAACAGAGAGCTTTCTGTAAAAGCCTTTACTAAACACAAGTTGTGACATTTCAATAGGACGTACGTCTCCTGGACCACCGGCTTTGCCAAGCACATAAAATAATATGTACTTTAATATCACTCTGGACAGCAAAGGTGACACTGTGTAGCACAAACACACAGTGTAATTCAATTATTTTTAAAGGCAGGTGAAAAGTGACTTGAAGTGATATTTGGGGTGCTGATGTTTCGGAAAATAAAAAAAGGCCAGACAGAGGCACCTCTGGTCAACCTTCACCTCTCCTGATACTGTGAATGAGATGAGATTCAACAGCTTTGCCTTAAACTTGAAGGGCCGGTTGTGTCGACTTTCAGTACTGATAAAGCATCATCACCACTCTCCCTCCAATCCTATTTTAATCAATATAAACGTCTAGATGCAATATATTTCCCCTCTCTTGTCTTCTAGGAGGAAAGATATAGCACTATTTAAGCATCCATTAGTAAATTAACTTGGGAGTACAAATTCACTGTTCTATAAGGGAGGCAGACAGATTTACACTACAAACATTTTATTGGATTATTATGTAACCATACTTGTCTTAATTATTGTGACCGAATGTCTCTAAATATTGATCATCAACCCAAGGTGGCCTGACAGTGCGGGCATTTCTTTCCCTTTCTGAAAGTGCACTTTTGCCTGCACTCTACTCTTCACAAAGCCTTACAAAACCAGGTTCATCGATCTCTGAAAGGCAAGAGCAAAGGGAGCACTGAGCGCAAATAAAACACCATTACCTCTTCCTCTGCATTTTGTACGAGCTCTCTGCTCACCGCTGCGTCAGGGCCTTCGGTCTGTTTGAGGGTGGGTGAGCCACAGTCTGCCACTGGACTGATGACTGCGGGCTGTGGAAGAGGAGCATCACTGGTCTGGGGTGTCTTCAGCACCGAACTCAGCTTGGAGCCTGCTGATGCCGGCTGATGGCGGAGAGGCGTGCCACCCTTGCGTAGCGGCGTGCTGGCAGGCAGAGTCTTGTCGAAGAACTCGGGAGAGAGTGGCGCGCTGAAACGCACCCGCTTCTCTTCCAACTGGCGCTGGGCCTGACGCACCTTCCTCCTGGAGGCCGACGGTGAGGTGGTGCAGCTGGGCCTCTGGCTCTCAGGCTGGGGCTCACTCTCCACATCTGCTGCTGCTACTGCTGGTTGCTGGAACATAGAGGCAGGCACTCAAATCAACACCTTCAGCACATGAGGAGCCCTCAACTAAGCTTGTGCTAAGGCCGTTTCATACAGACACACCTCTGGGGGTGTAGGTGACTAAGATGCCCATACCATAACTGTACGTACAGACCAGGAGCGACCAAAGCGAACAGGTCGCTGAAGAAGCTTCGCTGTTAAATTTGCCTTGTTCGCTCACGACACATTTGGACTGTTGGATTTAGCTCAGTAATTAACGGACGTTGGTAAATCTATGTATTCTGTCTATGTATGCTCTGGTCGCTCAATTTGCTTTGCTGCTGGCGAATTCGCTTTGTTTGCCCAATTCACCGACTCTCCGTAGAGAAATAATGGCTTCCGTCGCTCTGGTCACTTATGATGTGAACACCCCTTAAGCCTCCGAACAGCAGATTAGATTCTGCTCCGAGGTCATTTCCCAATCCCTTCCTCATCTCTCTTCATCCTCAGCTTATTTTCAGTCATCTCTCAATTGCCCTATCTGATTACAGGCAGTAAAAGCCCCCCCAAAATATGTCCACACTAGAGCTGAAGATCTTTGCCCGAGCCCGACGGGACCCGACGAGTTCGGGCTTAGTTTCTATCATTTCACACGGGCTCGGGCTGGGTTCGAGCATGTGGGCCAAGTGCGCGGTAACTGAAAGGTCAGGTGATTAGTTTCGATGAGTTCGAGACAGATGCGAAAATGGATGCTGCGAAGTTGAAAAGGAAGCTAGCCTCTGGCAATCATGTTATTTATTTGTTCCAACTTACATGTTTGTTTCAACTTTTCACGTTTGTCATCATAAATGATGTTAAAATGTATAAATATGTCATTCTTGACGAAAGGCACAAGATCTGTATGCATGTGCATATTTGAATATGTCAGGCTACAAACGGGTGTCGGGCTACAAAACTGTCAAGCTCCAGGTCCTGGTCGATCTCGGGCCGAATTCTATCGGGCTCGGGCCTGGTCGGGCCTAACTTTTAACCATTACAGCTTTAGTCCACAGACACACAGAAACAGACACAACCCGACTTAGATCTTACCTTCCTCTTCCTACCACGAGTTCTTACTGGGCCGTCGCAGGTTGCAGGGTCCTGTTGCTCCTGAGAAGGAGAAGAAGGAGGAGGAGGCTCCTGCTGCAGGGAGTCGGCGTGCCTGGGCTCAGCTGCTGCTGGAATGAAGAACACAGCTCACATTCAGCCATTACTGTGCCTACTAAGTAGCTGTGGATGCAGTCAAGACAAATCCATTCCACTTATAAAAAACAAAAATCAAAACCTCTTTCTTTCTTTCTTTTTCTTTTTTTAACTCCACAATTACATTTGTGGGGAAATTCACCAATAACCCTGAGTCTTCACATCATTATTTTAAACAGCTTACCACAATTGTAGCACTTTGTTTATATTTATCTGACAAATATGGGAGGGATGAGGGTGGGACACTGCAAGAGAAGACTAGAATGTGAAAGAGTGTGTGTATGTGCTTGTGTATGGGTGCGTGCAGGAGAGTGTACTGGCAGTCGATGGGTGGTGAAGATGAGGTAGAACTGTACCCGTCTGTTCCTCGTATAGGAGCTCCGCTTGGGAAAGTGATTTCACAATGTGTGCCTGAGAGCCAGCTGGTTCGTCTGAGGACACATCTTCAGAAATACCTAGGTGGTAAGATGGGTGTTTTGGAACGGGACTACAGTGCAGCATTCTATTATTTCTTTTCAAGACAAAAACAATGTGCTACCTGCACTGTTCAACTCTTCAACAAGCTCTGCTTCATCACTCTCCTCTAGTATGAGTGGAGGAATCTAGGGGAAAGAGGGGAAAAAAAACAAAAAAAACATACAAGCATTTTACTCACATGATTACTTTTGTGGCAGCAAGTGACCTTTAAAACAATGTGTGAAAATGTCCAAGGTATCAGGGTAGTTGCTGTCGGTCATTTTATGTCAACAAGGATCTTTCTGTGGAGAAACAGTGATACAATAAAGGACCAGTGTTGCTTCCAGGCACTTAGTGCAAATACTGAAGGGATAAAAGACCATGAAAATAAACAATACACACCAGCTGCAATCACTCCTGTGCCTTCAAACCTGACGTGACATTTTAAACCTTTCATCGAGTATTGCTTGACCTCACTTGATAAAACTGCAATATGTCAATGTAGATGTGCGCCCCATATATTTCTCTGGCCTTCGACGTAAAAGGCTGAGAGGACCTTTTACGCTGCATAAAGTACCTAAGCAGAAAGAATTTAAATATTTTGTTTTGTGTGGGGAAGAGTGAATCTGAATCAAGGACCTTTCTTTCTCCTCTCTCCCCGTCACCAGCACAGTTTCTGTATAAGGATGCAAATTTGCCACAATTTATGCAGCCCTAAAACCACCTCCAGCTTAAACATCAGAAGAGTCTCCGGAAAAGCATGCATGCAATGCAAATTACGTACGTCTTTCAAAGCCAAAGAAGCAGTCCACACAAAATAATCCTTGCGACAATGAGGTCAACGACTGGATTTTCTCCTTTTCCTCGTAGGCTTTCTGCCTTGTTTACATTATCAAAAGTAACACATTTATTTTGTAGTGTGTAGTGGAAATTCAGCTTTGGCCCCGCAGCTGTCTGTGGCAATGAAGTCTTGTTAGGGATACTGATAGTGATATATTTTCATGGATTAAAGAACATCTCTGTAGTGTAAATAAGCACACACACACACACACAAAACAAAAAAAAACTACTAAGCGTTAATGGTCACTATAAGAGTGATGGTACCTTATCCTCTGTATCTCGAAACACGGTGTCACTGCTCACTACTACTTCCAACATTCGGGGCTGGCTGAGGGTCGGTGAGCCATTGCCGGCTTCCGGATGTCTGGCAGGCCGTGGAGTCTGGGCTTCGCTTCTTGGTGTCTTTAGCAAGGACCGCAGCTGTGAGCCTGCGGACGCTGGGTGACAGAATGGCGTAGCGCCCTTCTGTAGCGGTGTGCTGGGAGGGAGGGTCTTGTCGAAAAACTCGGGGGAGAGGGGCGCACCAAAACGCACCCGCTTCTTTTTGGGAACTGATGACTCGACAGGTACATCTAAAGGCAAAGACAGAAACAGATTTTCCATGATGTCAAATTCCTAAGTTAAAAGTAACTTATTACGGAACAAAAAGAAATGGTTCAAAAAGCACCAACGTAATTATTTCTGTCTGTGCTCTCTTGCGTAAAACCACCTCAAACAGAAAATACAAACAGCAATAATACAGCAATTTCATTGGGCTTCAAAAAACAGTTATGCACACAGAGTGCGCCCCTTGACCGTCATAAGTATCATCATTCTCACCTCTACTGTTTAGGTCCTGTTTGGCCTGTTGTGACAGCACAGACAGTGGCATATGTTGAACCTGGCGAAAGAATGCAGTGTCCTGATGTGAACAAGAGCTCATGAAGTCAAAAACTCGAACCTGTGGAGGAGCAAATGGGACGATAGTACTTTGTGTGTGGGGCATTGCTATGCTCTATTCTACTCAAAGATGGAGCCTTTTACTGTACCTCCACGTTAGAGGTCTTTGCCTCACACTCCTGCAGCGGGCCACTGCACACTCGCTTTGAGGGTGGAGGGGTGCTGCCCGTGAGATAGCCCGGCGTGGCCCTGTTCTCCTTTTCCAGGGTTGAGCCCAGCTTATCTGCAATTCAGGGATTTCCATTACTGGTAGTATTTCACAGCTCAATAAACAATGCATCCATTCAGAAGACATTGTGCCATCGAGCCATCGTCTCTTTCCTCCTCTGAAAATAGGATTTTGGTCCCGCAGCTCAACTGATCAAGAAAGATACTAAGAACAACAGTCATGGGTGTGATATCTAAGTGTGAAGAAGAAGAAAGCACACTAAAAAAAGACTACATCGGCACTGTACTAAGTCCGTTTTATGATAAAATGCAATAATATGAAAAAATACAAATGACACTGACACATACAACTTATAACTAGGATTTAGGTTTGGGGTCAGAAACAAATAAAATACATTTTAAAATGGCACAGG
The DNA here is from genome assembly GCA_027475355.1 of Coilia nasus. Lineage (NCBI taxonomy): Eukaryota > Metazoa > Chordata > Actinopteri > Clupeiformes > Engraulidae > Coilia > Coilia nasus. The sequence continues at coordinate 13,507,143 of CM050217.1, forward strand.
TTACACATTTCTGAACAGCTTTCCATCATGAGTGCAGGCTCAGTGGATCTACACCATATGTGAAGGGTTTTGTTAAATAAGGATTCTGCTTAACTGAAACTGCACCCCAAATCGATGAAAACAGAAGTGCTACAACTAATTGAAATGAAAATGATTCTCAATAAAGAGAAATAAAATAAATGGGCATTCTTAAGTAACTGACCAGAGTGGGGATTGCCTGCTCCGATACAATCCCCTTTCTGATTGCTCTTTCCCGGCGTAATCATCCATTCTAATTTCCCCTCCTCATCAACGTCCACCAACCCAACTTGGAGGCTGGCCATTTTCTGCTTCAGTGTTTGGCTTTTTGGCAGTGACGATTGCAATCGCAGATGCTGTGCAAAGACAAAGTGCTGAGCTTTGAATAGTCATTAACAAAATAAAGCCCAAATTAATGACACTAAAAACCTCATTGTGTCTTGAATACTACAAAGCAAGCTCGAGCTGATCAGCCTTGTGATTTCTGACACAGAAAGACTTAAAAAACTACCCATGTTAAATTGACTGTCTGCAGCAAAATCACAGATCTACACTCTGATTTTACAGAAGGTGCAATATCAAAACTAAACCAAACAATGCTCATACCGCTGCTGTAGGCGAAGGGGCCTGCATTCTCTGCTTGGCTATGTGGCGGATGAGAGCATTTGTCTCTGGAGACCCTCTGACTCCAATTGTGGACCTCCGTCTGGCCTTCAGCTGTGACACTCTGGATTTGTCTGAGGTGACATTTATGGTAAACAAATTCTTCCTTTAGTTCTTTTCTTAGACATTTGGCCTGTACAGAAAATAACACACCTGGCTGCTCTGATAGAACAGGAGATATGTTAAGAAGCACAGATGTTTACTAGGGAGCACATGAGACATCAAAGAGAGGGCAACAGATGTTCACCTTTCAGTTTGGAGGGCACAGAGAAGCTGTTAGTTGTTATTCCAAATTGCGAAGGCGTGAGGTGGGAGAAATCAAGAGATGCCCCGGCACGACCTTGGTGAGTTGGGGTTGGAGATGTTGGGATATCCAACAGTGCCACGTTAGGGTAATCCATTTCTAACGTCGACCCAAGGCTGGCCATTAGGGAGCTGAGGTAATAAAACCAGGGTAAGTTTGAACTGTTTCATAAGCAACCCAACAACTAAACGTTTTGTATATACACTTTTGTGTATAAACTGTGGTAGTAATGTGGCAAGGGAGCGAGAAAAAAACAACAACATTCAGTTGTACACTGGCTGACGTTAACATCATGTCACTTGCCGACAGACAATCCTAATTCCTTAGCAAACATGCACTACGGTAACTAACATTGGCCTACCTATCCTCGTTAAGGCTAGCTCACATCGGAGTACTAACTACTTCTAACATATATTACGAACCAATCGTGTCAACATACATGTAATACATTGTGGAATAAGTTATAATTGTATGACACAAAACATTTTAATGACAACCTTTCCAAGTCGTGAAATACAAGTTGACGTAGTTTGCTAGCTATCAGATAGGTATTAATAGGGCCGACTATATAATAACCACAAAAGCAGCTTACATTCTAACTGATTAAGAATGCAGGCAAGGATAAGTGCATGTCACTTTACCTCTATGTATCTTCGTCCAAAACCCTGTCTGGAGTTGAAACCTATTGTTTATTAACAAAAGTCAAAACATTTGAACACACTTGTGGCACTCCACCACCGACACTAGACGTTACGAGTGTTGCAAGGGAATTCAAATTTCGCTCCTTACAGGGATGGGGTATTCTTCCGCTAACAAGACACGCCTTGTTGGTTTCGTGGGTTAAAGCGATTTATGCTAAGCATTTGTAATGTTTTAAGAGACGTTAATAAGTAGGTGATTTTTCGGCTGTAACAGAGAAAGTCGGACGTTACATTACGGAAAATATGTATGTGAGGGACTATTTATTGTGTTACAGTATCAGAAGCATCAGTATTGCGCATTCGCAGCACCCCTTAAAGGAACTCATTTCATATGAATTGACCAATTAAAATCAAGAATGTGTGTCACGTGGTTACTGCTCAACACAGTGACGGACTTGGCTGTAGACTAGTGCATTAGACACTGTTTTGACTGTTCTGCTAAGTCTTTTCTTTCTTTCTTTCTTTCTTTCTTTCTTTCTTTCTTTCTTTCTTTCTTTCTTTCTTTCTTTTTAATAATACTTATTAGAACTGTTCAGTGAAAAAACGTTTTTTAGAAAGGCTCGATCCGATATTTGTATTGATTTTGAAAAACCCCAGCACTCTTTGTATGAGACACATGTTGTCCCTGACATGTAGGCCTAATAAATGGTGTATTTTGTCTGCATTTCTATCCCTTTATTTTCTCTTCATGAGGTTTGCTGAGACAGAAGTGCACACCTCTCCACCCACCAAACTGTATTTGAATGTTGTGTGTGTATAAGCTGTGATTGCAGGAAGTATACACAAACGCAGCTGTTGTCTGTTCTCTAGCCTACAACTGTTTCCAGATACAGGCCACGGAGTAGCATGCAGCCAGATAAGAAGACCAACAGATGGGAGGAAAGATAAATGTAAAAGGGCTGTCGTGGGAATGAGGTCTCATTTTAATTCTGACTAATTGGCAAATTTGTGTTTGTCTGAAGCAGAATCAGTCAGTGTCCAGTTTGGCTTATCCATATTCATAGACCAACAGCCATCCATTTCGTTGGTATTTATCCAGCACTTTCCATCTCTTCCTAGCTCATTCCAGATGAAGGCACAGCAGTGACTGGTGACCTAAATGGAGGAAATAAATGTGAATGCTGTGGCCCTCTCGTGTGTGATGACAGCACCCATTATCACACTGCCACATCTCACAGCTGTACTCGCATAGGGTGTTTACCCCGCTACATAAAACATGTACATGTATATTTACAAGTACTCAGAAAGTCTTAAACACACAGGTAAAGGCACATAATGGAAGACAAAAAATCTTGGACATCAATGAGGGAATTAGGCACTGATTGGTAGCCTATACAAGTGTGATCAATTAATGATTAGTAACACAGTGTTTCTTTATGGTCCTGCCTGAATACCTATGTGTTGGGTGGGTGATGTTGTGCGCAACATGCAAAGAGTTTTTTCAATGACATTGATGAAGTGGGACATGGTGGTCAATTGCTCCTTTCTGTTCCTAAGTTATAACTGGATTTTTGGATTTGAAATTTTAAGGCAATGCTCCACTGGGTAACTTTTTAAATATGACCAGGGAATGTTACTGTAACATGTTGCTTCTTACTAAGAGCAACACCTTTATATCAGAAAAAAACACTCCAACAGGACTTGTCACAATAATTTAATCAGAACCTTAGGGGCCTGTCACATTGTTGCCTGCCGTGCTTGCCTCCAAAGTAACACTGTCTCACCATTCATCATCGGCACTGTTAACTACTTGATGCAAAATGGTAAATTGCTACGTTACAAGTAAGTGGTGTCCAGTCTTTTTTGAACAGTCCAATGGAATAGTCCAAGGCAGTCACAAATGAGCTTTTTAAGGGTTATCAAATAAAAATACTACACAATTCAGAGAGACACAATGAGATTGAAGTGATCTCTACTTTTATTTCATGTTTATATACATATATAAAAAATAGGGAAAATATGTACATGGTAATAAATACATTTTTACAAACAAATAAGTTACTTAAACATTAAACTTAAAATAAAAAATCAGAATATTAAAATGTAACAAGGAAGAATGTTCATGAAAACATGACTGAAATAGGCATTGTGTTAATTTAAAAACATCCAAATAAACAAACAGCAAAATTAAAGCATTATGAGAAAAGGCCTGAAATTAGGCCCTGTTTGGAACAAAGAATAATGATTTGGACACAGTCAGATTTAATACACATAAATCGTGCATCAGATACAGCAGCAGCCAGAATCCTGTATCTTTCAAAGTGTTTGTTAGTTTCCAGACAATCCAACAATAATTAACCAATAATCTATCAACAAAGCAGCAGCATGTTGCTAAAAAGAGAACCAACCCAGTTTGTCTCAAAAAGGAAATGAAAGCTCTGCAATAACAACAGAAAGAAACGAAGCTTTAAAGTTTGGCCCTGAGAGCTCTTTTAGTTGGGCTGTGGGGTGTGTGTGTTCACACAGAGCTTTCAGTCTGTATTTTCAGAAGACAAAGAGACATTCTGCGTCACAAACTATGCATTAGATCACTGGATCATTGCCGTCTCTCACATATGCACTGCAATGCAAAGTAATTAAACAGTAGAAAAGGTACTCTGGCATGCTTTGTGTTGAAAATGATTTTTTTTTTTCTATTGATGAGAGGCATGTATTGAATAAATATGCATTAATCGAAAGAGCAGAAATCAGATGTGGTTGGTGCAGTGGACGGACCTCAAACGTTAAACGAAGCAATGCACAAAATTAGATGCAACCAAAGAGTAAGAAAAGAAATGCAGTCTACTTTGGCTTATCCCAAGGTGAAGAGGCACAGCTAAAGTAAACATGTCACAACAACACATTAAGATTTTGATTTTTAAACCCACTAGTAACCTTACACTACAAACTTCATTTGAGAAAAAGCAAAACAAAACGTGCTTGTCCAGCTACTGATGAAACAAACACTTCTACTGTAATGGCAATGGTAATGTACAGTACAGAACACCTGTAGCAGATCATGCAACGTGAATCAATAGCGGCAATAAAAGTACCTCTTCACCCGTGGGGTCATTTCAACACTCTAGCCCCTTCATTTGACTCCTCTTGAAGATTATAACTCAATTGTCATTGTGGAGTTTTCTAGTCTTAGGTGCACCCTAAAGCCACCATTGCAAGGAGAGAGAGAGAGAGAGAGAGAGAGAGAGAGAGAGAGAGAGAGAGAGAGAGAGAGAGAGAGAGAGAGAGATAGGAGAGGGAGAAAAGGAGAGGGAGAGAAGGAGAGAGAGAAAGAGAGAGAAAAAATGAGTCTATAGGAAAATGTCACACCATTCTAAGGAAAATCATATCGAGTTAAGTGATATGCTGACCTTATACATTTCTGTAGTCATTTTAATAATCATGTTCCTAATACAAGAATCTGGTGGGGCTGGCATAGAATGGCACCTGTGTTCGGTCAGCATTGCAGCTCTGAATGGAACATCCAGTGGCCTGTCAGACCGCTGGTCCAATCACGTCTCTAGCTGTTCTCCAAGGGCCTTTCGCCTCCTTCCACCATCCATCCTACACGTGGCATTCAAGAGGCCAGGGAACACAGGGGATACAGTGTCCCAGAACATTTCTGTTGGATGCTCCAGGGTACATTACATCACCCACCTACATACAATTTGGCATACAAGGGTGTCACAGGGCTTGTTTACATCATCATTCATCCTTTTTTTTTTTGGCAGTCCTACCCATCACCCCCATGAAAATGCAAACAATAATGCACTTGTTAAGACATCCAATGCAGTCGTCTTCATATAACATTTAAAACAGGGTTGTCTTACAGCTCGTTTTGTTATCCTCTAGCTTCATTCCGCACAGTGAAAGTGACTCCCACTGCCGAGATGAGAGACACGACGGGAATAAGTATTCCTTTCACATTCTAATTTACTCTCATTTAACACAGGGCAGTTCCACTGAGCTGAAACGGGTCATCAGCTCTTGTGTCCATTCTTCCAAGGAAAATACAAAAATCAACATAGAAATATTTAAATTTACATCACAATATATTAGTGCTGAGGGGCTGAAAAAACATTCTCGGAGGAAAAACACAACGAAGGAAAAATGGTTTAAATGAGCTTTTGAGAAAAGTCTGAACTGTAGTCCTTCATTTGCAAGTCTTTATTACACGTTCCTTACACAGCTCACTTGTTTTTTTTTTTGTTTTTTGTTTTTTTCTTCCTCTCTTTATTTTCTCTGTAGCCCTCACCAGGTCTGTCCTGGGGGAGGTGCGCGTGATTGTCGCCTTGCTTAGTCAGAGTTTTTCCGGGCCTCATCCTGTAGCTCACTCTCGGACTCTGCTCACTAAAGGCAAAAAACTGTACTTCAATGGTGGTGAGAGTGCAGCAAGCAAATTCATCAGACCTCCTCCTCCTACAAGAAAAGAGACGAGTCCGTCCAACAGTGTTTCTTCGCAACTTGCTAGAGCATTTCAGCTCCTGGTCAAAGTCCGGCTGGCTGGCTGGCTCAATGTATTTATTCAGTCTTCACAAGTGCCGTTTAACACTAAACCGGATGTGACATGCTCAAGGTGCAATTTCACAGGTTGCCACTTGCAGTGTTTTTTTTTTGTAAGATACAGAATTTACACTACGTTAAAAAAAAAATTGCACGAAAGGTCTTGTAGTCACGGCGGGAGGTGGCAACATGTCGCTTTAGGAGAGAAGCAGGCTTTAATGGAGCTGTAGTTTGTAGTCTCTGTGAGGAGACAGAAGGAGAGACTGAAGCAGGTTTTAGAGCACAGCCTGTGGGGACAGCACTGTGAAGTTTGCCAAGAAAAGTCACGTTGAGCTGAACAAGCGTTGGCAGAGAGGGGAAGGGAGCGAGGGTAGAGTCTTGAGTGTGATTGAGTGAGAGAGAGAGAGAGAAGGAAGTGAGTGAGTGAGTGAGTGAGTGAGTAAGAGAGAGGAGGAAGGAAGTCTCCATCCAGGAGGGAGGTAGGTCACTTTGCTGGGCTAGTCCGTCCGTCCGTCCGTCCCCTTGCCTTGCTCCCAGGAGGAGCCACCTTACACGGAGGACTCCTCCGGGTTTGCGTCGGGAAGGACGCTCCTCTGCTGGAGGGTCCGGCGCAGCTCCTCCCTGAAGGGGCTGGAATAGTCGTTCCCACCTCCGCTGAGACCCCCACCCAGGCCCCCGCCACCGCCCCCGCCACCGCCACCGGCCAGACCCCCACCTCCGCTGCTGATGCCCCCTCCCCCGCTGCTCCTCTCCTCTCCGGCCGTGCTCAGGTTGAGCCGGATGTATCCGTTGGTGCCCGAGTTGCGGATGCTGGTCAGGCTCAGGCGGCTGGGCGAGTGAATGGGCTGGCCTGGGATGGTGCTGGGGGATGAGGAGCTTGCTGCGGGGCACATGGCGTGCCCTGGCACAATCTTCAGCGAGCCATCCGAGTAGTAGTAGTTGGCGCCCGTCTCCCAGAAGCGGTCCTCGTCGTTGGGCATCTTGCTGGGCACGAATGTGGGCGGCTCCTTGGGGAGCGTGATGGGGTAGACCAGCGTGCTCTCCAGGGGCTTCATCTCGGCGCCTTTGCCCAGGGCCAGCTTCAGCCGGCGCCGCAGGTAGAGGGCGACGATGAGCAGCAGCAGGCAGGCCACCCCCAGTGTGATCACCAGCACCCAGAACAGCCCCATGCTGCCGTCTGGAGCACGGGCCTCCATGAAGACGGGCAGGCTGGCCACCACCGTCACCTGGTAGCGCTCCGTCTGGAACTTGACGCCCTGCTCCTCCGAGTAGCACACGTAGCGACCCGCCTGGTGGGAGCCAGCCTCGGGCACCACCAAGGCCTTAAGGGCACGGTCGAAACGAGCCCCCGAGCTGCCCTCGTTGCCCAGGAGCAGCTCCCTGTCGTTGAGGAACCAGGAGGGCTGGGCCAGGTTGGACACGAGGTGGCAGGGGAGCACTAGGTCGGAACCCACAACCACAGTCACGTTCCTCAGCCTGGAGTGCTCTGCAGGGACAAAAAGGCAGAGGGGGTAGAGGGGGAGGTGAACTTAGTATTCATTCTCACAATCATCATTTCTAAAGTTAATATTTAATTCATATTCCAAGGAAGCTCAGTGCACACGCAGTGTTAATATTCAATTCATATTCAATGCTAATGCTGCAATTCATATGCAGCGTTAATATTCAGCATCACGGCTCTCATTGGCAAAGACGGTAAACAGACGCAGTGCCGCCCACGGGCCACCAGGAGGCAAACTTACCCGGGCTGGGAATGGAGACGGGCTTGTCAAACTTGGGCTTGCCTCGGCTGAATCTATCCAGCATGAGGTCCTGTGTCAGCGTGGCGGTCGACCTGTCAGGGAGAATGAGGGAGAGCGAGCGGGTGTTAGCTACGAGACGGCTATCGGCCTGCCAGTCAATGATTAAAGGAGCGCAGGGGGGGGCGATGCCGACAGCCTGGGGACAGATCGCAGCTGGAAATGGGAGCTGGCACCCGGAAAAGGGGGCTGGGACTGCAGGGGCCGGCTTAACTCACCCGCGGTGGAGGTCGATGCGGACGCAGGCGCGTCCTTCGCTGTCCCAGGCGCAGTACGGGTCCCTGGATAGGAGGCAGTCTGGCTGCGAGTGGTAGCGGCTGCAGTTGGCCAAGGGCAGCTGGAGAACCGCAGAGCTCGAGCCAATGTACAAATACTTCTGCGAGAGTGGAGAAGGGGTGTGGGGGTGGGGGTGGGGGGGAAGACGAAGGGACAAGGGGAGGGAGGAGGGCGAGGGAGAGGGGAGGGAGAGTTGGGGGTAAGGGAATAGTGGGGGAGATGGAAATAAAACACCAGAGCGAGGGACAGGCCGGAAAGCAGGAATTAGAGGAATTAGGGAAGAGGGGAGGATTTTTGAGGGGGTTAGAAAGAGAAAAGCAGCACACACACACACACACACACACACACACACACACACAAACAGAGTGTCAGAGCAAGACAGACAGAGATAATGGGATCATCATTTTCAATTACACTGACATTTTGTTTTGTTATTCTCTGTTCTGCTTCGGGCCAAAGCTTGTTAACAGCGCGACGGCACCGAAAAAGCTCCGATTTAATTCGCAGACAGATCGAAATGAGGTGGGCCAGACCAGAGCGGCCCGGCCGGAGTCTGAGGCCCATTTTTTGATGATCAGCTCGTGTTACCTTGGAGTGGGATATGGTCAGGCTGTCCACGGGCTGCGGGGAATCAAACAGCTGGATCTCCTCAATCACGTGGGCCTCGGTGCCCAGGATTACAACCCTTTGAAGCCACCCGTCCGCTGGGAACAGGGATGAGAGGAGCAGACAGAAGAGAGAGAACAGGGGAATGGGGGGGGGGTGGAGAGAGGAGAAAGGAGAGGACGGGGAAAAAAGAGGGGATAGGGTGTAGATGACAAAAGAGGGAAAAAGAGGATAAGAAGGATTGGAGGAAGAAGGACAGATAAAAAAAGAAAGAAAAAGACAGCAAGAGAGACAGCAAAAGAGGGAACGAGGGAAGAGAGACAGCAAAAGTGAGGGGACGAGAAAAAACAGAGGTTAGTGTTACTGTGGCTACATTTTATTTTATAACGATGGGCTGCCTTTTCAAATCTGTCCTACGCCACGTTGGAAGGTTAGCAGACATTGTTTCTGCGGCGTGCGGCGGAATGGAGGGCCGGTTCTTTGACCTTTTGTGCCGTGCCATGCTGCCTCCCGGCATGAGCCGCGTGTGTTTGTTCTGCCCGCCCCATGCCCGCGCCCCTGCGGACGACCTGTCACGGATAATGCGAGCACGTGACCCCTGTACGCCCCTGCAGGGAGGAGCTACAGAGGAGCGTCACAAAACGACGGGGGACTGACCATCTCTGCCACTCTGCGAAACGCATCACGCATCATCTCTGCACCTGTCTATTTTCCCCATCGCAATCTTCCCTTTCTCACTCTGTCTTTCACTTCTGCAGCACTCCGCTGCGAATCTTTTTATTTCTTTTATTTCGCTCCTCTCCTCCCTCCCCTATTCCTCCTCTCTAACCGTCTTTCTCTCATCAGTCTCTGTCTCGCTCTTTCTCTCTGCTTTTCCCGCACCCTGTCTGGTAAGATGTCAGGGTATCTGTTCCCTGCTGTCATAATCTCTGAGGTGACACACACACACACTCACACACACTCACACACACACACACACACACACACACACACACACACACACTCACACACACACACACACATACACACAGACACTGATGCTTGCACGTGCACACATGCACATGTTGTCATAATCTCTGAGATGACACACACACACATGCACACACACACAGACACTCGCTCACCCACACACACACACACACACACACACATACACAGACACTGACACACACACACACACACAAGCCATCACAGAGCCTCCTCTCCTGCTCTGCATCGGCTGTCAGGCTCTCTCTTAATAGCTAATCACACCCGGAGCAGCCATTTGGCGGCGGTGGCGGTCCTGCCGTGAAGGGGGGACGCCTGTTGGGCCCGGCGCTCTGAAGCAAGTCGGCTCGCTCGGTGACAGAGAATGTGTGCCAGACTCGACAGCAGTGCCCGAGTGTCACTAATATTCACGGCTGTCACAGTGGAGTGTGAGGGGTTGGGGGTGGAAGGGGAAGGGGAAGGGGGTGGAGGGGTTGGTAGTGGTGGTGGCTGGTTGGTGAGTGCTGCATTCTTCCTAAGGAGGGCTGAGATGAATGTTTAACGAAGCAAGAGGCTCATTACGAGTGGGAGGTGTGGAAGCCCGGGGTTATGCTGAGGCGGTGAGCGTTTGTAAACATTAGCGCTTGTGGTGTGAATGTTTAAGCAGGTACGGTGTAGGCGGTGTGTGTGTGTGTGTGTGTTTGTGTGTGTCTGTGAGTGTGTGTAAAGTTGTAGGTGGTGTGTGTGTGCGTGCTTGTGCGAAAATGCATATTCTTCATATATAATGCAGGCTGAGAGGAAAGATGGGCCTAATGTATTGATTCTTACATGTGTGTCAATATGCATCCATGCACACACAGACTCACCCTCCTTACTGGTGCAGGTAAGATGCAGGTGTGTGTGTGTGTGTGTGTGTGTGTGTTCATGTGTGTGTGTGTGCGTGCTTGTGTGTGAGTGTATATGTATATGAGGCCGAGTAGATGGGTCTGATGTGTGTGTTTGTGTGTGTGTTCATGTGTGTGTGTGTGCGTGCTTGTGTGTGAGTGTATATGTATATGAGGCCGAGTAGATGGGTCTGATGTGTGTGTTTGTGTGTGTGTTCATGTGTGTGTGTGTGCGTGCTTGTGTGTGAGTGTATATGTATATGCCGAGTAGATGGGTCTGATGGGTTGGTTCGTGCATATCTACCTCTGCATGCGTGTGTGTGTACAGGTGTGTATACACGTGCATGCCATAAACACACGTAAGCATTTTTTAGCCGCGCGATCGCCCCTCCAAATGCTGCTTACCGGTGCCGATGAAGAGCACGTTGTGCTGGCGCTGGTCCAGCCCGCTGACCCGGTCCACGGCCAGCCGGGTGAAGTTGACGCCCTTGGTGAGCAGCAGGGGCCGGGCCTCCACCACGTCCTCCATCAGCGGGTGGCTCTTGGCGAAGTTCAGCGTGGTGTCTGGCAGCAGCAGGGTGCTGTTGTAGTTGTTCTCCCGGTGCCAGTTGGTAATGCACTGCGCGCATGTGTGAGCGCGCGCCAATGCACACAGACATGCACACACACACACACATGTACACACACACACACACACACACACACATGTACACACACACACACACACACACACACACACACACACACACACACACACACACACACACACACACACACAAATACACACACACACACACACACACACAGAGGAACCCAGGAAGGAGGGGAGTTAGAGAAAGAGAAAAAAGAGGAAAAAAAAGGAGAGAGAAAAAATGAAATGAGCGTGGCACTCCAGAGTGCTGTGTAGGAGGCATTCTGTCACCAAATTTCATGCCGTGTCTCATTCATGAATTACGAGGTGAGTGTGTTTGTGCTGTGGAGTTGGTGCTGTACACTGTTGAGGGAAAAATTATACGTTGCATTCATCTATATTTCCGTACCTCTAGTTGCTACATTTGTACATGACTGCTTATGAGTACACTGAAAAGTAGCTAGCATTGCTTTCCATTGCTGCTTATTACGATTCTAATTCACCCTCAGCCATTTTGGCAGAAGCTCTAAGCTTTAGATTTGCTTAATTAATGAAAATAAATTATTTGCTTCGCAAACATTCAACCAAAAGTCTCGCGGAGCAGACATTTTCACCGTCTCCACCGCCAAAGGTGGTCTGCTAGTCTTTCCCCTGAAGCAGTCAGTGAGGTAGCTGTGGTTGTTTCCTTTGCATAAAATCCATTTTCTTTTTTTTAATAATTATTCAATTTTTGTAATAATTATTCAATTTCATGCCGACCTCTTTTATTCAATTTCAGTTGAAATCTTTAACATCTACTAAATATCCAGTGCAGTCAAGAGCATTAAAGGCACACGGAGGTGCGTCAGCTCAAAATTATGGCCCACTGAGCTACGTATATACACCAGGCTGTTGCCTATGGCAACCAGCTTCTGTTATGCTGCAAACCTATACAGACCTAATGGACTACAGCAGGTTTGTAGGGGGCTTAAGTTGCTCTGGTGGTAAAGCCCTTTGCAGAATGAATATTCTTCATCCAATTACTGATTTCTTATTTTTGAAAGACGGCGTGCAATCAGCAGGATTAACGTACAGCATCTCATTATTCCAAAGTAAATTTCTCCAGGGATGATCTGGGATCTCTAGGGGTCCTGGCCATCCTGTTTGGGTTTTACGTTGTAATAATGACTGGCTTGCTGTAAGCTCTGCTCTAGCAAACACTCATAGGGCAGAATGTCTACAGCTGCTGAACTGTTTGAATGTACAACCTGCTGATGATACTCTGAAATTCAGCAGCACACGCAAGAGGTGGGTAAAGCTAAAGCTGAATCACCATATCGTTAATTAAATCCTGTGAGATTTAGCGGTTTCCAGTGAAAGTGCAAAAATAGAATAGATTTTAGATTTTCTTCCTTTTTCAATTAAGTCCTGCCTTTCCCCATACGTATGTCTATATCAGACTATATCAGTGAGGGCATGTATCTGTGTATAGATACAAAATATAAATACATATATAAAAACACCACTATGCTTCTACTATTGTAAACATTTCTCCCTGGATGTGTGGCCATCAGTGGTTGTGTGTGTGTGTGTGTTGGGGGGGGGGGGTGCACATAATTGTGTACCTGTCTGTGTGTGTACGTAAGTGCATGTGTGTTCTAGAGGTGAGAGAGAGAGTGTATGTGTGTGTATGCGTGTGTGTGTATGCATGTGTTTGTATGTGTGTATGTGTGTGTGTGTGTGTATGCACGTGTGTGTGTGTGTGTATGCACGTGTGTGTGTGTGTGTGTGTGTGTGTGTGTGTGTGTGTGTGTATGTATGCATGCATGTGTGTATATGTGAGTGTATGTATGCACGCGTGTGTGTATATGTGTGTGTGTGTGTCTGTGTGTGTATGTATGCACGCATGTGTGTATATGTGTGTGTGTGTGTGTGTGTGTGTGTGTGTGTGTGTGTGGACTCACGGCTCCTGGCCGGGGGCTGGGCACGGTGCCTCGGTATCGAGTCCAGCGCCCAGAACCCTGCTGGAATTCCTTATAAGGTCCGTTGAACACCCTCCTCATGTCCTCAATCTGGTACTGACACACAGCCGACACATCCACATCGCCCCTGAGAGAGGAACACACAGAGGGAAAAAGAGTAAGAGAGAGAGAGAGAGAGAGAGAGACAGGGAGAAGGGAGGGAGGAAAAGAGAGGGAGACTTGGGGTTTTGTAACTAGATTTTCATGATTTCATTGGCATTCAGTGTTTCAATTGCTATTAATTAGATTTTACGTTGGCACGTTGGCGGTGGCTCTTTCAGGCCTGAGGCATAATGATAATTTCCCAGCTATTCATCACAGCAGAACCGGACATGGAGACACTGCAAGATAGTGGCAGGGAGAGAGGGGAGGATGAGATAGAGTAAGTGAGTGAGTGAGAGAGAGAGAGAGAGAGAGAGAGAATGATAAAGAGAGAGGAATAGAGAGAGACTGAGGGGGAAAAAATGCTTTTGTCCCACTTAAATACATAGTGAGGCTGCCCGCGCTGTAGCATTCATCATTTCATTGCCCGCCTCTGTGATCATAATCGCGGCCGAACACTTGTGCCCAGCGGGCGGTCGTGCGGGCTAAAGACATCAGCCTTGCCACCTGTACTGTAAACGATGCGGATAGGCCCTTATCAGGGGTGACTCAGGGCTTATCGTGCTATCCAACATGCAGGCTCGCTGTCTGGCGGGGAGGGGGGAGTGGGGGTGGAGGTGGTGGTGGTGGTAGTGGGGTTGGGGGGGGGGGGGGTAGCGGGGGATGGTTGGTGCGATGACTCAGTAGTTCCAGGTACCCCCGTTTGCATGATTGTGTTCTAAAAAAGGCCTATTTGCCAGAGAGCACAGACGTGGGACGTGGGGCAGGCCATTACTCTCACAGTGACAGTGGCGTCATGACATCTCCAGTGGGTGACGACTGTGGTGCCACCGTGCTGATGCCATATGGTTTCGGCAACATCAGACCGAAAATAACATCTACGGTTCGCAAAGTCACCGCATCTTGTGGTGTTTCCAGTCAGGCATCTGGACTTGCTGAAAAGGACCAACGCCAAGCAGGAGATAGTGCCAGTGGACGGTATCAGATGGGCCTCCCCCTGCTGCTAGATGGATGGCCAAATGCAGCGGGGAAATAAACACCTCGCGCACAGCGGGGCTGTGACCCTGACATTTTCAAATTGGGAACACCACGACCTTTGAAGTTGTGTGCTATGTGTCAGTGCCAGAAGCTGCTGCTTGGGGTTTCTGTGTGTGTGTGTGTGTGTGTGTGTGTGTGTGTGTGTGTGTGTGTGTGTGTGTGTGTGTGTGTGTGTGTGTGTGTGCATGTGTGGTGGGGGTGGGGGGTTTGACATCATGAACGCAGACTCACCACTGTGCATGGAAGAGTCCGAAAAAGCTGGTGCCCCTCCAATCCCGGCCGGGCAAAGTGAAGACGGCCCGCAGCTTGTTGAAGTTGACGTGGCGGTCGGGGAGCGAGCACACCAGATGGGCCTTCTGGAAAGTGGTCCACTTCTTCTGCAGGGTCAGGGTGCCCCCCTTGTCCCCCTAATGACAATAACAACAACCACACATGGGGAGTTAAAGCAACACTAAGTAGTTTTTTTAACCTTAAAATAATGTTTCCAAAATCATTTCAGTGGTTCATCAACTTGTAACAGGGTGAAGGGCACTTCTGAAATCGCTTTGCCACCATCCGTGGGCTAAAACCACACTAAGTAAGTTTGGAGGAGCAGACTGTCTCTCTGTAGTTCTCTATGACAGACATCTACATTACTCTTAGCTGGCGCTCTTATCCAGAGCGACTTACAGTTATTTTACAGGGCTTCAATCACAATCCCTGGAGCAGTGTGTGGTGAGATGCCTTGCTCAAGGCAAGGGCATTTCAGCCATGGGTAGGGCAAGATTTGAACCTATGACTCTCTGATCCCAAGACCAACTCCCTAACCACTAGACCACAACTGCCCAGCTGAGAAACAGTTCTGCTTCCAACCATCTAGGCTGACAGTTATATGTAGGCTAAGTAGATACTATATTATAGATGTATGGAGCATGCATACTGTAGGTGAGATGTGCGACCCAGATAAGTACAGACCTGTGTGTGTGTGTGTGTGTGCCTGTCACTTTGTTTACGCTTGAAGGCTGTTTTTATGCCTGGGTGTACATCACAGACAGTATAGATTTACATTCTTGAATCTTTTTGAAGGCTTTAGCGTAGCTATTTATGGGTTTTACGTATATACATATGAGCTGCTACTCATTTCTACGGCCTATTTGCGTCTGACACCCTATGCTTAAACATATGCAAGTAGGGGATGTATCTTTTCCATGTCTGTAGTTGTGAGGCTATGTTTATAGGTAAGTGTACAATTACATATATTCATGTCGACTATGCTTAACTGAGTGCAGTCACGTGTGTGTTCGCTTCTGTGTGTACATGTTCGTGGGAAAATGTATGTGTGTGTGTGTGTTGGTATGTGTAATGTGTATGTGTTGCTACGTATAATGTGTGTGTATTCGTTTGTATAATGTGTGTGTGAGTGTGTGTGTGTGTGTGTAATCGTGTGTGCTGGTATGCATAATGTATGTGTGTGAATGTGTGTGTTGGTATGTCTCTTTTATACATACTTTGCAGACACGGGCGACTCGAGCCACAGTGAGCTCAGGGTCACAGTCCATATCCACAGCGCGCTCGCTGAAAAAGAAGTAGATCTTATCGTCGTCACCCTCACTGCTGCTCCTGCTCTCCCGCACCACTGCAGAGCCCACAAACTCTGGCTCTGCAAGCGGAGACAATATTGACACACACACACACATATACATACACACACGCGCGCACACACACACACACACACACACACACACACAGTTATTTAACATAGTTATACTCAACTGCATGCTAGTACCCTGAAACAACATGTACACAAGCTTTCAAACACTAAGCATCGGTGTTTAGATGGAATAAAAACATGCCCTTGAGTCTATATGAGAGACTCAGGGCGCTTTCAGACCTGTAGTTTGATTGCTTTGGTCCGCACTACTCAGAAAAATGTTACAATGTAGCAAACAGATGTCGGTACAGTTTGCTTTCACATATGCATAGTTGTAAACGACCCAAAATACACCGCGAAGACCATTGGCACCGGAACCAGACTAAAACGCGCCACGTTGGATGATAATAATGCACTAAACTCTACTGTTACGTCCAATTTGGTTTGGTTGCTTTCACACCAGAGGAACCGTACCAAAGTAGGGCAAAGTAAAGCAGCCCAAGACCACCCCTTTTTGGGCGCTTCCAGACCTGTAGTTCGATTGCTTTGGTCCGCACTAGTCAGAAAAATGTCACAATTTAGCAAACAGACATGGGTACGGTTTGCTTTCACATATGCATAGTTCTAAACTAAACTAAATAGACTGCGAAATCATCGCCACCGCAACAGGACTAAAACGTGCCACCTTTGATAATAATAATGCACTAAACTCTACTGCTCCGTCCAATTTGGCTTGGTTGCTTTCACACCAGAGGAACCGTACCAAAGTAGGGCAGATAAAGCGATCCGAGACCACCCCTTTTTATCGGTCTCGGACCGGTTGATTTGGTGCGCACTAAAGTACCGAGATTGCATTCACACCAACAAAAACGAACTGAACTAAGAAGTTTTGGTTTGAATGGGTGCCCTCAATAACACTTGAGGAAACAGTAACATGCTCACCACCAAGCCATGTGGGCTCGCTCTTCATGCTGTAGTGCTGCAGGCCCAGGTTGCGCAGAATCACAGGGTCGTTGCCCAGGAAGTTGTTGAAGGTTGCGGAGTACAGCTCCTCATCTGACATAAACACACAGGACATCACAACTGTGACCACTACTGGACACACAATTTAGGGTTATTTAACAGAAAGAAACTACCCGTATATCGTTGTACACATAACATATTTCATATTGTATTTATGAACACAACTCTGAATATTATGGTCAGAAACAGATGGTCAGATATCTCTGTCTGATATATCTCATATTTTAACCCAACTCACCAACAATGAGGCCAGTGTAGCTTTTTGCAGGGTCGTATGGACACTTTCCCTTGCCATCGTCCAGAGCAGCCGTGTTCAGAGTGAAGTGGTCAGCATTCTGCATGAGGAGGAGGGGGGGTAGTGGGGGGGGGGTGGACAGAAATCACAGGTGGTCGGGATTGTTGTGGCGCCGTGTGGATGTGTTTGGCTGGACCGACCACAGCTGCAGCCTCCAGGGCAGCATAAACACACACACACATACACACACACACACACACACACACACACATACACATGCGCGCACGCACACACACACACCAACAAAAACACACACACTCACACTCACACTCACACACCTCAGCTTGGTGCATGTCTTAGCCTATCACAATCTCCAATTTGCAGTGGCCTCATTTACAGTTCCTAGTCCTCACCCCTGTCATACAGCCCAGTAGCCTGTGGCGAGAGCATGGAGGTGTGAGCCCCCACTTCTGCCTGGCCAGCAAAAAAGAACCACACTAAAA
>CM050217.1:13535000-13545000 GCA_027475355.1 Coilia nasus
CCCACCTTGGAAGCCTAAGAAAACAAAGAGAAAAATGTATTACCCCGCTGCCCACCAGCACCTGATTCGACTGTTGAAGCTCCATCACGGCAATATAACGATAAATTCGGCTCACTGGCAGTGGCCTTCCCACAGACTGCTGATGGCAAACTGCCCCTGAGAGTGTCGTGGCGTATGACAGCAGGAGTCTCAAATCAACTCCTGGTTTTGTCAGGAACAAAAGGCGGGTGTCTCTTTTCTTTTCTCCTGTACGGTCCCACGTAGGCGAGCAGAGAATGCGTTTGTAATTATAATTTCGGTCTGTGCTTGTAAGGCGTTATTATGATACCACAGGCGAGGTTCTCAGAGGAGAAGAAAAACCAACAGAAAACAAAGTTCGCTCCATCACTATTCAGCTCACCCACCCCACCCCACCTCCCTTTCAACAAATCCAGCCTAATCTCCATGCCGCACCTGCCCCTGACTATTAAAAAGGGAAATTAGGACCTTGATAATGTTTGCCGATTTGAGAGCAAAAGGCATGGAATTCTAAGCGTGCATTAAATGTCAAATTCTGTTTATCATCCCAGATAACAAAACACAGTGTCTCAGTGGGGCTTCTTTTTTTTTCTTTTTTTTGTTCTTTCGGTGTGGGCAAATTTATCGGCGAGGTCCACGTGTTGAGCCTATTGAAAGGCCCTTGGGCTGATAAGCGGTGGACACTCGGTGGCTGTGTGCTGGCGTGTGCCTTGCCATTTGCAGAAATCAGATGCGCAGCAGCGCCACAGCAATTTCAGGCTTATTGATTTGTCTTTTTTTTTTTCTCTTTCTTGTATTTTTTTTTTCCGAAGCGAGAGCTGCGTGCGGTCTGACAAAAAGTCCAAGATCATCGAAATTACTTCGCTTAAATGGGAGGGTAGGATAAGGCTATTTGATGACTCACGGCAGACAGGTCTTGCTGCTTGCTACTTTATTGGATCGATGGAGAGCTGTTTACTCTTTGAGTGGAGTGGAGTGTAACATTTGGATACGGCGTGGATGAATTGTGGAGGCTGTCCAATAAGCCCCACGCCTGACACTGGACACGCCAAGACTGCTGAAGAAAATAAACGTTGGCTTTTCTCCACGCTCCCCAGAAAAGTTGGACAAGAACACGACAACCTGAATTTGGAATACTAACGAGGGCGGACTTGTAAGCAAACAAAATAGCCGGTTCAAAAGTTCTCTGTTCTCTCCCCACTACGTAAAAAAAAAACAAATACACGGGACAATCTGTTGCAATGGCTGCCAAGTGCCGACACAGACCTTACATTTGCTCTGCTCAAAAATTTCAGAGGCAGCAGCCTTGCTGTACTCTGTGTACTGCTGACCGTATCCAATAACCTTTTAATGACGGGTTGAGAAACCGGCTTGAGCCAGTTCACTAATTACGTCCAACAGCTCTGAGCAGACAAATATTGTCATCCTGTGTTTTGAAGAGCAGGCTATCTAATTGGCTCATGTTGAAAGAAGAAGGCCAGCGGACGCAGTTGATATCACCCACCCACCCCCCCGAAACCACCACCCCCTCCCAACCCCACACACAAACACTACCCTCCTGGCAGTGCTTTGTTATGATTTGAAGTTATCCCTGAGGAAAACTGATGGAGGATGTTGCTTCCGGCAGTGTGGATGTAGATGTGTGTGTGTGTGTGTGTGTGTGTGTCTAACGGGGGGGGGGGTTGCTTTTGTGTGTCTGACCTTTTTTCTATCTCTCTTTCTCTCTCTCTCTCACTCTCGCTCTCTCCTGTCCTTCCCCCTCCTCCCTTCCGGTCCACCCTTTTCCGCATCCATGTCCGTTTGCTGACTGGCGTATCAAAACTGCCTGCCCTGCCGGAACCTTTTGACCTATGACCCCCTGACCCTCTCCCAGGTCACAGGTGCCCTGACAGCGGAGATGTTGATGGCAGAGGAAGGGTGAGGGTGAGGGTAAAGATTAATGCAGATGTGAGATGGGAGGCTACACAATAAGCACACAGGCCTTAGTACAGACATGTGAAGAGCGCCTCCTCTCCTCTCTCCTCCTCTCACCCTCTTTCACCTCTCTCCTTCTCTCACCCCTGCTCTCCTCCCATCCTCCTATACCTCCACCCACCCACACCGCCCTAAAGCAAACAACAGCTCTCAAGCAGGAGTCAAAACTGTGCCTCTTTCCTCTCCCTCCTTCCTCTCTTCTCTTTCTTCCTTTCTTTCTTTCTTTTCTTCTTTCCTTCCTCTCTTGCTTGCTCGCCTGCCCTCATCCCTCTTTTATTGCCCCCTCTGTGGTTTGCACAAAAGCCTGATTCACGTCAGCTGAAGACAGGATGGGCTACTTGCAGGGTCATTAACAGTGTCCTCCCCCCAACACATACAGACACACACACACACACACACACACAAATGCACATTATGGACATACACACACACACATGCACACACACAGACACACACACACGACACACACGCACACACGAGCACACACACATGCACACACACACGCACACACACACACACACACACACACAATTAAATGGTACCCGCAATCCATTGGGTAGTGCCGCAAGGACATAAACTACAATACAGATCTGTTACAAGGTGCTAGCAACCCCACTTCTTTTTTCCAGTTCTCCACTCGTTTTGATGTTTCAGTAACTGACACACTGCACAACACAACCCAACCCAACCTCAAAAACGCACACACAAACACACACACAGACACACACACACACACAAAACTAATAGAGGCAACACATCAATAATGCATTACAAATGGATGCTGCTGTCACATTTCAACTCGTGCTCCCAGGCCTTGGGGAGAGGGAGGGTGGCGTGTGGTGTTTTGGGGGGACAGGGTGGGGAGGAGGCCTTGTGATCAAAGACCCTGACTGCCCACAGCCTTCTGTTCTCCCCACCACCACCACCACCAGCACCCAACCCCCCTGACACATCCCTCTGGTCCACTTCACAGAGCACTTGCAGGAGGATGGCTTGTGCCCCAGCCCGGCCTTGTGGCTAATACTCCGTTCACAGCAAGAACTAAAAAAGCACTCAGAGAGTGCAGACCTCTCCTAGGGCAGCTCAGATCACCTCCAAAGTCTCTTTTAAGTTAGCCCATTTTTTACCTACCCTGAAAATTTTATCAAAATCCATCCATAACTTTTTGAGTTATGTTGCTAACTAAGAAACAACCTAACAAACTAACAAACAAACAAAGAAACGCAGGTAATTACATAACCTCTGCTGGCGGAGGTAACTATAACGATAACAACAACTACAACAACCAACTATAACTACAACGACATTTTAACAGCAACATTCTTGTCGTGATTTACTGTAAACATCTAATAGAACATGACGTCCTGTGAATTCTCATGAATTCTGATTGGCTGCCAGTGCCAGTTTTATAGTAAATTGCTATATCGCTATATAAAAATCGCTCTGAAAGTGATCCCAACGATATCGTTCAGCCTGTCGTTGTAGTTGATATGTGAACGAAACCATTCACTGAAGATAAAATGATTTTTACAAAGTTGTAGTTATCTTCATACTTATCGTTCTAGATGTGAACGGGCCTTAAGGCCCATATCCACAGCTCTGCCCCTGGAGAAGGTCGGCCCAGGCCTGCTGGGAGAGGCGCTGATGGCACAGGGCCCAAGACACACCACACTGTTTGCTTTAGAGACAGCTGCAGTGTGACTCGTCCGGGGGTAGTGTCTGTGCTTCTGAGTCCCTGTGTGTGTTTGTTTGTGTGTGTGTGTGTGTGGGTGTGTGTGTGTGTTGGTAGAGAGTGAGTATGTGACCAAAGTAGCGGAAATGAGCTAGTGTGTGGCTTTGTGTCATCACAAAGAGTGATGATGTTCACATGAGTGTGAGGGCGCCTGTGTTTGTGTGTGTGCATGTGTGTGTGTCTGTGTGCTTGTCTGGTGGTGCCAAGGCATATGTGTGTGTTACTGTGTGCGCGCGCGTGCGTGTGTGTGTGTGTGTGTATGTGTGACAACCCTTGTGTCAGTGTGATGGGGCTGGCAAGCTGTGCGGTGTTTGAGCAGGACCAGAGAGTGGCCCAGATGAAAGCCCACTAATCAAATGGAGTTTGATCAGCTGTGGGTCTGTCTGCTACATGCACTCCATCCACCACCACCTCCACCACCTCCACCTCCAGGGCCACTCATGTCCCCCTGTGTCCACCACAGACATCTGAGTGTGGTGGGGTGGGGGGGTGAGACGCAGGGAACCAGGCTTGTGTGTGCTTCTTTTCTGCGGTAGCCAAGCTTCATGATCAAGGGTAGCCGCACAGCGTTTCATCATCAGGGCCTGCATCTGAGTCTGCTCTTCATTAGCTCTTAAGCACATCAAACCACTGACCCAAGCAGCTTGCCTCAGATCGCTGCAGTTAACCAGCTTCTTCTCTCGGAAACCCAGTGTAGCGCTCTTTTTTTCTGTCCTCTGTCTTCCTTCAGCCCTTCGTTTCCTTTTGTTCTGTGTCCCTCTTTCATCTCCTTCTGTCCCTCTCCGTCTGATATTCTCTGTGTTTCTTTAACCCATTTTATTCTTCCTCTCCCTCCCTTCCTCCCTTCCTCCTCTTCCTGTCAGTGTTGTTCTTTCCTCTCTCTCTCTCTCTCTCTCTCTCTCTCCCTCTCCCTGCCTCTCTCTCTGACCTTGTGCTGTCAGCCAGCTTAATGACATGGTGCTGGTTGAGCACACAGGAGCGTGGGCACAGGCCTGTTCCTGCTGCTCACGTGTGCTGGGATGGGGAGAGCTGTTGCCTTGCCTTGCCTCGCCTCGCCTTGCCTTATCCAGCCCTCCACCATCACCATCCTGCCCTCCACCCTCCACCCTCCACCCACCCCTCCCTCCCTCTCTCTCTTCCTCCCTCCCTCTCCCTCCCTCCCTTCCCCTGGCTTGGTCCTGCTCTCCTGCCTGGGGCCCGAAGGCTGGCCTGGCTGCCGGAACTGGAACCGTGCTGCAGTGCTGGAGCTGTGACCTGTCATTGAGGCGGCAATGTGTGTGTGTGTGTGTGTGTGTGTATTTGTGTGTGTATTTGTGTGTGTGTGGGTGGGTGTGGTGTGTGTGTGTATTTGTGTGTGTGTGGGTGGGTGTGGTGTGGGTATGTATATGTTTACCTGTGCCTCAGCCTTTGTATGTGTGTCAGGCATGGAAATTCGCACCAACCAGCAGCGAAATGCTGGTAAAATATGAAAAGTGGCTGGTCCCTAATGGACACAAAATAATAATGTACTATAATAATGTACTATAATAATATACTATAATAATGTACTATAATAATATACTATAATAATGTACTATAATAATGTACTTTTACCAGCCGTTGTGACAAATAAATGATAACATTTACCAGCCACAATGGCTAGTAAAAGTTCCCATTCTGCAAAGTTAATTCCAACCCCTGGTGTGTGGATGTAAGTGTTTATGTCTCTCTGCATGTGTGTGACGTGTGTGTATATGTTTGTGTGTGTGTATGTGTGTGACGTGTGTGTGTGTGTGTGTGTGTGTGTGTGTGTGTGTGTGTGTGTGTGTGTGTGTGTGTGTGTGTGTGTGTGTGTGTGTGCCCTTGCCGTATTCACAACTCCATCAGACCCTCATTCACTGGCACTGTGTGCTCATTAGCAGCTCCACTCTGTCTATGTGTCTGTGTTCCACAACCCCAGCCCCCTCTCTCACAGCGTCAGTCAATCAGCACCACAGTCGTGTGTGTGTGTGTGTGTGTGTGTGTGTGTGTGTGTGTGCGCTGTATGTGTCCTGTTTATCAGTGTGTGTGTGTGTATTTTTTTGACTCTGTCTCTGTTAATCTACATGCATGTATGACTTAGTTTATGGAGGTGTGTGGTTTTGTGTATGTTTGTGTGTTGTTTCTGTATGTGTGTGTGCGTGTGTGTGTGTTAATCTCTGTGCATGTGTGTCTTTGTTTATGGGAGTGTGTGCTTTTGTGTATGTTTGTATGTTGTTTCTGTGTGTGTATGTATGTGTGTGTGTGTGAGTGTGTGTGTGTGTGTGTGTGTCTGTCTGTTAATCTGTGTGCATGTGTGTCTTAGTTAATGGGAGTGTGTGCTTTTGTGTATGTTTGTGTGTTGTTTCTGTGTGTGTGTGTGTAGGTGTGTGCATGTATGTGTCTGTTAATCTGTGTATATGTGTGTCTTAGTTTATGAGAGTGTGTGCTTTTGTGTATGTTTGTGTGTTGTTTCTGTGTGTGTGTGTGTGTGTGTAGGTGTGTGCATGTGTGTCTCTGTTAATCTGTGTATATGTGTGTCTTAGTTTATGAGAGTGTGTGCTTTTGTGTATGTTTGTGTGTTGTTTCTGTGTGTGTGTGTGTGCATGTGTGTGTGTGTGTGTGTGTGTGGCAGCCTTGACTCCTGTGAATTGCTCATTAAGTGCTGTGCGATAGCGCTACATGCGTGATAACACCTGGCAGCGTGCAGCCATGCCTGGGCGCAGCACCTCCCGCTGCATCACCTCACATTGCATCGCATCCCTCCGCTGGCACTGCGCCACGTGCCATGACTGCAATATGGATTGCAGTCACATAACAATGCAACACTATTGACAGTGGTGCAGTAAAGTCAATGCTTTAACATAAGGCACAGGGGTGCATTCTCCAACCCCCTCCCACACACACACACACCAACCCCCACTCTTGACTTCCTGCGCCATACTTCTGCAATAACAATGGCTCCTGCTATATTTCCCAGAAAGCCCCCTTGTAAATGGCTAAATATCACCCAGTAACACATGGTTTAACTACAGTGCTGCAGGCATGGTAAAAACAACTTACAGAAGCAGGCTGACTATGGCTCATTACAGAAGCCAGTCACACACACTCACACACACGCACACACACACACACACACACACACACACACACACACACACACACACACGACCCCGACTGCTCTGGCCTCCAGTTCAGCTGAGCGCTCTAGGCTTCCCAGGAGCACTGCTGAATTTTGCATGACTGATCTAAGCATGTCTGTGTGTGTGTGTCTGTGTGTTAACTGAAGAGTGTTAGCTAGAGTGTGTAAGCTGTGTGTGTGATTGCATCAGAATGCATTTTGTGTGTGTGTGTGTGTGTGTGTGTTGCACTTGTGTGTGTGTTGCACTTGTGTGTTTACATCTGTTGTGTTTTCATTTCTCTCTGCATGTGTGAGTGAGTGAGTGTGTGTGTGTGTGTGTGTGTTCGTGTGTGTGTGTGTGTGTTTGTGGATCTCTGTGTGTAACACTACATCTGTTGTGTTTTTTTTACTTATGTGTGTTTGTGTGTGTGTGTTTGTGGATCTCTGTTTGTAGCATTTTACATCTATTGTGTTTTCATTTCTCTCTGCATGTGAGTGAGTGAGTGAGTGTGTGTGTGTGTGTGTGTGTGTGGGTGTTTGTGGATCTCTGCGTGTAGCACTTTACATCTATTGTGTTTTCATTTCTCTCTGCATGTGTGAGTGAGTGTGTGTGTGTGTGTGTGTGTGAGTGTGTGTGTGTGTGTATGTGTGTGTGTGTAGTAACGGCTGCCAGTGACACCATGCTCCATCATGCCCCTACACTCCAGCATGGTAATCTGCTCTGCCCAGGCCGCCCACCAGTCTCCTTAGGGGGCTAATTGTGCTGTAGCCCTCCTACTCCTACCACTCTTCTGCCTCTCTCTCTTTCTCTCTTTCTTTCCTCTCTCCTCCCTCTCTCTTCTTCCTCCTCCCCCTCCTCCTCCTCCCATCATTGCCCGCCGGCCCCTCCACTGCAGAGGGCATCCTGAGGCAGGCAGGGGGTAACAGGAGGGCGGGAGGGTTATTTGTGCTGTTCCGAACCGCAGACATCCGGGAACTTAGAGCTCTCCCCTTGGCAACAAGTCTAGCTACTGTAGGTGAAAACAAAACTGCAACCCAACCGCAAACCGTTGAAATCAGCCACCGGCTGGTGTTTTGTATAAGCCCAATCCCAGTCACACAGCATCAGCTTTCATAATTTGTATCTCTGTTTTCCCATCATGCACTTCTCCTTTAGCTCATCACAATAACCGTATGCTGTTGTGACAGCTGATTAATGGCTTATTCCAATGACTTGCAGGTTTGTTTTCACCATAGCCTGTTTACATACAATTCCCTATTAAAGGTGTACTTCCATCGTGTTGTCATTAATTTTGCGGTGGTCTCTAGTATTAATGAATGCCCTGTGAGCCGGTTTTGGTGAAAAAAATGCTTTAGTGCTTCTTTTTTAGGCTGTTCTAGTTTGGTGGAGGAGATGGAGCAGGGAGAATGACAGGTTCTCAGCTATGCTAGTCACAGGCTACAATCATTTGAAGCCCATTCGGTCATAGCGAACCAAATAGAAGATCTAAACGTTCTACACAAACACACATACTTACCTATACTTCGCTAAGTGAATGTGTGCTGCAACAAAACTTCTCCAGTAATCAAAACTGTGGCATAGCTTTTTCTAATTTACAAACCTACGTCACTTTATTGACCTTTTTCTTATTCACTTGTTTTTCCGCCTACTTTCTTTCATTGACTAATGGAGGCAATCGGGTTAGAAGAGCATTTTCACGTGCAGCATGCATATGCAACTTGGGGTGACCTGTCGTATTTCAAAAGAGCAAGTAGTAAACGGGTTCTCGTGGAAGTTCTCCTTTAAACATTCTATTTTCATCTAGCTAGACACGAAATGCCCAGATGTCCGCAGTTACGAATTATGTCTTTTCTTACTGCTCTCCTTCGCTCTCTTTCTCTCTCTCACTCAATCTTTTAACAGGTTATAGGTCTGTGGCCTTCGTGGGTGGTGATGCAGGTATGGAGGGATGTAGGGAAGGAGAGAGGGAGAGGGGGAGAGGGGGAGAGAAGGAGAGGAGGAGGGAGGTATGCAGGAGGTCTGCTGTTGGGCTGCCGCTACTGTTCCATTGCTGATGATTAGCCGCCTTAATGGGGAATCACGCTGGGCTTCCACTGAGCAAGACAGCTCAGCTTCTCTTTCACTCACGCTCTTTCTCTCTCTCTTTCTCTCTGTCTCTCTCTCTTTCTCTCTGTCTCTCTCTCTTTCTCTCTCTCTTTCTCTCTCTCTTTCTCTCTGTCTCTCTCTCTTTCTCTCTCTCTT
The DNA here is from genome assembly GCA_027475355.1 of Coilia nasus. NCBI lineage: Eukaryota > Metazoa > Chordata > Actinopteri > Clupeiformes > Engraulidae > Coilia > Coilia nasus. The sequence continues at coordinate 13,544,085 of CM050217.1, forward strand.
TCTCTCTGTCTCTCTCTTTCTCTCTCTCTTTCTCTCTGTCTCTCTCTCTCTCTGTCTCTTTCTCTATCCCTCTTCATATCCTCACTCTCCCTCTCTCCCTTGGTCTCTCTCTCTCTGTCTCCCTCTCTAATCTCTCTCTCTCTCTCTCTATCACTCTCTCTCTCTCTTTTGCTCACGCTCCCTTTCTCCTTCTTTCTTTCGCTGCTTCACACTGGCACTTACTCTGCCATGTCTGACTCTGTTCCATGTAACACTACGCCTCGTTCCCCTCCCTCTCTTCCTCTCCAGTTGCTGGCAGCCTTTGAGACTCCAGTTCTCTACTTCTGTCTTTCTCTTGTTGTTTCTCTCCCTATCTCTCTCTGTCACACACACACACACACACACACACACACACACACACACACACACACACACACACTTTGCCTCACTTTTTCGCCTTCCCGTAATCTGTCTACTTCTCCCCTTCCCTCCCTCCCTCCCTCCCTCCCTTCCACTCCTCCCCCTCTCTCCTCCCTTCTCGTCCCTCTTAATCCCTCCTTCTCTCTGTTTGCCCGCGTCTGCCGTTGCCTTTCATTATGGGGGCGAGCCTCAGCCACATCTCCTCTGGCTAACGCATGCACGGGTCGATGGGGCTCTGCCGGGGCTGGAGGCCAGCAGAGTGGGAGATAAGGCTGATCGATGGGCCATCGGCTGCTGGCTCTCGCCTGGGTTTGGGCCTGGGCCTGGCTTGGCTTGGCCCCCATGCCTGCCTGTGCCGTAGGGGGGTGTGTGTGTAGATGTGGGATGTAGCCAGGTGCTGTCCAACAACAAAGCATTGCTAGGTGTGCCTGCCTGTTGCTGTGTTATGTGTACAGGATATTTTCACTTTGGCTGAGGGTGTGTGTGTGTGTGTGTGTGTGTGTGTGTGTGTGTGTGT
>CM050217.1:13552500-13555000 GCA_027475355.1 Coilia nasus
CACACTTTTTCTCACAAAGGGACACACACAGTTTCACTGTCACTCTCTCTTACACACACACATTGACACTGACACTCACAAGGGGACAAACACACGCACAAACACACACACACACACACACACACACACACACACACACACACACACACACACACACACACACAAAAGGGCCCACAGACACATGTGCACGGAGCATAGCAGCTCATTGCTGAGCTGTTGGCCTATGAATTGATCTGGCTTTTGGCAGGGGACAAGGGACAAGGGCCGCGGGCGCTGCTTATTATTATTCCTCCAACTTTGCCAGGGCGCTTGGAAGACACGAAACGCTCGGCACCTGGTGTCAGAGCTGGCAGCCGACGCACACACCAGCAACTGGGACAGGCTGGGACAGCACACAGAACTCCATTACCCTGATTATACACACACAGGTGGGGGGGCAGAGGAGGGAGAGCAGTGTGTGTGTGTGTTTGTGTGTGTGTGTGTGTGTGTGTGTGTGTGTGTGTGTGTGTGTGTGTGTGGGTGTGTGTGTGTGGGTGTGTGTGCGTGTGTTTGTGTTTGTGGGCCAGTGTGTGCATGTGTTTGTGTATTATGGAGAGAAAACAAATGATGGTTATGTATGTCTGGGCAGAAGGGAGCCAAAGGAATTTATTGGTTGACTGTGTGTGTGTGTGTGTGTGTGTGTGTGTGTGTGTGTGTGTGTGTGTGTGTGTGTGTGTGTGTGTGTGTGTGTGTGTTTGTCTGTGTGTGTGTTTGTGTGTGACAGAACAATAAAGACAGCATATTTACAGGTTGGATTGTATTTGAGCATGTTTATGTCATCCAAATGAATATAGAGAGGGGGTTTGTGTGTGTGTGTTTGTGTGTGTGTGTGTGTGTGTGTGTGTGTGTGTGTGTATTCATGCATGTTTGCGCAGTAACATGAGGTGTGTTTTTGCCTGAGCGCATGTATATGCATGTATTTGGGGCAAGCTTGCGTGCTAGTGTTTGTGCATGCACAGCATGTATTTTTCTGCCTAAACAGGAAAGATGATTGTGTTGCCTTAGACTGTGACAATGTGTTTCCCACCACACAGTGTGTGTGTGTGTGTGTGTGTCTGTGTGTGTGTGTGTGTGTGTGTGTAAGTGAGTGTATCGTCATGTTTACACAAGTGGGAGGATCTCGTGTTAATGCTAAAGCTACGGTGGAACCCTTTCCACAACAAACCCCGAGGCGGAGAAAAGTGTATCTGAATATTTCCCCCCTGAAAAAAAACACAGTTAGGCCAAAACAAATCCCGAATGCAGAAACGCCCACTGATAAAGCGCCATCGTTCCCACAGGGCCTCACACACACACACAGCCCTCCTCCCCTCTCCTGTCCTGTCCTCTCCTCCCCTCTCCTCTCCTCCCCCTCTCCATCTCTCCTCCATTCCCACTCCACCCATCCTCCATCTTGTTGCCATCCCTTTTTTTTCCCCTCCTACGTTGCCCTCCAGCTTCACATCTCTTTTTAAATCCCTCTCTTTCAACCTCTTTCTCATCCCTCTCTCTCTCTCTGTCTCTCTCTTGCCCCCTCTCTATCTATCTCTCTCTCTCCCTGCTCCTCTGAAGATAAGATCGGCATCAAAAGAGATGGCTGCAATAAAGCAGGAGACAACTCAGGCCTGTGGCCGCCTTCGGGGGACAATTATACTTAACAGGCCGCCTGTGCAGGGCCCTGAATAAATGTAGACCAGACAGGTCTGTTTCACTCTGGAGGTGGTGGTAGTTGTGTATATATATGTGTGTGTGTGTGTGTGTGTCTGTGTGTGGGTTGAGGAGGGGGCATGTTCAGAACTGGCTTGTGGCCCAAGAACACACAACAGCACCCAGCTGACTCACCTTCACTCCCACGCGGTGCTAATTCAACGCCCTCGTACTAACGGCGGTGGCGGACAAAGAACAAACTATTAAAAAAAACTATAAACAAAACTTTGCAGCACTTTTTTTCTCTCTCCTGTTTGTATGAAGGCTCCGGCATTGTACTGGCGTGGTACCAACAAGACACTATGGCCTTTGCCTCCTTAACAACGGCTCCTGAGCCAATGACACAGCAGTGAGTGAGTGGGAGAGAAGAAAGGAGGGAGGAAAAGCAGAAAGAAAGAAGGAGAGAGAAAAGTAGAGAGAGAGAGACAGAGAGAGAGAGAGAGAGAGAGAGAGAGAGAGAGAGAGAGAGACAGAAAAAAAGAGAGGAAGAGGGAGGATGAGTTGTGCCGGTGGCAATGATTCTCCCAGTCTGACAAGGTTCCACACCCAGGTGACTTCAGGGCACGGTGATCTCATGTGTTTGCCCACTCGTACACACACACACACACACACACACACAAACAGAGACACACACGCATACACACACACAGCTTCCCAGTGGAGCAGCACGTGTCTGGGTGGTGTAATGAGATAATGCCTCTCACAAGGCTACTGTAGCAGCGCCGCCACTACAGCCACTGCTGCCACTGCTGCTGCTCCATCTCCTGCCCCTGCC
>CM050217.1:13572500-13582500 GCA_027475355.1 Coilia nasus
GTCTTTTCTGTTTCTCTCTCCCGACTGGTCACGCTGTAATTACTGTAATCACCCAGCTGAAGCTAATACTTATTTCATTACCGTTTAAAGAAAGCTAAAAAGAAACAGCCAGTGTTTTACATTTAAGTCGACTTCAGCAGGATTGACCTACCATAACATCAGCTACAGAAATCACAGCTCACATAATATATTCAGTAAGGAGGGATTTTACAACCAAACCAAAGCGTAGGCTACCCAAATGTATGTAATTTTGTTTTTGGGAAAACGTTTTACCTAAACGACCGGGCAGACGGTCTATGTTAAAATGACAGCTGCAGGTCACATACATATTGATAGACCGAATATGTGCAGGAAAACAAAATGTATCACTTGCTGTTAACGTGGCACGTATTTTAGCAAAAGTCCATAGGCTATAGAGTGAAAGGCGAAAAAGCAAAACATCAGCTCTCGTCAAGCATTTTTCACGTCCAACTGAGTCACCGCTATTTAAAAAGGTATTTTTTTTAACGTCAGTGAGTTGTTCTGATTTGCTTTCAACAAACCGCACTGCGCTACATTTTAGGCCACACTAGCAAATTAAGATAACTTCTATCGGGCAAATTACTTGGAAACAGCTTTGTAATGAAACATCGAGGAAAAAACTTTAAGAAAGCAAATCGCTTTGCAACAGTTGGGGAACAGCCGACTAGCGAGGCTACAGAACCTAGTTAGATGGTCTTCATTGCCACTGTCCTCTGTTTTTTCGGTTGAATTGGAAAACAAATAAACATCGATTCATGGTTGCTCATAAAACAGAACTAATGCTACAACATCGCAGTGAGTCACTATAAACTTACCTTTATTTATGTATTATCTGCTGTGGTGCTCCCTCGCAGTTATAACAACGTTATATTCAGGTTGTCAAGTCTCAGCACAACAGAGTCCGTAAAGCACGGAATACCGGAACGTCTTTCGTCGAGCCTATTTAAGTCCAAGATGGAATAAAACCTTCACTGATCAGAGTTTCCACATTTTCGAAAATAAAACCATTTAGTCATAGCGTCTTTGTCTCCCCATGTTTTCTTTCAAAACAACGCGAAAACGGGAAAGATGCTGGTGTCGGTTTACATAGCAGAACTCTCTCAGTTCACTCCCCTCGCCAGGTTTTGCCGCTGGAGAGCGCATATAGGTTATACAGAGAATTTGGATTGACTCTTACATTCGTATACGTTTTGTATCTCCAATGTCCCCGTGCGTCAGAATGATTCTACGCAAAATTAAATGCAAGCAGAATAGCACACTAGCTTGGCGTGGCGCTGGAGAGCCTATGAAATGTAGACCACTACTTTCGTTACACTGCAGTGAGCTGCACTCCCCTTGATGAGAATCGCTGTACGTACTAGGGCCAGACCATTACAAAGACATATCCCCGCCCATACCCCCTGTCCGGTACCGGCCAGCGAGTGCGATCTGATTATCTATGATTTCATTTCAAGATATTGCATAATTTTAATAATGGTGATGTCAAATGCTTATATATATTATTAATTGCTGTAACATTGTAAAACCCATAGTCCTTTTTGCAAAGATGTTTCAAATACCGCTTCTCTTGATGCTTCTCTGGCATGACAGAGATCTTCATCTTACAGACATGAAAGTCAAGAAATAAGATGTTAAGTTATGGTTCAAAATTAAGAAGAAACGTTGTGTGGGAGACATCCACAATTAAATAATCCTCAAAGATGTCTGGACAGCTGGATTAGAAGGGATTGGTGCTACAAATTCAGCTCAGACAATAGATGTCTTCTGTTTGTAAGACCACTGATTAAAATTCATATGAACCACTTATGCTGGTAAACAAGTAGGACTATAGCCTACTTAACAAACTGGCTGATTATTCAAATATGATATGCTGTTTTCTTCCCAAAGTAATCCGAGGAAATTGCCTGTTTTATTTATGATGAAAACAATATTGAAGTCTAAGCTAACAAGGATAGAAGATTGCAGCAGAAATACATTTTGTTATTCCTCAGTGTCTCTAATTCACCAGTTTAATCAGATGAAATAAGCATCACCTAGGCGTTTTTCTTTTGGTATCACGCTTCAGTTGCACATAATTTTTCACAGATAAACATCTTCGGTTAAGAAGTCATTGTCTTAAAAAAACTGCAGCCCCATCAGCACATGCAGTTGTTTTTGCCTGTTCAACACTGGCATCCAGACCGAACTACCAGACTGAACTGCACTGTTCAGGGTCAAAGCAGGGGAAAAAATAACTCCACTGTGATGCCCGGTGTTGGTTGGGTGCCAACCTCAAAATGTAAATGAGAGATAATGGCCAAGACAAATGAAGACAGGCGCTACCGTCCAATGTTCCCCTGCCAGATCCAGCAGGGACATCCTTTTAAGGTTCCCAATTATACTCAAGAATTGCAAAATTATCCCCATCCGCCGATTAGGCAAATACTACTTATTATGCAGTGGCTAAATGACTCTCTGGAGATGAAGCCGGCATTAGCAGACACACTTGTCAGTCAAGGTGAAGTACACGAACAACACAGTCAAGATGGAGGGCACTGTGCGCTTGAGTTCTTGAGTGAGTGGTCATAGAAAAGCTTACATGTAGCTGCAGCTATGTGACATTATGGATTCACACGTTATCCAAAATCTAAAACTATGTTACCTAAATCAGATAACTATCCTGACTGCATTTTTATTTCAGTGCTTATACAGATACGCTGGGACCAAATTTCCCTCAAGTTATTTTTATGGAGAAAAACAACAACAGCCTGCGCTGAAAATTTCAGCAACAGAATACGTTATAGATTATCAGAGAATCATTGAGTATTTCAAGTAATCATGTGTTGGCTAAGCCAGCGGTGGAAATCACCACTACAAGCACAGGCAGTGTTGCTTTAAGTCAGGCCTTGTCTGATTACTGCCCGCCACTGCTGCTAAGCGAGCAAATTGATCAGACTAAGCTTCCTGATGCTCACCCTCCAGCTGAAGAAAGACCAACACAACCCCTCCGTCCCTCAACACCCCCCTCCCTTCTTACCCCATCCACACAACCCTGATCCTGAATGCTACACCACTAATGGTAAACATCTCTACTGCCTAAGGAGAGTAATCAGGTATCCCTGTGAAAATGACAGCGCCTATCCACCACCGTGAAAGTGCCTGGTCTTAGACCACAACAAACCGAACAATGGCAGCCGAGGCATTTATTTTCGAAGCGTATTGACCGGTCTGTGGGACGGAGGGAGCATGGCTCAGCAGAGGGAATGATGCCTGGATTAACATGGCTGATTCACAAATCAGGTCAGTCCTGCCTGCAACAACAGGGGGATTTGAGTTTTATTGATGGGCGCTAAACCTTGAAGACATTCGCTACACTTTTTTTTAATAGGCAGGGCAAAAAAAATCCCTGTACAGAACATTCCCTTTACTTAAAAGGCAGAAACACAGTTTTGGTGGAATTTACTGTTCTGATATATTTTTTTTTGTCTCTTGTTGAGGCTAACACTGAGGGGTTGTTTTAATCAAGGTTGTGTGTGGGAGTCATGCTACTGCTTGCCCGCCAAATGTGGCACAGGAGTCTGACAAATGCGGAAACTAGGCCAGGACTCGAAGGTGGGCTAAGGCTCATTATGACAAAGGTCAAAGGTCAGATCCCATGCGTGGCAGGCTGCAGGTACATTGGCGATGCAGTACCTCACTCTTCCTGCGCCACTACATCACACCCAGCAGTCTTTTTGCCACACAAAAGCCTCGTGAGCCACTGCAGTGTGACTGAGTGAGGGAGATACGACAAAATAAACAAATGTGCATCCAAACAGTCTCTCATTACAAATGAGAGAGCATAATTGTTCAGCACTGGAACACATGCACGTGTTGGACTGCATTCTGCATGAGGAAATTCATTTGGCATGACAGCCAGGTTACACAACGATCTGTTTATTGACTGCTATGAGGTGATTTCATTCCATCTTTTGTGCATTTGTTTTGTTTTCATTTTTCTCAATCTCTTTTCTTTCTCATGTTAGCCACTGTGTTACCATGGCATTATAAGTGGAAATAAATTAATGAACTGACATTGTCCAGGGGTTTGTGGAGATAGGGGGTTGGGGGGGGGTGTTATGTTATTCTGGCAAGCTGGCGGTTTGCTGGCTTAACCTCAGGGTTAGAGGAGGCAGCGGCTGCATTTGTAGAAAATCAAAGCCCATTCCCCTATGGGTTAGGGAGCTCATATCTTTTGATAAAAATCAATTTGCTTTTGACCAACCTCCCCCAGCCCCGTACGATTAGAATTTTTTAGATTAAAGACGTGCACTCGTATTGAAGTGTATATGGAGGCCGGGTCATTCGCGCTGACTTCAAATGTAGATACATCCGTTAACACCACTGACTGAACGTTTCGAAACACGGCGTGAGATGATTTGAAATGATGAATGAGATCGAGTGCAGATATAATAAGGCTTGCGGATACTGGCTCTCAACAGAATCATCGTTTCCACTTCAGTGGGATTCGCTGCAACATTAGCTCTGTGACAGCAACCTGTCCGCTTAAATGATGAGCCGTCACATTGCATTACATTTATATCCCCCATGTAAACACTCAAGGAAACCGACAAGAGTAGTGGTGTGGTGTGTGTGTGTGTGTGGGGGGGGGGGGGGTCCTGAGTGTGTGTGTTGGGTGGGGGGTTTTCTAGCAACCGAAAAAATAAATCTTTCAGGAGAGTGCAGGAAAGCCACTTGCATGGAGACAAGTACATGGCTATGGTGTGAATGATGAAGGCATTTGCACCCCTCTCATTCTGGCCTGAGGGGGTTAGCGAAATCAGGAATCTGCAGAGCACAATTCAATTTAGGCGGCCTGTCTACTTTAAAAGCAATGATGGAAGCTCATGGGGAAACCATCCTTGCAAGTGTCGGGCACGTATGGCATTTCGGTATTTCAGTCCTCTGAGACACCATTTCATGTTTACAACAACGAAGGGGGCTTGCAGAGAGAGAGAGAGGGAGAGAGAGAGAGAGACAGCGAGAGGGAAGGAGAGAGAGACAGAGAGAGGGAGAGAAAGGGAGAGAGAGGACATAAACGCGTCAAATTAGCGGCTTGAAAGCAATTATGGGCCATCACATCTTCGAATTCACATCAATCGACGTGTGTTGCAAACATGTTCGGGCGCAATCAATGACTTATAAATAAACACAGGCGCCCCATCCATCCCCTCCAGAAGGAACCCCACAGAGAGAGTATCTGACTAGTTTATATAATCGGGCAAAGATCCCGCCGGACTGGCTGATTAGTATGGAGGAGAGACAGCCCAATCGCACCGCCGCACGTGGCCTCCAGTGGTGCAACGCTATGCTAATTTCCCTTCTGATGTAAATGCTAAGGTTTTTTTTGTTGTGCTTGACTCTACTGGAGAGAAGGAGAGCGTGTGTGTGTGTCTGTGTAAATGTGCATGTGTGTGTGTGTCTGTGTAAATGTATGTGTGTGTGTGTGTGAGAAGACAGAGACAGAGACAAAGAGAGTGTGCTTGTGTCTGTGAATGTGTGTATGTGACTGTTCCTATGTGTGTATATGGAGGAGAGAGTGTGCTTATGAATGTATGAGCGTTCGTGAGCGTGTCTGTGTGTGTGTGTGTGTGTGTGTGTGTGTGTGTGTGTGTGTGTGTGTGTGTGTGTGTGTGTGTGTGTGTGTGTGTGTGTGCGAGAGAGAGAGAGGGAGTGCTTAGCGGCTCCCTGGGGTCAGCGTTGCTCTGTGGTGTTTCAGGAACAGTGAAAAATGCTGAGGAAGGCAGGCTGGGGACTCTGGGGACAGCCAGCATCTCTCAGCCTCTTCCCCCTGCTCCTCTTCCTCCGCACCGCTCCACTCCGCGCCGCACCCTTCGCCCGGCTCCACACAGCACTGGCCGTCAATGGCAGCATCCCTGTGGTAATGAGTCCACATGCCCGCCATACTTTACTAAATGCTCAGGGGCGCCTATTCCAGAAAGTTCTTTGACACACACGAAAAGGGACTATGATGTGTGCTGCTGCTGCTAATTTAAACTAGAGTCTACCAAAGGCTTGATAAACTCAGTTGACCCTGAAAATGGGGGAATGAGACACTGGAACGTACAGTACCCTGCTACTGCCAGCCAGAAAGTAACTTTTGTAAGCAAAGGTAATTCAAAAATTAAAATGGGTTTAAAATAGAGGCGGGCCGTTATCGGCGTTAACGTGCTGCGTTAACGCGAGACTCTTATCGCGCGATAAAAAAAATATCGCCGTTAATCTATTCTCAAAGTTGGGTTGGGAGCTGGGTCTATACTACACAAACTATGATGACTTTCACCAAAGATCTTAGATTCTACAAAGATAAGCCAACATAATACGTTACTATGGGACCAAAATGCCAACAAATTCCTATTTCGAACTCTTAGAAAATAATTTAGTGTGTCTGTAAAGCGAGCTAGCAAGCTAACGAACTAGCTCTAGCTCATTCAAGTGAATAGTAGTAACTATAACAACATCATGTGCTAAACGCTAACAGCGATTGGGCTCACCTTGAATTTAATACATTGCTGTAGCCCTATAACTTTATATTACTTTGTCTGCTTACACTATAACCAGTAACAGTATCTAGGTGGGTGTTAGTGACAGCTTTCAATTCAAAACATTACGTTAGCGTAGTTCGCTAGCGTTAGCGCGCTAACAACCACATAGTAAGTGGTTGCTGCCTGACCTGAAATAAAGCTAATTTTCTCAAAATCCAAACAGTAACAACTTACACTATTAGGCTTGAAATTATTACAAATAGTTGCAGATTGTGACACATGATTCCAAAAAACCCTTAACAACTCCAGAAAAACGTAATGACCAATTTATTAGTTAAACTCCACATGTGTCCCGTTCATTTCAGTAAAACGAACCTAGAATCTGCTCTGCACTGCATAAAGGGGGATTCCCCCCTCCCCCTTGCGAAAATAGAACACGGAAGCAAACGGCTCCCTTCCTCAACACTTTCTGCTTTCACCTTGATATTTTAGCGCGGATGTATACCCTACCTCTATATTTTAATGCGGATGTATACTTAGCCGAATTGCACTGAAGGGGACTCCTGCCACAACTGTCCCATGCGAGAGACTTTTTTCTTTAGCAGGCCATATTGTGCAGAAAAGGAGTTCTACTTTGCCACCAGAAAATGTGAACAAGCTGGTCTGCCTAAGTGACTGGTGGAAGAAGGAGAAATAGAGCTTGGACTGATTGACACAAAGCTACTGACTGTAAACAGTTCATCACAACTTCTTATGTAGGCTTACAGTTCAAAATCCACGTTTCATGTTTCATTTAGTTCATGTTTAACTAAATAAACAGCTAGTAAACACAAGTACAGTACATTTTATTGAACATGATTTATTTCCATCACCAAGTATCAAAGTAGAACAGCTTTTTCAAGCAGTTAGTGATGCATTTTGGAAACAGGAGATGAGCCCCTGGTCTACTGTGCCACCTGGCTTAAGAAACCCGTTCTCAAAGACTTACTTTATTTAGGTAGCACACATATTCTGAATGCCTTCGGCAGAATTCAAATGAGCCATTTTAATCTAGATTAATCTAGATTAATTTTATGATTAATCTAGATTAATCTAGATTAAAAAAAATAATCTATGCCCACCACTAGTTTAAAATGATCTCTTAATTCAGAAAGCGACTGAACTCCGTAAAACAAATATAGCGGTATTACAAGTGCCTCCGCAAAGGCCCATTATGTTCTGGGTGTAAGCTGAGGAATGTGTTTGCACACATAGATATTATTGAGTATTTGACTTCAATAGACCGTCTTAGACCTGGTGAAACTAAATTAAAATTTGGCAGCGCGCTCCAATGAAATGGAATGTTTGAGGCTGTGTGTATATTCAGAGAAGTGCGTAAGCCGGCAGGTTGGAAAATGTCAACCGTGTAAAAAAAGTGTTTTTCTGGTCATTGTCACTGTGCGTTGTACCTCTTTGTATATTCCCCTCCCACTGTGTACATTTGTGTGTGTGTGTGTGTGTGTATATGTGTTTATTTACCACAGTTACACATTACCAAGAGAGTGTCATCAGCCTTTCGTGAACTGCACCCAAATTACCCTGCCACTCCATGCAGCACAATGTTTAGGTAATTCAACACTAGCTGAATGACTTTGATGTGATTTGTCTGCCTATTTGTGCCACTTATACAACATGCCACCGCCTCTGAAGAGGACTAATTTCACGAGTCCATTCGAATCAGTGCTCGGTGACAACTATGTCAATGGCTGGCCAACGGGACCAATTTTTCACACGGCAACTGTTGCAAGAGGCACCCCTCCACATTACTCCACAAACCCCCACCCCCCCTCTCATTCCCCCACCCCCCCCCCCCCCATTCCCCATTCCCCCACCAGCTTCTCCTGCCCCTTTTTTTCCCACCCGTGCCACTCCTTGGGGGGGCATGTTCGGCTGGCATGGCACTTGGTAGTTTGCCCACATTCTGGGAAGTCTACAGCGGGCGGACGATGGGGATGGGGATGGGGATGGGGATGGGATGGGATGGGCAGGGCAGGCAGTCTGTTAGCACTGGGGTGGGTAGAATTCCTCAGCAGTGCTTGGGCGGCGGATGGTTGAGGCATCCTAACAACCAACCAACCACCACTCCCCAACAAAGGCCCGAGGCAAAAGTACCAGGCTGTGAAAAACACAGGGAAGATGCACCCGTTTCCTCTAAATGCCAAAGGGCATCGAGCAGAATTGTTCATGCAAATCAGATATCCATTGCCAGCTCTCAGGCTGTTAATAGCAGGGCCCTGTCTAGACGAAAGGTTTTTGTTGGTAAAAGGGGGAAAAACACAATAGGAAATGGCTCCATTAAATATTGCCGCTTGAGCTGTTTGTCCAACCTCTCCTGCGACAGGTAACTACTGGTGTGCGGGCACTTGACCCCAATTTAATAAAACGTTAAACATCTCTCGGCACATTCCGCTGTGATCTGCGTGGAAGAGGAAACCTACAAACAGAATTCTTGAGAGGTTTGCTGTGGGAATTGCAGAGAGGCGTGCAATCATTTGCATTAAAATGTAAGCAGTGGTGCGCATACATAAAGGCACGTGTAAAAGCCCTAGGAGTCTCACAAAAATCAATGGAGTTCATAAAATCGCCTGTTTAAAAAAATACAACGACCACTACCAGCCACGTCTCCATTAGCCATGCAAGCTCAGCATGGCGAGACTTAGGGCCCCATTGTTGTGCCAAAGTTGTTTAAAATACCAGCACGTCATTAATACCCACACACTCTGATTCACATATCGGGCCCTCTAGAGCCTCTTTCTCACACACACACACACACACACACACACACACACACACACACACACACACACACACACATACACACACACACACACAAACACACAAACTCTCTCTCTCACACACACACACACACACACACAAACACACAAACTCTCTTTCACACACACACATACAAACACACACAAACACACACACACACACACACACATACAAACACACACACACAAACACACACACAAACACACACACACACACACAGTCATACAAAACACACACACACACACACACACACACACACACACACACACACACATACAAACACACACACACAAACACACACACAAACACACACAAACACACACACATACAAACACACACACACAAACACACACACACAGTCATACAAACACACACACACACACACACACACACACACACACACACACACACACACACACACAAACAAATGCTTTGTGCTCGTGTCTGCCCAACGAAGACAGCTTCTCCAATGAGCTCTCTGTCGGGGAGTATGGGTAACAGCCGGTACTGTATATTATACAGTACAGGCCCTCTTTTGTGCCATCCATGAATTGTGCTTTAACAGCCACTTACGGCGCCCATCCCCCAGCAGCCGCTCCAATAAAGCCAGGGATTATTATTAAATCGTAATGTATGGCTGCTGACTTTACAAGCACCAACCC
>CM050217.1:13592500-13610000 GCA_027475355.1 Coilia nasus
AGAGGAGCTGAATTAGAACAGGACCCTGGAGAAGGAGATCAAGAAGAGAGAGAGAGAGAGAGAGAGAGAGAGAGGCGGTGGGAGGGAGAGGCAGAAAAAAGGGATGGGAACGAGAAAGAGAGAGGGAGGAAGAGAGATAGAGAGAGAGAGAGAGGGAGGAAGAGAGGAAAGACTGAAATAGAGACAGGAAAGACACCCGGCTGGAGGAGACAGAAAGCAGAGGGCTGAAACACAGATGGAGAGGAGTGAAGAGAGAGATGGAGAGGAGAAGAGAGGAGGCATGTGAAAAGGGGTTGAGAGACATAAGGGGAGGCACTCACCCTGTGCTACACTGACAGAGGCTGATACAGATGTGAGTGAATAATGGCTTGACAAGTAGACACTGGGAGCATCGTGACTTTGTTGCGTTGTGTGGGCTGTGTTTTTGTGTTTGACAAAGTGTATGTGTGAGTCTCTCTGTGTGTGCGTGTGTGTGTCTGTGTGTGTGTGTGTGTGTGTATGTGTGCGTATGTGTTTGTGTGTGTGTGTGTGTGTGTGGATGTGAGTGAGAGAGAGACAGTGTGACTCTGCAGCAGTGATGGCCTGATCACAGTCATTTTTCATTGGTCGGAAGTGCGCCCTCACACCCATTAGCTGGAAGGTAATGACAAGGTCGGATTTAAGTGCATTTTGTCGCAAGCATGAAGACAGCAGGCATAGAGCTACAAAGAAGAGCTAGTCTCGCGCAGAAGAAGAGTTTATGCTGACCTAAAACCTTACATGCACCAGATTACAAATGTAACAGAGACCTTTTCTACCAGTGCAAATGTCATTCAATTTGCTATTACTGCAGAACATTTCTGTACTCTTTTGGAAAATAAGGTCAATTGAGTTTTTATATAGCGCTCCGGAGTTTCGATACCATGGAAGGATCTAGAAACAAGGTAATTCAGCTAGAGGAAAAAAAAGTTTAAACTGACAAGTTCAACAAAAGGAAACTAATTTAGAAGTTGGCTTTCCTGCAACCTGTAGAGTTCAGCTGGGAGAAATTCTGCCACTAAGGCTTTTTCCGAGGGCTAAACGCCAAGCACTAATACCACCCCACCCTACCACCCCCCACCCCACTCCACCCCAGTGGCTCTACACAGACTTGTCTTTATTAAGCGTATGGAGCCTGGGCCGGTGTCTCAGTGGGGTCAGTAACTGATGAGCGCATTAAGGGCCTCCTCTTTGCTGGTCATCCCTGACTCACTGGATCAATGCAGGGCTTTGTTGTGCATGGGCCAGGGGATGCGGCTGCAGCGGGATGGCCCCGGGCGTGGAGATGATGTCCAGAACACAGGAGGTGACGTAACTCTCATTAGGGCCCAGTGTGTGTGTGAGGGATGAGGTTTGGTGTGGGATGTGTGTGTGTGTGTGTGTGTGTGTGTGGTGTGTGTGTGTGTGTGTGTGTGTGTGTATCCACTGTGTGAGAGATGGGGTTGTGTGTGTGTGTGTGTGTGTGTGTGTGTGTGTGTGTGTGTGTGTGTGTGTGTGTGTGTGTGTGTGTGTGTGTGTATCCACCACGTGAGAGATGGGGTTGTGTATGTGTGTATGCATGTGTGTGTGTGCATGCATCCACTGTGTGAGAAATGGGTTTGGGTGTGTGTGTGTGTGTATGTGTGTGTGTGTGTGTGTGTGTGTGTGTGTATCCATTGTGTGAGAGATGGGGTTGTGTGTGTGTGTGTGTGTGTATCCACTATGTGAGAGATGGGGTTGTGTGTGTGTGTGTGTGTGTGTGTGTGTGTGTGTGTGTCTGTGTGTGTCCACTATGTGAGAGATGGGGGTGGATGAGTCTTGTGTCTTCAGACCATTGTGAGAGAGAATAGTGAGGAGTGGTCAGTGGTTTGCATGCATGAAAATCAGAGCAATTTTTGGGCGTGTTACATAACTCAACATTTCGAAGCTGCTCTTATTCACAGACCAAAGACTTGAAGTGAACCGTCTGCATGGACAATTGATCTGGAGCAAGTCTGAGTCAAGTGTCCTGCTGAGGGGCACAATAGTGGGCAGGCCGTGGAACCCAACTCAACCTCCCATTGTTCCCCAATAAGAAGACCAGATGGTTAACAGCTAGACCATTGGCCATTGGCTGGTGTAATGGATGCGCTGTTTGTGTTGCACCAGAGGGTAGCTGTCCTCAGGTGGAGCCCCCCATGATGGTGACCTTTCACCTAATGGGGTGGCTTGTTCTCGGAACACTTTAACCGCGAGCCACGAAGAACATCTTCTTCTTCTTCATCATCACATCACATCACGGAGAGCAAGTGCACTTAGCATGCACTTAGCAGCAGCAAAATGACTCACTCTATATATTTCCCACATTACACACACACTCGCGCACTCACCCACACATACACACTCTCACACATACACACACACGCGCACTCACCCACATACACACAAATGTATGCCGAACTACGAGGCATCACACTAATTCATTAATTAGTCAGAGGGTCAGTTCTGGTCAGTGGAGTCGTAAAAAAAAAAAAAAATCCCGCTAGGCTCTCTACAGCTTTTCCAAATGAACCACACAACCATCTGCTTATTTCACAATGTTTTTACGTACTCCGTCCTCAGTTTGGTTGAGTCAAACCACCCACTCCATCCAACCACTCAATCAATGAACCGGATTTGTCTGCTGCCCTTTGATTCTGCCGTTCAATACCTCAGCTGTGACCAACCGAAAAACTATTCTTAAAATTGTGCCCTTTTTTTATTTACAGCATCGCTGCTGGAGGTTGAAGGCCTAGCCGTGTCTGGGACAGGGGTAACTGGCGTCTGGTGCCTTTGCCACCGCTGTGAGCCAGCGTGGGCTAACCGTGCGCATTCACTGATCACAGGATTAGAGTCGCCACCGAGAGGCAAAGACAGCAGGCGCGTCAGCGAATGATTAGAGTCTGCTAAGCCAATTGAGGAAGCAGGACCACAGCCAGAAAGAGCGAGACAGAGAGAGACAGATGGACCAGAGAGAGAGATAGATAGATAGAGAGAGAGAGAGATGAGAAAAATAGATGAGAGAGAAAGGGAGAGAGAAGAGACAGAGAGAGGCCGGAAGAGCAAGATAAAGAAGAGATGGGTACAGAGTCCAAGGGAGGGGTCAAGCATGGAAAGAGATGAAGGCAGAGAAAGAGAAAGATGAGAGAGAGAAAAAGGTAGAGTAGGATGAGAGAGAGAGAGAGAGAGAGGAGGACACAGAAGAAGAGATAGCAGAGTGAGCCAATAAAAGAGCACCAACAGATCAGAAAATTCGAGAGCAGAGAGACAGGAGTTGGATAAGACAGAGACGAGAGAAACAGAAAGAAAGGAGAAGAGAGGAGGAGGGAGAGAGAGACAAGAGGGAGAGAGAGAGAGAGAGAGAGGAGGGACATAAACGAGATAAAGGCAGCTTCTCATAATGGGAGGAAATAAAACATGAGTGGGGGATAGAGGATAGGAGGGTGAAGGAATGGGAAAGACTGAAAGAGAGAGAGAGAGAGAGAAAGAGAGAGAGAGAGAGAGACAGAGTGACAGCAAATGAGCTGCAGCCATATTTTATGTTAACTGGTGGCCATGGCCGTCTCTGCCGGCAGCCTGTAGTCATGCCAGGGAGCGGCCCAGACGCGTGCTGCTGCATTGGAGAGGCGAAGGACACTTTCCATTACAGGAGAGACAAACCCAGTGGAGCACATAACAGCCCTCCCAATCAGACCCAGAAAAGGCCACTGGAAAGTTGCCTTTAAAGACGGCGCATAATCTCCACTCGCCGTCCCGCTTGTTGGCATTTCTGAAGCCTCAAGACCCAAACGGCTGCTGCTCTTTTGATATGGAATATCACTTTTCTCAAGGTTTCTCGACACACTGTAAATATAACCTGTCAGTCTTCATATTGTACTGCACGGAGAAGAGAGTCCTGAATTCACCCTCGGCTCATACCTGTCCAGGAAAGGGGGGAGAGGGGAAAGAAACGGCCCCAAGCACCACCTACTCCATAAACTATACAAACTAGTGTTTAAACTTTTTATGGCTATATTCTGTATGGGTTTTTTACAATTCTGCCGTTTTTTCTTATCTAAGATCGATGCTCTTTTTTCACTGTGTGGAGGAGAGGGATGGGGAGTGCTACAGGACTGTGTAGCATGATTAATTCACAACGTAAGATGAACGAGACGAAGGAATTGACCCGAACATGGGAGTACATTCACAAGCGGCCTTTTTACTGGCAGTACAGTCGCTTTTTTGTCTTTGCTCTACAGCAGCAGACAGACGGTGCCATTTCGAAAGGTTACTGGAGACTGCGAGGCTGTTTCCCTGTGTGATAGAACAAACAAATACACACACACACTCACACACACACACACACTATCATAAACACATACAGTGTCAGTCTAAAATACACACTTGCACATGGCTTTAGTCACAGACCCACACATACACACATGATTACACACACACACATGCAATACACACACACACAGGGCAGTCTTCTGCACACCATTTCAGATTTCAGTCACACACACAAACACAAACACTCGGACGCACACACACACACACACACACACACACACACATACACACGCACACACACACATAGACACACACATACACACGCACACACACAGACACACACACTGCTGTGCCCTGTGTTCTCTCTCAGTGGGTTAAGCATGCCTGGATTTTAGTCAGAGGATGCAAAATGACATGGCACTGCTGAGTACAGTGCACTCTCTCTCTCTCTCTCTTTCTCTCTCTCTCTCTCTCTCTCTCTCTCCTTCTCTCTCTCCCGCACTCTCTCTCTATCTCTCTCTCTCCCACTCCCAAAAGGAAACTCCCCATATTGTTCCCTAATGGACAGATGATTACACTGACCTTCTCCTCAACCAGCAGAAAAACACAGAGGACAGCCGCCACAGCACTGGGCAGGCGGATGACGGAAGGAGGTGGAGGTCGGTCGGGGGTGTGGTGTGTGGTGGTGGTGGTGGTGGAGGTGCTGATGCATGATGGTGGGTAGGGATGGGGTGGTGGGTGGGGGGTTGGGGTGTAACAGCAAGGAAAAGGAAATAAGTCATCGAATAAGATGCAGGAAAAAGGAAAAAAGACAGTAAGGCGTAAAGTGAAAAAAAGGGAAACAAAAGAGCAGATTTGCTTGGGAGCATTGAGGTCGTAAGGTTAAGGGGGGTGGGGGGGTGGGGAGGGCTTGTTGATTAGAAGTAAGCACCTTTGGGAGAAGACCATATTGAAATGTAAGCCTGCGAAAGTTCTGCCAGGAAGACTCCAATGTCTGGGACAGGTGCTGCCTCAGACCAATCAGCGGCCGCCACCTGCTTTATAATGACTTGACTAACTTACCTTTTCCGCTGCTTCAGGTGCCGACGTTTCAACGCATCCACCTCCCTCCCCACCAACACCAGTTTGGTTCCTGTCTATCCGCCTGGGGGTAACTCTGGTTCCTGCTAAACAGCAATGGCTGGATCAGCTGGATCCAACGATGCAAAACCCAGGCTGATGACCGGACCTATGCCAAAGAAGATCTACTTCCTACTTTATGTTCAGTTGTTAATTCTGACTATATTAAATATTTTAAATTGAAACTCCTCTTCTCTGAGTCTTTCTGGCCAAACTATAAAACACACGATTGACAGAGCAGACAGAAGGAGAGCAGACAGAAGGAAGATATTGAGGTATAAACAGAGGGAAAAAAAGAAAATAAAGCCAGCTGCATGCACAGCCAGAGCTGTTTTGGGGTTGGGAGAAGGAATAAATAAATCACATACACATCAAACAGCAGAGAGGTAATAAGGGGAGCGAAAGAATGTTCCTAATCATGTCGAGGACAACACAACAGGAGCCTTACCAATAAAACGAAGGAATCAAATGCCTGACTCACACCACACACTGTGATCTCTCCTACCTTCTTCTCCTTTACACAGACACACACACACACACACACACACACACACTCTCTCTCTCTATCTCTCTCTCTCTCACTCACTCTCTCACTCTCTTACTGTCTGTCTCATTTCCTTTTACACACATACACACACAAATGCACACTTTCTCTTAATCTCTCTCTATCTCTTTCTTTCCGCCCTTTCTCTCTCGCTCTCTCTTTCTCTTTCTCTCTCTTCCCCCCTTTCTCTCTCGCTCTCTCTCTCTTACTCTCTCTCTCTTTCACTCTCTCCCTCTCTTACTCTCTCTCTCTTTTCCTCTTACACACATACAGTACACACACAAATGCACTTTCCCTCTCCATTTCTCTCTCTCTGTCTCTCTCTCAATCTATCTCTCTCTCTCTGTTTCACAGACACACACACACATACCCACGCACACACACGTACACACACATGTACACACACATGCAAGGCACCTGTGGCCAGCCGGAGATAGAGGGAGAGAATGCTAAGGTGCTACACAGCTCTGCCGCTGTCGTGTGAGCCCTCATCACGGGGGCTAAGTGCTACAAACCGCCTGAAATCAGAGACCTGTGATAGGAGCTGGCTGCCTGATGCAACGGCTATCAAGCCCGGAGGAAATAAAACGTGGTTTGTGATCATGCGTCAGGTGCCAATCTCGTTGCTGAGAGGCAGGCGGCGGAGCTTTCATCTCCTTCTTCTTCTTTTTTTTTTTTTTCCTGGAGTGCCGAGAGAAATAGGAGGGTTGTTGTGTGGAAAGTTTCCGGAGATGCAGCGAATCGACAACAGTTTTGATGTTCTCATGCCCCAGCAAATCACATTCAGATACGCCAGCTGTTCTGAGGGTACAATTACTGCCTGACAGACTCAATTCCCATATGGAAGATGTTGTCATTTATCCAGAGAATAAACAAAACTTTATTACTGTAAAAGTGATGAAGTGTTTCGGTGTGTCTGGGTCTGCGTGTGCTGATTGACTAATATATATGTGTGTGTAGTTGTGTGTGTTTGTGTTTGTGTGTGTATGTGTGTGTTTGTGTTTGTGTTTGTGTATGTGTGTGTGTTGTGTGTGTTTGTGTGTGTTTGTGGGTTGTGTGTGTGTTTGTGTGTGTGTTTGTATGTGTGTGTTTGTGTGTTATTTGTGTGTTTGTATGTGTGTGTGTTTGTGTGTGTGTGTGTGTGTGTGTTTGTGTGTGTGTGTGTTTTTGTGTGTGTGTGTGTGTGTGTGTGTGTGTGTGTGTGTGTGTATTTGTGTGTGTGTATTTGTGTGTTTGTGTTTGTGTGTGTGTGTGTTTGTGTGTTTGTATGTGTGTGTGTTTGTGTGTGTGTGTGTATTTGTGTTTGTGTGTTGTGTGTGTGTTTGTGTGTTTGTATGTGTGTGTGAAAGAGAGAGGGACAGAGAAAGAGAGAAACAAAGGCAAGTGAAAGAGAAAAAAAGAGGGGAGCTGGTGGAGCAGAGGGGAATGAAACGCTAGCCCACAGTGGATATGCTGACTGGCAGAAAAAACACTGCCAAGACACAGAGCTGGGGGAGGAGACAAGAAAGAGAGACAGAGAGAGAGAGAGAGAGAGAGAGAGAGGGAGGGAGGGAGAGAGAGAGAGAGCAAGAAAGAGAGAGAGTGAGAGAGAGAGAGAAGGAGGGAGGGAGAGAGAGAGAGCAAGAAAGAGAGAGAGTGAGAGAGAGAGAGAGAGAGAGAGAGGGAGGGAGAGAGAGAGAGAGAGAGCAAGAAAGAGAGACACAGAGACAGAGAGAGAGGGAGGGAGGGAGAGAGAGAGCAAGAAAGAGAGAGAGTGAGAGAGGGAGTGAGAGTGTGCCAGAGAGAGAGAGAAAGAGAGCGAAAAAAAAGTTCTAAGAGTAAATACGAATCCCTCCAACATAAAATATCCCGAACGTTGCCTCAAACAGCCGTGTCTTAGAGCTTGGCCTGGGGAAGAGATTCAAGGAGTGTGTGTGTGTGTGTGTGTGTGTGTGTGTGTGTGTGAGAGAGAGAGAGAGAGAGAGAGAGAGAGAGAGAGAGAGAGGGCAATAGAAACAGAGAGGGGGGCAAGAGAGCGAGCGAAAGGATGAAGGGCTATTATACATTTTTCATTACGTTTCCAGGCGCAAAGCCACTTCAAAGACTTGCAGAGGGGGAGGGAGGGGGAGAGAGAGAGGGAGGGAGACAGAGAGAGGAGAGTAGGCCCAGGATGTTCTAATTAACTTCACAGTCATCTGTTGCCCTGCACCCCCCGCAGTCTATGCACTGCTTTGCCCTCTGCATGCGCATGTGTCTGATGATGATGTGTGTACGTGTGTACGTGTGTGTGTGTGTGTGTGTGTGTGTGTGTGTGTGTGTGTGTAACTGTGTATGTCATGCCCACTGCCTATGCCTTGTAAATCCATCACCCACGCTTGAGAGACAGGACAGCACTGAGGAGAAAGAGCTCATCTTCACCACGTCAGGCAGCTGCCAACTGAAAGAGAGTTCACCCAGTGAGAGAAAGAGAGAAAGAGAGAAGAGAGAGAGATTTCTAAGATGAAATTGAATAATGAAAGGGACGACAACTGTAGGAGATACATAGATGTGGAAAATAGGGGAAAAGATTGGGGGGATGATAAATGGAGAGGCAGAGAAAGAGAGAAAGAGAGAGAGAGAGTTGGAGGGAAAGAAAAGAGAGACAGAGGAAGAGGAAAAACCCCACAGGGTCAGGGGAGTGTCTGAGGGAAAGGAAGCCTGAGGTTCCACCACACCCAGGAAGGGGTTAAAAAACCATTCATATGCTGCCCGCCCACTATCCTGCTCTCTCTTCCTCCCTCTCTCTCTCTCTATCTGTCTCTCCCTCTCTCTCCCACCACTCTACTCTACTCTACTCTACTCTACTCTACTCGTCTCTACTCCCTGTTCTTCTCTCCGCCCCTTTTCCCAGACTCCCTCCATCTCTCATCAACGTGGCTATTCCCGCTCCTGGTGAGTCAACAGGAAGTTGCAAGCGAGCCTCACGTTACACGCATGCCCAACAGAACCAGTCATCTCACCAACATAGCTTCCCGGTGACCAGTCCCTCTCATGCACAGAAGAGGAGCCTCCTCTGTGCCTCCGATATGCTTTTGTTGGGTTAAAAGTCGAGCAGTGACCAGATAAAGCCCTTCACTGATGACTCACACTGATTCAGGAAAAAGAGGGAAGGGGGGCTGGGGCTGCACAGAATGTGAATGCGATCACATGAGGGGACATAAGGGAAATCTGATCCGGGGCTATTATTGTTTCTCAGTGTTTTAACTCTGTGAAGGGTTCAATGACTACACCACCCCCCACCCCGCCTTCACACACACACACACACAGGCACACACACACACATACACCCACACACACACACACTAGTTACTGAAAAGACCTTTTAAAAGAAGAAATATAAAACAGGGATAATACAAACACACTTTAAAATGCCACCAGAGCTGAATGTTTTCCACTGAGGCTTCAGTAGAATAGACAGAATAAGAGTTTCATTAGCTTAATGCAGTAATAATAGCACAAAACAACTGCATTTCCAAGCATGCTTTGTTTAGATTAACAGGTCTAATTAAATCATATAGGAAACTCTATGACTCATGCCATTACATTTGTTCCATCAAATTGTGGTCACAGCAATCAGTGCATCTACTGTATGTTCTTATTGCATCTATGGTTGTGGAGATTCTAAATATAACTACAGTACTGTGCAAAAGTCTAGGGTACAGACAAAGTCAAGGATTTTGCAGGATTATACTCAGGTGTATGATCAACCAATTACACCAAATTGGTTGTATATGTCAGGAAGCCTACATCCACAGAAGATCTGTGGTAGTTCTTCAAGATGTTTGGTACAACATACCAGCCAAGTTCCTTCAAAAACTCTATGTAATAGACTTAGAAGAATTGGTGCCCTTTTAAAGGCAAATGTGGTCACACCAAATATTGATTTGATTTAGGTTTCTCTTTTGTTCAGTAACTGCATTTTGTTAATTGATGAACATAAATGATTAACACTTCCATTTTTGAAGGTATTCCTAGTTGACAGCATTTTTTCACACAAGACTTTTGCACAGTACTGTATATATATATATATATATATATATATATATATATATATATATATATATATATATATATATATATATATATATATATATATATATATATATATAAGAGTTTACAAATGAATAGTTCATAGTTATTTACGTGTGATAGGATTTTATTGATGTGGGGATTGATGATTGGATAATGATATCACATGACTGGTAAATGTATGTGGGACAAAACAGAAGGGGAAAGTATTGATTAAACAGTTGTTCAAGAGCACCCGTCTTGTTCTCAGCGTGATGTGTGTACATAAACCACCTGTAAACGAACCCTCAAAGTCTACATAGCTACACGAAAATGCTGAAAAAAAATCAATTTTGTTTTTTCAGGGAATGGGAAAAAATCTTGCTTTATTACTATTTATCTTCATGTATTGATTTTCAAAGAGAACCTGTTTGTAGGCAGATTTAATGTATGTGAAGTTTATGGCTGTGGCCCACACTGTACAAATATTACTTCGGTCTGACATGGAAGATATACATGACAAGAGGGCCCTAGAGCTCCTCTGAGTCAGCCGGTAGGGAGAGATACTAATGAGAGCAGGGTTATAGGTTGGGCTGGATGGATACTGAGACAGTTTGTTGCATGCTGTCACAGCTCCACGAGGTTCACAGTGTTGTCATATCCATAGGGGCAAGGGCAGCCCGGAAAGTCACAAACTTGCACTGGATTCTGGAGATGATCCAAACAAACCCCACACACACACACACACACACACACACACACACACACACACACACACACACACACACACACACACACACAACCACACACACACACACACACACAACCACACACACACACATACACACACACAAACACACACACACACACACACACACAAACACACAAACACACAGACACACACACACACACACACACACACACACACACACACACACACACACACACACACACACACACACACACACACACACAAAAACATTTTAGGGCCTATACTTTGGCAAGTTTAAGTGGTTAGAGACAACTTCTATGCTACTTGCATTGAAAACCTATACACCGTCAGCTGTTTAGAAACAGGCTCTAGGGTACTACTAGGGTAGTGTGAGCATTATTCATATCAAGGCTGCTCTGAGAAGAGAAATCAGCCAAAACATTCAGTCACAAATTGAGGCGAAGACTCCTTACGTAAGACAACAACAAGTGTAAGAAACAGTGCAAAAAGACATTTTTTAAAAAGCCATTGCGTGAACAGTGCTGCAAACTGCAGTGGCGGCATCTATACCCATGCTTGGAGAAGCCCTCTGGGAATTTGTTCCAGATTCCAGATGGCTGGACTGTGCTTGATTCAGCTACAATTAAGCTCAAACACAAACAGGTGAGTTTGACCACCTGGACACCGTTGCATGAAGCAATAGCTAACATCGAAATGCTAACTCGAACATTATAGCCTTAATGCATGACCAAAATTGAGTTTAGCTTGCTATTTTGTTTTTAACAACGCTAGTGATTGGCTTGTTCATTTTTACAGTCCAAAAAACATTATACAGTTTTTCTCAATTGTTTAAACACAATTCCTTGTACTTCAGACACAATGACCACAACATGTAACTCATGCACCAACCCCATCAACCAATTCTGCTAAACTATAAACACAATTCCTGCTTTACACTCAAATTGCAGTTCTAAAACACACTTTTTTCAAAACACTATAGACAATTCTCTGCGTTTGGCACAATTTTCATGACAAAAATCTCTTGTTTTCACAAGGAACACACAGTGATTCAAAATTCTAAAGTCAATTGCCCTACTATGCACACTGACTTATCACATTGGCAAACACCTGTCACACAGCTTTACAATTAGCTATCAGAGCTTTGGAAGAGGCAGAGCCACAGCTAGAGGAGTGAGAGTCAGAGGAGAAGGACGGGGAGGACACGGACGAGAAAGGACCGTAATCTTTGATGAGATCAGAGCCATTTTTGTTGACCATTTGGTCAACAAAATTATTTTACAGTAGTTGTTTACGTATCTCTCTCCATATTCTACAAACACAATTGAGGATTTTTTTTTTGACTGGAGATGAAAGTGTATGAGCAAAATCCACAAATGCGTGTACCCTTTCTCTAAGCTATGGAAGACAACCAATGTTATTTGCATGTTATCACACATTTGTCTTCTCTGTCCATGCTCTCCTCCACTGAGCCATTGTTTTGTTATTTGAGTGGTTGAAAAAATGTGGGAAAGATTTTATTTTAGTGTGTAAAAAAACTGTAACTGAGGCCTTTTTGTAGCTGGCTGATTGGTGTTCAATTTTGTAAGTAAGTATTTTCAGGTGTGTGTCTAAGTGTTGTGTGTTTTGTATGTGTTTTGTATTTTGAATAGATGTATTTTGCCAATGATACCTCGGTATTTCATTTTTGTGTCTTATGTATGAAATAGTGTGTAGTGTGCAGGAGGAAGTGTGTTGCAGAATTGCAACTAAAGTGTAAAGCAGCGTTTGTGTTTAAGGTATGGTTACACTGTGTTTAAGGCATGGTAACACAACTTCAAGTTATGTTACTTTGGTTTAAGCATATGTTTATTGCGTTCAAGCAATGGGCAAAAACTGTAAAATATATTTAGTGAACAGTATTAGTCATGTGTTGTGTTTCGTGAATGTATTCATGTTATTTATCAATATTTCTCAAAAGATAATGTCATTAGAAAAGTCAGAATGTTACAGTATGTTTACAGTAGGATTGAACCGCAATACAGTTTATGGCTGCTTTTTGTGAGAGATGCTTACTATATGCTTAGCAAGAGAAGACATTGCTTGTGATGTTGATGAGATCCTGTGGCCAGACCCCAACACACGGCAAGAACCATAAGCCCACTTACGCACAATTGTGTTCTTCTATATTTACATTAGTGTATTGTTACCTGGTCCCCTGGAGGTGATTGACCAGGTATTGCAATGACCCTGTCCGTGTGTGTGTGTGTGTGTGTGTGTGTGTGTGTGTGTGTGTGTGTGTGTGTGTGTGTGTGTGTGTTTTCATAAGATGCTAGTGTGTGCAATTTTGTCATCAGAGTGACATTTTGACAAAGGATTGTTAGGTTTTGATTGCAGAGTTTCAATTTGACATAGATGTGAATGGTTTATTTCCAAGTGTTGTGTCCTATGTGCTTGTGTGTAGAGTTTTGGCACAGTGAGCCAAATTTTGCAAAATGTGTTTAAGCAATGGGCAAAAACTGTAATACACATCGTTGATTACCAACATGTTGTGCATGAAGAAGAAAATCACACATGTTGTACACATTTCAAGTCATTTGAGATTATTCAACCCTGGGTCATGATGCTGGACAGGACCTCAGTTAATTCATGAAAAATGTTTTCTATTTATTTTATTTATCCTTGGTTTCACCAGCGTAGTCACGTTGAGACAGTAGTCTCTTCTGCAAGTGAAGCCTGGCCAAGAAAGGCAGCACTTAACTAACGGCAACAGAAAGACACTATAAACAACATGACACTATAAAACACACAACATGAAAACACAGGCAGCATATTAGATATAAAAGCACAACAAACAACATGTACCATGGAAGACATACAACAGAAGAGACAATTATAGAAATGGAGAATAACCCAAAAACACTCAGATTGATCATTTAGAGTGTCAGTAACATGTAGCCTAAAATCAGTAAGTGAAATGAACATGTGAAGCTTTAACTGTTTCTAAAGTTCACTCCAGGTTGAAGGTAGCCTGGTAAACCCGCCCCTCGTACTTCATTTCATTTTGTACAGAGGGTGTGGACCGCAATCTCTTGAGGGTCATGTAGTCAGCCCCAGCAATGCTGATCCAATCAGTGAACAGAGGGTGTGTTCGTTAGCCATGACGTTGACCTTGTGTGCTACATTTGAATTGTAGTGCGTAGGTAGGCCAATTGCATACGATTGGGTAAAGGCAGAGGCACTTGCTTTAAACATCAGCAGAGTCCACACCTCCAGGAAGAAATCGTTTCTGACGGTGTCTGGTCCAGACCCTCTCTTGTGGGTCATGTAGTCGGACCCAGCAATGCTGATCCAATCAGCGAACAGAGGGTGTGTTCGTTAGCCATGACGTTGACCTTGTGTGCTACATTTGAATTGTAGTGCGTAGGTAGGCCAATTGCATACGATTGGGTAAAGGCAGAGGCACTTGCTTTAAACATCAGCAGAGTCCACACCTCCAGGAAGAAATCGTTTCTGACGGTGTCTGGTCCAGACCCTCTGTACAAAATGACATGAAGTACGAGGGGCTGGTTTACCAGGCTAGGTTGAAGGGGCATTATAATAAAAAGCTATTTTGCCAAATTTGGTTCTAACAGTGGAGACGTTAAAAAGGACGACACTGTTTGACCTAAGGTTATATCTATTGTTTGTAGACAATGAGAAAACAGATAAGTATGATGACAAACCAATTACTGCTTTGTAAGTGAAAATGAAACAACAAAGCTGTCTGTGTACTGCCAGTGGGTGCCAAACAGCTCCACTGGTTAATTTTCACTTGCAAAGCAGTTATTGGTTTGTTACCATTATACATATCTGTTTTCTATAATGCCTATAATGCCCCTTCCCATGTCTACAGGCAATAGATATAACCTTAGGTCAAACAGTGTCATCCTTCAAAATCAAAATGTTAGCTACAGAGACACTTGCAGACCCATATTTGTAACAGTCATGGTATTCTAAAGAAATTACCACACCGCTCTGGTTTGGTTTCAAGTTACACATAGATTTAGTATGCACGAGAATGCTGGAGGAAGAGGTACAGTTTGGAAAACCTAGGGCAATGAGAGAGAATGTTAGCCTGTGACTACTCCACCGCTGTCTTTTTTATCTGATGTTATGTTTGTACTGTATATTTGTAGTGTATATTTTTATGATGTTATGTTTGTATTGTATGTTGTGCCTTTATGTGCTTGTCTGTTGGTGCAACTTACAGCCCTATCCCCAAGACAATTTCCCCCCTGCAGGAAAAATTATAAAGTAACGTAAACCTAACCCTATTTTGACGGTACAGATGGGCATGATTGTGCAATGCTGAGAATATGTGATGTGCATATATATATATATATATATATATATATATATATATATATATATATATATATATATATAAATAACTATGAGCAAGAATAAAGCCCCTTTGTTTTTGTTCCTCCTTTGAGTAACCCACAGTGACTACGCATAAAGGTCAGGTTAGTTTACATTTAAATGTTACAGCTCCTGAGCATGCACAGGTCTCCGTGCAAACCAACTCTGCTACCAGTTTCATGCAGTGCAACATGCAGTGCCTAACATGAGCGCTCTCCTCCAATGAGGCCTGCCTACCCTACATCTGCTGAATCCACCAGCATGCACTGATAATTGATGATAAATGATAAAGTGTTAATTAACTTTGACATTAACACTGCTGTTCACAAGAAAATGTCATTTTGCATGCTTAGGAAGCAACTGAAGCCAGCAGCAGATAATGGCAAGCGTGCAAAGGCATTTTGCTCACCGGCACGTACCTGTGTGTCATGCATCTCTCATTCATGGCTGATTTGTTAACTGGCTCACTTATACACAGCAATCGGATTAATCAAGATAGTGGAGCCACCACACAAGCCTGCATCTGCCAGACTGTATCCCAGTTATCTCAGTTTTGCTGAGATTACAGTTTGGGAAATTCTCATTAGAGGACAGATTGTAGAAGGTGATTTTTTTTGGACAAGCAGCCAACGAGCTGTAGGGAGTGATTTTGAAAATAGCAGAGGACATTTTAATTTCAAACTTAGCATTCTTACAGCACCATTTTGCTACCTTTGTGAAGTGAGATTGTGGATAACCATTTAGATTTTAACAGAAGGTAACAAATGCCTTTTCGCAGGTAGATGTCCTTACCATGATCATTAAGTCTGCCTTGTGTACTGGTTCTTTTTTAGCTTTGTTTACTGTTGACTCAGTGTTTGTGATGATCGCCTCAAGTTCATTCAGTCACTCTCAGTACTATTTGGATAGAGGCTCATTAGTGCCACAATGAATGTTCCAAGCAAGTGACCCATGACTCACTTTCATAAAGCAGATACATCACACTTAAATTAGTACTGAAATAAAACATAACACCTATTGTTCTTCACTGTGTTGCACAAAATGTACAGTAGGTTCCCCTCTGACCTGGCATGAGAAAACCAGAGGTAAATCAAGACATGTTCACAACAATAGAACTTCCATAACAAGGCAGAGAGGAATGCATGATGTTGATCCTTAACAAGACATGTTTTAAACTGATGGAAAGGTAAATGATCTGACCTGGGACACACACACACACACACACACACACACACACACACACACACAAGCCCATTTTTGCTTGTTACTGAGATAAATCATGCTGTTTGTCGCTTTTAGCATGTCTGTGCCTAAGACCGCACTTGGCCTCGCCAAATCAGTAAACAGTAGTAAACAATTCCTAGATTTGTGGGTCACGTCAGGATTTGACCTGCTTTTAATTTTCATCCGTGGCTATTTTTGTTGGCCACCATTAGTATGGCAGCTCGCCATCAGCACTGGTTGAGAAAAGGTCAGGCACCCTGTTCACTACTAATGCTAATTAAATTGGCTAGCAGCACTTGAAAACATGATGGAAAGCCTCAAAAAGCCTCTGAAATCCTCCAGCACCCCCACCAATACTCATCTAGCCATTTTCTACACCCTAACATCTCTCTCTCTCTCTCTCTCTCTCTCTCTCTCTCTCTCTCTCTCTTCTGTGTGTGTCTCTCCTCAGTGCACAGAAATATGTGCAGCTAGCCATGCAAGAGTATGTGGTTTAAACAAAATGAAGAATGCGCTGTAGTTAAAAAAGAAAGGGAAAAAAAACCCGCCCACACTCAAGCACAAAGGAAGGAGTGAGAGTGAGTAATTTGAACCAACTGGACACACTTAATTGTTACCTTTTACAGCAGCTAAATAGCACTCCGAATGGCTGTCGGGCATTGCATGTTTCTCACGGCCTCGTGGCTTCCAATGCAATGCTCACTCAGTTCCCTCCTTTGACTACTGGTAAAAAGGCAATATTGTAAGATTTAAGACTTTAATCATCTTATGACAGGTTTGAAATGTAATCAATTTATGCCGCGGAAGAGGGGAAACAGAACGTGTGTGTCAGGAAGATGTCTATCTTGCTCCATGGAGCAATTGCTTTTGTCATATTACCTTCAGTCACTCATTTGCCGTAGCCAATCCGGTTCCTTGCATTTTGTTTGATTCTCATCTCTTTTCATGTCTTTCTCCCTACTCCTGTTTCTCTCCTTTCTCTCAGTTCATCTACCACCCCCGCCCCCCTCCCCTCCCCTCCCTTCCCTCCTTTTCACTCTCTAGCTTTTAATATTTGCCTTTACTCTCCCCATCTTCTGGCACCCTACCCTCCCCTCACCCTCCTCTCGGTGCCTCTATCTCTCTCTCTTTCTCTCACTCTCTCACGCCTTCTCTCGCTCTCCGTTCTCCCCCTCCTCCACCCTATCATC
>CM050217.1:13615000-13640000 GCA_027475355.1 Coilia nasus
ACTCTGCAATCAAAACCTAACAATCCTTTGTCAAAATGTCACTCTGATGACAAAATTGCACACACTTGCATCTTATGAAAACACTGTCACATCAGCAGCAACACACTAGTCTACTTTATATAAAACACTGTTTTTTGTATTTTGAATAGATGTGTTTTGCCAATGATACATCGGTATTTCATTTTTGAACGAAGTGTCTTATGTATGAAATAGTGTGTAGTGTGCAGGAGCAAGTGTGTTGCAAAAAGGAGCAAGTGTGTTGCAGAATTGCAACTAAAGTGTAAAGCAGCGTTTGTGTTTAAGGTATGGTTACACTGTGTTTAAGGCATGGTAACACAACTTCAAGTTATGTTACTTTGGTTTAAGCATATGTCTATTGCGTTCAAGCAATGGGCAAAAACTGTAAAAAGCAAAAGCGCAATCCTGTAAGTGCACCCAAGCATGTGTTTTGGGCTAATTTATCAAACCGAAATATTCTGAAAGATCCAAACTGATGAGAAAAGCAGTTTAATCATAACTGTAATTATGTCTTACTGAAAAGAATAGCCATACAAAACAAACAGAGACTTTTCATCAGGATGACATTTAAACGATTTATATAGTATTAGGCTGTAACAGTTTTGAATATTGTGTACCATGTGCTGTGCAAGGAAACCCCTATGTAATAAATGGTGTAATAACCAACTATTACACTTTTTTTCAGCCTTTCCCTAATCCTTCTAGCTTGGTAAACCTGCCCCTCGTACTTCATTTCATTTTGTACAGAGGGTCTGGACCAGAATCTCTTAAGGGTCATGTAGTCGGTCCCAGCAAGACTGATCCAGTCAGCGAACAGAGGGTGTGTTCGTTAGCCATGTCGTTGACCATGTGTGCTACATTTGAATTGTAGTGCGTAGGTAGGCTAATTGCATACGTGACGACCAGGCGTTAGCAATTGGGTAAAGGCAGAGCCACTTGCTTTAAACTTCAGCAAAGTCCACACCTCGAGGAAGAAATTGTTTCTGACAGTGTCTGGTCCAGACCCTCTGTACAAAATGAAATGAGGTATGAGGGGCTGGTTTTACCAGGCGATAATCCTTCCTCACAGGGTGTAGGAATTTCAATGTGACATACACCATTTTTGAAAATGAACAGCAAAAATGTGTCTACTCTCACCTCACAGTAAAGCAAACCACACTTTGTCAGGCGTGGGTTACTGCAGGGGTACGTGTTCTGATTTGAACCATAACACACAGGGTGAGCTCTCAGGTCAAATATTAAAACAGCTCAATCGAACAGTTTCCCTTTACATGTGAATGAAAGCCCTTTAAAGAAGAAAGGAGGGAGCCAAGTAAAAAAAATTGAATTCTGTACAGAATTCTGTGCAGTTCCCTGGGCAGACTGTGTGGAGTAAAGATCCAGACTGCCAGTGCCAGCTCTATAGAAAGCACCGCTGCTGGCTCAGCAAGGCAGCAATGGGTGTCGATGTCCTGTGGTTTCCATTTAATTTTCTTGGTTCCCCCCCTCGCTTTTGACGTAGACGGCTGTATTTGGAAATTTTGGTGCAAATTATTAGCGGAGGGGAGAGAAACCAAAGCCTTGGGCAAAGTGGGTGGCAGACGAGGCTTGTCATTGAGGTTTTTAACACACACCCCCCCTCTCTTGTCACTATCATTCACTGTGTGTATGTGTGTGAGTGAGTGTGTGTGTGTGTGTGTCTCTGTGGCGCCATATTGGTGTGTGAAGTGGCGCTGACGCATGTAGTTACTTGTGTGAAGTTCATATATGAGTGTGTGTGTGTGTGTGTGTGTGTGTGTGTGTGTGTCTGCACATCTGTGAACATGTGTGTACAGTACACACACACACGCACTGGTACTAGTTTGCTTGCCTCGTCTCAAAAGATGGGAGAAGTGGCGGGAAATCCTGTTTGCAGTGACTGACCCGCAAAACCCAGGATATCCTCGTCAAGGACACTCCCACTGCACCCGTCTTCCTCTCCCACATGCTAGGGGTCACTGAGTGGCAGATATCCCTTTACGGCCCCGCATAGTCCTCGTCATGTGCCCCTCTCAACTCCCATGCCTCGCAGTCAAAGAGTCAGCTAAGACGCTGAGGGAGAGGAGGAATCCCACACCCGTATTGACTGAGAAGGGATAAGTGAGTGTTTAATAGGGTTATCATCTGAGCTCTGAGCTCTGGGCGTGCGAGATGGGTTTATTTCGGTCTTGCACTCGATTTCGTGAGAGAGAATAGCTATCTATAGTTTGGGCCGACAGCTTTGTGCTGTGGAGGGATGTGCTGCAGCAACAGATTTCACTCGTGTGTCATAAGAAATCGGCCCTGTGAAGTTATTCAGCGCATGTGAAAAATAGGGCAACGCCGCCTCACTACCGCGCACACACCGTGTTGCATATGAAATGAAATCTATTTGGTTAACATCAGCAGACTGTCAGGTGTCATCAAAGTTCTGAATATATAAAAGAGAGAAATTTAATCCCAGAGGGTGCTGTCATTGCTGCGTCAAGGGTGCATGCAGTGCACTCTTTTATTTGTTTGAGTGAGATCTGTGTGTGTGTGTGTGTGTGTGTGTGTGTGTGTGTGTGTGTGTGTGTGTGTGTGTGTGTGTGTGTGTGTGTGTGTTTATAACCAACAATTCCAAATATGTACCAGCAAGTGTGGTGTATTGGCCTTCCAAGTTATTTCAAGTTCAAGTGATCCCAAACTAGGCCGTGGACAGCATGAACTAGTAGTATTTTCACACGTACTTCAGACTCTTTGTTTCCAAAATATATTCCGTTTATTTGCTCAAAAAATATGCTAAATAAAAATGCTTTCACAATCCACAATAAACACAAAGGTAAACGAAACTTCAAAAAAATCATATTTTTACTCCCAGTCACGCCACCCGACATTTAGCTGCCAAACAAATTCTAATTCTCTGGCCTACGACGTCTATATATATCCAAATGTAGGAGTGTCCAGGCTAGGTATCAAACTTATTACCATATTACCAATCAAACAAATAACTACATTATAGACACAACAGTAGTTCAACAGTAACTCAGTTCCAATGTAATACAAATGCAAAATAAATACATTGATGATTTAGACTTAGGGAACATAAATGCAGCAAAATGGCCATAACACATGGAGTGTAATGTTGAGTGCTCTGTGTTAGGTCTTGGAACATATATGTGCTCCTGTGTGTATTGACTCGTATTTCCTGTGTGTCAGGGTTGTTAGGAAGAGCTCAAGTGCACCATGCCACATGTATGGAATTTGATAAAAGGAAAGGAAGGAAGATAGCAAAAGGGAACCAGAAAACAGTCAATGTGGAATTCAACTGATAGTGCATTCCATTTGTGGTTCAGAGCTCAATTTGCAAGTCATCTTCTGAGCACCGTAGCCAGAAGCGATGAAATTCACGCCCCCAACCAAATACCTCAGAGCGACACAGAATTCCACAAGGTCAGGATTCAAGATGGTTGCCCAGTACATGTGCTGTGGTAAAAGTTGTGATTTTTAAATATTTTATATTTGTGTGTCACAGTTGCGTGCATAATACTGTGTTGCTGTAGTTGGTAAAAAAAAACATGTGGTTATGGTCCTGTTAAGCTATAGGTAAAATAACGCACAGTGTGTTGTTCATTAAATGGTGTTGGAAAAACTGACAAATAGTCTGGTTGTTGCTAAAAACAAATGAATAGCTAACTGAAGTAGTCCAAGTTCTTCTCCTTGATTTTTACACTATTTTTAGTGCATGTGATGCCACCCAGATATTTGGATTTTCTGAGACAAATATCACACAATAAGGCTGAGAGACCATGACCTAAAAACACAGGCAAAACTAGAACAAGACCAAAAACCAAACAATAGAAACAAAATGTAGATTAAAAAAACTAAATCAGGGAACAACCTTACATTTGCCAGGTACAAACAGAACAGCAATTGAGCAGAAACACAGCAGAAATAAACCACAGTGACCCCACAAACAGAACATAGGATTTAAATACAAGTTAAATGAGTGATTATGTTAGTTAAACAAGGGCAAAGTGAGGGGTGGGTGTCAATCAAAAAACAATCAGGAAAACAGGAACAGGAAGAACCAAATAAGGGCAACAGGCAGTGTCATAAAGAGCACATGACAGGACACAGGAGACTCAAAACATGGCCAACAGGAAACAGGAAATAAATAATACTAGACTACAAACTAAAAGTACAGTACACAAAACACCACATGACAACACAAAGCACAGACACAGATACAGAACTTGGACATCAAAAGTCAGTGACATGCATACTCAGGCGCAGTGTTTGTTTTGTTCTTGTGTCTTTATCTACCCATACCCTGTAGCCAATTCCTGTATCAGTTGTTCCACATCTAAATAAATGCGATGATATCCAAAGAGAAGCCGTGACACTGCTCATCGTTACATAAATGTCAGAGGAGGGATCAGTGCTACCTCCTGGATTAGAGGGATTTAGCCTAAGGATGATCATGCAAGAAAATGTCAGGCACCTGATCAGTTAGCTATGTCAGGTAAAGGAGCTGTCCAGTGGGTTATATGCCAAGAGCCCTACTGGGGATTGACCTGGCGATGTCTCTCTTGAATGGGCAGCAGAAAAGAGCGGCCACATTCAGCCTAGGGCAATGATGACAGTAGCAGGATGCCACTTGTTCTCCGGGGAATGAATTCATCACACCAGCTGAACCTGGCCTGGTAAGGTGGAGGATGCCAGCCAGGCCCCTTGACCCAGTAGCCGGATAGGGTCCAAGGAACATGTTGCTGCTAGCAGGCTTGTTGCAGTCAGAAAGGAGCCGCTGCCATGTCAGCATCGACAGTTCCTGGGACCATGCCCTGCTTTGTGAAGACCGCACCCCCGCACTGGAGCTGTCCACCACCAATCAGTCTTCACCCAAGCCATCATTACAAGAGGGGGCAAAGCTTTCACATCATCGCTGTCACATTTTGTTTTTATTTTGTTATTCCTCTGCAGTCCACTATAATGCTAATACTTAAAATTTACATGTATATTGTGCCTTCATTCGTATTCTGTTTATTCTTAGAGGCCCTCAACGTCCAAAACAAAGCACTTTTATTTTACTTTTGTCTTTAAAAATCACTATATGAACACATTTTGCTTAGTCGTTAGCTTATTTTACTATAGCCTATCCAGAGTGCTGGACACTGGAGTCTCCATTGACTTTTCATACAGGGAACAGGAGTGCTGTTCTGAGAAACCACCTGCTCCCTTGCTGCTGCTGGCATCCTAAGCCGTCCTCTGTCTGGGCACTGAGGCTGAGGCAGAGAACCCTCTGACAGAGAGTGCCAATGATGGACCGCTGCCTTCCTGCCAACTAGATTGGCTGGTGTATCATTCTTGCTGACAGGACAGGTCCCCACATCATTTTTTTTTTTGCCAGATACAGCTAACCTCTTGGGTATTTGTGTGTGTGTGTGTGTGTGTGTGTGTGTGTGTGTGTGTGTGTGTGTGTGTGGGGAGTGTGTGTGTGTGTGTGTGTGTGTGTGTGTGTGTGTGTGGGGAGTGTGTGTGATGTGATATAGGAGTGCACTGTCGTTTATTGTATGGGTGATTGAGTTCTGTATTTGTGTTCATGTTCTGTGTCCATGTCATTTCATGCATGTAATCACTGCAGAGTATTCTGTTTCATTTCACAGTGTAATGTTTGACCTTGGGATGTATTCATGCTCTCCCATTATGCTAATGTCAGCATGCCTGCTCTGTTGGCGTTTAGGAGTCAGTGTGATACATGTGCACCCCGGTGTAATGTCCATGTGTGCGCTCCTGCCTTCGTCATTGTCCCTTACCGCATGTCCCGTGTGAATCGGTGACAGCTCTGTGAATCCCTGCCTTCAGTGTCAGCTGTCATTTTAGATCAGAGGTGTCAGTGCTGAAGAGAGAGAGAGAGAGAGAGAGAGAGAGAGAGAGAGAGAGAGAGAGAGAGAGAGAGAGAGAGAGGCCTTGCTTCAATAAAGCTATTCATTTAGCAGCTACGACCAGATTAATGATGTTACTAATTCAGATCTTAACCCTGAGCCCCAAACCTTTTTTTTTCTCAGACACCTCTGAACAACCTGGTGTAATTACAAAAAAATAGCCCACCTCATTAATGATTAAAGTGTTAATTATCTGGCATGGTAGGGCACTGAATGTAGCATCTAGGTCAGAAGTTGTTTTGTTTTTCCTTTTTAGAGCACAGGGTCTTATGTAATAAGCAGAGCCAATGGTACCCTGGTGTGTCTATCTCTTGTCAAAGTAATAGAGGCTGGACTAATTATCAGCACAGGCATATCAAATAATGATGTGACATAGTATTGAGATGGGAAGCGCTTCTTAAGAGGATCTAATGTCAAAATCGAAGTCACCTGTAGAGACTAATTAATAAAGTAATGGTATGGTGTAATTGTATCATCAGAGTGTGTTTGATGGGGGTCATATATCCAATATCTGGGGTGAACCACTGAGGGAAGAGGTGGGGGTGTGGGTGGGGGTGGGTGTGAGTGTGGGTGTGGATGTGCTCTGTAAGCTGCCCTAGGTGCAAGACCCTGTTTGATGATGTGAGCTGTACAAAGTTGTGAAGTGGAACAGGGCTGCTGCAAGCAGGGTGGAGCGAAATGTATTGCTATTGTGTGTGTGTGTGTGTGTGTGTGTGTGTGTGTGTGTGTGTGTGTGTGTGTGTGTGTGTGTGTGTGTGTGTGTGTGTGTGTGTGTGTGTGAGAGAGAGAGAGAGAGAGAGAGAGGGGCTGTGAGTGTTAATATGTGTATATGCGCTCACAGGGTCAAGTAGCCGATGGCCAGTGAGGGCAACTGAGGTGTTATCGGATCAGGAAAGCTGTGTTTCCGCTGAGTAGAATTCCTGGAAGGGAACGGAGTCTTACACAAAGGGCGGAAGGCCAAGAGTGACGGGAGTTTTTTTGTTGGCCTGGGGTGTAGAAGGTGGTGGTGGTGGGTGTGGTGGTGGTGCTGGTGGTGGTGGTGGTGGTGAGGCTGCTGCGGTACGTAATGCCCTCAGGCCTTGCAGGGACTATTTGGTCGCACCGACCCACGCCTCTGCTCTCTTGCCAAAGGGCAGAGACTTGGGTTGGCAACCATCCGGTATAATGTGGAAGCGTTCCATCATGACAGGCAAAATGTCATGTAACCCCACTGGATACAGTGCGCACAGGATGCAGAGTGTTCTCGGCTTTGACCCCTCCCCCCCCCTCCCCTCCCCTTCTCCTACTCTCCGCCACAAACTCACTCGGACGCAACCCCGTGGCAAGTTTTGAGGGAGGGGTTTTCGTGAAGAACACTTTTTGCAGTGCCAAATGGGATCACAGTTCCTATACAGCCCCCCCACCGGCTTGGATCTCCATGATGACTTTTGCTTTTACTCAAACCGACCACCTCTTAGACTATTCCTCTGCCAGCACTCCTGCAGTTTGTTTTTTGGAGTTTGGAGTAAGTGGATACTAGGGAGGGTACGTCAGGTGCCATCAAAGTAAGGTTTCTGCCTCATTGGCAACAAGCTCAGGTTCCATGTTCTGTTTTCAAAGCATAAATGTTATATATTTATATAATGTAATACCGTGTAAAGATTAAGCTTTGACCAAACGCATCTGAACAAGTTCAGTGAACTCAATATATCTGAGGGGGATAAGTACCTCAAACCACTTGCTGCCCTTAAATCAATTTCAGCATGAATTATTTGGTTTAAGCATAAGCAACTCAATATTTATTGCTCAGGAAACCTTGGGCAATAAAGTCAGTAACAGCAGTTCAGATTCGTTCACTGCACATACAAGTATGGAGTAGTTATGCAAACAAAGCTTGCATTTCTCAACACATATTACTACAAGTTTTCACCAAGAGAACCTTCATGTATGTATCCAGATAATAAACATGTCACAGGCCAAGGCAATTTATTTTGATAAAGGGAATGCAACTAACAGTAGTCTATTAATCAGCTACCAGCAACAAGGGTCACACAGTAATGCTATAAAACCTCAGCTGTATCTTTAAGTATATTAACAAATGCTACTTGATCAATAGATTTGTTTCATACTGACCACAAAGGACAAGATGCAGTTGATAGTGGTTGCTAGCCACAGTGGCCTGTGGTTACATGGCCGAGAAAAAAAGGGTTGAATGGTTTGACCACTTTAAGCTTTGTAAATGTCACATAAGGTATTAAAAGCTAAATGAGCTTTGAAAAACACTTATGTAGTTGCTTATTAAATCAGTCCTCACCTTTAACTTCACTTACTGCTACAAAGTCCTATCTGAGAGAAGCAAGAAAAAACTGCCAAGAATCATCAAGCATGCAACCAAAATAAATGTAAGCCTGCGCAAGTTCTGCCAGGAAGACTGGCAGAAAAGCACACTGTCTCCGACCAATCAGCGGCCTCCACCTGTCTTGACTAACTCACCTTTTCTGCTGCTTTAGATGCCGAAGTGTCGATGTATTACCTCAGCTATAAGCTGAGGTGAATGATTGGACTACGCCACTTAAGGCCCTCCCCCTTAAGACTTGAGTTCAGATTAAGGGAAACTCCCCCACAGGTACCTTGGTACAGAATGGACAGAGACTTGTATTCCAGTGACTGGGCAAATGTTTATTAATACCACAAAACACCTTCATCAGATATCAACAGTATTATTCTCTTTATTATTTTGTTCCAGTATTATAGGATAAAATGAGAAAAAAAAACATTAACATTCCACACCAGAGCAGAACAATCAAGCAGAGAGGCAGAAGAAGCAACAGTGGGGTACTGGCAATCAACTATAAGCGCAATTATCTAGGGAAACTAACCAATTTGAAGTTAGCCGGGGTGATTAACTGTTGAGGGAGGAGGGAGAAAGATTTAAACACAGCAGCCACGCCACACACTCCAATACCTGGAATTAGTTCACACACAAGGGATTAATCACAGCAAACCATCACTAAATAGTGGTAGTATCTCTACGTTTAGTTCACCTCATGCAGTGCAAAAGAAAATGGACAAACACCCAATGTCCCAACACCAGTATCACGCTCCGGACTGTCAACACAAAAGGGAAAAGGATTAGTACCCCAGGCCTAAGGTGCTACTTTGAGGGGACCGCCAGTACCCAAGCTGAGCTTAGCAGGAAATACAGCAGCGAAACATTGCCCAGCCATAGCCTTACAAACAATCATTGAAAGAAACAAAGCCAAATAAAATGCTAACAAAGGAGTAAGCAAAAACGGGCAACGGCAAAACAGCAATGGCAACTCCTGAAACACAGACAGGCAGATTAATACCATACAAGACCCAATGCAATATTTCCGTAGACATTTAGAGTGCATGCCAATCGAACACCAAAAAGTAATACCTGTACTCCACATGAATAAACAAATGCAGCATCTACCATGTGCACACCTGTAGCCCCCCACCCCCCCCCCCCCCCCCTCGGAAAACAGCAGCAAGTCTAAGAAGACACAGGTATTAAAACAAGCATCACATCTTGCAAACATTTTAAAACAAACATCAGCAAGTCAAACAGGACAAAGGGCATTACGATCAGCATGCAGTCTCGTTGACATTTTAAAAACCAATGGTTCACATTTCCGATCATACAAATATTAAAAGAACTAAAACAAAATACCGTAATCAGTATTCGTCGTATGCACTGGTTACAGATGCATCCTCCTTCTTCCCCACCACCACCAGTTTGGTCTTGTCTATCCGCCTTGGGGTAACTACGGTCCCTGCCATACGCCAATCTACTGATCTACCAATGCAAGACCTGGGCCTACGTCAAAGAATATCTAATTTCCTGCTGAATGTTCAATTGTTAAATTCTATTTTAATAAATTGTTCTCCCTGAGTCTTTCTGGCTAAACTGGGGGCTCTCATAACAAACGGTTGGACCTGTACAGACAAGCAGTGGAAAAAAGGCCACTCCATGTTAAAGGATCCCTCACACCTACTCTTTCAGCTATGTCTTTCAGCTGCTCCCGTCAGGCAGGCGCTTCAGAGCTCCTCTGGCCAGAATGAAAAGTTCAATCTCACAGTTCTTCATAGACTACCCACTGCAATACATGTTTTAAACATGAACTAAAACATATTTTTAGCTCTTCACATTCATTTTTGTAGGTATTTTTGCTTGCCTTTTTGCCTTTAACGAAAAGGAAAGTTTAAGAGCGAGACAGGAAATGAGTGGGAGAGAGAGACAGGGTAGGATCAGGAAATTACCTTAGGATGTACTTGAACCTGCGTCCCCAAATGTATGATATGGGTGTTATAGCCTTACACTAATTTTTCCTTTTTGAGTAACTCAGGTCTCGAGTCTCAAACCCAAGACGATTTTCTGACACTACGTGATGTGACAGAAGCATTATGTGACAATAAAGCTTTTTAAATCTCGAGACTTGAAAATAAACCAAATCATGTCAAGGGAACACGTGGATTATGTGATTTCGATTGCCCATGTCTGCTTGGTTTGAGTAATTAGGTAAATCGTTTCTAAATGCCATCATTAATGAGCCTTCAAAATATCATTAATACGCCCACATACACAGACAAGTACTAGCTTGTGAATTTTCATCAGCCATTTGTTGAGTGAACGATTGCTATATGGTGAACATTTTTACAAATTACTAATACTTGGCATGCATGCTTGGCAGCGTGTCAAATTTCATGAAGCTTGAATATTAGCATCAGAAAATAATTGCACTATTGCCCATTTTGTTGAGATATTGGCCAAATCGTAATAATGTTGTTTGAGCTATAGCCTAAAAAGTGCTTGGTGGAAAAAATAAACACAAAAGAAGAAGAGACTTTAACAAACATCAAATGGCTGTGATCCCTGTAAGTGAAAAAGCGGAGTGCTGTATTTATGAAGGCTCTGGCTGGGTCAAGACTTTCTGTTTAGTCCTGTGAAGCAGAAAAGCATGCTATGTCTACCATTTAAATGATGAATGATCTCTTGCCATTACATGCTCACCAGCACTCCTCTTCGTTGCATCACAACTAATTTTGTCCAACCATCTGCTGAAGGTCGACATGGTCATGTTAGAGAGAAGCTGAGACGCCTTGCTGAAGCATATGATACCGGCGGAGGGATCAATAAATCATCACATGGAGTAAGAAAGCCTATGTATCCTCTCCACCTACCACTGAGAAAAGCTAGTGTGAAGCAGGTGTGTGTGTGTGAGTGAGTGGGTGTGTATGTGCGCTCTTGTGCGTTTGTGTGTGTGTGTGTGTGTGTTTTTAGCCTGCTGTAAAGGTTACAAGTAGAGATGAGGGCACATGGGATTGAGGCCTGCAATCTGTAGGTGGTAAGCAAACAATTGTGAATCGGCTTACGACCGCTGGCCTTTTCCTGTGGTGCGCCGAAGCTATCTTCAGAGACCTCGAGGAGTTTGTTGACCTTAAAAAACTTTTTTGCCCCTCCTATGTAACAGCAAGGAAACAAACAAGGGAAGTGGGTGTCTCAAGTCTGCAGATTTAGGTCAATGACACTGACAGCATTTTAAAAAAAAACTCTTCATAGGGGGCTTGGCTTGACAGCAGGATTGACACTGATGCCAAACTATAAAATCCCATATCCCACATCAGTTTCCCAGCTTGGGATCAAGTAAATGTATTTATGTGTGTATGTCTGTATGTATGTATGTATGTATGTATGTATGTATGTATGTATGTATGTATGTATGTATGCATGTATGTATGTACAGTATGTGTGTGTGTATGTATGTATGTATGTACATATGTACGTATGCACATGTATGTATGTATGTATGTATGTATGCATCTATCTATCTATCTATCTATCTATCTATCTATCTATCTATCTATCTATCTATCTATCTATCTATCTATCTATCTATCTATCTATCTATCTATCTATCTATCTATCTATCTATCTATC
Source organism: Coilia nasus (assembly GCA_027475355.1). Classification (NCBI taxonomy): domain Eukaryota; kingdom Metazoa; phylum Chordata; class Actinopteri; order Clupeiformes; family Engraulidae; genus Coilia; species Coilia nasus. The sequence goes on from CM050217.1 coordinate 13,626,881, forward strand.
TATCTATCCATCCATCCATCCATCCATCCATCCATCCATCCATCCATCCATCCATCCATCCATCCATCCATCCATCCATCAGTGTGGATCAGAGGCAGCAGAGCACCAGTAGTGCCCAGTCCTGACGAGTGCAACAGCTGCAGGGGCTCTTTGCGATGGGTGACGTGTCCACAGCCTTGGTTTGGGCCCCAGAGCCACCGTTACCATGACTAATCCTGTTTCCCTGAAACCGCAGACCAGCCAGCGGTCGCCAGAACATCAGCCTGATGAGCTCGGAGATCGATTAAGACTGCCTGAAGTATGAACAGCAGAGTCAGGAGGCACTTGTGTGGTCTGTCGAAGACAGAAAAATGGAGAAGTGGGGCCGGACCGGGAGTGAAGGATGTGTAAAAGATTGTTTCTCATTACATTTACCAGCAAAACACTCACTCATACACACACACACACACAAACACACACACACACAAACACACACACACACACACACACACACACAACCACACACGCTAATTCACATTTAATAATCAATCTTATCCAGTATGTCAAAGTCAGGGTCATTCTGCCTTTGTGTGGGAATGACCAAAGACACTCTGGCCCTCCCCCTGCAGCTCCGAGTCACACAGGATGGATCGTTTCCGAGGTAGTTTCCTGCTCCATCTTATTTTAACTCCTCTGTGGGACCGGGTGGAGGAAATCCAGCCAGCTGTCCACTTTGTCAATACAATCTCCCCCTCACACACTCTCTCCCTCTCCCTCGTGCTCTTTCTTTCTTTCTTTCTTTCTTTCTGCCTTTCTGCCTTTCTATCTTTCAACAACTTTGTACACTGTTTCTCAGTTTTTCTTGTGCAATTTTCTTCATGACCCTAACCCCTCAATTTCCTCACACACTTCTCTCCCTCGTGTTTTCTGTCTGTACCGTGCTCTGTCCTTCTCTCTCTTTCTCTCTCTCTCTCTCTCTCTCTCTCTCTCTCTCTCTCTCTCTCACTCTCTGTCTGTCATTCCAAACCCAAACCCTGTCCACCATCCACCCATCCCCACACCCACCCCCACCCCCACCCCCACACCCCGACCACAGCCCCCAGCATCATTTCTCACATACTAACTCACCCAAACATCCAGTGTGGCCCCCACCGCTGGCTGCCACCCTGCCACCCCCACGTCTTCCCCCCCGTATGCGGCACCTCGCTAATGAGCCCATGTACCAGACCACACCAGGGCCAGGCCTTCCGTGAGCGCAATGCTTATTTTTCCAGCCTGTTCTGTACTTAATGATAGATATAGCCACACTTTTTCTTTTTTTGTCTTTCCGTTTAAAAAAAAAAAAAAAAAAAAAAAACAGCGGAAAAAACCAACCCTGCTGCTGCCCTAGGAGAAAAGTCTGACCACTTTTGTTTTGTTTTCCCATTAATGGAGAGAATAGCCCTGCCAGGCACTTTAATAGCTGCAATGCCCACAGCTCCATCATTCAAAGCCGACGCACTCGCAGAGCAAGTCTGGAGAGCCACACAGAGAATTATTACTTTCGAACCGACCGAAAACTCCATCTACCAAATTGTTAAGTTCTGACTGACATTCTCCCTCACCCCCTTTGGCCCCTTGCAATCACACCCCACTAAAGATCCCCTATCTCCACACTCAAGCCTATTATCTTCAACCACACCAGAAATACATTCAAAAGACAAACGGGAGAAGATACCAAACAGCAAATTAGCTGACACGCCACAAGATCAAAGCCGGGAGCAGAATAAGAAAACAAGTCAGGGGAAGTAAGCTCATTAAGAGTTCCCCTTTATTATTGACAATTTAAAAAGGAAAAAGGAAAAAAAACTTGTTGAAGCAGGGGAAGGAAGATGGCTGGGGAGTGAGAAGGTGGTGGTGGTGGTGGGGGGGGTGTGGTGGATTAAGTCTGGAAATGATTTTCTCATCACATCATTAAAATGGCTTTGAATTACGAATTTGACACAACGTTCATTTTCGAGAGAGAGAGAGAGAGAGAGAGAGAGAGAGAGAGAGAGAGAGAGAAAGCGAGTAAGAGGGAGAGTATGAGCCGAAAAAAAAGAAAAAGAAAAAGGAAGAAGTAGCGAGATAATTAGAGACACAAAGGCTGAGCTCTGCTGCTTGTGCTGAGGCGTGCGTTCAGGAATAGCACTGGCACGGCAGGCCTATCAGCACGCAGAGAGCCAAAGCGATAAAGGCCATCGGGAGGGTCCAAGCGTGGGGAATACAAGGAGATGGCTGTGATACAGGCTCACACAGGACTGATACAGAGACCCCTAAATAGGAGAGAGAGGGGACAGAGAGGAGAGAGAGAGAGGGGGAGAGAGAGGGGGGGGGGGCAGAGAGAGGGGACAAGGGAGAGGGTGGGGGGAGAGAGAGAGAGAGAAAGAGAGAGGGAGAGAGAGAGAAAGAAGAAAAAGAGAGATAGAGAGGGAGAGGACGGGGAGAGAGGGGAGAGAAAGAGAGAGAGGAGAAAGAGAGAAAGGGAGAGAGAGAGGGAGAGAGGGGGAGAATGAGAGAGATAGAGGGGAGAGAGGAAGAGAGGAGAGAGAAGAGAGGAGGGGGGTAGAGCGAGATCGGCAGGAGAGGGGAGTGGGGGGGGGGGGGGGGGGGAGAGGGAACGCGGGAGATAAAGAATGAGATAGGGACAGGGACAGGCGGGGTGATAAAAAGCAACTCTCTTTTATATTATATTAACTTCCTCCCTACAACACACACACACACACACACACACACACACACACACACACACACACACACACACACACTCTCACATATATACAAACACACACACAATCACACGCGCGCACACGCACGTGCACACACACCCAAACACATACACACACACACACACACACACACACACACACACTCTCACATATATACAAGCACACACACAATCACACGCATGCACACGCACGTGCACACACACCCAAACACACACACAGACACACACACACACACACACACACATCTAACATATTGCAAATATGCAGACACATACTGTATACAAACACACACATACACAAAAACCCCAAACTAACAAAAAGATACAGAGAGATGTAAACACACACACACACACACACACACACACACACACACATACACACACACATCAAACACATAAGCCCCACCCCCCTACACACACACCCACATGCACACACACACGCACACACATACACACACACCCACACGCACACACATACACACACACACACACACACACACACACACATACACGCACACACACACATCAATCACATAACCCCAACCCACCGACACACACACCCACACACACACACACACACAGACACCCTGCTTTGCTCGCTGCTTGCTTCATGGTTCCCTGCTGATGCTGCCTCTGCCCGCCATGGCCCGCTACACCGAAATAGAAAAATCGAGTGATAAAAGAAAATTGCTGTTGTGCCAGGTAAGAAGAGAAAGATACACCCGATTATGCATCACCGACACGGTCAGTCACAGTCAGAGCGATACTGAGAAGGGAGCAGAGAAATAGACAGAAAGATGGAGGACACACAGACATGGTCAGTCACAGTCAGAGCGATACTGAGAAGGGAGCAGAGAAATAGACAGAAAGATGGAGGACACACGGACCAAAAAAAAAAAACGCAGAGGAGACAAATATATCAGGCTCCAGAAGAGACACAATGAGGCAGAAGGTTGTGATGGAACTAGGAGATTGGCAGTGTGAGGGGGGGAAAAAAAGCCTGAAGCCTTTAGCTTGTTCTTGCGTTTCTTCATTCACAGGCTGGATCAAACAAGACATCAGGGAGGCCCTCAGACCACAGCACCATTAATACAGTGGCTGTTGTACGGGGAGAAAAGACAGTTACTACAGCTGGGCAAAATTTAGGTAGAAGCCCTTTTATGATTCGTTGCTGACACACTTAAGGGTGTGAATGCGGCCGCCAGGCTCCCTATTGACCTCCATTATCACTCCAATTTCACACGCAAACTGTGGACATCAGTGTAAGCACCTGCTCGTAGCCCCGACCCATTCATCCTCCTAAAACAATCATATTTGCACCAGAGAACAGTCAAGTGCCTTCTAAAGCAATGTCAATTGAACGCGCTGAATGGCCTCTCTCTCTTTAAATTACAGGGATGAAACGTAGCTGGCTAACCAATTTAAACCGTAACTGATGGACATGGGTTTTTTTTTTTGGTTAATGGGAGTTCTCGCAAGGATGAGAGACATGCACTGATTGTGTGAAAGACCACAAGGAGGACAGCTTGAGTGTGTGTGTGTGTGTGTGTGTGTGCACGTCAGTGTGTGTGTGCGCATCAGTGTGTGCGTCAGTGTGTGTGTGTGTGTGCGACAGTGTGTGCGTAAGTGTGTGTGTGCATGTGCGTCAGTGTGTGTGTGTGTCTGTGTGTCAGTGTGTGTGTGCGCGTCAGTGTGTGCGTGTATGTGTGTATGTGTGTCAGTGTGTGTGTGTGTGTGTGTGAAAGTGTGCGTGTGCATTGCTGGGGGGGAGAAGGTTACTCGAACTTAAACAGGATGTCACAGTGAACTGGTTTCAGTCTAGCTGTCAGAAAAGCCAAAGATCCTCAGTGGATGCATCCAAAACAAACACATGCATATCGCAGATAGAAACAATTAGCTCACTTGCCATCAGTTCCCCATACAAAGCTCCCCAGCTCCCCACAGGCCTTTCATGGGAAAAGTACTTTCTTTAATCTACCAGAGTTTCTCTACTATAATAGACTATAATAAAACTTGATGTACTAGAAACATCAATTATAAATGAACCTACCAAACAAAGTTGCAGTAATGTATTTTGTGTTGATTTTATTGTATGCAAAAGTTATTGACAAAAGAACAGATAGAAGATAATTTAGAGATTCTACTCCAACGTAATAATCCATACACCATTTTCTTTATTTATCAGTCTATTAATAATAGAGTAAGGGAGAGAGTAGAATTGGAGCAACCAAAGGGGGTTAGGATCCTTGCCTTTTGTCATTTATGCGAATTAATACTTTTATCAGCACCATTGCACACTAACAGTTTTTTTTTTCGCCGCATCCGCAGAGATCTGCTCATCATTTAATAAAGATGCAGTGCCCTGGAATAGAGGCAAGGAGAGAATACGCGTGTGCACACACACACACACTCCTACACACACACACACACACACATACACACATACACACACATGCACACACACACACACACACACACACACATACACACCCAAGGGGGCTGGCTAGGGAGAGAAGAGAAGTATAAGCCTGGAAGTTATAATATATTTCCTAACAAAACTGAACTGTTGCCCTCTGCGGCTGACTCAGTCCCATTTCCGATCTACGTTTCATGAGACCTCATCCGTCATGCATTGATGATGCATCCCAACCATTCAGCACAGCCTCCTTCTCAGTACCACAGGCTAACAAGCTCCTTTTTTTTACTGCTATTGATGTTATGTTTATGTATGATGTTTATCGTAAGACTGTGGGCCTAGGGAGCACTGTAATGTCAATCCTGTGTATGACCTGTACATATGGTTTTGACAATAAAACTGTCTTGACTTGACTTGACTTGACCCTTAATCCACACAGAGGTTCACACAGAGGTGCATCCAAGTGCATACAACGTCAGAGCTCCCGGGGTGGTTTAGACAAACAAAAGGCACAGTCATGGTGGTTGACGTTTTCCGCCATGTAGTCAGCAGCGGGGGGGTGGAGAGGGTGGGAATGGAACCAACGCGAGCGGTCGGGCGTGGGGGCGGATATACAGCTGGGATTTGTTCGTACACAATCGCCAAACTGTGCGGGAAGCCCAGTGGGGCGGATGATGGGATAGGTTTGGTCAGAGAGGGGGAATAAAACCAGCATGATGGGATTATGAAACAAAGGACATGGGAAGACAGGGGGATAGAGACTACTCCTCCTGACTGAGCATAGCACATAATCTATTGATATTTCCAACCTGCAGCATTAATCTTATTCATGTAGATTTATAAATCCTCGAGTGCATCCGTTAGTCTCTGCTGCATTCCCGTGCCGCATTGTTCTTGGCACACCTTTACTGCACCCCTCTCTGGTTCACACTCTGCTCAGTGCGTTCGGTGTCAGCCTATTAATCAGAGGCGAGCATTTTAGTGACACATTTTCTGTGCGGGCCCCAGTTGCTTTTGCTTAATTGGCTGTTCAAATGCAAAGGTCTCATCACCCCTAAGAGTGACACCTCACTCTTCTCCCTGTAGTAACTCCAACTCAGCCCAAACTTAACTGAAGTCGGAAGTTCAGAAATCCATATTTTGATTTACAAGGGTGCAAAGTGCTAAATTATGAAAAGTTATTTCTCAACTGTGCCTCAGGCTTCCCCTGCTTGCAAGCAAAAAAAGAACCCCAAACACTTTACAGGGCAACTTGATTCACAAGTGAGACTCCAGGGAAATTTCAATCTACTGCAAAGCAAATGTTATTATCTAAATTACATTTTTTTTTTTTTGCAGGGCCTCGCTATTAAGACGGAAGCACATAACTCCAAGAAGTGGGCAGAATTGGTGAGGACGCTCCAGTAAAAAGAAGATGCACAGCGAGTTAAATAGTATAGCAGAATACGGATCATGAACAAATGGATTTCTCAAGTTGAGCCCAGTGCCTAGAAATATGTTATAAACCAATTTTGGGCATTAGATTTAAAACATTAGGACCCCATCGCTTATATAAAAAAAGGCTGATGTAAACTGCCTATTTGCCTTGGGATATGTTATTAAGAATCCCTGCCACAAATTTAAAAGTCTTTTAATATGGGCATAGCAACATATCTTTGTCTTGCAAAGAACATTTGAAAGCAGCAATCATAAAACATTGCTGCCCTAGTTTAAATGATCTTTCTGGCCAAAAACATCATGTTCACTTTATTGGAAACACTCTGCATTATATCAACAAGGAGGTAGGAGCAAGCTTGTGTTATGGATTGATGCAATTTGTCTACCTCAGATGCCCTATAATTTCAGCCTGCCACATCTTCTGGCAGGCTGTTCTTTTTAGAAAAAAAAAAACAAGAATGAAAAGTTTGTTTTAAAAAGGTTAAAGCCCTTCAAACACTTGAGTGTGTGGAAGGAGGCTGTCTAATTCCACTGACTCGAATAAAATGCTCCGCCATCAATAGAAATATATCATTCATAATGTAAATACCCAATGTCAATCAGCAGAATACAAAAATGCTATTTCTATTTACATATGTAATTACAAGGCAGAGGAAAAAAGTTATACCACAGCAGCACATTTTCCAAAAAAAGATCCTATCCTCAGCAACAATAGAATGAGGACAAAGACTATAGTCAGGTTAATCCCGGTGTTTGAATTTATCACCATAAACATAGCTCGCATGTAGAGTACAGTACATGCATCAAGCTAATTCCCAGTGTCCTGGATATCCCATATTGTGACTGCATCTAAACACATAGACTTACTATACATTTAGCAGTGACCTTGTGTTAGGCACGTAAATGCCTCTGTATGTCCACTATATGCATTGTGATATATCATCGGATGCAATCAGTTAAATAGTTGCTTGACAATGTTGTTGCTTGGCTTTAATCAATAAAGTTCATAATCGCACTCAACTCACAAAACTTACTTGACTGGGTGCTGTTACCTAGAACATTGTAAACTCAAAAAACACAAAAAAAGAAAACAGCACTCCTAGTCATGACATTTTATTGCCCGCCAAAAGTTTTGGGTCTCCCTTCTTCAGCTTCTTCAGTGTCAGGCCAATCTTTAATGTTGTCGTTTGGCTTTAATCAAGCCTTCCACTCATTAACATTGGCCTGGCTCTGCTCATTCTGTGCATTTTCACCACACCTTTGCTGCTGTCTTTGAAGCTTGTTTATGTTAGCCATTTTGCCTTCCAAATAAGGCCCTAAATCTTGGCACGAATCATCCATTTCAATGTGCTCTTGGAAGTGGGTATACCTTGTGGTTTATTAACAGCGATGGGCAACGCACACACACATAAATCACAATTTTATGGCTAGCCCAAAGAGGTAATTAATAATAGCAAAAGTTAAATACAAGTTTATAGCATTTGACAGCACCTAGACACAAATAGCTGGTAATATAGGCTGAAGGGAACTTCACAAAGATTAACAAAGTGTTTAAGAATAGTTAAGAAAATATTGCACCAGCTCAAGTGAGATTTACAAATAAACGACAGCGAGAGCATGTAATGGCTACAAAAATTGTTCAAGCTCTATGAGGAAAAATTGTCAGAAAGTGCACGCCATTGGTAAGATGTAGGTCCATTACTATGTTGCTCTCCTGAATCGAAACTGGCCATAAGCCACATAAAGACATAGGCACTACTTTTTTCTGCAGTCTCAGTGCTAGGTTTAATCCCTCGTTGAATTGGCAGACTATGTCAATGGTTTGTTATTCTCTCCACTCCATTACATTATGTGCCAGTATGAGGAGGAAGATTGCCAGCATTGCTCAGGCATATGGCTAGAGAGAACACCTGAACTCTTCACTCTTTGCTGAGAAAAGTTTGCTCTCAGCTAAGCACTCTCTTGCACTTTCGAAAGCGAAGAGTACTAGGAAAGGTGACCCTGTTAAACAAACGTTGCGGGGCACAAAGTCTATTTACAAATGCCACTTGGTGAAGGAGGCAGCATTGTATCTGGGCTGCCTCGGCGCTGAACTTTTGATCGTTCACTGTAGAGCGATTACTTTCAACCTTTTTTTCTGTACACCTAAGCTGCTCTCATAGCCTCTTTTTAAAAAAGCAACAGGAGAGATGACAGGCAGAGTGCAGTGTGGTGGGGTTTTCAGCAGTGCTACATTGTATAGGAGGCGGCTGAATGTCTCTAGGCTGGTAAGCACTAAAAAAGGCAAGGCAGACCTTTCTGAGACACCTGTAGAGCATACAAAGAGTGGTGGTGGGAGGGTGGGGGTGGGGGTTATGCTTCCAATTTGATTCAGGATTATGGTTTTATCAAACCATACCAAGCTGTAGGATTGATTTCTATAAGACTACAAATAGACTGAAATGGACCTGTGAAAATCGCCTTTCCCCCCCAACGCTTTTAAATTCCTCTGGCTTGTATGGGAGTACAAATACAAATAATTTCGCTGTCCTGACAAGCACAGACATATGTTTGGATGACAGCTTGGCTGCCAACCCTTAGCCTTTCTGCGCTCTCTTCCACAAAGACTGATAATGAGGGAAGACTTAGGGCATGTAATTTTCATATAAATGGAAGCAGTCCTGAGTCTGATTGACGTCTAAATGACAGCGAGAGGCTACACAAGCGTTCTCCAAGCTAGACACCAGTGCCAGCAGCCTCACCTATGTCTTATTTACATAATGTAGCCATGTGTGATGGTTATGTAAACAGTCTCACAAACCCAGGAATATCTGACACATTAGAACAGATGACTGAAAGCTGTTATGCAACTTGCCTTACACAGAGGGAGTTATACGCTTTGGTGGTGACAGCCGCTAATTAGTCTTAATTTAAGAGCAGCAGACAGTGGTATGGATTGCACCCTGTAGGTGCTGTGAGATGCTGCCATTTTTAGGCATCTGGATAAATTATTCATGCAAAGAATGTTGCGTAAAAGCTGGTGTTGTGCTGCTGTTTTTCAGCACATGTGGCGATGTTGCCATCTTACGTTGTTTAAAGGTCATCTGGCAGATCTGGCAGGGGACTACTTAACAGTGCATTTTAACATTTTACTAATAATAACAGCCACTAATTGGTGTTAATTTAAGATCAAAAGTCAATGATGTGAACTGAATGTGCACTATATGCTGAACTCTAATGACATGCTGCCATTTTCTTGTTCACATAAAGAAGTATAAACTAGCATTGGGGCCAGTGTTTTTCTCAGTGTGACATTCAGTAATTTTACTGTATTTACGACATCGCATTGTCTCAGTTTGTGTCTAATGTTCCAAATGATATGCCACACTCCAGTCCTGTGGGAGGGGAGTGTTTCTCAGCACTTGTCAGAAAAAAGCAGCAAATAAATGGTGATGATTCGTCAATTTGCAGTTTGGGGATCCAGGCTCATAAAATATGCATGGAAATGAGATGATGGGCCTGCTAGATTCTGCTGGATTCTTTCTCCTCTGCAGACGAAGAGTCTCGTTCCTCCTCAGCGCTGGCTTGGCAGGGTGGTAACAGGAGCATGTCCGGTCCGAGGTGATCGATGGCCACTGCTCAGGTTTATATTTCTGCCATGTTTATATTTTTAAACAGCATCCTTAGAGGAGGGTATTTGTATTGAAATGCCTGACACGGCATATATAAGGCAATGATCCTACTGAGCGGATGTTTTTTTTTTAATTTTCTCTTCTTCATTGTGTAGCATCAACAAATGACTGACAGTTATAACTGCTCTGCCAAAATAAACTCAAAGCATGCAGGTTATTTGTAGAATAAAATAGTGGCAGACGTCCTCAGTGCGGAGTGACACATTGAATTACATTAATAGAAAGATATTGCAATTCCAACGCTTGAATTATTCTGAACTGCAACTTGACACAGTTTTTTTTTGTAAAGAAGTTATAGTCTTATTATTATTATAATGCTTGAAGTCTTTGCTCATGATCAGTTGCAGCGCAAATATAATTCAAGCATTGTTACTGCAATAATGGATTTTTTTATTTAGGTCATGTCAAAATGCCATTTCACACTGAGGAGTCCTGGCACTATTTCACTTGTATAGTTACCCATCCACAACCCTATGAAAGGTGATAATATAACCTACTTCAGCAGGGAAGGGGTTGTTCTCTCAGCCTCTCCCCTTGGTTTCACACTGCTGTTTTTCTCCATTTTCCCCAATGGCTATCTTGGAAACATGTTCACCAGGCAGGGATGGAAGGGGAAGATCTCAGACAGAAGAGCATCCAGTCCTTCATTACACTTTACATTACACTTAGCTCACATTCTTATCCAGAGTGACTTACAGTTATTTACAGGGTTTCAGTTACAGTCCCTGGAGCAGTGTAGGGTTAGATGCCTTGCTCAAGGGCACTTCAGCTATGGGTAGGGTGGGATTCGAACCTGCGACTCTCTAATCCCAAAACACTAGACCACAGCTGCCCCTTTAGTGTGACACTCATTAAGGAGGAGAGTTGAACCTCGCCACTGTCAAAATGGCAGACACTGAGGGCAAGCCCTTTAAATTCAGTTTGAAATCTTTTTGGGAGCAGAGACATCCACCTCTTCTGCGCTTACTTTGAAGTGGATTAAAAAAGGATTAGTGTCCAGACAGGCTGTGTCATATAGCCCCTCCCCCCGTCCACTTACAGATCAAAGTTATTTGGTCTCTCTCTCTCTCTCTTTCTCTCTCTCTTTCTCTCCCTCTCTCTCTCTCTCTCCCTCTCTCTCATGGCTGCAGGCTATGGATGGTATGCTGTTAGGGGTCAGTGTCAGCCTCCCTATGAAACCCTGCACCTACCCCATACAGGCCCGAATCAATACATAACTGGAGACGCGAGGAAGGTCAGCAGAATGAAAAATGGGAATTTCCAGGAACATGAAGGTGATATATGAAGATTTCGAAGCTTTTCACTAAAGCAGCTGATGCCTGTCCCTCTCTCTCTCTCTCTCTCTCTCACTCTCTCACTCTCTCTCTCTGTCATCCTTAATGAATTACACTGTCGAATCAACTTGACATGATACTGACGGCCTCCGCTTGCAGCCCTTAACCACAGGAATTGCATGTGTCTGCCATAATCGACATAGGTGATGGACGGTGGAGGGCATATTTTAAAAATAAAACCTCTTCCATGGCCATCTGCCACTCCAACGTGGGGTCTGTCTTGCAGACAGTTTGTCCTAAATTATTCACCGCCAAGTGTCAGGGATGACACTTCTGTAACCTGCACTTTCCTAATGCCTCAACCATCTCTGAATCATTTTTTTTTTCAGTCAGTGTGGCTGGGAATCTGTGAGGTGCTCAGCCAGACTTTCATTGAAGCAAACGAAGACGTAATAGTTCTCATGCTTCACTGAGGCAACACTTTATCAGACAGCTGGTGATCCAGTTGGCTGCAACTTGGATTTAAAAACCAGACTAAGCAATGAAGAGGCCTTCTGCAAATCTTCTTGAATACTCTTATCACAATTTACTGCAATAATATTCTTCACACTCCGGACACATCAATCGATGAGTGTAAGATGCAATGAATCATGTACCATTAGTTAACATGTGGGCCTACTGTATTTACCCATTCATAATCCATCAGCACCCTTTGGGGAGCGCTGTATTCAGAGCTAATGCAGGCAGTACTCAGTTTGTTTTCCTCAAGCAGGCTCTCTTGTGACCTATAAGGCTGTATTTTCTAAACTGTGCTCACTGATTAATCAATGAGTAGTGTTCCTCTGCAAGAAATTGTTATGGGCGATGGCATTTAGGTCAAGATGGTTAATGATTTTTTTTCCGCTCTCTCTCTCTCTCTCTCTCAATCTCTCTCACTTTCTCTCTTCCCCCCCCTCTCTCAATCTCTCTCTCTCTTTCTCTCTTTCTCTTTCCTCATTTGGAAGAACTATCATTATACCAACTACCAACCTTTCCCTCAGAGTTCCAGAGAAGAACAGGAGGAAAGGAACTGATATCCCACCTGACCGACCACCACCACCCCCACCCCCCCACCTCAATCCCCTCCACCCCCACTCCCAGCATCCGTTGTCTGCAAAAGGTTGTCAGACGGAGTCTCATCTGATTACATGGTGCAGCACTGCAAAGCAATGCGCTGTGGAAACACAATCTAATCAGACCTGCAATCTGAAAGCTATCTCAACTGAGCTATGTTGCATCTACCCCCTGTCCCTGCCACCACCGCCTCCACCCACCCTCACCCCCACCCCCATCACCCCAACCCCCCACCACCACCAACAAACTCCAATAAACCCACGGCACATATCTAAATGCTGCAGGATCCTTGCCGGAGCGCTATTTGATTCCGACCACATACATGACTCAATTTGTTCAGGTCAGTCAGCAGCTACCCGCGACAAGATGGGAGAGGAAACAACAAAGGGGAAGTGAGAATGTAGCGAAATCGCCCTCGTCTCAGGGTCCCATCCGAATCGTAATGAGTGCCGCTTGCAGTGATGCAGCCATTCCGCAGCTTTTG
>CM050217.1:13642500-13645000 GCA_027475355.1 Coilia nasus
GAAGAGGAGAGGAACAGGAGATGAGAGGAGAGGAGCGCAGAGGGAGCCATAGAGGAGGAGGGAAGGGGAGGAGAGGAGAGGATAGGATAGGATAGGATAGGATAGGAGAGGAGAGGAGATAAGAGGAGAGAAGGGGAGAGGAGAGGAGAGGAGGAGGGAAGGAGAGGAGAGGAGATGAGAGGAGAGGAGAAGAGGGGAAAGAAAGAAAAAGAGCCATGGAGCAGTGTAGAAGTTTGGGAGAGAAGAAAGAGGAAAAGAGAAAGAAAAGTATGTGGTGGGGGGGGGGGGGGGTACAGAAGAGCCTAGGGGACAAGGATGGAGCTGGGTGGAGGAGAGAAGAACAGCTTAGAAAATTAGAGTGAGAGGAGTGGTTGCAGGAACGGATAGCTCAGGTAATGGGAGACGAAGTGTCTGAGCAGCAATGTGTTTTTTTTTTTTTTTTTTTTTTTTCAGCACACACATTTCTCTGACCATCGATTAGCTGATGGAGCCAGAGATGGGATGGGGAGGTTAAGTGTGAAGCAAGGCCAGGGTCATTACAAACACTCACACACACACACACACACACACAGACACATACACACACACACACACACACACACAGACACATACACACACACAGGCCCTCCTGTTGTGTCTCTACCGCCCTTCCCAAGGTCCTGGGGAAAAGGGGAGGACTGGCGTGTCACAAGACGTCCTAATGTTATAAACCTGCAAATCTGATCATCCCAGCACCATTAACTGCTCTCCTGCCTTCAAAATAGTCCGAGGGAGAGGGGAGGAGGGGGAGCCTCTAATCCAATTCCTGGCCAATTAATGCTGAATTGGAGGGATTATACCACTTCGGAAAGGTGAGTATCAGGACCTGCAAGACCTCAGAGAGAGGGAGAGGGAGAGAGTAAGCGAGAGGGAGGGAGGGAGAGAGAGAGAGAGAGAGAGAGCGGTAGAGAGAGAAAAAGAGAGATGTACGGTCTTACATAACCTGCTTACATTGCTGACGAGGTGCACGCATACATGCTGTCTCTCTCTCTCGCTCACTCACACACACACACAAACACTAACACAGACACACACACACAGTACACACACAGTACACACCCATAGACACACACACACACACACATGTGAGTGTGATAGCACTGACTGCGGACTTGAGAGCAAACCATTAGCCGCTCAATCGAGCACTCCACCTGGGAGACGGCTAATTAAAGCCGTAGTGGAATGCTTAGCCGTGCACTTTATGAATCTGTCCGGAGAGGTAAGGGGGATACAAAGCGAGGCAAAACAAGGCCCGGATGATGTGCGCTCTGAGCAGGATCGATTCAGCAAGGGGCTTACAGGAACAGCTCTGCTGGAGCGTGGACAGGCTGCGGTTGGACCGAGGGCAGGGTAGCAGACATCATGGCAGAGGAAGAGGGAGGGGGGGGGGGTGGTGGCTGGAGAGGAGGCGTCTGTTTGGTCCCACCCTCAACCCCAATACCCCCCACACACTCAGACAGAAAGACGAGCGTGACACACACACATAAGGGTACAGGGGTCTTCACAACAATACTGGCATTTATGGATTTATAGTTCAGTGAGGGCAATTTGGGCACTTGTCTGCTGTGTACACAGCAACAAGACCAGTGTGGAATTGCCTCCCACAGGTTTGAGTTTAATGCTTTTGAGGGTTTACATAGCTCCACACCCTCCAGAATTAAATTAATACTTTCAAACTGTGAAATAACCCTGACTCTGTGCACCATTTAAATCCAGAAATGATAAAATAACACTTTAGGAGATAAAATTATCTCAAAAATGTTTAACCCCTGAAATTTTAACACTCACATCTTTGGTGTGGAGGTTTGAGGACCAGCTGCGAGGTTCAGTAAATGAGGATAGAGAGTGCAGAGATGAGGGCTTGAGGACAAGAGGGGGGAGGAGGAGGGGGATGAGAAGATGAAGTTAGGAGAAAAGAGGGGTGAGGGGGCAGGAAGGAAATGAGACGAGAGGGAGGAGGGGAGATGGGGGTGATAAAACGAATGCCCAACGAAGCAACGGAAGCTCACAGCGCACGTCTGAATTTAGACGAGGCAAAAAAAAAAAAAAACAGCTCGGCAAAGGAAATTGCCCTTGAACGAGAAGAACTTCTGCCACCTCGCAGCCCTTCTGTCTCTCTCGCTGTCTCTCTTTCAGTTAAAAACACTCACAACACTCCTTCAAGCCTCTCTTTCTTGCTCACTGCCTCAAAAACACAAATCTCAGACAGGCAGTCTCACGGCCCAATTAGCCTTGAAACATAAACCATTTAAAAGCATCAAAAATGCCGGCAGGCTGTTACATAAACTCAACGCCGCCTAATTGGGCCCGAGTTGAGTAGTTGAGTGTGTCTGGGGCAGAGCAGAGAGTAACCAGCCGTCCTGCAGTGGCAGTAGTGGGGGCAGCAGTGCCAGCAGCAGCTGAAGCCTCAGTGGTGGCGGCCATGTTGGGACACGGTGGCTTATTGAAGAGCGTGGCTCGG
>CM050217.1:13655000-13712500 GCA_027475355.1 Coilia nasus
ATCACCCACAGTAGACCAGCTCCGGGGGACTTTGTAGCTGGTAATATTACATGGGGCATATTTTACATGGCTTGCGGTAAACAATGAAGTGGGGAATTGCCTGGGCCAAGTGGGTGTAATTTATTCAGAGCAGCTGAAGAGAGACAGAATGAGAGAAAGTAAGAGAGACTGAGAGACAGACAGAGAGAGAAAGAGAGACAGAGGGACATTACAGACAGAGAATTAGAGAGAGAGAAAGAGAGAGAGAGAATGAAAGTAAAAGAGAGATGGGGAGAGAATGAGAGAGTAAGACAGAGTGAGAGAGAGAGAGAGAGAGAATAAAAGTAAGAGAGAGATGGAGAGAGAATGAGAGAGAGAATAATACAGAGTGAGAGAGAGAAAGAAAGAGAGAGGGAAAGAAAGGGGAGTTTTTGGTTTGGTGAGTTGGTAAGAGGGACTCCTGCCTCTGCCAAGAGGACTCGTTCGAGCTGGGAGGCGACGGCGGTGCCGGGGGAAACGTGCAGCCTCTCCATCCTCCGTGCTCTTAATTTATGCAGCATCTTGCAGTGCTCCTTCTGAAGCGGAGTCGCCGTGTGAATTTGAATTGAAGCCTGAGTGAGATCCCCCTCACACACAGACACACAGACACAGACACACACACACACACACACACTTTTCATACTGTTCCTCTACTCCTCTTCCTCTTACCCGCCAACCCCATCTCCATCTTATTTGAGTGGTGCCACTGCCACTTTCCTATCTTGGCTTTGGATGTGTGTGTGTGTGTGTGTGTGTGTGTGTGTGTAAATGTGTGCCAGTGTGTGCATGTGTGTGTGTCTGTGTGTGTGTGTGCGCACTTGCATGTATTGAACAGCTTGCTAGGCTTCCAGAAGGCTCCGGTACAGTAAACACTGACAGAAGATTTTGATTTCAGCGCTGTGACATGTGCCTATACACTGCATCACACCGCTCGCTCCCACACGCTGTGTCACTCTGCACCGCGCAGCACAGCACAGCACCAGGCCATCCCATAATTCCCCCAGAGAGCATGGCGATCACGGCGCCTCTCCACCCCGGCTCTCCTCGCCTCTGCCTCTGCCTCTGCCTCTGCCTTTGCCTCTGTCCCTGCCTCTGCCTCTGTCCCTGCCTCTGCCTCTGTCCCTGCCTCTGCCTCTGCCTCTGCCTCCCACCAGCCTCCTCGCTTCTTCACGCCCACCTGCTCTAACTCAGCTCAGCACAATACAGCACAACCCTACATCCTCACATGCAGCTGTACTCCTCAAAAGCAGGGTTCCTATTTTATTACCAACCCCACCACCAACCCCACCTCATCCTCCTCCTCCTCCTCCTCCTCCTCCTCCTCCTCCTCGTTTGCCACCCCCACTGACACCCAGCGCTTTTTTTTTCCAACGAAGGCAATTTGAGCAAAAAAGATGCTTGCTCAAGGGCTGCAGCAGCACGGTCCTCTTTGATATGCTGGCTGCCTTATGAGCTATCAAGACACAGGGATGGAAGACTTGGAGGATAGAGGAGAAGAGAGGAGAGAAAGGGAGAGGAGAGGAGAGGAGTGGAAAAGAGAGAGCAGGGGAGAGGAAAAGGAGAAGATGGAAGTGGAAGTGGAGGGTGAGCTAAATTGAGAGAGATGGAGAGAGGGGAAAGGGAGAGAGGAAGAAAGACAGAGAGAACAGAGAGGAGAGGAGAGGAGAGGAGAGGAGAGGAGAGGAGAGGAGAGGAGAGGAGAGGAGAGGAGAGGAGAGAAGAGGGGAGAGACGAAGGGAGAGGAGAGGAGAGGAGAGGAGAGGAGAGGAGAGGAGAGGAGAGGAGAGGAGAGGAGAGGAGAGGAGAGGAGAGGGGAGAGGAGAGGAGAGGAGTAGAGAGCGGAACCAAGTGGCACGCTTCCAAACGAGTCAGCACAGAGA
Organism: Coilia nasus; assembly: GCA_027475355.1. Lineage (NCBI taxonomy): Eukaryota > Metazoa > Chordata > Actinopteri > Clupeiformes > Engraulidae > Coilia > Coilia nasus. Next base: position 13,656,899 of record CM050217.1, read on the forward strand.
TGCACTAATTAAAGAAACCATAATTAGCGCAGCGACTGACAAACAGGACAAGTCTTTCATCTCCCTCCCCTCCACTTTGGGCCAAAATCAGACCTCCCCAGCTCCCTGCTACCCAAGATACATACACAACCACGCGCACGCATGGACACACACACACACACGCACACACACAGACGCATGGACACACACAACCGCACACACACACACACACCTTCATCCAAGACTAGCTCACATCCAACTCCCCAATTCTCCATTCCCCACCGCCATCAGACTCTCTTTTCTCTCTCTCTCTGACTCGCTCTCTGTCTTTCTCTGTCTCTCTCTATCTAGCTGTATCTCTGTCTCTCTCTCTCTCTCTGTCTCGCTCTCTTTATTTCTATCTCTCTATCTATCTGTATCTCTGTCTCTTTTTTTGTCTCTCTCTCTCTCTCTCTGTCTCTCTCTCTCCCTCTTTTTCTTAGTGAGCAGGGCTTTTTCACTTCTTCAGCACAAAACGCCGCTCCACTTAATCTGGCTGCCGGTAAACTTACATGGCTGATAAACAGCATACAAACTAGGACAGAGGGAGCGGCACTTGCCCCCCCCCCAGTCCTTCCCTCCCCAATCCTACAACTTTCGAAAGAAAGCCTACCCTCTTCATCTTCCCTGGTAAAAAGTGGCAGCCATGTAAAGAGTAAATTGTAACTCAGACCATCACCGGCTGAAGCTTTGAGGGCCAAAATGTTTAACAGCGTGTGTTTGTTGACAGCAAATCTCCGAGCTCCAATATTTCTTCTATGGATTTTCCCTCTTCCCTCCCCGGATTTCTTATTACTTCTGTTTAATAATGGATATGGGGCTCACGTCATACATCAACATCTTCACTCGCCACTGAGCGCTAACTCAACATAACAGCCAATCTTAAACTCCCACCTCCCCCAAGCTCCAGCTCCCGCTACATGTCCTAAGGCTAGTCTACTTTTATTACATTTTCAGCGGGGAAATATTGGATTCTGTAGCAAAAGAAAGAGCTTTTTTTCTTTCTTTTTCGGGCCGACATCCCAGGAGCTCATCCTTTTTCTCTTTACGTAGGTGGGCGTGTGAGGCATTGACGGCGACAGCGACGGCGACGGCGACAGCATGTGATGTGCGTGTGCCCGATGCATGATGACAGGTGACTGAGCCGCGGCACCACCGAGCCGAGTGTCAACAGGATGACAGGTGCAGATAGGAAGAGAGAGAGAGAGAATTAGAGTGAGAGACTGACAGAGGAAGAGAGAGAGAGAGAGAAAAAGGAAGAAATAAGGAAATAAAGAAGGAGGTAGACTGAGAGTGAGAAACAAAGAAGAGAGAGGGAATAAGAGTGAGACAGAAAAAGAGAGAAATTGAGAGAGAAAGAAAGAAAAGAGGTAGACTGAGAGTGAGGGAGAAAGAAGGAGGGAGAGACAGAGAGAAAGACAGCGAGAAATAGAGAGAGAGAGCGAAAACGAGAGAGAGCCACAGGAGGCAGCGACAGTGGCCCACATTGCGAAGCGACACATCACGTGAGGAAATATAGGTAGGTACATGCACCATTTCCGGAATGCAGATTCAGACCCCAGAAGACTGCAGTGAAAGAAGAACAAAAAAAAAAAGAAAATGAAGACTCATTTCGCAGCAGCCAAAGGCACCATGTTTCTGGAGGAGGACCCAGCTGAGGATGGGCTCCAGGCTCTGGAGAAGCAGCGCGTGTCGCGTGGGTATAACGGCGGGGCATCTGCATCCATCCACCCCCTCTGGCAGGCGGTGTGCCAGGGTAGGGCCGACGGTTGAGAATGTTCCCTCCCATGCGTGTTGGTGCTGACAGAGTGGTGGCGGAGTGGTGGACTTGAAGACAAAATGAATGGAGTGATTGTGTGGTGCTCCTCTGTGACAGCAACACACTTTGTAGGGTGCTCACTGCCTGAGGCATGCGAGAGGAACGGGAGTGTGTTGGTACATTTGTGTCTGACTGTGTTTGTATGTGTCTGTATGTGTGTCTGTGTGTGTCGGTTTGTATGTCTGTGTGTCGGTCTATCTGTCTGTGTTTGTGTCTGTGCGTGTGTGTGTGTGTGTGTGTGTGTGTGTGTGTGTGTGTTTATGTCTGTGTGTGTATGTGTGTGTGTGTGTGTGTGTGTGTGTGTGTGTGTGTGTGTGTGTGTGTGTGGGTGTGTGTATGTGTGTGTGTGTACACATGCATTAAGCCACATGCTCCTGCTAATAGCCAATCTCAGGAATCAGAGTGTGTGTGTGTGTGTGTGTGTGTGTGTTTGTCTTTGTGTGTGTGGTTGCAAGACCATGTGCAATGGGAACTGCGTGCGTCACTGCACTATGTACAAGTCACATCTTCTAATCAAGGCCAAAGGGACTGCTGATATGATACTGCTGTGTCTCTTCTGCGTCCACTCCCATTTGTTTAGACACAAAATAATGAGTCAAGGGGACTTGGCAGGAGATCCCTCGTGCTCATGTGTCCACTGAAAGACAAAGATGGCTATCATAGCAGGGATTTATGCTTCGACTTCCTGCTTGTTTGACTGCAAATGGTTGTGAGAGACACTTGAGAGGTGCTCCCGTACTCTGTGCTCTCTCTAGGTGTTCTCCCATTATATAACAGTGCCATCAAATGGTCAGAGGGTGTAACTGCAGGAGATACGGCAGCAAGCATGGCGGACTCCTAGACCCCCTACCACATAAATCCCATTAATGGAGTTCGCAGTGGGTGGCTGTAATCATTTAGAGTTTTACATGCAAATACAGCCCTCCTTTCAACCCAGCCAAATTACCCCTGGGTCGGCCGGATGAAAGCTTGATAAACATATTTCCATTTTCAAACAGTGGCCATTATTTACTGGGTTTCTGTTCGTTGTGGTGTTTTTCTCCACAGACCTACTTAAGTAGCCAGTACACAAGCAGGGCCCCTTTGATCTGATAACATTTGTAAACTCTATTCAGAAACTGTTCTCAAGGGGGCGATATTTAACCCCGAAGCCTCCTTCCCAGCAATGCTTTTTGCAGGCCAAAAAAGGTGTTTGTGAATCGATTGTTAACATAAAAAGGCACAAAAACCTTTAACGCTGGCATAAAAACTACTCTCTGTTGTTTATCAAAAGGCCCAGGCCCTGGCTACGGTTGCAGGCTAGGTTATGGGTTTTTAGGCAAGCACAGCTCCATGGAGGAACACATAACCACCCCCCCCCCCACACACACACACACATCCACACGTGCCCCCCCCAAGAGAGGCTCCAGAGTACCTGTCGGCCTGAATTATGACAGCGATAGGGTATTCATAGTCCTGAGATGAAGCCACTCAGGGTACACCTCTTTCTGATGCCCCGCCGAGGGAGTAGTCAGTATACCCTTTGTACTACTTTCCACATGAGGGGCCGATTAAAAAAAGCTTGGTGCGAGGGAAGAGAGAACAAATAAATCGTCTGAAGAGAGGAGAAGCAAGAAGATCTGGTTTACCATAAAGTTAGGTGGCATGGGACAGTGTGATGAACAAAATGTGCTCAGAAAGAACACACTGTGAGACACAAAAGTGCGAATGTAATGTGGAAAGTGCCTAAGTATATTCTGCAGCTGTTCCTGTGTCTGCACTCTTGCCGCACTCTTACCCAGAATGTTTGTCTGTGTTCGTCTGCAGTGCTGCTGGGAGTCCGGTGGGATTACAAAGGGGGTAGGGAGCGTACAAATCTTTTTGTGTTTTTGTTTTTTGGTGCACTGACGTGTCTCTGTGTCATCTCCTGCTGTCCAGTATCACACAGTAGCAAGTGCACTCTGTGTATCATTTATTGATCTCCAAACCGAACACTCCAGCGGGAAAAAAAAAACAATGATGCAAGAACAAGGCAACCCGGGAAAAAACTCCCAAAATCCCACACACAGACAGAGATGATGTTGTACCTACGTAAGCAAGGTTTTCAATATAGGAGGACTACAGTAAGTGTTTTTTTTTCTGCAGTACAGTCGAGTCAAATAACATTTCAGGCACAATAATACTCTATTGTCTTTAAGTAAACAAAGTGTGTTAAAATTGACCAGAAACATCATTAGGCAGACTGATGTACAAAACAAACTATAAAAACATGGATTCAGAGGCATAAGAAGAAGTAATACAACTTATGAAAGAGATCTACCTTGGCTACACTGCAAAGTATGTCTAGAGTTTCACAGAAGCATTTTGGCAAGACTAAAAGCGGCAGGTTTTGGGGAGTACTGTCCACGGCTTTGCCAAAAAAGGGTCTCCTATTAAATAAAGAAGTTCATCAGCATTCAGCTCTGCGTCCTGCCTGCCAGCCAACCAGACAGTCACTCAATCAGTCAGTCAGTCAGTCAGTGCAGTGATTAAAACACCGCCGTAACTCCATTAGACAGCCTAGTTTCTTTGACAACTCATTTTTCAAGCCTCTCGGAGGAGCGAAAGGTTATGGTGCTGGATTATGATTTCCAGATCAATGTGCTCCCACCATTCGCCCCGTCTCTGTCATGTTTTTTCTGTTCATCTCCACTACAAAGCACAAAAGAGACTTTTATGTTTGTTAAGTCTGCCAGGGATTTGTACCAAGCGCTAGAGTGTGAGTGCGTGTCTGTGCGTGCGTGCGTCTGTGTGTGTCTGTGCGTGTGTGTGGGTGTGTGTGTGTTGGTGGGAATGATGGGCAGATCGAATAAACTAGAGGAATAAAGTTGGAGTTGGAGAGAAAAGTTATTTTTCTGTGCTGGATGTCATTGTGAGTGACAGAGGCAGTCACAGGGTCAGAACAGGACAAACACATAATACATCAACGTCGGTATTAAACCCACTGATTAATGTGAGATCATAGTCTCCATAGTGTTCAGGCTAAAAGTCCTATGAAGTCCTATAAAGTTGGAGTGTGCCATGCTCAGTGTGATACCAACCAACCTTGTTCAAATGTAGTAATAGATACAGTTGGAGGTAATGACAAAGTTTGTGTGCAATGTCTCAATGGTAGTACATCTATTGATTGGTTATTAGCATGTTATAAATGCTGAATGTGTGTAGTATTCAGTGACGGGTCTATATCAGGTATCTGGTGTTGCATCATTGAAACATTTCATCATTCTTTAAGGAGGCCTCAGTTTTCCAACCTTGTCTACATCATTCATTCTTGATGCTAATCACTTTGTCATTTCACATCAGTTACCTTTGCTACCATGCAGAACATGAAGGGGATGTATTCGTGTCATGCTGCTTTGTAGTATAAGGATTCCATAAATATTAATAAGATAACAAGGGTCTCTGGCAATGTAAGGAGTCCCCTTCAGCCTCCAATGTGAATATGTTTTCAGAATCAGAATCAGGTTCTATTGGCCAAGTATACTTACATATACAAGGAATCTGACTCCAGTAAATGTTAGCTCACTATACATTCAACATATAGACATGTAGCATAGGGTTGCCACGTATGTCTGACAAAAAAAACGGGACATTTCGGCAACCCAATCAACCTGTTTGCTTATAAGCAGTGACCCGGATGTCAGTGTCCGGGGAGAATATTTATTTTCCCCGACAGACCATTAAAAACCGGGACAATCAGGTAAAACCGGGACAGGGTTTACTAACACAACAGGGTTAGTAGGGTTTACAACACTAATGTAGCAGTATACATATAATACAATATACAACACAATACAATAGACGCGCAGAAGTATATAGACTCATACTGTACAATATAGACAACAATATGCATATAATCTCTATCTCGTATCTGTAATGATCTCTAACTTAGCTCTTAAGCTCATACAGCTCACTTAGCTCATATAGCACTTACACATAAAAAGGAACAGCAAGTCCCACTGGATATTAAAGTTCTTATTACTTGAACAAATTACACTCTTAAAGTAATACAATAGCAGTTCCACTGACACATATACAGGCATTTTGCACATTGTGTTACCCAATCACAAACTGTGAAATAGCCATGCGGTAATTGTAGCTGTTTTATGGCCAAGCTCATGTCTTTTGTCTGCATTGACCAGGCAAGTGTATGCTTACAGGCCAGCTATTTCTTTCTCCTATGCATAACTGTAGCTTGATTTGTGTCTTCCATTGTAAGTCATTTTGGATAAAAGCATCTGCTAAGTAATGTACTGTAACTTTATGGACCTTAATCATTAGTACCAGTTAGATCTGACATAATGTGTGATGTTGCATATTGGGAATGCTTTATTATAGAATCTGGGCTTCTGTGTGCTAGTGAATGAGGCAAGAAAGCACTGATAGCAATAGGAGCCATGACTATGTGGTGCTAATGGTTACATGCTAATAGGGCAACAGGGTGCCATACCGGCTGTTATTGAACCATCTTAGTGAGATCCAACTGAGTAAGGACTGAGTAAAGACTGTCCTAAGGGCGTCTATATTCTATTTTTGTCTGTCATGTTCATTTCCTGTTGGTCCTGTTTGCCGATAACAAGCCTGATTCAGCAAACTGTATGTTTGTGTTCAGTCATGTAAATCTGAGTAAGGAGTGTCTTAAAGGTGTACTTCCATCGTGTTTTCATTAATTTTGCGGTGTTCTCTAGTATTAATAATTGCCCTGTGCGCTGGTTTTAATGAAAAAAATGTTGTAGTGCTTCTGTTTCAGGCTGTTTTAGTTTGGTGGAGGGGGTGGGGCCGGGAGAACAGGATTTCACCAGAGGCACGCTCCCTGCAGCTTCCTTTGCCCCACAGTCAACTTGATAGCAGAGTAAGGTAAAGGGGAAAAGTCAACTTGACAGCGCTAAAACTGCACACAGAATGTCTACGGAGATACAGCCTTATGTGTTTGATCCGGAATCCGAAGAGGAAGGAGAGATGGCACAAGCACAGTCGCTTCCTGACCGTTTGTCAATGAACGTTTCAGAATGGTAATATTTGCATGACAAAACAGTGCAAGTGCCCGGCTAAATGCAGTTCAGTCATTCAACTAGCCTGCTAATCTTATGCGAGTCAGTCACAGGCTAACATTATTTAAAGCCCATTTGGTCAGTTTCTCTTATATGTATTTCCACGTCTACGTCACGCCGAAGGCCCTTTTCGCATTGGGTCGTTTTTCCGCCTATTGTCTTCTTTTGACTGATATAGAAAACGGGGATAGAAAAACATTTTGATATGCAGCATGCATATGCAACTCGGGGTGACCTATCATATTTCAAAAGAGCAAGTACTAAACGGTTTCTCGTGGAAGTACACTTTTAAGGGCGTTTATATTGTATTTTGTCTGTCATGTTCATTTCCCTATGTTGGTCCTGTTTGAAGGTAACAAGCCTGATTCAGCAAACTGTATGTTTTTTGTTCAATCCTGTAAAACTCAATAGCTATTCAGTGATGGATGATTAGTCAGCTGATTCTCAAGATATGACAACAAATGTTTATTTCCCTAAGGTGGACCTGTTCAGAAGGTGTCATGTAAGTCTCAATAGCTGTTTAATGACAACCCCAATTCCAGATGGTAGTATTAGCAGAGAAGGTGGAAATGTAATAACACTTACAACCTCTGCAGAAGTGCATTACAAACAAGACAAATATAGTGAAAGCACGTTGCATAGGGTATATTCAGTGTTTACAGACTGCTACTGTTTATTACTTGTTTTTTTTCATAATTTGTTAGATGGCTTTTACAATCCATTTCAACCATTGTTCTCTGTATATTGCTTAGAGGTAGTCAGTGTTTCCAAGACTTAGTTCTGTACTAAAGCAAATCAACAGAAAAAGAAACAAAAAGGTTTTGTAGAAATCATAAATGTCGGACCTGGTATCAGTAGCAACAAAAAAAAAAGCATGAGATAAAACTGGCACTGAGCTTTATGTTGTTCTGGAAAAATGCTAATGCATTAAGCTGTTTTTCAAGCTTGTAGTCTAATGCTCTGCCAACCAATATAAATCTCAGCCCTGTACTTTCTGTCTAAATATAGGAATGTGTAATTCGCAATGACTTCTTGTGAATCCATTTGCAACAAATGTCTACGATCAGGTGTCTCTGCCATTTCCACACCTTCACATCATTTAATAGGATCTGCTGATATGAAATAGCTTATCTGCTGCCGACCTTCTCAAGATCCAGACAAATGTATCAGCACCCATCACTGGCTGATAAGCCAATTATTACCTAAGTTTTTCAAGTTGTGTCAGGTTACTCTACTCCCTTGTCAGACAGTCCAGCAGTAGGCCTCCACAGCCCTGACTGGTACCGAAGAGCACTGCCCGGCAATCTGTCACCACCAGCTGGGGCAATTAGTGCCCTCCGAGGGCAGGACAGGCAGCCCTTTCTGCCTCAGCCATCAGCCGTCAGGCCTCTGATGTAAATGAGCGTGGCTATTACCCAACCTGCACCTAAACTAATTCCAGTGTCTAGACCAGCCTATCGATTCCTGTTTGTGCTTCCAGTGTTTTTCCTTTCTCTCTGCCAGCAATGCAAGAGCTCATGATTGCTTTTCAACTGGTAAAGCTCATGCCAGGAAATAATGAAATAATCTGCTCACGAGCTTTAATAGTCTCAGAACACTGAGTGCAATTGCAAAGGCAGTTTTGTTTTAGTGGAATACAACCGAGGCAATTGTTTTGCTTTTGAGTTTTTGTTGTTTGCTTTAACCATCAAACCCTCTTCCTACTAAGGCAATAAACATGTTCATGAGGCACCATAAGTCATGGTGAATGCTCCATTATATTGAAGCGTCGGGGCGCAGAGGTCTATGATGAATTAGACAATACCTGGACGTGAATCCCTCCTCACCACATCTCTTTCCTGTCACTCAGCAGGTGGATCCGGTTGACCAAAGGGGACGTGGAGGTGGAGGTGGACCACCCCCTCCCACCCCACCCCAGAGTATGAGTCCTTGTTCCTGCCTGTGATGAGAGGTGGGCCGCTGAAAGAGGCCTTTCCTCTAGCAGAGAGAGAGAGAGGATGCTCCCCTTTGAGAGACACAGTCCCCTCCACTCCTCTTAGCCCATTCAGTCTCGTCAGACAAGCCGTCACTCAGCAAGATAAGCTTGATTTGTGCTTGTGTGTGTGTGTGTGTGTGTGTGTGTGTCACTGCAACTCTGTGTGTCATGTCCTGTGTTGTATACATTCATTCTCGTTTGTGTATGTGCATACTTGTTTGTGTTTGTGTGTATGTACATGTATGTGTGCATGTTTGTTTTGCTCGTGAATTTACATGTTTTTAACTCTGCGAGTGCCCCAGTGCATGCATACATTTACAGGGACAACAGTGTCAATAGTCCACTGTGTAGCCCGTCCGATAATAGCACCACAGGCCTCCTCCCAAGCCTGGGTTTATTAAGCCTGTCAATAGTATTGTGGACAAGAATGCTTTGTGCTGGCTGATATTCGTGGCTACAATTCCTGTGGGGATGAGTGATGGGAGATGGCCAGGCAGAGAGGGATGGTAATTGGCATGGAACCTGATAGTGGAGCTGGTTGCTCCTCTACCCCCGGCCAGGTCTCACGTGCACCCCTGGAGTGCACCAGCAGGGGGAAATCTTTGCCTCCCAAAAATATATTCAACAGGTTGATCCCTTTGCATTTGGCAAGGAGTAAGAAAGGGATGGAAAGGGAGGGGAGGGGGAGAGGCGGAGAGGGGGAGAAACAGAGGGAGGAGAGGAGGGGTGGGGGGGATCAGCATATTTCTATCAGAGCGCGAGGAGGAAATGCCAACATGTGCAGCCTATTTTGCATGTTAGTTACAAGCACAAACAAGCACAGACACGCACAATATGCTGCCAGTGGGACTGATCAGGCACACCTGTGCTCCTGTCAACACTGGCGGTGCTCAAAGCATGTGTTTTATGCAGGGCTATATACCGTATATACTGTATTTATCGTATTTGCCATCCTACCGTGTACGCACTGTAGGATCATCCTAAACTTAGATGGAACTCAAATCAGTGTACAGTAGAAGCTGTATCTGACAATGTTGTGAGTTGAATTTATATTATCGGTAGCATTTTAGAATAACTACTTCCTAATAAGCATTTATTTTGCATTTGATAACTCTTACTTAACACTTTGTCCATCATTTGGTCACTATTGCCTTTACACTATTTCTTATCATTTGTAGATGTTTATAAATTATTTACTGATGACAAATAGTGTAAAAGCAATGGTTACAAAATGATAAACAAAGTGTTAAGAAAGAGCTAGTGTAACGGACACCAGCTAGCACAGCTCAGCGTACAACGTTGGTAAACTTCCCTCCCGACGCCTCAAAAAGATACGCTGCTAACTGAGCTAATAGCCTGGCTTTTAGCTGACTTGGTAGCACGTCTGTCTCCCATACCGGAGTTGCTGTGAGGTCGCAGGTTCGAGACTGGGTCTGGACTGCGCAGGAAGACCTTGGTTACACTAACAAATGCAAAGCTATTATTAGTGCTACAATTATTCCTTCTTTAATGCAATGACTCATCTTAAATACAAGATAGTAACTACCATATTGTGAACACTATTCACAGGCCCTATAATTATAACCAATTACTGGGTAAGAGCAAATCTGACAATATGGTCTAATCAAGGCCTTTGACGGAACAGAGGTATTATGTAATCCACATGCTCAGAAGTAAGTAAAAAAGGGGTTGTTTAAAATATGTAAATGTTAGGTAGTGGGTAAAAACAGTCACTCAGTTTTATTAAGGTTCTTTCCAATCTCTAGCTCATGAGGTATCTGCCAATATTCCTTGAAGAATGGCTCTACTAAATCATCGACATGGCTTACAGCGAGATGAGATGAGGCACTGCACACCCAGAGCCCCACACAGATAAGCCAACATCAACTGTAAACGAGCTCTTCAGTATGTTGCTCTATTTACGCCTGCTGCTCTCCAGCGTCAGCCCCGAATGCCCAGAGCCTTCAGACTGCGCTACATGATAGCCGCGTTCAGCCCCACCGGCCCCACCCCACCCAACCCAACCCCATCCCACACACCACCTGACAAAGCCCAGGCCTGGGCCGTGTATTTATGTTCTCTTAAGGGCCCGGAGGATGAGGTAGCTGCTGCTCCGTGGCCCCTTGCCTGGCGCGTGCAACAAAAGAGCCAGCCAGCCAGCCAGCCGGAGGCCTTTCCCCCCCACCGCCACTGGCAGCACGCGGGCCAGCCCCAGGTCTGGTGCCACTGCGGGCAGGAGCATGACTTTGATGAATTGGCCCCTGGCTTTCTCCAGGGGTGGGGCGAGGTCGGGTGGTGGTGGTGGTGGTGGTGGCGGCGGTAAGAGGGTGAGTATACTGAGGAGGACGAGGAGGAGGCAGAGGAACACTGGCGGCCTGTCCGGGGGAGCCGTAGCTCGGGGGGCCCTTGATTAATAGGGCCGAGCGCGGGTGCCTCCCTTACCTCACACTATCTCTCTGCTGAATTTGGAAAAATAAACGGCTGCTGTCAGCTTGGTCGACAAAAAGAAATGAACAGGAGACACAGAGAGAGAGAGAAACAGAGAGAGAGAGAGAGAGAGACAGAGAGAGAGAAAGAGGGAAGGAGAAAAAAGAACTCTGGGTCTCCCACGACCCACTATATGTGATGGCTCAGCAAGCTTCGGATCCTCACAAGGTTTTGACTCTTTCTAATGGTTTCACTGTCAACTTTTGTGTGTGTGTGTGTGTGTGTGTTGCCCCTGCTGTCTTTATCGCAGCCCGAAAGGACCGTCATTGTCATCCCACATTGTCATGGCGAAGCAGAGGCGCTCGGCAAAGAGAGATGCGAGCTTAGCGCAGGTTAGCGCTCACAGAGGATTTTTCCACTCAGCTTTAGAGCTCCATGGGCCCTGGTAGCCTCACCCTCTTGCCTGCTCTGTCAAGCCTCGCTACTGGAGATGGCAAGGCCAGTAAGCCCCATTTTGAACTTGGCTGCTTCCAAAACCGCAAAAGGCACTCCTGACGGAGCTTAAAAATCAGTGAGCAATCGATGTATTCAGCTGCCCCAAACCCCCAACAACCTCCAAACACACACGACACACAATTGCACATACACACACACACAACCTCCATCACAAACACACATGCACATACACACACACATACACACACACACAACCTCCAAACACACCCCCTATGGCAGCCAAAGTGACACATATCCAATTGGAAGGGATTTGACAGGGTTGATATTTGCGCAGTGCAGGGCTACGTTTGAAAAGCTTTTAAAAAGTCCCCAAAAGAAAACACTGTTTTAAAATAGAAGCTGAATTCAGCCGGTGATGTAATATATGGAAATATCTGGCCTTTGAGCATGAGGTGACTAGAGCAGAGATGATGGCACTCCGTTTTTAATTCATCGATCGAAATGGCACCACCCCCTGCAGTTAAAAAGTAAAAGCGTTTCACAGCGGTCGGTGGTGCGATTTAATCTGCGACGGTTTACCGGCTCGCCTCGAACATTGCATTTCATTTCCATTTTGATTAGGACTTGTGCCCTAAAAAAAAAAGCTAATTGACGGAGGACTGGCGGACTGTTTTGCTTGGCCAAGTTTTGTGCTCTCAGCTTGGGGGCCTTCCAAGGCTCCTCACAGCCAGCCTAACTTTTTTGTTTTTTAAAGGTCTTCGAGAGCTGCTCAGTCATATTCACTTCATTACCTGACACGTGTCAACACAGTTTGGCAGTGCTGGTTTTATCTAAAACCATCAAAAAAAAGGGAGAAGGGGGGGCCCGGTGGGGGCCAGGGGAGGTGAGGCTGGAGCAGGAGTAAAAGAAAGAAAAGGTTATTATTAAAAACAACAACAGCACACTCCTTGAGGCCCACTCAGGCCTGTCGGGAGCGGACACTCAGGCCGCTCGTCTTGTCATCAGGACCATGACTAGTGGTTAACCCAACCCCCCCCCCCCCCCCCCCCTCCCCCCCCCCCCCCCCACACATACACACACACACACCCTTGCAGGAGAGGTGTGCTGGGGGGCTGACAGTGGGCTTTGTGACAGTGGGCTTTGTGCCCCCCCCCCCCCACCCCGTGATGGATGGGTTCAGGTCCCAGGCCACAGCATTGTCCACTCCAAGGGCCGAGAGTCCTCCTCGCCTGCCCTGACCCGTTGATCCTTATCTGCCCACCGAGTCAATCAGAGCTGCGCTGACCACAGCCTGGGAAAGGACAAGCCAAGCAACCTGATATGCCCCCCTTTGGTGGAGGAGGAGAGGAGGAGGAAGGTGGGGGACAGGGGGAGGGGGGGATGGGGGGGGCAGAGTGGGGCAGGTGAGGGGGCCCAGGTATGCTCAGTGGAATTTAATAAGCCAGCCGAGACAGTGGCTCCGTCAAGAGCCTAAACGGGTGCACACTTGAACGTAAAATGTGTTAGGTCCTACAAATACACACACGAGCAAAGTTTGAGGTCTCAGGGTCCAGGTAGCGTTGTCCTATACTACACTGCTGCCCACTATCTCTGCCAATCTTGTCTTCACACCCATCCGTCATGGTCCAGCCATTTGTGTTCACCAGTGGCTAACTGCCGTGAGGACAGGCCCCATGTTGCTCTGTCAAAGCGCAGGTAATGTCTTTACCTCTCTTCCTCCTCCTCCACTCCATCTTCCCCTACACACACAAGAAAACAGCGTTGATACTTGAACAAATACCCCCCCCCCCCTTATGCATTTGCATTTGTAGGCATAGAGGAGATGGATTTGCCTCCGACCTCATTGCATGGACTGCAGAGCGTGAAATAGGAAGTTGTTTATCTCTTGCACTGCACGTTTGCGTTGACGAATCACTTTTTTGTTTGTCAGAGAATGAGCAAGAGGTAATTGACTTTACTTTTCTCTCCCTTCTTCCTCCCTACTCTTCTCTTTCTCTCTCTCTCTCTCTTTGTCGGTTTCTTTCTCGCACTCAGTGTGCGATCGATAAATTGCCGGGAAACAGCACGAAATGAGTCTTCTCTCTCACACTAATTAAGCGACGGGGACCAACCAGCCAGCGGCGGCTCTCTTTCGCAGTGTGTGTGTGAGTGTGTGGTGTGGGTGGGGTGGGGGCGTGAGAGGAGAGGAGGGACGCGCCAGGCAGCTTTTCCGAGGACGGCTGCCCCCGGCGCGCTGGCATGGAAAAAAGATCAGCCACGGAGGGGAACGGCACTTTTTCCATAAATTTCACCAGAGGCAACGCTTGAGAGCAAGCCCTGACAACCGCTGTCTTGCTCGCTCGTTCCCGTCAAGAGAGGGGATGGAAATAAATTATCCCCCTCTCTCTCTTTCGCTTCCCTCTGCCTCCCACTGAAGTGGCTTCTCTCTGTCCAGAGACGCGTTCACCCCATTTCACTCTGGGTCCAGTCAGCAAATCCCTTGAGAGGGGGTGGAGGAGCTGAGGACCTACAGGGGCTCCCCACAGCGCGGGGGGCATGAAGCATAGTGCATGGCACAGCTTTCTGTGAATTTATTTCATGGGGCGAGGGGGTGGGGGTGGGGTTGGACTAGGGGTTGTTCTATCTCCATTACCCCCCCACTGTCCCCATGGCTGCATGTGAGGAAAGACAGCTCTGTCTAGCTGCAGTGATTTCAGGGAATGCTGAGGATAAGGGAGAGAGAGAGAGATACAGAACAGGGACACAGCGAGAGAGACCACGAAGGCGGAGTGAGACGAGAGAGAGAGAGAGAGAAAGAGAGAGAGAAAGAGAGAGAGAGCAGCCCTTACCTTCCATGCCCGAAACGGTCTGACCCCGAGGCCGAAAAAGAAACATTAGTCATGAATTTATAGGTTCCGGGTTAACAAGGTCCGGCTCTTAGAAAAACAGCCTGTCCCCGAGATGCTGTAAATAACCGAGGGTGGTGGTGGGGGTGAAGGGGTGAGGGGAGGGAGGGGGGGGGGTGGCGGGTCGGGCCCAGACCCGGAGAGCTGCGTCGGTTGAAACGCGGTCATGGTGAAATGGGAACCATGCGCCACGGAACGGTTCGGAACACCGGCAGACGGGTCTCCCCCTCCGCGTCCCTCTTGGTTCTCCAGCGGCAGCTGCGTGAGGGAAAATGGCGCTGGAGGGGAGCGCTGACTGCACCTCCCATATGGTTTTAATATCACAGCCACCGCCGCTTGATATATGGCTCAGAACTCGAAGCCCTCTCTATGAAACGGCCAAATCATCCTATAAAACCTGTGGCTTGTGGCCACCGTCTTGGTATAATCCAGTTTGAGGCAATTCATCTCACTAACGCACACAAAGTAGACCCCTGCTTAAGAAAATACAGTACTGATATCCTCGGTCTTTCTATCATAATGTATCATAATGTATTCCTCCACCAGCTTTCCCACAGAAGAACCCCCTCGACCCCCTCGGTCACTTCTGTCCCACTTAACGCCACTGCCAGAATTCCAGCAGAGCCCGTGGTCTTTTGTTCACAATATTCTCAGCATTCCGATCGCCAAATTCCCATGTAGATAACTCTCAAACCGACAACAAATGGCTAGCCGTTAAATGCATCTGTTAAGAGGGAACAAAAATACACTGGACGTTGGAAGTTTCACTAAAACTGAGATGTCAATCAGCCAGGGACCTGCAAGACCCACGTGGGTCCCCAGAGCGCCTCTCCCCACCCCACCACCCCGTCTCTCTCGGTCACCTCCGAGTGACCTCTCCCTCTGTCAGGTAGGTCTCCACAGTGTCACTGACCCCCTCACCTGAGGGACTGGTGTGGGGCAGGCTACTCATGCGTGGACGGCCGGGGACGGCTGCCCCATTCAGGTGGCCGCCTCCATAAATCTGCGAGGAGAAAAGGGGACCGCAGGCTGGTGTTTATTTTACAGAGCCTCTCCTCTTTCCACCCGTGATTCATGGCTCCAGGCCTGAAGGTTAATTGCAGCTTGACTAAAAGAAGAAAAAAGAGCACCTGTGTGTGTGTGTTTCAGAGCGTGTGTGTGTGTGTGTGTGTGTGTGTGTAAGTGTGTGTATGAGTGTGTGTACGCATCTGTCTCTCCATCTGTGTAAATGTATGAATGTGTTTAGATATTTGTATATGTCTCTGTGTGATTGTGCATGTGTACGTGTATGTGCATATGTGTGGTGGTGTGCAGTGGTGTGCAGTTTAACAGTGTAAGACAGCAAACCCCAGCAGCCATTTAAAACACATTTGTTTTCCTGTTGGCCGAAAAACTAATGGATCCCAATCATTAACGCTATTCCACGCACAGATCCAGCCCATATGGCTGCGCATATGTCTGCGAAAGCGAGTCAGTCAGAGGTTGTAAATAAGACTTTAACTAGAGAGCAGCCTAAACTAACAGCTTAGTGCTATAAACTGCAGGCATCACCCCCACTCTCCCTCTCTCCCAAGCCTCTCTCTCTCTTTCTCTCTCGCTCTCTCTCTTTCGCTGTGTGTGGGAACATCTCGAGGGGGTCAAGGGTTAACTGAGGGAAGGCATTTTCCTTTTCTAGCCCCGGCGTTTAGCACGCCGCATTAAGACCCCACTGCGCTATGCTGCACTGTGCTGTGCTGTGTTGTGCCGTGCTGCACTGCGCAGTCTCCTGCCTTTCTGGCGAAACTTAGTCATGTGTGCAGCGGCCGAGCAACTGTTACTGTCATCACCCTCTCTAATGCAGGGCCCTCGCTGTGCTAAACGAGCTGAGCTTTCAGCAGGGTATCAGGCCCGGCGCTTTCAACTCCGCATACACCTGTGTGTCCCACAACATCACAGGCCATTTCTCCGTGTTTGCGCAAACACCCGACTCACCTCCACCCCCCCAAACAAACTGCAGCAGGTACTCTCAGGGAGTCCAGGTGTGTGATGTGTACGTGTGTGTTCATGCGTGTGTGTGTGTGTGTGTGGTGTGTGTGTGTGTGTGTGTGTGTGTGTGTGTGTGTGTGTGTGTGTGTGTGTGTGCGTGTGTGTGTGTGTGTGTGTGTGTTAGCAGCCATTTAAATATAATGTGGCATGCCCTAACTTGACTGAGTGTATGTGTGCCTGCATGTGAATCAGCACCTTTGTAACACATTGATATGTACGTAAGACACACACAACAAGCACTGTGACAAGGGTGGAGCACTGTGTATGGGTGTGCATACACATGTATGCACTTTCAAAATGAATTACACCCGATGCACACACATGCACACACAAACACACATATACAAAAACACACAGACACACAGGCACACAGACACAGACAGACATACACACACACACACACACACACAGACACACAACAATATGCATATGTGCACACACACACACACACACACACACATTACATAAACACATTACACACACATACTGGTATAAACATACAAATAAACAGACATAAACACAGACACATGCGTACAACCACAGATGCATGTGCTCCTAGCCACCCATCCAGGCAGCTGGGGGTCATGTGGGTAGACGAGTAAACTTCAGCAGCAGCAGCAGCAGCAGCAGCAGGCAAAAAGGGGCCAGAATGAGCAGGTCTGTCCTACTCCTACTCCACCTCGCATCCCACATCATTTTGTATGCATCATTACTTCTCCAGAAACGCTAAGGCAATAAACAGCTCAGCAGGAAAGATTTTATTTAAAGAAAAAGGGTGGAATGGGGTGATGGAAAAACACACGCACAGGGACGAGAAGAGGAGAGACAGAGCAAGGAGGAGAGAGAGAGAGAGGGAAAGAGAGAGAGGGAAAGAGGCAGAGACAAAGAGAGGGAGAGAGAGAGGGAAATAGAGGAATCGAGAGCAAGAGGGAAAAATGCATCTGCATTCAGACAGTGTACTGCAAACTAAAATCAATGATCTCTGCCTGAACATCAGGCAACAAAATGCTAATTAATAACAATAACACAAACAAATGAGATTTGGGGACATTTTCCCCTCCTTGAGGCTCTGCCTGTAGTGGTGTAATATCCGATTGCAAAGGTACCTACGAGAGGCTGTGGAAGCATCTGTTCTGCCTAGCAGCGGGGCGCGGGAGCCAAAGATAAATGTGTGAGCCCAGCTAACGTATCCCGGGACAATATTCGGCATGAGTTAGCCGGAGGAAATGAGGGATAAATAAAGAAGACCTTGGCAGCGCTGCAATAATTATATGCCACTCTATCCAATCTACATAAATAAACGTAGCGGCCAGGGAAAGGCCTACAGTTTTGGTTAAAATCATTTTTCAGCCATGACTGAAGTACCCCGTGTGTCTCCAAAACAGCACATGTTTATTGCAGAGCGCATGTTTTACATTTGACATGAAATATTTAGTTTAAGTTGGCCGGGCATTTTGTACGCAGGACTCTGGACCCCATGATTGATTTGGAGTGTGTATTCCCAGCGCGACATTCCCAATCCATCACTCGCCGCCGACGTTCCCAGGAAATCAGGAGGGCTTCCTTATCGCATTACTCTTCCACCTTCTTCTCCAATCTCTTGTAAAATTAGCAGGGATGGTAATCAGTAAAAGCCTCATTTCCTCACCCACCACCACCCCCAACCAGGCTATCTCTGGGCCCCATCGCTTACACAAATACGGTTACCTGTTTTCACCTTTTTCTGTGGCAATGGTGTCTGTACTGACAGGCTGTCCACCCCCCCTGGGGGTCTTAATCAGATAGTGGCCCTGGCCCTCGTTCCCCCTCACAGCTCTTGGCAAACAGGGGTCCTGGCCTGCCCTCCTCCTCCTCACCCCCCCCAATCCCTGCATCTACACACACACACACATCTACCCAAGACCCCACACCCTCCTCTGACCTCCTAGATCAACGCCCAAACACGCATCGATGCACTTTCAGAAAGGCCTGAATGCCTCATTGGGTATAAACTGGGGGGCCGACGGTCGGGCCCTGGAATCTTGACAGAGGTGCTCTGACTCTTCACCTCTGGAGCGGCGACGGGGCACGGCCGCTGAGGCCTGCCGCTTCATGCTGACGCAAACACACAGTGTGCCATTCTGCACTGCGGTTATGGGCATCTGCAGCACACTGAGGGCAGTCAGACAGAGTTGGAGGCACTCGAGGGCATGGTATGGCAACTGGAGAGGCCTACACAAAAATGGTCTCGATATTTTTGTGGCTTTTTTTACACCCCGCTATCCAACTTTTCACTCATCTCATCTCCATTATTTTTCCTACTGGTAGGATTCATATGTGATAAACTATGTAAATATTTGAGCAGTGGTTCATTCCCGACAGTATGACAACTGACCTAAATGTGACTTTCTTTCCATCCGAATGGATGCATTTGAAAGGGCAATCAATTCCTAACCATTCAGTAGCAGGCAGTGTTGAAGCTGGGGTTTCCACTGGGGCAGGGGTAATATTTGCTCTGTCCAACAGGCGGTGCTAGAGCACTAAGGGTTGCAACCTCTCCTCCCACTCGTCCTCAGCTATCCCTCCCTCTCTCCCTCTCTCGCTCTCTCACTCTTTTTCGCTCACTGTTTGTGTTTCCCAACCCCATTCCATTTCCCCCTTGGGCTCATCAAAAGACACACGACCCCTGAGGTGCATGGAATACCAATCATGTGTGGCTATAATAAGAATAAGACTGCAGCCTAATGGCAGGTAACTAGGTGCCCTGAAAGTGAACCGGGCGTTTGAGTGACACCGGCAGCCAGCCTCAACCGGGATTCCTGAGCCGCTCACTTCCAAGCTAAAAAGCACCCCGTTATTACGGGGGCAAACGGACAGATATTTGTTAATGAATCCACATGCTTGAGTAACTCAAGCCCCCAGAGTGTGTCCCCTCTGCCCCCGCCGATGCGGGCGCTCACTGGCGGCGGTTCAAAGGTCATTGTTAAAGGTCACATGGCTTTAAGGTCTCCCTCTCTCTCTCTGGTGGTTATCGGGCTCTAATGGGTTTGTTTAAACAAAAAGGAGGGCCAAAAAAGAGGTGGTGGTGGGGGGGGGGTTCACAAGGTAGCTGAGTAGAAAGCCACTAACGTGTAGTTATCCGTCCAAGGCCAGAGTTTTCTTAGAGACTGAGGCAAGTGCAACTAATATGTAATTGGGTGCATTTATGTATATTGTATATTGTTGTCCCTACTGTGCAATACAAGTACACATACTTGTTTAGTCTATTGTATTTATTGTATTGTATTATGTTCTGTGTTATGTGTATAGAGAGCTAACATCTGCTGGAGTCAAATTCCTTGTATTCGTAAGTATACTTGGCCAATAAAGCTGATTCTGATTCTGATTCTGATTTTACCACTACTATTAGGAGCACTGAAAAGAAACACACAGCACAGAAATCAAGAGTGTGCCACTAATTGTAAGGATATGACTTGTCCGAGCAAATGCATTTGAGTCCAAGACAGGATTTTGTGAAAGAAATCAGCATAGCAAGACACAGTCTGATGATGCAGACCACCCATTTTTTAAATAGTGGTGACAGCGGGAATCAGTGCAAGTTGTGGCACAGATTAGCAAGGTCAAGTAATGCTGAAAGTCAAAACTTTGTCAACTGATCAGTGGACTGACAAAAATCGAGAATGTGCTTTTAGCTCATTTCCGTTTCCTCCATATTGTTTGTTCAACAGCTTACACAAGAAGGGGAAATCAGTCCAGAAATATCGCAACGTGCACTCTCTTAAACAATGAAAAAACGTGTAAGATTTTCGATCCTATCTCTTCATCTACCGTGGCTGGATTTCTGTGATTTAACCTCGCTTTCTCGTGTAATTAATCCGTTTCCAGGACGTTAAGGCCTCCGAAGGCAGAGGGACAACAGTCTGGGCAAATTTTTCTCGGCCGAAGCTGGAGCCGGGGTGGACGCTCATGGGAAAGCAGCACAGGAAGGGGCTCCTGATTGAGGATAAACGTCGCCGTGAAAGCACGGCATGTACACGCTGAGAGAAATATTGAATCGCCCTGGCAGAGTGGATATCAAAAGAATTTTTTTCGTCTTTCGTTCGTTTATTCATCGCATTTTCTTCATCTTCGCCCCCTTCCCCCTACACCTCCCCATCTCGCTCCTTCATGTCCCGCGGTTTCCATAAGCATTTCCTCGCTACATTTCAGACCTTGACACGGGAACCAAAACAGTCTGCGGCATCAGCCTTTTAATCTTTGAGAGCAGCGGACCAAATAATTCATGTTGGGTACCAGGCGCGATGGTTAGAATAATAGGAAACCACAGAGAGTCGAGGCTTTGAGGTCACATCTTACAACCCTGTGAGGAAGAGATAACTTTTGAGTTCATTTGTTGAGTTTTTTGTTGTTGTTTTTTTTTTTTGTCTTCATTCGGAGTGGATAAGAGGAAGAAACATCGCCACAGCATAACCACTGATACTGGCCATGAAATATGAAACGTGGTGCCGGAGTCTAGGCCAGGCCAGGCACCGATACTTCCTAGTAGACTCTGAGTCTGCTATCTCGACCTACGTGAAGCAGAATCAGCAGCAGCAGTGTATACATGAGTAAGTGTGCAACCTCTCGGCTGGCATTAATCAGCGTTTGCCAAGAGGATGTGTCCAGGTGCTGGGCTTATCTTTCGCCACTGCTTCGAGGGACAGAATTCTGCAACAGCTGCTACGATAGCTGAGCTAGCGGTGTGCTCGCTTGTAGGTAGTTTGTCTCTGCTGCGAGGAGAGGAGGGGGGCGGGGTGGTGGTGGGCGGGGGAGTGGGGGGGCTGCAGGAGGCCGGGGGGTGCTGAGGAACCCAAGCTCATTCATCCAGGTGCCACGGAGGGCTCTGATAGGGATCTCACCCATGGCAAAAATAACACAGCGTCCCATTGAGGCCTGGATAATTACACAGCCCCGCTTCCACACTGCTGTTGATGTATCACTGCAGATAGCAATCTCACAGCAGCACCAGACTATATGCGCTAAGACTATACAAGGGGGGCTATGCAAGTGATGGAGGAGGAATTAACACCTGCATTACATGCCACAGTGTGTTTTTTTATTTAAGTTAAGAATTCAGACATTTTAAAAACTTATCAAACTGAAAAGTGGTCCTCTGGAGGTGCTAGAAGAGAGTGCTTAATGACTTGGAGAAAAATCGCTATAACCCAGAATGATGACCATGTTTATTTTCCTCCAAAAAAACGAATTTAAGTAAACCAATGTAATTATCGCACCTTCATCCATCTCCTCACCATCTCATTGGCAATCTCTCACTATCCAGAAACTTTGTCAAGTACCCTGCAAAAAGTTGCTTGCAGGTGATCCATTCTTTAGCCTTCTATTCTTCCTGTGAAAGCCCTTGTCATCTCTTTTAGATTGATGTTGTGCGTTTTGTCCCCCCGGACTGGACACATTCGATACACTCCCCTCAGGCTAGTAGGAGTTCAGGCAAGCATATAATACAGGCAGCTGCTGGCCCTTTAGTATGAAAGGCCTTGTCATGGCAACTCAATGTTAGTAAATCATTTTTAATATAGTGATATACCTAATTGTTACTGATGTGAATAAACAGGTTCCCACTTCTACTTTATATTCAAAAAAGTTTTTACAACTTATGTACAAAATATTTGCTGCGTTGCTACTTGCTTCGTACATAGGTTTACCTGTTAGATAAGAACTTCAAAGGATGGCGGTTACTATTGTCACTTCATAACTACCAGTACCATGAATACCTTAAATATGTGAATGACATTTTACAATAAAGATGCTTTATGGGCTGAAGTGACAAGTATATCACAGGGCTATACACAAAGTGTGAAGGGTCACAGAAGACATCTCAGTGGCATGCAGAAGGCACATTAATCTTCAGTGCGTGACAGTGTCTATTGTTGGGTAATAAATAGTCTTGGCTTCTACCTGATACGTCTTGATGTCAAGAAAGGGAAACCTGTAACACATGCAAAGGATGGAATGAGAGAAAACGAGTTGCATTTCTCCCTCTTTTGGCCCAACTCGTTTACTATTGTTCAAGCACACTCCTCCCTCATGTCTCTTCTTTATGCACGGAAAAGGACCCGCACAAAGAAGGGTGCCAGATAGGGTGGTAACGTATCTGCTGAACACAATCTGCTTCAGGTAATGTTCCAGAGCACACATATCACAGCAAGTCAAGGCCAGAGCAGTAGTCATCCGTCCAGCCGTGTGTCATCAGCGGAGCAACTACATGTAGTTTCATCATGCAGACACATACACGCTGGAGAAATACAGTTGGAGTCACAGTAAAAATAAACAAACACCACTGAACAACATCTGACAGAGTTGTAGAATTCCACCGCTTAAATTCTGCACTTTGATTCTGCACCTGAATCTAAGTGTTGTCTTATCCGAACATCTTCAGACAGATACAAAGCAAAAGGCTTGGGACATAGAAAAGGAGCGAGCAAAAGAGAGAGAAAGGGTGAGAGAGAGAAGGAGGGAGACAGAGAAAGAGATAGGGAGAGAGAGAGAGAGAGAGAGAGAATGAGGGAGACAGAGAAAGAGATAGGGAGAGAGAGAGAGAGAATGAGGGAGACAGAAAGAAAGAGATAGAGGGAGAGAAAGAGAGATAGAGGGACAGAGAGAGAGAGGTACAGAGAGAGAGATAGTTGTTTTGTGTACGTTTCTGACAATTTTTTGCTCTGGCCTGTTGCTCTGTATACTGGCTTAGGGTCAGACCCCCAGCCTCAGTGCTTGTCCGCCAGCTTGGACCTGTGTCACCTGTGTGACACTGGGGCTGGACAGACAGGAAAAAATAAGCAATGAACAGTACAGTACAGCAATGAAGCCTACAAACCTCCGGGAGGGCCACGAGCCTCCACTCCGGATCTCTGTTTTGGCTTTGTGTGCCCCAGCACACCCCGACACCGAAAACGACACCGCTCCCCAGCCCAGCCCAGCCCAGCTCACCCCACCACCCCCAAACAGACCACACAGGAGCTGGGGAAAACAACATAAACAGAGCGCAGCTTTTTACCGATAAACAGTCACTATATCGACAACAGATTAGCACCTGCATTCCTGCGTTCTACTGTAGGTCACAGCACGGAACTCTGGGGCCTAGACGGCGAATTAGGGGACGGGACGAGAGCGGAGGAGGGCTCTTCAGCAGATTTAGCTGAATGGACAGTCCCCCTCTTGTGTCCCTCGTCTTCAGTTCCCACTGACTTCCTGTACTGGGCGAAACACAAGGGAAGACACCATGATCCAAGAACAACAAGCTTTGCGACTCAAAAAACGACTTGTTCAACGCCATGAAGTATTGTGGTTAGAATAACACAGTGTTCGGGGGGGTGGGGGGGCTATACATTGGTTGGCGGGCGAGTGGGAGATACAGTAGTGTAGTGTATTAGATCCTAGCGCTCATGTGGCCTCCCACACTGCTGCCGGCACTCCACGTCAGACTTGCTTAGCCTCTCAGCAAGCAGAGGTCTCTGGGCTCTTTCATGGTACTTCCATGTACTTTTAGTGACCTGCGCGCCCTCCACCAATATAGCAGGAGCCCACACACACACACACACATACACAAACATACATACACACAGGTTATTTTTCTTGCTCGTAGAATGTACAAGAAAAGGATTTGTTGAATATTAATGTATTTCTATTTCCAGCAGTTTTGAAAAATGCTCCTAAAACGCTCTCAAGTATGGAATCACTGAGGTGATGAAGGTCTCATTGAAAGTCTAACTAAATAAATACAGTTCCAAAGTTTTTTTTTTTTTTTTTACAGATTGCTTTTCATTAGTTGTGCTTGGAGAAGTTTTAACTCTGTGGTTCAGTGGATCGGCCTTCTTGTTTACACAAATTGCTTCACTTTCCTCAGAGGCCCGCCATTATAGCTTTAGAATGTCTCCAGCACTTCCCTAATTGTAAAAGACACAATATCGACTGAGCTAGCCGATTTTGCAGCTCAGGGGAGGCAGAGACATATACTGCAAGTAAAAAGCAGCTAGCATTTAACCATGTTAGAAATTGGCTGAAAACAAGAATGGTGAACACTTAACTGGGAAGTGTGATTAGCTCTGTTTTAGCGCTAGCGTGTAAGGTTAGCTCACCTATGGCTGCACATGTTGCCCACAAGATGACCTCTGATTTTGCAGAATATGATCGAAATAGTATCCACCGTGGGAATACTGTCCCCTGAGTGGACAGGCTGTTCAGACAAGCCACCTGCTGTGCTCTGAGTGCCCTCTCCGTTTTCAAAACACGAGGGCCACAGAGAGAGCGCCACGGCTGCCCCACGCCATTTGGTGTGCAGGGTGCTGAGACGGACGGGCAGCTGATGCGTAATTGGACATAATGAGGCCTAATTGTGGAAAACCAATCTAGATTTCATGGCCGTGGTGTAATGGCTGGTGTTTGAGTCACGCCGCCGGCAGTTATCAGCTATTTCAAACCCGCTATCATCCATAACCGTGACAGCTCAGCTGCTTTTAGCCTATTATCAGCAATGCCATTGAAGAAGCGTCATTTTTTCCCCTTCTCCCCACTCAGTTTCTTTTTCTGTGGGGTTTATCTGTGAAAGATGTGATCGTGTGAATGGTAATCGCTGCTAAAGAAAGTCGCTAATCTGAAAAGAGCAAGATGGCACCGTGCTGTGCTAGCTCTCCCCTGTTGTCCACGTCAGTCTCTCATAGCTTCTAACCCAGCTGGTGGTCTCATTTTCAGGGCGCTGAGACCATCGTTTCAAATGGAGGAGCGAGGCAGAAAGACATATAAATCACGTCCGTTCCATCCAACTTCACTCTATGACAGTGGAATAACACATCGCCGTCAAATAAAGCATATACGGGTGGTGGGGTCGGGGGGAGAGAAACAGCCCCCCTTTTCATGGCAAATAAATTCCTCCATCATAAATTTCACTCAAAAGTGTACTGCTTGTTTATAATGACTCGAGCTGTTGGAGCCTATGGCATTTCTTGCTCTTTCTCTTGCCCTCTCTCTTTCTCTCTTTCTTTCTCTCTCTCTCTGTTTTTTTTCTTTTGTGCTGTTTTTCAGGGAAGCAAACACGTGACTTTCAAGTGAGAGCAAAGGACGATTGGAGAGTGGGATTGTGGAGGGGAATAGCAGGGCATTGGTGTGTTTATGCGTGTGTGTGCGTACATGCATGTGTTTGTTTGTGTGTGCGTGTGTGTGAGTGTGTGCATGCATGTGTGTGTGTGTGTGTGTGTGTCAGGGAGTGTAATGGCAAAACAAGTGAAAAAAGGCCACCCATATGGAGAGCATCTGATTTTTTCAGCTCAATGCCCCCCCTTGCCGCCCTCCAGTTCCATCACGCTCCCCCCACCACACACACACACCTTCTGACCCTCTTTTCCACTCCTGAGTCCACTGCACTGATGTGCCTGACAAGGTGAAGCCTTTTATGGAGCAGCCAAAACAAGCAATTCACAGGCCATAACTCCTTGTCTCAACGGCTTTTGTTTGACCATAAATTACAGGAATACCATGCCCAGGGGACCTTATTCATTTACTTATGAATGTTGCAGAGACACAGAGGACATTCAGGTTGGCGTGGGCGTATGTGTGTGAGAGAGTGTGTTTGCCTGTGTGTGTGTGTGTGTGTGTGCATGCTTGAGGGGATGTACCTGAATGTACTCACATATGTGTGTTATGCTGCCTATGCATGTTTGTATGGTGGCTGTTTATATGTTTATTTGAACACGTATGCATATTTATTATTGCATTTATGGGAATGCTTGTGTGAGCATGTTTACATTTGCGCATGTGTGTTAGTTTGTGTGCATTTGTATGTATGTGTGTAGTATGTCTACATGTGTGCGTCTATGTCTGTGACAGAGAAAAGGATACAGACGGAGCCGGCTTTCGTAAGCACTGGTCTGCTGTTGCTCTGACCTCAGTGCGCCTGCGGGTTCAGTGGCACTGGAACGTAAACAGCCTGGGCCAGCCTTTACCACCCCACAGGGGGAGCCATTAAAAAGCCGCCCCGGGTGTCAATCACGGCCGCGTCGGCTTCTGCCGCCCACGGCCCCTGGGTCCCCCCCACCCCCCCTCGCTAGCGGCCTCATGCCGGGCTCGCTTGTCTTTGCACACAGGGCCCCCCCACGGCTCACATCCTCATCCTCAGTATCGTGATGGCTCCAGCATCTGCGTAATATGGGCCGCCCGGCATGGCCTGCAGTCTGACAACACACAGACCTGCTCTGCGCCCCAGGCAGTGTGAGGTTATGGTGGCTTAGGAGTGCTGCCCCTCGATACACACACACACACACACACACACACACACACAAACACGTGCACACACACACATCACACACACACGAGAGCACACACACACACATACACATGTGTGTGCACACATATACACATCACACACACACACACAAGCTGTCTGCTGTGGGGCGGGGGGCAGGGTGGGACTTGAGTGCAGTCTTTTCTGTCGTGATTCAAAGTGCATTTGATTTGATGTGCTGTCCCTGCCATCAAAGGCCTCTTTAAGGCAGATCAGTCGGTTTGGACCGAAGGAATTCATGCTGCAGGAAGGGGCGATCTCTACTTCCTCCCGCGCACTCGTCTTTTGTCATCATGTTTTCAGACTCACACAGCTTAATGGGTATTTGGCCTGGCTTATGTTCCCCATAGTCGGCCGCATATTGAGTCGGGGAGCGTGCTTAAGCCCTCGATGTGGTGCACCTGAAAACACCTGGCCAAGAGAGACAGCAGCACACAATGTACAGCAGTTATTCCTTTCTTTATCTTCTTGAGAGGAGCATGTTGTTTCTCTGTCCAAGAATCGCAGTACAGAAAATTACTCCGGGACCTCAAGCCCCACTTCATGCTGGATGCCAGCGGAATGGATGACAAAAACAGGTCGGCTTCTCTGGTGCATTACATGACGTGAGTTAGCACCACAGCCATGCTCCAGATAGGTTAGCCTGTTTAAACAGCCCATAAAAACTGACATATAAATACGTTTGAGAATGCTAGTTTAAGGAAGTCTCGGTGGCCCCCTAAATATTTCTCTTTGGTTGTGTAACGTGGGGAGTGTTTTCTCCCCAGTACAAAGGATGCCACGGGCTTAATGTATTGGAAAGAAGAAAGGTCTTTATGGACATGACCTCTGGAACCGCAAGTGAGAGCCGCCGGTAATTAATACTCTTGTCAAAGGGCCATTTTTTCACCCTCTCTCTCTCGCTCTCTCTATGCTGAAAAGCTTTCCACAAAATGGATGCCACGGAGGCGAGCTGAGAAATCTGGGCTCTCCTGCAGACACAGGAAGTGGAGATGACAGGAGGCTCAGCAGAGCAGGCCGCCGTGTGATTGGCCCCTGCAGAGCCGGTGATTAATGACCATGGGAACAGAAGCAGGGCAGCAGGAACCAGCTCGAGCGTCATCTCTCTCTCTCTCTCTCTCTCTCCCTCTCTCTCTCGGTCTCTCCTCTCCTTCTCTCTGTCTCTGCATGGGTCTTGCAGGGCCAAGTCAAAATGTTAACATGCCACCCTCCAGGTCCACTGACAGAGAGCTCTGTGGCTGCTGTGCTCCTGGGTCTGACAGACAGGCTTCTGTGTAATGATATCAGGTCCCCCCATGGATGAGACACTTGTAAAGCCCAATTTATGCTTCGATGTCAAACCGACACTGTAACCTTCGCCGTCACCTCGGATCAATGCTGACACCATTTCGACCCGTACCATCCAAAAATGTCTAAACACCTGTGCAGTAGGCTGTGTGATAACCTTCAACATCAAATCTGGTGTCTCTGGTGGTGATGTAGCATACATGATCACGGTGTCACCTTCAGGCACATTTGGTTGCACAGGGGATGGAAAATTTTAATTTACCCGGAAGAGAGCTGTGATTGTGCATGTTTTTTCCTCTCTCTCTCTCTCATCGCTCCAACCGACAAACAGGGGCTGGTGACAGCGCATTAACTCCCAACATGAGAATCGGACAGACAGCCAGAGCCTGATGTGATTAAGAGTGTCTCAGTTCACCTGCAGTGCCCCCTGGCACACGAGAGACCCAAGACCAGCTATGGGAGGCTGGCATCCGTCCGCTCCGTGGCCATTCACAACATCATGCTCCAGTACCGGCTCAACAATAATATTAGTGGGGGCTTTTTAAGGGCCAGACAGGCCCGAAATACACCCCACATCAGAGCCAGCTCTGCAGCTCTTTTGCCCAACCCCTCAACCCTTTAACCCCTCCACCCCACCCCACCCCACACCCACCAGCACAACCTACACAGTCAAGTATGTGTTGGGTTCTTCCAACGTTCAAATATTTTTGCATTTGTTTTGCAAATACTTGATTAAATATTAGTTTGGCGCTCCAAGCCTTACGGAACATCCAAGTGAGGGTTTATGGGAAGGATTAAGTCAATTTTCCCGTAAAATATATGATATTCCCCCCTTGACTGTTTACCAAACTAAAATATGCCGGTTTACCGTTGTGGTTTTCATGTTTGCGTTAAGGGTCTGCGGCTCACCCTTTTTCCACAGATGAGAGCTGCGTGAAGGACGCTTGAATTTGATTCCATTGGCTTACGGGGCTAAATTTGACCGAAGCTGAACATGCAACCTAGAACAGTGCAACTCAGCACATATCAGGTCAACTTTTCACCTCGGATTCGTCTATAAAAATGGTTGCCAAATACAATGGCTGACAAGTACGTCATGGACCAGAATGGTCCCATTATCTACGCAGTGTGAATCTCCAACACAGTTTATAAAACCCTCAAACTGACTGTGAGAACACGACTGACGTACTTAAAGTGTATCACATTTCTTGTTTGCTATTTTAAATCAGCTTGTTTCACAGGACAGCTTTGGGAAGACGATTCTTTTTTTAAAAAAGAGAATGAGCCAGCTGGCTTGTCCTTTCAATATCTGTTGATGAGGTGTTTAGTGCAGGAAGAGGCTTATACGTAATTACACACCATTTAGACACACACAAAACACAAGAGCAGGCAATATTTATTTCATCAGTGGCATTATGGCTGACAACAATGACTTGCAGGTCTTTATCATGTGGTGGCAAAAAGGAGCATACAAGCACGAACAAACAAAATCCACGTCAATTTAGCCCATAGAGTCTGCAACGGGCGATTGGGAGGGAATAATGAACTGGCGATTGTGTTTTGTTTTTGTCCCAGCTTCACAAACAGAGTCGCTAACAAAGTATCCCCTTCTGAGCTACTTCCTGCCATTCTGATTGGGCTAATTGGGACCTGTTGACAGCAAATCCCATCTGAGCAGGAACCAGCCAATCAGCTGCTGGCATCTGTCATCCCTGGCACACTGGACTTCCACTGAGAATAAAACTCTTTGTCCTAATGACCTTGCTGACCTTCTCAATCTCCCCCCTTTTTCACTCTGATATGAAAATGTAACGGACTCCCTTCAAACTAACTAAAAGAAGTGTCCAGATTATTCTGCCCTGTGACTTAAACATCACATAGAATTATTAGCCTGAGACCTGAGAGAGATAAGTAAATCTTTAGCTTAAGCTGAAGGCCAGCTAACATCAGCAAAAACCAAATTGACAAAATTAGCATTTTTAGACACAATTATTTAAATCTTTTAAGCCTTCCAAAAAATGTCTGGCCGCTTAACATATACTGTACATATATACTTATATTGACTTGTTCACATTTGCAAGCTATGCCTGTTTTCTCAGGGACAGCATAAACATCAATATGTCAATACAGTATTAATATAAAATGACTTGTGCATCCTTGTTGCCATGTTTGCTGGTTCATGTCATCATTCTTATCTGGCAGGTCAGTGATGGCCTGGAGTGAAGGCCGTGTTGGCGAGAAGGAGGAGAGGAAGGAGGAGAGGAGTAGAGAGGTGATCACGACCGCTGTGTGTATATCTCTCTCTCTTTCTCTCTCTCTTTCTATCTATCCATCTCTCTCTCTCGCTCTCTCTTGCTCTTTCTGTCGCTCTCTCTCTCTCGCTCTCTCTGTCTCTCTCTCTCGCTCTCTCTCTGTCTCTCTATCTCTCTCTCTGTCTCTCTCTCTATCGCTGTCTCTCTCTCTCTCTCTGTCTTTTTCTCTATCCCTTTCTCTCTCTGTGTTTGTGTGTGTTTCTGCATGTGTGTGCATGTGTGTGCGTGTGTGTGTGTTTGTGTGTGTATGTGTTTGTGTGTGTGTGTGTTTGTGTGTGTTTGTGCATGCGCGTGTGTGTGTGCACGACACGCTCCAGCCTTTTGTGCTTTTAAACGAGCGCTGCTGTTCTCAGTGTCCATGTTCGCACAAAAGGGTCCTTAACAGGAGCTGTCATCAGACAACACTACGGGGGGAGAAGATGGCGGACAGCGCGGCGGCCAGCGCTGGATCACCTCCTGCCGCTTGTTTGCATGGCCCTGAAAGCTGGCTACAGTTAAAGCTTGTTTTGTTTGGTGTCCTAAAAGCACCCTCACCACCACTACCACACCCCGCACGCCCCCCGTGATCACGCCTGCTTTTTAGACTCTGTTTGCCTGCTTTGAACTGTGGCTCTCCACGATCAATGCGTTGAGGTGATGCTTACCAACTGCCTATATCACAAAAGGGAGGGAGAGAAGAAAAAAAATGAAAGAAAGAGAGAGAGAGAAAAACAAAGCAAGGTGTCCAGCGGGTGCCCACTTTGCACCTGAGGTTGGATCAATACAGCCAAGTGATGACATGTCAATTTGCACACTGCGAAAGAGACACTGGCCACTGAATGGCCGTGCTGAGAGATGACGGCAGGTGAATTGTTGGCCGGCGGATACAGTGTATCAACACACTCCTCTTTTTTTTTTTTTTAAATAAATTGCCTTTCTACCCTCCGACACCCACCCTCCACTCTCTTTGCCAGTGGCACAGACACGCTCCCTCAGCGTTTAATCAATGCTTGAGAAACGACAACGGATCCACCTTTGTTGACCAGATTTATTTTACTTTTTTTTAAATAATGCAAAAACATTCTGTGAGTTATCACACTGTACACACTTAGCCTCAACCAGCTGCTGTTTTATTTGAGCTTTGATACATATAATTAGGCCACAAAGACACTTAAGCACTTTATCCTCGAGGAAACAAAAGCAGCGGGCTGGCACCCTATGCAGTGTGCATAGGGAGTCATAATTCTTTTATGAAATCCAGCTTGGAGTTGCTCAAGAGGGGCAGGTGTCCAGAAGGCTCACACATACCTCAAACACACTCCCAATATTGAGTTTGCTGAGGACTTGGAGCTCAATGTGGGCTTGTAAACTTCAGAGGCATACATGTTTATTGTATTCCATTATGGGCTTGCTGCCAGATTGCATTTTAAGTGGCTTTTTGTTCCTAACTAACTGTTGACATCGCAATGATGTGTCTTTCAAACCACATGTTTGGCAAGTGGCAGTGTAGTGTATTTCGGGGAAAAAAAAAAATCTTGGTCATGGTGCAGATTTTGCCGGACAAAAATATTCTACTGGGGAGGGGGGGGGGGGGGGGGGGGGTCCTATCGGGTCCACCTTTAGCGGAGGTTTGAATCATTCCCTGTCTGTCCAATAGGTGGCACTGATGTCTAGCGTCATGGTTTGTGAGACGTTTTAGGATGGAAAAAGAGATATTTGTTGATAATTTCATCTCTGCTGGAGAAGAGAGATGGCTGGCTGTTATGACCTTGCGACTGGGCTTACTACAAATATGCAGACTAAGAGAATATGACTCAGCAACCCAATGCACTTCTGTCTGCCTCTCTGGACTTGTTACCAAGGTTTTTTAACACAGATTAAGTATATGAGTGCATGCACAACCACAAAAACACACCAACACAGACACACAAACACACACACACATTTACATGTAAAATTAAATACATCCATTAATACATGCACACAAATATATTTACACACACACCGACACACTGACACACCAACACACACACACACACACACAAGCATTCTCCGAGCTCAGACACATAAATAAAGCACAGGAGCTGGCTGCCTGCAGAGGCTTTCTGTGTTGTTTGTCTAGAGGGCGAAAACCCAAATTCTGACAAGGCCTGTCACCCTGAGGCAGGCGACCAGGGCCAAGTTAAAACAGGGATGATGGGAAAGCTTGTTCAATGTGAGATTTTATCTCCTCGACACAAGAAGGGAGGAGAGCTAGAGAGAGAGGGAGAGAGAGGGGGGAAAAAAAGTCAGACAAAGAAATTTGAGCAAACCGCATTTAAGTGAGAGTGACTCACCTTAGCGGGTTACTGGAGTTTACTTTGTCTCCCTTTCACTATGACAGAGTACACAAAGCCAGTTTTAGACAGCCTGCCTTTGGTCTGTACACATGTGGCAACATAACATAGAGAATTTTCAAGACAGGTCAGATATACTTTTTCTCTTTTTAAAATTATTGTCTCGTCCTATTCTTTTCAAAACAAATGTTAGGATTACATCATAGGATTTGGGTAACCCTTGGCTATCATGGCCATAAAACCTGCTGCATGTCAGACATCTGCAACAAGTACTCATAAAGTATGGTTCTGATATGTCTCCAGAGATCAAGCAAATGTTAATTCCAATTACTGATTTTACTTAATAACAAATGTGCAGCCAGAATTTTCATAGTTTAAAACTTATTTTAGAGCCCACAAACTGTGTTTATGTTTTGCTTTTCTGGTTAGCCTCTTGCACCCTCGCACACTTTGCAGTATTTTTAATTTGATTGCAGTGCCAGTTTTAGTCACTATCCTACATATACTGTAGCAGCTTTGCACCATTTAACCATTATTTAAATTTGTCCATAATACTGAAAAATTCAGTGAACTGGTTTCAAGGCTGTATACCTGATTGGTCTTGTAGCAGTAAAAAGGTACTAGCTAAATGCTTGAGTGACGGAAGGTGGTATTGCTCGTAGCTACAACCCAATAACAGCAGGCACCATGTCAACTTTTATGGCAGGGAAGCTTGACAGCCGTCAAACATGTTGCTCAACTGTTGTAGAGTTGAAATCTATATTGTTTATGTCGTAAACCTTTCTCCATGTACAGTCATGTGCCGGTGAGCGGGCCCGTGTTGCATAATCCACACCCAGGGGCAGCCCCTTCAAGCTACAGGACGATCTGGAACACTTTTGCCCTCAGCCCTACATCTGTCAAAGCTCTGAGTTTAATCAGCTTCTCTATCAGTCACAACCACACAGTCTACCTCTCTCCCTGCCTTTCACTCGTTCTTTCTGTCTCTTGTACTCTCTCCCTCTTCCAATTCCGTTAAAGAAGCTTTATTGGAATGACAAAATATTTCCATTGCCAAAACAAAACATACTGTATAAAACTTTACATGGTAGAAAATTTGATATACATACATGTAATAAACAAGAACCTGTGCGTGTGGTTCTCTATGTGTGTGTGTGTGTGTGTGTGTGTGTGTGTGTCTGTCTGTGTTCTGTGGCCCTGGTTGCATGTGTTCTGGATTAATTTATGGGTGTCTTCGGTAATGTCTAATTCCTGTGTCTGGCCCGTTGGAATTCATGTATTTGGCAGCAAGAGCTGCTATGTCTCCTTGTCCAAGTAGGACAGGTAACATCTTCTGTTCTCCTCGATTTCAGAACCCATACACACATTTAAAGTAGGTGTTCCACATATCTTTGTATTTTTCACAGTGGAGGAGAAAGTGTCTCGTCCTCAGCTATCATGCGGTGATGACATTCTTTGCTCTTTTGATAACCATGTTTTTTAGCCTCCCTTTTTCTGTGGCTAGACTGTGGTCACTGTCTGTATTTTTTCAAGATCTGCCTCTGCTTTGTATCTCTAGCAGTGAGATATTTCTCTAATTTATATTCAGATGTTATGGCCAGATAAAATTCTAATTCTCTCTGTCTCTGTCTCTGTCTCTCTCTCTGTCTCTCTCTTTCACACACACACACACACACACACACACACACACACACACACACACACACACACACAGACACACACACACACACACACACACACACACACACACACACACACACACACACATACACACACACACACACACACACACACTCTCTCAAACTCTTTCTTCATTATACATTCTTCGTGCCTTGTCTGCTCCACATAGTTGTAATGTTTTCACTGCCTAGTAGTTTTGGCTGTCAGAAATAAAATCCTCTATTCATGCCATCCTTGATAAATCTGTGGGTATTTTATTTTTGCGGCATACCCACAAGGAGGCTTCCTCATGTTATGTGCTGTCATGTGAACATCCCATTCAACAAGGGAATACTGAATAGCCTTCCCTTTGTTCAGGGCATGTTCTGCGTAAACTGCCTGAAACTGAAGTCAAGGCTAACAGTGCAACATTAGGAGGACGCCGGCATGATGTCACCCGAGTTCCCTATCCAGATTTGTAATTGAATATGGAGGGCAACTCCTTCGCACATTATTCACCGATTTCACCATTTCGTTTTGACAACAAAACATGCTGTTGTGAAATAACCACAGTAAAGCTGATTGCATGGCAGGCCTAAGAAGGTGAATGCCACCTTAACGTATCTCACATTATAATAGCTTTACATTTTTTTAACTGACTGTTAAAGACTGATGAAAAGGGCAGCTTAATTGATGGTTAAAGTGCTGTAGTTGGTTTCAGCTGCACATGTGGATCTGTCACACATGCTAAATATCCATCAAAACTAGTAAAAGGTTTGTCTTCAGACAAACTTGCCCACATCATAATAAGTGGCTCAGTCTTCTGGACGGCCATTTTACAGTGACGGACAGCTCTGAGTGATGTCAGACAGGTCTCGATAGCAGCCCTGCGAGCTTTGAAAAAGGCCAGAAGCATTCTTCCCTCTCTGTCATATGGAGAAAGGAGAAAAAAGGCAGAAGAAAAGGCACACGCTTGTTTCCACAAGTTTGAGCGTCAACTCCCAGACTAACTGGTCATGGATAAGGCCCAAGAATTCTGCCTAGGCCAAGTTTAAGAGTGGCATTAGGCAATGTCAAAACAAATTACAGCCAGCCACTGTGCTCTGAATGGCTTTGGGTATTCATGGAGTTATTCAAAGTGACAGGCCGAGGGCCAGCGTGTCATTTCATGACCCTGAGCAGAGCATACACATTGGTGTAGTAAGGCAAAGCCCCCCTCAGGAGCTAAATGTTGCCCTTGGCCATGGTTCTTGGCCTTAAAGTATTGATGCCCCCACCACCACATGTTAAAAGCCAAGCTATTGAAACCACTTCTTTGTTTTTTTTTTTGTTTTTTTGTAAGTCAGGAAGGGGCAGGGCAAAGTAGTCAGCACCTGAGGCTAGATATGTGACACCAGTAAAGCTTGTGCCACAAGGCATGGACGAGGTGTCACCGTGACGCTCCAGGTATGTACCGGCCGCGAGGATCTGATGGCTCCGCTGACACTGATAAAGATGCATTGTTCGCGAGCAAAAAGAAAAGGCACACAGGAATTTGTTGAAGAAAGTTTTAGGAATTTATATCTAGGCGTTGGAACCTGTACAGATTTAGATCAACTGATAAAGATTACATGGACTGTGACTTTGCGGTCGCCACCATTTTTGAAGCATTGAGGCGACACACCTACAGTAGGGCTCAACTAGCATGAAAAAGAAGGAGAAAAAAAAACGTTTCACTGACTCCTATATGACGTACTGATATATTATGACCACTTTCACATTTGAACAAAGTACCGGTTTTGGCCAAAAATCTACATGTACACCTTTACAATATTTGATCATAATGTGAATGTGCACATAATACACGTTTCACATTTTCAGTGGAGTATCACACTTTTATTTTAGTAAAGTATTACACAAATTTACTAAAGATTTGTGTGTGATTTACTGTCATACACTTCAATATGTTTTCAGACAAAACATATATCTGTTACAGTTTGCCTATATCTTTTCCATTAGACAATGTTGAACCTATTAGTCATTGCAACCAATACAGTGGATTATTCTGTTGTGCCATTGATTAACAGGAAGTTACAAGGACGTTTAGTTTATCTAATGCAGTCTCTCAGGGCTGACCAGAATAATTTGTGTTGTTTTAATGCTATACTATCACACGTGCTGGCTATATCCACCATGTCACATAACAAGTTAGTTGTATCCACAATATCACATGACACTGACAATGAAGGTTAAGGCTTCCAAGGAATCCAGGATATCAGCTAAAGCTAAGCTTGAGGAATGGAAGAATATCCTTTACTGGAAGGAACAGTTGTTGGTTGTACTGGTTTTCTCTGATATTGTTAGCTGATGAAAAAAGTTCAACACAACACACATTTTAACAAGAGTGTACCTGCACTCTGGGGCTGCTGTGGTGCAGTGCAGGTTACAGCACCTGACCATGAACGGGCAAGTGCCCATTTGGACCCAGCAAGTCCCCGCTGAATCCAGCCTGGGTCATTTCGCAACTCCACTGCACCTCTCTTCCCCACTTACTTCCTGTCCAATCTTCGCTGTCCTACTGAATAAAGCCATAGACAAAGACATTTTTTTTTTTTTTTTTTTTTTTAAGATTGTGCCTGCACTCTAAAGTAAGGAGTTGTGAATGAAGGAGCTTATTAAATGTGACTCTATGCCATGCTAAGATTCACCACTCAGGGTCATGCACGCATTAAAGGCCAGACTAAAGGCCCAAGCACACATCCTGTGATGGCCTTCATGCACCTCCTCAACACACACACACACACACACACACACACACACACACACACACACACACACACACACATATACAACCACGAATAGATATGCAACCTCCCACACACATATATACAACCACACACACATATATGGCCACACAGAGAGAGAGTGTATATGTGTGTGTGTGTGTGTGAGAGAGAGAGAGAGAGAGAGAGAGAGAGAGAGAGAGAAAGAGAGACAAAGAGAGAGACAGAGAAATAGAGAGAGTAGGAGAAAGAGACAAACACATATACCCATGCTAAGTGTAAGCCTATTTTCCATAAACCCCAGTGTTTTGTTATCCAATTATTTTGTGGCAAATCTGTCGAGAGGTGATTCCCTGTTCCTCTCTCTCCGTCCTCCTCAGAGCTTCCCGATTTAAGGAGGTGCTGAAACGAGAGGGGATTTGCATCAGGCCGTCGTCTGCACAATTCCCTTGCTCCGCTTAAATAACCAGACAATCCTAGCGAGCAGGCTTTCTCCATGCCTGTCTCATGTTGCGTATAGGGTTGCAAAGCAAACAACGACGCCAAACCATTGTTATTAGTCAGTGCTACAGGAAGGAGAGACTGGAGATGCACCATGCAACGACTCCACCTTAGCGTCGAGCTGAAACACCGGCCCAGCATGTTGACCAGGCATGAGACTCACATCACACATACACACCACACACACACATAAACCACACACACACACACACACCACACACGTCAAGCATGCGTTAGGCCCACATCTGTTCCCAGTGGGCCACTGTAATCAGCAAACAGGCCCCGGCCATGGCGTTTCGGACTCCGAGCCTCTTATTTACCCGCACATCCTCGGCAGTGATTTGCAGCTGTCTTTTTTCCCCCCTCTCCCTCTCATAGGGGCTCTGCATAACCCATTAGAGTCTATTTAACCAGATGGCTCGGATTCATAACTGAACAAACACCAGACAGGGTCTTAGTTTGGAGCTCTAAAGTGGCCCACATGGATGGGGAACAAACGCATGCGGTCCTGCATGGAGTCTACAGAGGGCTACGGGTCCCCCCCCCCACTACCACAAATAACACCTACACACCCACCCTCTCCCCTGCAATTAGGACACTGAAATTGAGCTGAGAAGTTCACCTGAAGAGGGTTCAGATTAGGCGGAGGAGGCTTACAGGGCATAGCTGTCAGTGCCGCATGCGTGACTGTGCCTGAGTGTGTACATGTCTTACAAATTGTGGGGATTCAGCCTCACTGACAGACGAAGCTCTCGCGGCGGCATCCCCCGCTGAAATACGAGCGACGACGCAAACAAAAAGACGAGCGACTCTAACAGGGAAGATTTCATTCGCAACTTCGCCTCGTGTTTATGTCTCGCGCAGTCTTAACTGACGTCAAATGAGGGTGGTTTGTTATTAGTAAAGAAAAGAAAAGTGTGTGGTGGGAGGTGGGAGTTGTTCATGGTAGACTTGTGGTGGAGTCAGA
The DNA here is from genome assembly GCA_027475355.1 of Coilia nasus. NCBI lineage: Eukaryota > Metazoa > Chordata > Actinopteri > Clupeiformes > Engraulidae > Coilia > Coilia nasus. Next base: position 13,695,685 of record CM050217.1, read on the forward strand.
AGTGGGACGACTGAACCAATGTTCCACCTCAGCTGTCGAGCCTTCACACATGGATCGTATGATGCTCACACAACAAGTTACGGCCCAACTTGCAGAAATGAGTCTAACATTAGGACCTAGGGTAAATAAATACCTGAACTTGTAAATACACAACATACAGACGGATATGTCATCACCAGGGAATTCTGGGAAATCATGACAACTCTGAATGAGCTCTCTGTGTCCTATTTTGGAAGGTGGATCAATTTTGGCTGACAAGGCAGACGTGGTAAAAAAACATTACATTAAAACCATCAACTGCTTACATGTACCTGAAAATATGTTTTTTTCACCCTAGGACTCAATGTTAACCACTGTACAGGCTTCATTATCCAGTTATTTCTCACAGCAATATTTAGTTCATGTAACTCACAGAGCTTTAAAATGTGTCAAACAGAAGACTGGTATTTCCTGTTTATTTTGTTTGTGCCTTCCAGCACATCACCTGACATGCGGGCATTACGCTATCTGTCATTAAAAAGCCAGTGAGTAATTGTTTGAGTGATTCAGACTTACTACATTCGGTGTCTTTTATTTCAAAGGCCGTGTGAAAGCACAGGGCTAATCCCAGCGCTGAAGAGCAGGAGTGCAGCCATCTTCCCTGGGTTGCCTTTGACATCCCGGGACAGATGGGTTCGGTGGTGCCCTTCTCTCTGGCCCCATGCGAAATTCTGAAACTTTATCTCCCGGCAGAAGTCATGTGCCTGTGCTCCCCATGACACAATGTAAGTGCCTGCGAGTCATGCTGTTGCCGGGCGACCAAATGTTTTGACACCGAGCCTTTATTTTCGACCAAAGTCATCCAGGAATTGCATCAGTGCAATGCTTTCAGATGCATCCAGCATACTTTGCCGAGAAGGACAGCCTCCCCATTGCCACTTTGATTTTCCCCCTGCCAGCACCCCCAGGGAGCAAACCATTACATCCCTTATTTTTCTCACTGTCCTCCTTTCTCTCTCCCTCTTTCTTTCTCTCTCTCTCTCCCTCTCACTTTCTTTCTTTTTCTCTCACTCTTTCTCTCACCCACTCTCTCTCAATCTCTGTCCCCCTCCCACTCTCTCTTTCCCACAATTTCCTACTGAGTTTTTTTTTCCTTCTCCGAATCATACGCAGTAATTGATCTCCATGTCATATTTCCCACTTTCATTTTCCATTTATGTTTTTGTTCAGATCCTTCCAGCATTCCGCTTCCTCCTTTCCTCCCCTGCTTCCCATCCCTTCTGAGCATCTCAAACTTCACAAACCCTTCGTATTACTCAACACAGGAATATTCCCAACACATATACATACACATAGACACGAGCTCCTTCCTTTTTGTATTGCTCTCTACTTCTCAGACATATTGAACCCTCCTTTCCCTCTCCCTTTATCTGCACCACCCTAACCTGAGGTCATCCATCATGGGGGAGGGCGGAGGGCAGAGGGCGTAGGGGGGAGGACGGTGTCTTAAGGGCCTGGCCGTGCCTGAGCGCCTGGGCTAACCATGTGGATGATGGATGGGAGCTGCAGAGCAACTGGGGGTATTAAACATGGAGATGTGTGGGTTAAAAAGATCCCCCTTCGCTCCCGTAGACTACGCCACAGCCTGGACCTCTACCTTAAAGGAATGGGACCACCAGAAGGTCCTGGTCTAATCAAACCAACAAAGACACAAGCCTGGATTTTTGTTTTTCATGCAGACTGGGCTTCAAAAGGACACGTAGCGGATGAACGAGTGTGATGGATCGCAAAGGCTAAACCCACACATTATTGATTCTATTCATCATGTCTGGGGAAGAGCCTCCAGGAGGACGAGAGGGGTTTGGCCGCATCGTGTTCTGCACGACCCTGCTCGCCTTGTGTGGCAGCATCAAAAGAGCAGGCTTGAAATTTGACTCTGGGCCTCGGCAAGGCCTAACCACAGGTTCGCCTCTGGTCATGACAACAGCCTGTTTATGCTGTGAAAACAGAGAGAGAGGGAGGGAGAGAGACAGAAAGAAGGAGAGAGAGAGCATGGGAGAGAGACAGAGACAGAGAGAGAGAGAGACAGAGAATGAAGACAGATACCCTCGAGAACTCAATACATTCTTCATAAATCTGGCTCACCAGTTGCTCCATTGCTACAAACACCACACAGTATACACCAAAAGTGAAGCTGTTCACAACATTTGGATATCTTTATTTCAATATTGTGTCAAAAATAAATCTAAAAGGGTTCCAGCAAAGATATTTATCCCCCCTTGTCGGAGTTACTCTCCCCTGTAACACATGCTTCAAGTGGAGACGGGATTTTTTTTTTTTGGGACAGACATGCAGGTGGAGTGAACGCCGGGTCTAAAGTGGTTATGGAGGTCAGAAGAGGATGAGGGTGACGTCCGTGTTCCTGCAGGGAAAATGACTGAGCACAGCAGGGGAGGCAAATGAAGAGAAAAGAGAGCCACATGAGGTCAGATGAATATCAATCCCAGTGACAAGAGTGAGGGAGAGGGAGAGAGACGAAGAAGAGAGAGAGAAAGAGAGATGAATGAATGAATGCAGCTGTCACAGTGGTGCAGAGGCAGATGTGATGGCTTTGGAGTAGATATGTAAAGAGAGGAAGAGAGAGAGAAAGAGGGAGAGAGAGAAAGAGAAAAGAGAGAAAGAGAGAAAGAAAGAGAATTGGTGTGCATATTGAGCCTGACTTGCAGTCAGAGCTGTGCCATAGACATCAGCACAGTTGAACTGGAGTGGCTGCCAGGCTTTGATTCCCTCAGAGGGGGCAAAGAAAAGTCTTTATGCAGGCATGAGAAACCCAGCCTGACACTGCTCACGTTGGGTTCAGAGAGATCTAGATGAAACTGAATCGTGGCCAAACTGAGTTTTGGCTAACCTTGTAGTGGCCTTCATGCTTGTGGCATGAGTGTAGAAGTCATTCCTTTCTTTGTCTCCAACATGATATGACATGACAATAAGTCACATCCAACTCTCGTGTATGTTTTAATATATATTTCTAGCACTTTTCTCTGACTGTAGATGTGTTGGCCTTGAAATCCTCAATATGTCAGTATGTGAGCTTGGCTTATTAAAAGTAAGTTCTGTTATGTCAGAGGGGTTGCCCTTCACTGTTGAAGGGATGGTGTCGGAATTATGGCTTCCATACAGGCACCATCCACTGTAAGGTTCCAAAACACTAGTAGTTACACACTTTTGCGTTGGCTAATGTGTGTCCTTTGTATTTTTGAAAATGAAAGTATATAACTTATTTTTATCTTATTGTCTGATGTACAGAAAAGCAGTTTGTCGACTTGTCTGATGGCATATAGTGGCAATCAGAGAGGACGCCCTACGAGGAGCTCACATGTACGAATCTCAAAAACCAGGAACCACTGAGATGTTGAGCCATAATGAAGGGCTGGAGACCTGTGTTGACATGTAAAATCCAAAGTTAGATGGATAATTTATTCCTTTATGTGACCACAAGCTTTAAACATAAATAAATATGAAAGAGAAAAAAAGAGATAGAGAGATGGGAAGAAAGACAGATTCACCTCCTTATGGTTTTGCACAACAGTGGTTTTACATGCTGAACGATACTTATAGTACTATATTAGTAATTCGGCTTCGACTATCCTGTGTGAAAGAAGACCAGCGAGCCCAGCTGGGGGGTGAGTAATGCATAAAGTGATCGTGTAATACCCTACCGCAGACCGCGCCTGCATGAGCAGCACGTAATACTGGGGCCGCGGGCCCCAGCTGTGCTGTCCTCTTGTGTGCTGTGGTCGCACCGCCTCTGTCAGGGCACACCTCCATACGCAACCGCAGCTATTCGATGCCTCACATCAGGGCCTCCTGCACCATCTCAGAGAGCACTATAGGCATGCAGCCATCAGCCACAACTTCTAATTTTATGCTTTATACGCAAAAGCTGTCTGGGATATCTAAGGCAGAGGTGGACATCATATTGCCCAACAACAACAGCTTACAAATGTAGCACACTTGCTGTGGAAGCTCGTTTAGCACTGTGTCACCTAATACAATGGTGACATACTTTAACAAATTAAGGCCAGAGAGGATTGAAGGTAGAGGTCAGTATTCTGAAATGCAGCAGGACCTGAATTGAATCTAACTCCTTACTGTTATCCATGGACCATCAACAGAGCTTAGATGTCCCATAAAAGTCTAAATCTGGTAATAGTCCTGGCCAAGTACAACAACTGTATATAGAACACACCTGCACTCTCTAAACATTTCAGTAACCGCTGAATCGCTGCTAAGCCTAGAATGCATCTTTCCCATGCAGCCTGCACGAAATCCCTAGCAACCACAAGCTGCACCCATCAGGCAAATGGAGACAACGGTCTTGATTTGTCTGTCACGTCAATGGAGCTGCAATTAACTCTTCTTTCACTTCATTCAAAAAAACAAATTAAATTTTTTTCATGAATCTATGACATGTACCAGCAAATCAGAATCATCTTAAAGTCTTGTCTAATGTATGCCTCAGAGAAACCCTTCAGTTAGAATCATCTTTTTTTTTGAGAACCAGAATTTTACTCAAACATCTATTAAAGTACTCAGTAGAGAAGTTTCCCCTTTAGGGTAACTTCACAGCACTTTCACAGTTGGCATGTGTCCTCATAGAGAGGGCCAGCATAAAAGGGCAATCTCCCAGAACTTTATCAGGGGACAGCCGAGAACTGGCCTCAGGATATTTAACCCTGACAAGCCTGAAAAAGTTGCTGTGTGGGGCTTGTGGTTAACTCAGTGCTGATTGGTTGTAACTCAAAGGCGTCATACTTGTGCTGCGTAGCATCAGTGGTGTTGGGGTGCAAACTAGAAGATGCCCCCAGCTCTAAAATTTCCTACACATGGACATTTGGCTATTGTCAGGGCATGGTATACGTTTGTATAATGTGCAATTCTCCCCTTCTTCTTGTCTGTCCCAAAAACTACAGTGTGCACACAGTTGCATTGTTGAATACATTGCTAAGTTGCATCTTAAGTAGACTATGATATCAAAAATATTTTGTCACAGGGCTGTTCACTGAAAAGACAATGATATCTCCTCAACGCCAGCGCCAAATCTTTGGCTACGCCTACAAAGACCACATGGGGGTACAATCAAGCCTTCAACAAATGTGTTGCATTTACTGTAACCTTGTGAGAGTTCCACAGCAGGCGATGACATGACATGTGGAAGTATGATCTCTGGAGTTCCTCCCTGTCTGATCCGGTGCACGTAGTCGAGGGTGTTGACATCCTGATACGTTTCATATTATTTTGAACCTGACAATCAGGAGAACACACCGCCAAAGTGAGCGGTTGGCCTTGGTGTTGTTACAAGCCCTGGAATCTCTCTTAGATGATGACAACAAGCTTAGTCACTCAAGTGCCCTTCTTTGTTGTACATGTTCCATTTTATCTGGTGCTCTGCTTCAAGGTATTGTCTGCTTTCAGATAGCCCTGGCCATCTGTGGAAAATAAGCCCATTCAAAGGTTAACGCACCATATTCTAGTTTTGTGTCTGTCGGCCAAATGTTACATTAAGTGGTGGATAAAAGTTGTTTTTCTTTCTGTACCACCTGTATCAGCCATTACTACAGGATGAAATTAACTACAGTTATGCCTGAGTCAGTTAGATTTAAAAATCATATCAACTTTTGACTTAACTGTAAAATGAAACTGTACAATTGTATGAAATCGGTTTCACCACATTTCATTCAGAAAGGAGGTTAGCACTTTTTACAATTTCAATATAAGTCATGGGTCTTACAAGTTAAGAAAAACTGCTCTGTTCAGACTTTTTACATTAGCATTTAGAGTGCTTTCTCTTTACCCAGTGTCTTGCTGAGTGCATAAAACCTTTCAATACGCTTTCTTTTTTAATAGTGAAAACTGCATGTTGTTACTAGATTGCATTTGTTTGTCTCAGGTGGGACGCCTGGAGAGGCTGACATTCTGATTCATCCCACTGAGAGGAGAGTTTTTTTTTTTTCCACTGAGCCTGGAGTGGAGTGCGGAAACCTAACCCCCATCGACTCTCCGCTCTCTCCCATACTGGAATTTTCGCTTCTCCTGCCTGCACTAATCCCTCTCTGCCTCTCACTGCAGCCCTCTCCAGCTCTGCCTTGTGACAGGGACCTGACAGCTCTAAACCCTCTGCAAACATCAAACTGGTCGAATTAATGGCATGGTATATGTCCCAACAATGACTCGGGCAGAACGCCAGTCCGTCAGCATGCGTGCAAAAGCAGATGACTAGGGACGTGTGTTTTTTTTTTTTTTTTTTTTTTGAGCTCCAAACTGACTGGCATAGGATTGATTTTTGATGGTCAGCAAGAACTTTCCGGATTTTCCTGTCATTATCGGAGGACCTGACAGGCAAGAGTATGTCATGGGAGGGTGTATTTCAATTTTTAGAAGTTTTTAAAAGGCTAAACCACTTATTCAACTCACTGTGTTTATAACAGAGTTATAACTAAAGAAGCTAGACCTGTGCTAAGCTTGTTGCTCACCATTTTGTCATTTTCCCCTAATTACAATAGTTAATGTCCTGTTGAAAGACTTTGCTGGGGACACAAAGCTTCTCCTAGTAATGTGTGTTACCAGAGGTCAAAGGTAAACATTTACATCTTTTTATCACCTTTCAGTTTCAGTTTATTTACAGAGAAAGTGCTGTGTGTTGGTGCGCTGTGATCAATTCCATGGGGAGTTCATATAAAAATACCCATCGATCTCAGTCTCAGACCGACGCTCTCAGTGACCTAAAAATAGCGCCTCTGCTTTTGGTGGCCATATAAGCAGGCCCTCAAACACACTAACGCACACACACACACACAAAAACATACCTAGACACACATTCACACACGCGCGCACACACACACACACACACACACACACACACACACACACACACACACACACACACATATATACATAGGCAATCCACAGTGCAATCCCACCGTCCATTTTGAAAAATCTGTTTGGTTTAGAGCAAGGCTACGGAAAGCTGACTGGTCAGAATGTATGGCAGGCTCACATTTTCCCCCCGCACATATCCCCGAAGCATACAGTATGATGTGATATAGTGCGGCACACTTCAGTGGAGTCCCGCAGAGAGCGGATCGGAGCCGTGCAGGTTTTCCCTGTGTTTTCGTTGTTATTATTTATCCCTTGCCAGAGGGTCAAGAGACGTCACCCTGGTGAAAGATAGGAAGCAGGCACCGGGGCCTGAAGTGGAACAGCGGCAATGGTGTGGAAAACAGGTCCCTGTCGGACACACAGGAGAGCCCCTTTTAGAGCCCTTGCCCGTACTGTACCGTACCCGTGAATGTACAGTACGGGACTCTTAAGTCCCTTTTTCACTGCCAAGTACCAGCTCAAATCATCTCGGCTCAACTCATTTTTTTTACTTTTCGACTGCCAAAAAATGGTATATGGTACCTGGTAAATGGTACTACTTTTGGTATCACTTCTGTCGAGGTTCCAAGCGTGTTGAAGCGATACTAAACGATGACGTTGCGTCATGTTGCCACTGACAACAAGCCCGGCAATTTTAAATACCTTGGCCAGCTTAGCTCAAGTTTACTCGTCGTTACAAAATCAGCTATATATTGAAATATCAGACCGCAAATCTATACCGTGGTCAGTGGAAGAGGTTTCCACCTTATTGTCTATAATCGGGGAGGATAAAATACAGCAGGAGTTAGACAGGGCAACAAGAAATGAGAGGGTATATCAGGAGGCATTAATGACGCCAGTGTAGCTTACCGCAGCGTTGCTATAGCACCCAGATACATTAACGGACGCTTTTTATGCCAGTGGAAAACAATACACCCGGTACTAAAACCGAGCTGAGCCGAGATGAGTTGAGCTGGTACTAGGCAGTGGAAAAGGGACTTTACAGTCGGCCTACAGTCTGCGAGAAGGGCCGGCTCAGCTATGCTGCTACGCTGCTCTACGCCCACCCCTCCAGCCAATTCATAATCACAGAGGGAGAGCATGATTATTATCATCAGTAATGTTTTTTTTCACTACATGCCACTTAAACAAAATCACCAGTATGGGTTTTTAACAAAAACATGTAATGACTTCCACCTCCACCACCTGCTTCGTGGTGCTGTGTATGGTGATCTGATTATATACTGTAGCTGCGCTCAGGTAGCGAATGTGAAAAACTGTTGTTCTGTGGCCTGTTTTTTTTACGCTGTACGCTGGCAAATGCGTCAGCTGTTGGGGAGGATACACAAGCACCATTAAGGCTGGAGGCACCTGGCGCAAGAGGAAACAAACACAGCACAAGCATGTACTGTACATGTGTGCTCATTCACACACACACACACACACACACACACACCTGGTCACGCACATTTACACACACACACACACACGCACGCACACACACACACACCTGGTCACGCACATTTACACACACACACACACACACACACACACGCACATACACACACACACACCTAGTCACACACATTTACACACACACATGCACGCACACACACATACACACCTGATCACACACATTTACACACACACCCGCAGACACACACACACACACCTGATCACACACATTTACACACACACATACAGACACACACACACATACACACACACACACATACACGCACACACACACCTGGTCACACACATTTACACACACACACACACACACACACACACACACACACACACACACCTACACGGTACACACACACACACATTGGCGCACATGCACACATGTACACACACACAAACATATTAGAAATTTGTTGACACGTACACACACATGCACTAGTTTTTCAACGAAGTGAGAGTTTAACAGATAGTTTTCTATACCTACTCTGACCTACTCTTTCTTAACTCTGTGCAGACACTGAAGAGAGTCTTGGCACAGCGAAATTCCGAGCAGCCATTATGTGGAGATTAGCGCTAATCTCTTATTACTTAAGGAAGGGCGGAAAGGCTTCCAAGCGAGGTGTCTTAAAAAATCAAATTTAGCTGTCAGCTTAGCTTAGGGGAATAGTTTATACATGGATTCGTCTCTGAAGGCAAACATGCCTGTGTCTGCTCATGAACAACAGCAAATGACTCCCAAACCATCACAAAGGCCTCATTATGAGCAAAGACATGAACGACATCAGAGCGGGGAATCTGGAGCAAGAGTCCCCCACTAATATCTCCCAAAGCTGCCCTTATCCATGTGGTTATCTTGCTCCTTCCACCTGTGTTGTCGGGAATTAAACATATATGTATAATGCTGATTGTTTGTTCATGATTTCCATTCATACTAACCAAGACAAGCCAGGTGTGCCGGTGCATCAGTAGTGTTAAGAGGTGTGCTGGCTTGTGGAGTTCAGAGGAGGAAAAAAAAAGAGAATAATGAATACCTTGGATGAGTTAATGCCCCAATGTTTGCAGTGGCCCAGTCAACATCGGCGAGATGAGAAGCCAAATTCAAACAAATACTGAAGCGTTGTGTTCAAAGCATTCCTGAACCCTTGCTCCCCTCCGTGACTTTCAAATCATTTCATTTGTTTAAGTCCTAGAATGTTTCTTAGCATTTTTTTTTCTTCTTCTTCTTCTTCTTCTTTTCTTAAGCGTTATTAAGACAGATGGAAGTCCTCTGTCTGCCCTGCGTGAGCTGTCCCGGTGACAGAAAGCAGAGAGAACTGATAACCAGAAGAGAGAGAGAGGGCCCTAATGCGTTTCAGTTAGGAGACGAGGAAAGGAGCCGAACGAAGGCTCTTCTGAAGAAATCGGGAGCTTCATTAATAACCAGTGATAAAAAAGGCACACTGAGAAAGAGCAGAAGTCAAGGACACAGCAATGAAGATTTAAAGACTTCAGATTGAGATTTACCATCTAAGTGGTAGCGAAGAGGTGATGCAAAGGGCAAAGTGATCAGTTGGTATGATTAAAGATTATAATGGGATAGAAAATGAACTTTCCAGGACAATGGAAAGCACATTTCTACATTTTTTCATGCCAGCATATGCTTATGGATGAGCAACAAATGTATGACTAGTGTCTACAGAATAAACTTGCAAAAGTTGCAAAATCAGCACAAAGCATAAAGCATGTAGAATATATGTTTTCTCTGTGCCCATGATTTTTAAGGACAACGGGTGTAGTTTTCACGACTACCTTAAATTCAGATGAAGACCAGCAGTATTTCAGAGAGGAATACAAGGACATTCTTTTAATAATGTGTTGTCCCCACAGTTGCTTGCGGATATATTTCTACAAAGTATTTGTCAGTGCTGAAACAACTGTTCATTAATCTTGTGGATATCTGCTGCTGTTATGCACCAAGCCTCGTTCGGCTTATATTTTGTAAGAGAGACAGATCGTGTTTTCCTCAGGGGAAATGTGCTTTCTTAAGCCTTCCTTGGTGTTTGAAGAAGAAAGAGCAACACCACTGTCATATTAGTCAGGAGAAATGGCGAGGTTTAACAAAAATAGCCTCTCACCAAAATAACAAGTTTGGTGCCATTGGACTGTAATTCTCTCTGACGGCTGTGCCGCACATTAATTTTTTACAACGAGCCATTCCCACAGGATGCCCACCCTCCCACCCTCACCATTTGCTTGGAATACTTTTATGCCCCATTTAGCACCAAACTTTGCCGGTGGTACAGCATTGTAAATATTTACGTACAGTACAAAACAATGGCTCAGCCGGAGTTCACAGGCCAGTGTTTTGAATGCAAACAGCAACCGCCGCCTGTGAGACCTTGTTGGGGCATTTCAGGGGGTGTGACAGGGCAGTCAGCGTTCAGTCATCCCTGTTAACTTTTTTTCCTTTTTTTTTTTGAGAGGTCAGTTTGGTGTCCATTTAGCCAATGTGCTCCTCATTAGGGCCCAGCACCTCAGCTCAGATACCAGCAGTCCCAGAGTCAGACCCAGAGAGAGAGAGAGGTGAAGAGGGGGAAGAGATGGAAGAGAGAGAGAGAGAGAGAGAGAGAGAGGGCAGGGAAGAAGCGAGAGAGGGGGGGGGGGGAGAGGGGGGGCATGGAGGGAGCAAGAGCGAGAGAAAGAGAGAGCGATAGAGAGTGAGAGAGAAAGAGAGAAGGAAAGAGAGAGAGAGAGAGAGAAAGAGAGAGGGAGCAGGAGATGGATGGGTGCTGCTGTGCTGGGCTGTCACCCTCTCACTGATGCTCTTCATCTGGTGCAGCCTCGCCTCCACAGAGGAGTCACTGCCTTCTTTCCCTCCATTCGTTATCAGTGTTTTCACATAGAGGGTTGCCTCTTTTCAAACAGACCTCTGCAAATTCACAACAACTTTTCAGCAGTGCGTGCGTGTGTGTGCTTCTGAAAGCCACTTTTATTGACTGCATGGTAATGGGGTTTAGCCCTCTGGGATGTACAGTATTTCTGAAAGTGTGTATGACTGGACCTAATAGATCCTACTACAAAAAATAAACATGCATCTGAAGCATTTCGAATGTGGAATGCCAAGTAGCATATTGCTGATGCACTTGCAAAGATGGCATTGCTTTAAATAAGAGATATTGTAATGATGAACATCTTGCCTTATAGGGTGTGTTAGGGTATTGCAATCTCCACACATGTTATATATTTTTTATGTTATCCACTGCAGGGCAGATGCTTACATCAGAAGGAGAGACTGAAGACGCACTTAATAGAAGACAGACTGTCACTCACACACAAGAGGTTGCAACTAGAAGAGGGCTGTGGGGCTAGAGATCCATCTGAAGGAGACAGGCAACTTTTGAGCAATGTTGGGGAGGCAGCAACATTACTCGCTCATAATATTTTCAAATGGGATGACAGTGAAACGTTGCGTGCTGCTGATCAAAGTTTTCCTGACAAAAAAAATGGTTTGCCTTATAAGAGTGATAAAGTGCCTAAACAACATCTGTTCATAACGTTGGCCGCCAACATTGCTCTGAAGATTGCCCTGTGTGTCATGATTTTAGACTCATTTGCCAGATGGTGGTACTACTAACACTAGTACTAGTACCAGAAAAAGATTTACATGAGGAGTCGGGGCAAAAGAAGAGAAACTCATAGCCACAAATAAGACATAAGCAGGGCTGCTGTTTTGTCATGAAAGGCCTGGTTTACAGTAATACAATGGCTCCCACAAGCTCAATACGGATCAGCTGTTTATACAATGGAGGGCCAGCCTTTTATTTGACCAGACTAGAGTTACATCTCTATAAAAACCCAGCATGCTTTTAATGTATTAACATCTCAAACTATAATGAATGGAACTGTATACAGTGTTGCGCAGCTCTGCTGAATGGTTTTAGCTACAGTAGGCCATTTATTATGCATATTTAATCTTAATGGTCTCTGATACTCCAGCCATTGTGGCCCAAGCTGCAATTAGGAGATTAATAGTGCTTAATGTCCATGACACCCAAATTAGTTTTCACACTTATCATTTCATGAGTATCCATTTCACCCCAGGCCTACTCTAGCACTCTGCAAAGTGAGCTAACACTTTAATAAATCTAATACTGACTGATGGTGTCTCGCACCAAAAATTCATTTTGGGCCAGGGTGGAGGGTGTGGGTGTGGGTTAAAATGTGTGTGTGTGTGTATGGGTTGGTGTGTGTGTGTGTGTGTGTGTGTGTGTGTAGGAGTGAGTGTGTGGGTGTGGGTGTGTGTTTGGGAGGGGTTCTTGTCTACTGTAATTATGCAGAGGGAATATTTCTCATGATCGTGTCTGGGTTGATGGCAGGCGTCTGAGATGGACCACCTGGGTCATTGTTGTAAGCGGATCGCCGAACTCCACCCACCACCCACCCGAGCCCCCTCACCGCCCTGGGCCCCGTGCACCCCCAAGCAGTAAGAGAAAGTGGAGCCACAGCACTTTAAGGTTTAATTACGGTTTGGAATGCCGCGCCAAGATATCAAAGGCGTAATTCATAATACCTGTCTGGATGAGAGCTCTTCCAAATGGCCTGAGGTTGTGCTCTTCTCCACAAGAAAGTTTGATTGCACACAAACACTGGCTGTTGTGTCTGCCTCTCATATCTCAACCGAAATCTCTAGATGGTTGCGCTGCTTGTGTTTGACTGATGGGGAGGAAGAGAGGGAAAGGAAAGGATGGAATTGAGAGACAGAGAGAGCGAGAGAGAGATAGAGAGAGGGAAAGAGAGGAAGAGAGAGAGAAAGAGAGAGGAGCTGGCCTGGTTGGCATGAGTATAAAAGCTGTTTGACTTGGGACTCAGCCTGTGAAGACAATAAAACAGAAATAGCTGTGCACACAACGAGTGAACCAGACAGGCAACCCAGCTCCAAAGGAATGGTATTACACGCACTGTTATGCTTTTGAATGCCTAACCCCATTGTATGTGTGTGTGTGTGTGTGAACTGTGACTCAACTGGCTGATGTGATGTGTTTATGTCCGTTAATAAAAAGAAAAGCTTAGCTGTTGACTGGACACCAGAAATATTCTGTACTGTAAGTGATATCCGAAAACCGTTAATGGACAAAGCAGTAGGTTTGGAGAACACGAGTCCCTCAGGCCCTGTGCCTCTACCTGTGGACTTCATTCCTTATTTATTTATTTATTTGTTTGTTTGTTTGTTTGTTTATGTCATAGGAAAATGAAGAGTAGGACAAGACGTACGTGAGAAAGAGAGATGAGTTGGCGTTGGAAAAGGACCACAGCCCATATTCAAACCTAGGTCCACATAGGCACTAACCTGTTTACGGTATGGGCACTGTCGCCAGCTGCGTCGCACCACCCTAATTTGACTCCATTTCTAAGAGGAGCAGACAGTAGGCCATCAAACAGCGTGAGAAGAACCACTAGGCTCAGCCACGCGGTGCCAAAACACAGGAAAAGAGCAAAACCAGAGCTGAGGAACATGACAGTGCCCCAGCTAAGTCTTAGGCCAGAGAGAGGAGGTAAATATCAATGGCGGTGGTCTCGTATATTACATTCATCACTGCCTCCAACAATGTGTCAGAGCATCGGCGCTCGCGGCCCCCGAGGTGGGCTTGAACTAGCACTGTCCTCGTGGAAAACTACGCTCAGACCAAACGTGAGAAACCCGATCCGGGTATAAATCATCAGGAACATTTGTTACCCTCTGTAATTGTGCTTCATTCATCTTCAGGTTTTTCCATTTGTTAGCCCGCCAGGCTGGGGAAGGTGGGAGGGGTGGGGTGGGGTGGGGAGGGTGTGGGGGTGGTTGGGTGTGGGGGTGGTGCTGGAGGGGTCTGTGGGTTGCCAGCTTCTGCCTCTAACAAGAAAATCCACCACAGAAAGACACTGATCCAGACGCACACAATAGCTAGCAGCTAATGGTAAGTCATTTTGTTGTGAGCAGATGTGCTCTAAAAAATGTGTGTTTGTGTGTCTTACTGAGAGTGAGAGAGAGAGCGGAAGAAAGAGAGAGAGATGGGTGGACACTCATTACAGACCTGGCATTATTGTAACCTTTTAATCATGCTAACCTTTTCATCAGTAAACATCTTTAATCACCTCGTAATCCCTTCCAGTTGACTCATAACATGTAATGGACCTTCTGACAGAAAACTACAGCTCAAAAATCAGTCACTATTCCACTGCCAAACAAATGGTGAGCCTAGGAATAAAAGGCTGAAACAACGACACAGACCCCATGTGTGATCCGGTATGGGGATGCTCTTTAGGAAGGCATCTGTTGGCACCAATTGTGAGCTGGTCATCCTGTCCTTATCACACTGCCAAACAACTAACCCCCCCCCCCCCCCCCCATCACCCACCACTCACACACACAAACACATACACACACACACACACACACACACACACACACACACACACACACACATGCGCGCGCGCACTCACGCACGCGCACACACACACACACATACACACACACGCACACACACACACACGCACACACACACACACACACACACACACACACACACACACACACACACACACACACACACACACACTTGCCCCTGAACCTCTCAGCCAACCACTCACCCACCACATGCCCCCCCCCCCCACCCCGCAGGGTCCTATTGTACAGCAGCACAATACAAAACAAAGGCTGGTTCGGTCTCTGATGATATCTCATGTGTGCTGTGCTCAAAAAGAGTTTTATCTACATGTCCACAGGACGGAAACAAGAGGTGAAAAGACAAGTGATGTATTACATCAAGAGAGAAACAAAGAAGAGACACAGAAACACAGAGGAAGGGTGGAATAGGATAGATAGATAGATAGATAGATGGATAGGTAGTTAAGCAGATGGATTGAGAGAAAGACAAAATACAAACTAGCCTAAACCTAAAAGTTGTTACAAACTGTTACAAAGTCTTGTTTCTTGTTAAGCACATGGCTTTACCAAGCAAACTGTTAGTTATATTAGTTGTAATATTTCACAGTATGTCATCACAAACAAACTAAATAAACTTTATTGTATTTTCTGTTAAAACCATATACAGGCCATATACAGTGTACTAAAGGCATAAAATTTTATTTTTTATACATCTTCTATGTGTGTGCTCAATTCACATGCTTCAATATGTGTGTAAATACAGTAGGGACATTTTTGCGTGATACGGGCTTAACAACTTTAAAGAAGCTTCAAATGAAAACAAACCAAGGGTTAAGAGACAGAAAAAGAAGGGAGGGAGTGGGGGAGAGAATGTGAGAGAGAGAGAGAGAGAGAGAGAGACAGAGAGAGAGACAGAGAGAGAGAGAGAGAAAGAGAGAGAGAGACAGAGAGAGAGAGAGAGAGAGAGACAGAGAGAGAGAGACAGAGAGAGAGAGAGAGAGAGCGAGAGAGAGAGAGACAGGCACAAATATAGTCGGCACTTCTAAGAAACAGGCGCAAGACTTGTTAGGGTGTTGACAGGCACGTGGTTTCCAGCGAGGATGTCGTTTATCAACAGGTGTGAGGAAGCGAATGAAGATATGCAGACAGATAACCCAGTCGGCAAGAATGGCGACTCAGGGAGACACCTAAAAATGTGTGTGTGTGTGTGTGTGTGTAAGTGTGCGTGCATGTGTGTGAGTGTGTATGTGTGTGTGTGTTCGTGTGTGTGTCTGTGTGTGTGCGTGCATGAACGCATGTGCATGTGTGTTTGTGTGTGTGTGTGTGTGTGGATCTGTGTGCATGTGAGCACGCACCGAGACCGAGCCAACTTTATAAGAGCCGTGCTGTGCACAAATCTTTTCAACACCTCTGCAGAAGGAACTGACTCATCCCCCCTCTCCACCCCGGACCTTTTATGTCCCCTTAATCTCCCCATTGTACAGAAACAAATGTGATGAAAAGAAAAACAACACACACCACAGCTTAATTAGCACTGTTACCGGGCGCCGCGCCTATTTCCCAAGTGTGTTACTTGTCCTCCAGCATAACACACAAACAAACAAATGACGCCGCAGGGTTAAACCCAGCCAGCCCGAGGCATCCAACTGTCCTTATCGGCCAGAGCACTCTAGCAGCACCTGTCTGGAAGGCTTCCTAATAACTCATTACCTTTTAATTATGTAAGCACCAACAACAACACAATGGCGCTTTATGAGCACTGAGCGTCTGTTCTGAACAGTGGAACAAAGGGTTTTTGGTTTTGTTGTTAAGTCTGCACAGGTTCACGGTTGCATGTTGTTGTGGTTTGTGTTTGTTTTGTTTTTGCCCGACTGTCACAGTGTGTCAGGGCTTTTCAGAGAGCTTTTGTGCTCCTGATTAGCAGCATTGTGTTATGCTAAACATAATTCAAGACGAGCAGCATGGCTGTCCAAATAAAATGTCATATCGCCTCATTATACCTTACGATTCTTTGTGTGTTTTTTTTTTGTTTCATGGATGGAAAGT
>CM050217.1:13717500-13722500 GCA_027475355.1 Coilia nasus
CTGTGATTCAGCTCAAGCTTAGTGAAGGATCTCTAACCCATCCTAATAGGCCCTCGCCACACACACACACACACATCCACACACACACATGCACGCATGCACATAGACACACACATGCACGCGCACACACACACGTAGACACATGTGCACCCACAATACCTACAAACACTACAATGCAGACACATGCACACACACACCCCTCAACAACGTGGAGTGTCTCACTGCGTCTGGGCATTCCTTTATAACCTGATATGCTTGTGAAGAGCCCCCTGCTCTGCAGCGCAGCCCCACTAATGAAGGCAGGAGTGGACGGCCGGGCCGCCCGTGCCCTCCTCTGCTCCCCAATCAGTCGGGAAAACAGGATCCAGCTGTCCCAGGCCCTGTCATTACCACAGACCTCCATCCATCTCAGCCTCTGTCCTCCCACTGCACACATACATACACACATACACACACCAATACGCATGCATACATACATACATACATACACACACCAGAGCATGTGAGCGGAGCTGAGCGGCCAGAATTTCAGCTCCTCGCTCACGCGAGTGTTCGCTCCCTCACTCAATCGCTCAAAGTTGAACCAGACAGCTTCGCTCTAAGACCGCTCTCCGCTCACCTAAAATTTCATTCCGCTCCGGTGAAATCGCTCCACGCTCGCTCAAAAGAGGGAGCAATGCCTAACATTTTCCACCGAATTGCATCTGGGACACGCTGCCCGATGTGGCCTGAACTAACGCTCAGCGTCTTTGTTAGCCTGTTGATTGAAACCCTTTAAACTTCTTTTCCAAAAATCATGTAACAGATACAAATAATTTCATTGTGTGATCAACAACTCACATGTGTATCCTCTTAATTAACCCTGTCATTTAGTTTGTTTTTTTTTACTTTGATCGTAACCTGTCATATTTGGCTAAACAGCATATTTATCTAAAAAAATTACGTTACTATTTTAATGAAACACATGGAACAGCACGAATGTACTCCTTAATTATCATAATATAAATAGGCAAAAAACTACAAAATGTGACATGTCAGACATGTATTTTGAGGAAATGTAGCCTATCCTATAATATAAAGAAGTCCCAGCAACCGCAGCATCAATCAAAAAATAGAACGTATTTATTTGAAACCAACACAAGTGTGAACATCCACGTTTTTAACCAAACTCCATCTCTCAACGATCTCTGTAGGCTAACCTTTGAAGGCACACGTGAGTCTGTGTAGACACGCCCCAGACTCGTGATGAGAGCGGTATCGGAGCGGAACTGGAGCGAAACAGAACCACCGCTCGGGCCTTTGGATTAAAACCCGCTCCGCCTATATTTCGCACGCTCCGCTTCCCGCTCGCTCCGTGCTCCGCTCCGCTCACATGCTCTGACACACACACACACACATACACACACCAATACGCATGTTCATACACACATATATACATACATACATACATACATACATACATACATACATACACCAATACGCATGTACACACACACACATACAGACATACATACATGCATACATACATATGTACAGTACATGCATGCATACATACACACAGACACACACTAATACGCAAGCACGTACACACATACTCCTCCCCTTCGCTACAACTGGTGTCAGAATTGGATGGCTTGCTATGAGGTCATCGGATGTCCACCCACTGTATGAGAAATATGGTGGGAGATGAATGAGGGACATCTGAGTGTACGTTGGTGTTGTGGTCAGAGCCACTGTTTACCACCCTGGAGACCTGGGTTTGAGTCCCGGTGGGGTGACTTCTCCTACTACATATTTACTTGTATGCTTTTACACTTGTTTTACCTTTTATGCTTCTACCACATATTGATTTTACTGGTATGCTTTTACACTTGTTTTACCTTTTATGCTTCTACAACTACTTTATCTGTTATACCTTTATATATTGTCCTTTGCTTTTATTTTTGTGAAGCACATTGGATTGCCATTGTGTATGAAATGCGCTACACAAATAAACTTGCCTTGCCTTGCCTACATACATGCATACATTCATACATATATACATACATGCATACATACATGCACAGTACATGCATGCATACATACACACACACATACATCATCAGACCTACACACAACCTCATACACGCTTTTACACATGCATCTGTTCACATACACATGTATTGTACATACATACATCTGTCCTACACACGGTCCCATACACACCTACATTTACAAATACATCACATCTGCACACATACTAACACATACACACACATACTGTATATACAAATCTCCTCAGACACTCACACTTACTCAAACATGCGTACAAACATTTTCAGACCTACACACAACCTAACCTACACACATACACATGTACTGCACATATATATACTCTGACCTACACACTTCCCCACACACACACACACACACACACACACACACATTTACACATACACTGGATCTGCACACATAATCACACATGCATAAATACTGTACATGCAAACATACAGTAATGTGCACAAGTTTTAGGCAGGTGTGAAAAAAAATGCTGTCAACTAGGAATGGCTTCAAAAATGGAAGTGTTAATCATTTATGTTCATATCTAATATATCAATTGGAATTAGAAAAATATAACAAAATGCAGTGACTGAACAAAAGACAAACCTAAATCAAATCAAATGAATACTTGGTGTCACCACCCTTTGCCTTAAAAACAGCATCAATTGTTCTAGGTATACTTGCATAGAGGTTTTGAAGGAACTTGGCTTGATCATACACCTGACTTTATCATATAATCCTGCAAAATCCCTGACTTTGTGTGTACCCCTTTGTGTGAATTGATGCTGGTTTGAAGGCACCTGCCTAAATCTTTGCACAGTACTGTATCTTTTTAGCCATCCACATATTTAATGTTAAAACACCCATAAGGCTGAAAGGACTTCATCTGCATAAGTTGTTTTTTGACAAGTTTTAGGCAGGTGCACACAAAGTGTACACACACAGGGGTACACACAAAGTCAGGGATTTTGCAGGATTATAGTCAGGTGTATGATTAACCAATTACACCAAATTGGTGTACACCAAAGAGGGTGTGTGGTTAGTTCTTCAAAATGTTGGGCGCAAGCTACCAGCCAAGTTCCTTCAAAAACTCTATGCAAGTATACCTAGAAAAATGGATGCTCTTTTGAAGGCAAAGGGTGGTAACACAAAATATTGATTTGATTTAGGTTTCTCTTTTGTTCAGTCACTGCATTTTGTTAATTGATGAACATAAATGATTAACACGTCCATTTTTGAAGGCATTCCTAGTTGACAGCATTTTTTTTCACATCTGCCTAAAACTTTTGCACATTACTGTACGTACCGTGCATCCTCAGACCCAGAAACATCCGGAAACACTTTATTGGAAGCCGCTTTTAAAAGGGTGACACGAGCCTGTCATATACATTCCATGATACAAAGCATGCACCTTGATGACACTTCATTATTGTTTATGACTATATCTTTGTAATACCAACTTGACATTGTTTTGCCATTGTTATGCAACCTGTTTACGATATTGTCATGACAACTTGGCATAACTGTGAAATCAGCCTTCCTGGTAAGGGTGTAGGCAGTTCACCGTTTGCCATAAGCAAAACTTTGTGAATCCAGAGACAAGTGCCCATGCCAAACACACATTGAACGTGCGTGGTAGACATATAAAAATCAAATATGTCTCTTCAGAGGAAATCAAACCTTTCAATTCCTCTAGACACATTTTTTATGTTTGCTTACACACTAAAATGTAAAGTTTCCCACAATTAATGAAACTTAACACTCAAGTAAGAAAACATTAACATAAAAAAACACATATATGCGTTACACACATTATGATATTCTTATGTCACCTTCTTTCTGTTTCAAAACACTAGCGATCAATTGATCACACCTTTGCAGCCAACTGATTAAACACAATGTAAGGCAGTGTTGTAGAATGAGGAAGAGAAAGGGGGACAGTGAAGATGAAAGTGAACTTGAAGAGGAAGAGGGTTAGCAAGAGAAAGAGGTAAATACTGTTACTGTAAGGTACATCTGGAGCAGAGCATGAACAAAAAAGATGAGGACTTAATTTATTACATGCAAATGACATTGGTTGACCGCCTTGAAAACAGTAGGTTGAGACATCCCTTGAAAATGAAAAGAGATGATGCTTCCTAGCTTTTTTTTACTGTGTTTCTTACATTGTTTACTACATACATGTTTCTTTGTATAAATGGTTGTGTTACAGTTTTCAGTATGCAACCATACACAATCAAACACTTGACCACACTGACTGATTTTGCATTGCAAGTACAATTTTTTATCAGTTGAAATATATTTAGTATTAGTCATGTGTTGTGTTTCATGAATGTACTCATGTCATTTGTCAATATTTCTGAAAAAAATGAAACCCAGATTGTGTCATTAGAAAAGTCAGAATGTTACAAAAGTGTTTAGGATTGATTACCATTGTGTGTAACTCACTGAAACACAAATAGATCAAATGAATCATGTGTGTGCGCGATGTGGCAACAAAATAGCATTTTTGTAAATAAGTGTATAGTTTTGAAAGAAGAATAATATTTTGCAATAGATCTGGGGTGTCCTGTCCATCTGGTGTATGGTTGTCCTAACTGTTTGTAGTGTTTTGACAAAATGGGCCTAGTTTTTTAAATTGAGCTTAAGCAATTGTAAAAAAACTGTAATATAATTGAGTGGGATTTTATATTATTTTTATTATTATAATTATTATTAAGATCCTGTCAAGGACTGTCATGGGTTAATTCATGACACTGTCAGGAAAGTTGTCATGAAAACATCATAAACAGGTTGCATCTTGTTGGCTAATGTGAAGTTGTCATGACAAAGACATTGTCTGGAAATGTTATCTTGGTTAATGTCAATTTGTCATTATAAGGACACACAAAACAATGTCCACTTGCCATTACAATAACCAAACGACACTTTATGACTTGTCATGAACATTAATGTAAGCG
>CM050217.1:13727500-13730000 GCA_027475355.1 Coilia nasus
AAATGTATCCTCTTTTCTATGTTTCTGAAGGACAGGCTGTTCAGAAAGCTCCAGGACAGCTCTGTCAGCCAGAGGCAACCTTCCTCTGAGCTACTGTAATGGCTGTGACAGTAGCCAGGGGCTCCAAGTCATGTTGACAGGGGCCTGAAGGGGGTAGCCATCTTTCTCTCCTCTTTTCCAACCTGATAAGGACTTTGTTGAGGATCACATGAAAATAGGAAGGAAAGAGAGGAACACAAACATGAGGATTTTCACATCTGAGAAAATGAAGGCCTAAAGATGTGACCATTCACACACTCTTTTCATGTGTAGCATAAACAGCCCATTTTTACTCAAATTCCAGAAAGAGACATTAGGCTATTTTGGGGTAAGGGGTCTCCTCTGTGAATGTAACAATAAGTACGGTCAGATCATTTAAACCAAATTAAGATCAAAACGAAACAAAACTGGCATGGTCTATTTGTTGCTGTGATGGTTGCTGTGGTCACAAGCCTAGAAGGGAAACCAATCTTACAGTAATGACAGTGTTTGTGAAAAGGAGTGTGGATACAGCACCAGACATGCTGAGCTGGGATTTGAACTGCACCTGTGGATCATCTGTTCATGGGCACCTGCCAAGCTGGAAAGGGAGCTGGCCATTTCTGCTGTGTGTGCATGTACGTATGTGTGTGCATTTCACTCCGGCTCTTTGTCCACACATGCATGCATGCAGGTCTATTATTCCGTGTGTGTGTGTGTGAGTGTGTGTGAGTGTGCATGTGTGTGTGCATGCATGTGTATGTGTGTGTGAGTGTGTGTGAGTGTGAGTGTGTGTGTGTGTGTGTGTGTGTGTGTGTGTGTGTGTGTGTGTGTGTGTGTGTGTGTGTGTGTGTGTGTGTGTGTGTGTGAGTGTGTGTGTGTGTTTGAAGGTATATGTGTGTGTGCATGTGTGTGAGAGTGTGAATTGCAGGATTGCGGTAATAGAAATCAGCTGGGAGTGTTTGGACCCAGTGCCTGGCCGCGTGGTTCAGATCCACTGTCCACATGAATCCCAGGTCTCCCACTGCGAGAACGAGAGGGGAACTAGAACTCCTGAGGAGGAACATCAAAGGCCCCTCAGCAGACGTTTGGATGTCCTTCATCTCATCCATCTCAATGAAAGAGCAGAGCGAAGCCTTAAGGAGCATTTAAGCGAACGTGCATCCCAGCGTAAGTTGATCTCACGTCGGCTGCCTGTCATGTACTTATAGCTACACAGCAGCCACATCCGTAATGCAAGAGTTGCAACTAATCCGATATCTTCAGCAGACGTTCAGTTAACATGCACTCCACACACACACACACACACACACACACACACACACACACACACACACACACATACACATACGCACACGCTCAACTGTATGAGGTGGAGGTTGATGATTCTTTGATTCGATCCCCTTCGGTGTAATCATAGGTGCTAGCAGCTTGGCAGGGCGCCAGTGCCTCAGGGTGGGGGAGGGCTGGTCGACACCCTGCGATGCCCGGCTTCCTGGCACTCACGACACAGGTGATGACAGGCAAACTACTGGTTGCGATGGTGATCTCTTGCTTAGGTCCCAGAGGTTTCTGTTGCATGAACAACAAGAACACAGCTAAGCGTGCTGTCTCATTGAAAACAAACATGAGTGTGTGTGCAGTATATCTGTCATTGGGGCAGGGCATTCCAGTCATTTATGCAAATCAGGCAGGCAGTGAGGCTTTCTCTTTTGTTGCTAGCATGATGTATGATGTGTCGGCTCCAACGAGCATCAATCATCCCTGAACATTTGTGTCATTAAAAGGCTTTAGCACAGCCCTTTATTAAAAATGTACACTCATGAAAAAATACAATGACTATACTTTTGTACAAATTATTATGCTATGACCTTAATCTTTAATGAGTTAAATGGATTTACCAAAAATATGTTCAGGAAATAGTAAAAAATATGTAATTTAGTGAAATTTCACATAACTAGAGCGCAGACCTCCGCCAGGGCAGCTCAGATCACCACCAAAATCTAATCACTTTTAAGTTAGCCCATTTTGACCTACCCTGAAAATGTCATCAAAATCCATCTATAACTTTTTGAGTAATGTTGCTAACTAACAAGCTAACTAACAAACAAACAAACAAATGCTGATGATTACATACCCTCCGCTGGCAGAGGTAATAAAGTTGTGGTAACATGTCATCATAACAAAAACTTTAAAAAGTCTTTCATCACATTGACCTATGCATCTATGTACTTAAGCAATATGTATGTGAGCTTGCAGGGCTGAAAGTTCTTGGTCGGTCTCTACACCTCACAAACTTTGGGTCCCCCTATTTGAGCAACTTCATTTCTGCCAGATCATCAACAGAATGTCTTAGTCACCGAGCTACCACATTTAGGTCTGACAGCGAATGTTGTGTGGAGTTCAAGTCTTGTCTTGAACTGGGTGATGAGCAATATCTGTCTTTGTCCAAGAACAATAACAACAGGAAAAAAAGGAAGTA
>CM050217.1:13735000-13750000 GCA_027475355.1 Coilia nasus
AGCCTTTTAATCTCATTTAAGAAAGGAGTCAAAATGGTATTTTATAAAAAGACCAAAAAAAAACTGCCTCTTTCTTACAGCAGAAACGTGATGGTAATTTCTTTTCATGGCAAAAAACGGCTATGCTATCTGTTTTAAAGTATTCACAAATAGCTGTTGAAAGTGGAACTTTGACCTAAATGTAATATATCTTCCCACATAATTCTATTTCACTACAAATTTCCATCTAAATGAAACTTTAGTCCGTTCCTTAAATAATTGTTGTCAGTTATCGCTGCCTAATGGACACCATATCCTCATATTTCAGATAACAAAAAAGAACTTGAGGCTGACAAATCCTGCCAGCTTAAGCAACTTCCCCAATCCATCACACGTGTCAGTTACCTAGCAGGGGCTGGGTAAATACTCAACAGTTCGCATAAATTATGGCCTTCACAGGAGGAGCTGCCAGTCACTATTCAGGTGATTTATGCAGCAAAAAGACTCAGAATTGGCACAAGTATCTAAAATGTCATAAAAGAGATTCCAAACCTGCTACGACACAGTATAGAGTTGTGTCACAGACGGTGTGAGGTCTTTTTTTTTGTGTTGTTAGTTTAAATCCAGGTTTCCGCTTAAAAAAAAATAAAATAAAATAAGACATATGAAGTACAGCAGCTACAGAAAAAAACCTTTTTAAGTGAGCTCAAGTGATGAAGAGTCGAACTGGTGTAATCACTGACTAATGCAATAATTGCTAAACCTGGGAAGGCACTTAGGCACAGCACAAGGGCAGCAATGTAATGTGTTTGCATTGGCACATCGAGCAAAATAAAATTGAGACCTCTGGCATATCCAAAGCCATTTCGAAATCTTACTACCACCGCCCCTCTCTCCACCTCCACCCCCAATCTTCCTTTTGCCCCATACATCTCAATTTACATGTTGCTTTTAGTCAGCATCAGCTTTGATGTTTCGTATGACGGATTTATGGAACAATGGCTTTTCCTGTTCGCTCACATGCCACAGTGATGGCAAAGCCGAGACAATGGAGTGACAGCAGCCAGGAAAATATCATTGTAAGTTGTATTTTCTTAGGCGCCTACTGCGAAAGGAAGAGCTCAACTAGCACACGTGCGTCTGTAAAGCTCACCATTCACTTGTGTAACATGATCAGTCATTGTCAAACTCAAACCACTGGCGCTGCCACCGTAGAATCGTACAAATCTTCCTGTGTTTACTTCCCTTCTAATACCCGCAGATTGCCGCCACTCCAAAAAAGACCAAACCAAAACAATTACCCAATTTCTCGTACTTAGCCTCAAAAGGGTCAAGTCTCCTTGAGCAGCTTAAAAACAAATCGTGTGCAATAGATCCTGTGGGTTCATAGAATATTTCCTCAGCAAGCTGAATATTAAATCGAGTTTCCGAGGGTGATTTGTTTTAGTTATTAGCAGGGAAGCAGCTGCACACATGCTCTTTATTTTGACTCTCTCTCTCTCGTTCTCCCTCGGTGTGCAAAAGGGTCCTGCCAGATCCCAGCCCCCACTGACAACTTTCTAAAGTTACAAATTCCTGTCCAAACACATCCCCCCACCCCACCCCAACCCACCCCACACCACCCACCAACCCCATTCCCAACCTCCACAATGTTTCCAGGTTCACAAATAAATGTGGAGAAAGTGCTACGTTTGAGACCGATGCTTCGGCCATAGCGCGTGTATCAGTTGACCACAGCTATGGCTTGGGTCTCCAGAGGCATGTTTCCAGACCACCACGGCATAATCGAAGGCCACTCTGGCTCTCAGCGTGCCTGAGTCCATTATCTGGGAGGTGTATCTTCCAGTCCTTGACATAAGCTGCCATGTCATGTATTTGAACGCACATTTGCCCGAGATGCGAATGGCACCTTTACCTAATGATCATTATCTCATCGCAAGACAATATGCTCATGCCACAAACCCTGTCATTTTTTTTTCTCTCAGAGGGTGGACAAGTGGTACACTTTTTAAGGGCTCTCTGCTTTGTCACGGAGAGTGAAAACGCTCACACACAACTGGTGGAGTGTCTGGGTGTTTTATTACACACACAAACCTCTCCAGCAGCCCAACAAAAACCCCACTTTCCAGCTGAACTAGCTTGGCATTAACAGTCACTGGCAGTGATGAGCTCCATGTGCGGACACATACTGTACAAAAGAGTAAGACAGAGAGAGAGAGAGAGAGAGAGAGAGAGAGAGAGAGAGAGAGAGAGAGAGAGAGAGAGAGAGACAGAGAGAGAGACAGAGAAAGCCACAGTGGCAGAGCTGAAGCATACGCGGGATTTCAGCTCTGCCACTGTGGCTTTCTCTGTCTCTCTCTCTGTCTCTCTGGCAGAGCTGAAATCACGCGTATGCTTCAGCTCATGCCTCACGTCCCGTAAACCTGCATATACATGAGCGAGACAGCTCAAAAAAACAAATAGCTGGCTCTGTCGTGCGGAGGACTGTGTTCGCTTTATTGTGGCATGCTCTGGAGTCGCATGAACAACCAGAGCCATGGCTTCACTCATGTTTCTCCAAAAAGCCCATCTGTGATATTTATTTTTCTCTTATGTAGAATTGTATAAGCACATGATTCGCTTGTCTTTTGAAAGGTCTGGCCCCAGAAGTATGGATTTGGCCTAACATGTATGTGGTTCAGAATGTGCACAGTGAGAGAGTTGTCAAAGCAAGCGAAGCATAATCGTTTAGCACGGTGACATGTGTCCATGACACGGTTCTATCCACACCGACCTTGTAAAGCGATAATGGAAGCTGGTACACCTTTTGTTGCTTTTACCATTCTCACAGGCTTAAAGACAAAGGCAGCATTTGTGACATTCTGCAAAACTGTCACAGGGTCTCCACCCCTCCCATTTTTTTTTTACAGTTGCGTTCTGGGTCGCTGACTTCCTGCAGCAAATCCCACAAGGGAGATACGTGTGTACACATCCGCCTGACATACATGAAAAAAAATGACAAGCAGGAGAGTTAAAAAAAAAAAACAAGACTAACAAGATTCTCTTTTTGTGGGGCCTGGGAGGAGTGGAGTACTGAAAACACACAAACACAGACAGACACATGCACACACACACACACACACACACACACACACACACACAGGCAGTCATCAGGAGGAGAGCCCTATGTTGCTAGACCAGTCACCCACCCACCCACCCAAACCAATACCCCCACCCCCATTGCCAGAGCCCTGCACTGCAGAGCCGGTCCTTTCCATTCCGCACCTCAGGACTGACAGCAGAGACTGGAGAAGTAATTTTTTGCGGGGTTCCCTGGGAAGCCCCCCCACAGCTCGGCCTTTCATCGTGGCGCGCAGTTGTTGGTTTAACTCAGTCTCCGCACAGCGGGCTCTGGCACGGGGTGAAGTGCGTGGCGAAAGAGGATTAAGCCGTAGCACACTGAAAGCTCGCCGGTTACAGTCGCTCACTTCAGTGCCCTGAAGTTGCCTTGATTTATTCAAGTTCCTGATGCCTGCTGCTGGAGTCAGTGTGTGAGGGGGGAATAAGGGTGATGAGAGTGGAGTGATTTTTATATTTTTATCAAAGCATGTGGCCACCATGTTGTGTTACATAAACAAGTGTCCAAATGCAAATACAAATTTGTAGGACAATTTGTGTGTGTGTGTGTGTGTGTGTGTGTGTGTGTGTGTGTGTGTGTGTGTGTGTGTGTGTGTGTGTGTGTGTGTGTGTGTGTGTGACTGAGAGAGAGCGACAGACAGACAGACAGACAGACAGACAGACAGACAGACAGACAGACAGACAGACAGACAGACAGAAAAACAGAAACTTTCGTGTTAGACTGCAGAACTTCTTAGACAACACAAGATATTTTTTGCCATGTCATCACAGCCTTAGAACTGCCATGAACTGAGGTGTGCTTGCAGTTACACTGAAGATGCACACAGGCGCTGTATGGGTGGTCTGTTGACCTTCCCCATCTAGGGGGTCCTAGAGTCAATTAGGCTCCTGCCCACGCTAAGTATCTCTAGTCCCCACCATAATTCACAGCTGTGTTCAAGACATCTTTCAACTGGGATTCAGGGCAAGGCACTTTGCAGCAATGCAGGAGGAGAAATATCATTAGTCTTCTCTGCCAGACAGGAATCCCATCCTATGCCCTTAACACATCATTTACGATTATACGTCTCATCAGGAACAAATGCTTGGTATGAAGGGGGTACTGTACCACGTAATTAGGCCAAAAAAGTACACGCTGCTGCTGTGTTTTCGTTATGTTCTCAGAGGCCGTACACAAGAAGGAGAATAGAGGCGAGAATGTTGAAGTTATGCTATCTGGACTCCCCTATACTCGCACTATTGTCTCAAGTGTCCCTGTGTAATGGCCAATAAAGTGTCTAAAACAGATCTGCCCCAGTGTGGAGAACCTGCTGGGTTTGTAAAAAAAAAACACAAGCCTTTCTGGAATCTGGACGTTAAACAGAGCCTCATTCAGCCAGATGAGGGGGCTTCAAGCCACATATTTTCTTTTTTCCGTTTTCTTCCTCCTCTTGTCCCCCCAGTCTCCCAGGTGGGCTCCGCTTCCCAGTGTGGCACCTGGAAATGTGAAACGGACATCATGCCAGGGAGTACGACACTCCACAGGGAAACAAAATATGCCGACGTGTGTGCGTGTGCACATTAATTTGTGCGCGCGTGTGTGGGGGGGGGCGGTTGTGCAACATTAGAGCAGACAAGGGAACTCTCACTGAGGCTTCTTGGCTGCCAACCGGAGTCAGAGTTTAGTGGAAGCCAAGGAAGATACCTGCAATTTGTCACACCTAGGAACTAGCATTCAGAGGCAAAAAATCCAGGTTGTCATAAGACTAGACACGTTTGTGCTCCTGGTTTCAGGAATGCTTAGGTACATGAAGAGAAACCAGGGCCAGAGGGTGGTGTGTAAGTTCTTCGCTTGGTGAGAACCTTGGAATGTGGCCAAGCCTGGATTTTTTTTTTTGTTTTCGCCCATGGAGCGTGCTGCTGCACAGCCCTGGGTGGGAACTGTGAGAGGTGGGGATGTGTTACAGTAAAGCTGTTACAGCCTTCCCTTGTGTCTTTTACTGGCCCCGGCCAAACAGCAGAAGACGGTTTAACCTTGGGCGGCGAACAAATTGGCGGGTCATCTTTCTTACCTACAGCGTGTTCAGACTGACTGACTGAGTGAACGTGTGCGCATGAGGAGTGGCCCCCCTCCACACAGCTGCCGAAAAAAAGAACTCTGCGCACCGCAGGTCTGAGACAAATTGTTGTCATCAGTCAACTACAGATGCCTGGCACTAAATCTATAGTGTGATCGGGACAGTGTGGATTTGTGTTTATCTCTACTTAAATACAAGTGTCAGGCTAACCATTATTACCCTACAATGGATGCATACTGCACAGCCATTAACTGTATAGGCCCACATGGTTTCGTTTGAATTTGTTTACAAAGGTGCATTCAAATGAAGCATGAGGCCAGTGAAACCACTGCCACTGTCTGCCTCCTTAAGTGTTCCAACGAGCTAAAATAACAACACCTACAGTTTACTTAGCTAATCGCCAGATTATAACTCATCTTTTTATTTCACTCGTAACAAAGGTAAAGGTGACAGCTGCATTTCTCCAGTACGCACAATCTTTGTTAAGGCTCCTTTACAATAGCAGCTCTGCATGTTTTGTTGGTTGAGCAAATAAATGTGTCATGCTCTCCATAGTTAATGGTACCTTCGAACTCTTTACAACTTACAGACTGGGTGTGAGTGATACTTGTGTACCAGACGAAGAGATTTACACAGCAAATATTATGGCACCAGAGGATTTGTTGCCTGGCATGATAAAATATGACATTCCTGGAAAAACTTGCCTTTGCGATGTATGAGTAAACCAATTATAACATGGGCAAGTATTTTTACGACAAGCCTCAGTGCAAATCGGATCAAGAAAAAAAGAAACGATTTATCACTTGCACACATAGTCTCATGTTACAAGTATTAACTGAGACATGTGTTTATGGCTATAATGTGCTGCAAAGACAAATGGGACCCAAAAAAAATTAACAGGTGAAGGAACAAGCGTGGCAAAAATAACGTCATCGTTAATGGAGCTGTTACTGGCAAGGGCTGTCTGCGGGGGCGAACGAGGCTTTGCCAGCTTCACGCTACAGATGGCACAGGAAGATCAAGCCAAACTGAGAGGCATTTTTACACAGATGTCATGGGCCGCCGCATTGTTTCCAACCATGAAGAGTGTGGAGCTTAGCCCTTCTGCCTAGCCCTGCATGGGGGGGACACTTCAAAGTGCCACAAATGTAACCAAACTCAAAGCATGGACATGGTCGAAGCATGGACTGATTGTCACAGAATCTTACAGATTGCTTTCACAGATGAGCTACTTGGGTATGCAGTTTGGGAAGCGCAGTTGTTAAAATAATAAAAAAAAGTATGAGTGGGCATTACTTTATTTAGGTTACCCTGTCTTCATTGTATGCTAAGAAACTGATTTTTTTCAGCCAGTGGTAAAAGCCAAGTTTCCAAGCCAGATTCTGTGTTTTTTATTCCCTTACGTGGAATGTTAGCATTTCTAGCTAAATTCCTTCAGATTTAACCATCAACATAGTCAACCCAGGATATCTACTTTTTGTTAAAAGCTGTAAATAATTGAATCTACAGGCTTTAGCTGCAAAAAGAATACAAATCATACTTTAACCTTGTAAAAAGATTTTAATGGCATGTTGGTTCTTGTAAGATTTAAAGTTGTCGTATGACAGCAGCTTTTATACCTCTCTATACAGTTACTGCAATGCACCATATTTGTTCAAAAATATTTTATTACTTACCCCCAGATTGTTTGGAGATGGTTGGATGGCATTTGTCTCTGCAGGAATGTGCATTAATGTGGAGGTGTCACTGGATCCAGCTTTTTTAGCCAGTAGAGGCCCAGAAAGGATGTAGCGTGCTATCTAGATGACATGTTAAAATTTGATAGCTATTTATTACTGAGGTGCTGTTGTAAATTATAGAGTTCAATTATAATTGTGAAGTGTTTGGGATTTTAATTGGATTAAAATGTTATAATTACACCAAACATTTCCTGTGTATTTGCAAACCTATTTATATTACAGGTGTTTTGGAACTACAAGTTGAGGTTTGTGGTTAGAATTTACATGCTAGTAAAATATGCAGATGTTAGAAAAATATTACCACCTTATGTTCATAAACTCCCAGGGAACTAGAATTCATTCAGGAGAGTTTGTGGTTAACATAGCAAAATGCAAAAAATATCATGTAGAAGACAGATTGCAGTAAACAGGATATCTTGTGGGTTTCACAAAAAACAAGGGAGATGTAATTTTTGGCAAGAGTCTGGGTGAGTAGACTATAGATGAGTTCATGCTTGTCTGGGGCGCAGAGGGAAAACACAGGCTACAACCTTTCAAGGCTCGAGGGCCTTCTGGAGGAGGAACTGTTCTGCCAAAGAAAACGTGGATGTGCACCAACTGCCTTCCACTCACGGAGGAGAAGAAGAAGAAGAAGAGCGCAGAGCGGAGGTTAGGTGCAGGTCACACAGACGGGGCGACTCAGACGCTGACCCCTTGGCCAACCTGGCCCTCGACCCGTCTGTGATACCCTCCTTCCTGCCCTCTCCCATATCCTGCTCATTATGAGCAAACAGCTGCCACTGGCCTTGACACCAAAGCGCCCATCCTCACCCCTTCAGTTAAACTAAAGGGGGGACACCTGTTATAGCAACCCCACACACACACACCACACACACACACACATACACACACACACACACAAGGTGCTTTGGGTTTTGGGACTGAACAAACTCAGGGTGGGCGAGGGAGGAAAGGTGTGTGTGTCGGGGGGAGGGGGGTTATAGGGAGCCGGGTGGAATCAATAATATTGGCTTACGCCACCAACGGAGCTGCTTTCCGATATCAAAGCTGACGCGTCGTCCCCTTGCCAGCTCCCTGGGCTTACAGGCACGGTGCCTGAGCTCCTCCCCGGTCACAAAAAGCCACTCCCATAATCCACCGCTCAGGCTCTCAGGTGCTCTGTGTTTGGACAGCTTGTGGAGCGCACGGCACATGAAAGCAAGCACGAGAGCCCTCTGAGCACCCAGCCCAGCCCACACACACACACACAGAAACACAAACACACACTCACACACTAACGGAAAGATCCACACCTCTGCCAGAATCCCCGACGGCTGCCAGGATACCAAAAGGGGGCTCAGCCTAAAGCCGAGAGTGAAAGGGGAGCTAAGCTGTAGGCCGTAGGAGCAGCCACCTGCACAGCTTCCTGCTGGAGACGTGGACACGGATGGGTGGCAAAGAGGAGACAGACCTTGAAGAGAAGCAGCATGTATAGATGAGAATCCCACAGAGTGGGATTATAAATGTCTCGCAATAATGACCAAGCTGCTGGAGTTAGGAGGTTAGAAACGAATACCTGCCCGCGTTAAAAGTTAAAAGGGATAAAGCGACCTCTTACATGGAGATAAGAGCCCAGGCCTAGAGCTGAAGATCTTTGCCCGAGCCAGACGGGACCCGACGGGTTTGGTCGGGTTCGGGCTTAGTTTCTATCATTTCACACAGGCCCGGCCCGGGTTCAGGCATGTGGGCCAAGTGCACGGTAACTGAAAGGTCAGGTGATTAGTTTCAATGAGCTCCACAGATGCGAAAATGGATGCTGCGGAGGTGAAAAGGAAGCTAGCCTCTGGCAATTATGTTATTTATTTGTTCCAACTTACATGTTTGTTTCAACTTTTCACGTTTGTCATAATAAATGATGTTAAAATGTATAAATGTCTCATTTTTGACAAAAGGCAAAAGATCTGTATGCATGCGCATATTTGAATATGTCGGGCTACTAATGGGTTCGGGCTTTAGAAAAACTGTCAAGCTCCAGGTCCGGGCTCGGGCCCGGGCCGAATTTAATCGGGCTAACTTTTAAGGCCCAATTACAGCTCTACCCAGGCCCTCTTTTCTTAGGGCAAATCAGAAGATGGTAATAGGCAGCCTGGGATGTCAAATGCAGTAGTGTTTCACTGTGACATGGGTGCATAAACATGACATTGACGTCCTGTGCCAGAGTGGCTACATGGGTTGGAACAAACCTTAGCCTGCACTAATAACTGCTGCAACGCCAGGGCAGCTTATCAGATCTCCTGTTTAATCAAATTAGCTTGCACATCAAGCTGGATCTGTGAAAAAATTGCTGATGAAATCGCAGATATGATTTTGCTTTTGCTTTCTCCCTCCCTCTCTCTCTCTCTCTCTTTCTCTTTTTCACTCTCCCTCCACTACCCCTCCCCTTCTTACTCCCTGCCTTATGACGGATAATGTCTGACATTTCTTTACCTTGTAATTAGGGACAGTTGTTAATGGGCTTTCGGAGGAATTCGCTTGCAACACGAGCCTGCAATTAGGGATTATTGTCTTTGTATTAATGTGAGCGCGGGTGCCTCTGTGAGGTTGAGGGGGAAGGAAGGGCACCTTTGAGGGGCTTCCAGCGTCGGCGGGCGTCCCCTCTGGGAGGTGTTTCAAAACAGAGCCGTTGGGGGTGGAGTAGGGTAGGGTAGGGTAGGGTGGGGTAGGGTGGGAGGAAAGTGGGGTTGGGGTAGGAGTAGGGGCAGGGGGGAGGGGAGCATGCCCAGGCCAAATGAAACCCAGCATCCCCCTTGGTGCCTACAGGGGCCCTCCCCTGACAGCTGAGAAGTGTCAAACAAGTCCTGCCCGCCTGCCCCACCACCTGCCTGCCTGCCCTGCCCTGCCCTGCCCTGCCCTGCTCAGCTTTGCACAGTAGGGGCACACTCTAGACTACCCCTCAGAGACGGAGAAAGGCACAGAGACAGACTGGAAGTGTGGGCAAATAAGAGAGAGAGAGAGAGAAAGAGAGATAGAGAGAGAGAGAGAGAAAGAGAGAGAGAGAGAGAGAGAGAGAGAGAGAGAAGAGAGAGAGAGAAGAGAGAGAGAGAGAGAGAGAGAGAGAGAGAGAAAGAGAGAGAGAGAGAGAGAGAGAGAGAGAGAGAGAGAGAGAGAGAGAGAAAGTATTTACAGTATTTTCTTACAGCTGCATCAGAGCATACATGTTGTGCACACTGCACAGATTCTGCAGGGCTTCACTCAATCTTTTTTTTCCTCCCTGTCCCTCTCCCTTTACCTTTTTTTTTTGGAAGTAAACTGACTTCACACGAGACACCTTAGGTGGTACGCGTATGCATTTCTGTGGGTTGTCTCCAGGAAACGGTCTTTTTAATTGCCGCTGTTTTTTTATTGAAATCCGCAGTCTCAGGCATGTGCGGACAAGTGCTGTTTCCTCTCCCATTCATAAAGACAGAGACGATGGAGTGTTTTTTTTTTCTCTCTCTCTCTCTCTCTCCCGCATGAAAATATGTTGTTTTCGTTGTTATACAACAGCTTAACATGAAACGCTACAGCCCCCAAATGTCTGACCCAGCTGTTTTCTCCAGGCTCCACAAAGGCCTCTTGCTCAGTGCCTTCTTCTTCTTCTTTTGTTTCTTTTTTGTTGTTTTCTTTGTTTTTTTTTGCTTTTTTTGGAAACCACTTTTTAGCAGTTTGTCAGTTTGTTCCAGCTCTGCAGCCACAATGGGAGGCAAATGGGTGGCAAGTTAGCAATCTTGTTAACCCTTAGCGTCCTCAACCCAGAGTCGTCTTCTCCTCTTGTAGATAGCTGGACTGCGGTCGCGACAGTGTGATTTATAGGCCCTTGTTTCATTGTAAAAACTTGGAAGATTCATTGGGTATTAGCTAGCCTTCCCCTAAATGATGGTGAAATTATGAGTTTCACCCGTGTCGTAAATCAGCGCTATATGCCACTGC
Source organism: Coilia nasus (assembly GCA_027475355.1). Lineage (NCBI taxonomy): Eukaryota > Metazoa > Chordata > Actinopteri > Clupeiformes > Engraulidae > Coilia > Coilia nasus. The sequence continues at coordinate 13,745,841 of CM050217.1, forward strand.
ACACACGCTTGCATGCACACACACACATACACACACACACACACGCATGTGCACATTAACGCTGACACATACTCTCTTATTTTCTCTCTGTCTTTTTCTTGTCTTTCTCAAACACACACATGCATGCATGCACGCACACATGCGCACACACACACATAAACATGTGCATGTTCTCTCTTAAACACAGACACACAGTCACACAAAGACAGACAGACAGACTTTTTCCACATAAACACACACATTCTCTTTCTCACAATCTATCTCTTTTTGTCTTTCTCCCACACTTTCACAAACACACACACACACATGCAGACACACACACACACACACACACACACACACACACACACACACACACACACACACACACACAGAACTGTTCCAACAAATGATCACTAATTTATGGCCATCCATAGTGAGGGCTGACAGGACCCCACTCTATACTAAACACTGCAGCCAGTAAAAAAAACAGGCCCATAAATCACATTAGCCAACGCTTGAGCATGTATCCAACTCTCAGCGAGCATGTTTGGAGTGCAAGTTACTCTCTCTCTGGTCAGCTCCTTCAGACCTGCTGCGTGGGAGACCTAGAAACCAAATACGGCAGGCGCGCCGGCAAAATCCAGAGCGAATCAAATGAGGGAGGGACTTTGTCAGAGAGAGGGGGGAACGGTGAACAATGGAGCATTAAGATTTATTAATATTACTCATGTATCATTTTTGTGTTACTAAGTACAGCAGAATGTGGTCAGCGTATCAAAAGCCATCAAATCAACGTTGAGGAATGTTAATTTATGATTAGGCTGTGTTTAGACTGTCTTGGATGTGAAGCGGTTTCATGTTCTCGCTCTCGCAGTCGTTTCGCCCTTTCATTGTCATGAGTTCGTATCTCTGGGAGATGTGTGTTTATAGAAAAGGAAACGTTCTGATGAAGTCATCACACAGAGGGATTGTGGGATAGGGCCGCAGGCTCCACTACGCATCTAACGCCAAGTCAGTCATTGACAAATTAGCTAACCAGAGCTGTGCTAATGATAATTTTAGTAAAGTAAATAGATGTTTCCAACATCTATATTTCTTAATCACCATGGTTTCCTGTGGAATTCCCTGCTGACAAAAGCCAATAAATCTATAGCTGGATTGACCCTATAGTGGGGAAATGAAAATTGAGGAACATGCCTTTGCTGAAATAGCACCTCGTTTCATGCCCTCAAGTCGGATTTGAGAACTTAAGTTGGATTTGTGAATTTCATAAATATGACGGAGCATGACAAACCAAACCACCATACACACTTATCTGTGCTGCTGTCTGTGAAAGAAAGCATACACATTGCTTCTGGAAAGCTTTTGTGTTCGCATGAAAGCAAGTGTGTGGGTCACATACTCTAGGTGCCGCACTAGGTGTGTGCAGAACCTCTCAGTCTGAGAGGCAGCATCTTGTCAGGCTGTGTGTGACTGTCCTTAATCTCTGCACATGTAACCTGAGTTAACTGTGTTGATGGAAGAAGTCTTTCTCTCTCTCTCTCTCTCCCTCTCTCGCTGTCTTTTTTCTATGTGTCCTTCTGTCTCTCTTACTTTCTCTCCCACCCTCCCCCTCCCTGTCTTTCTCTTTTTTCTCTCCCTCCGTCTCTCTCTATTTCTCTCTCTCCCTCTCTCTCTCTCTATCTCGCTCTCTCTCTATATATATTCATAATCTGTCTCGCCCTTTCTTTCTCTGTCTGTCTCTCTGTCTGTTTTAGAGGTCTGCAGACAAGGACTTCCTCTGATGGGCCTGTCCTCATAAAGGAGCCTAAAGCTTACTGCAGCTGCCGTCTGTCAAAGAGTCTCAAACATCCATGCTCCTGTGTGCGTGTGTGTGTGCGCGTGTGTGTGTGGGTGTGCATGTGTGTGTGTGTGTGTGTGTGTGTGTGTGTGTGTTTTCACTTTACAATGTACTTTGGCTGGCTCCCCTACTGTCTTGATCTCTCCTTTTATTCCTTCTTGAAGGTGAACCTCTGGTTTGCTGTGTCGCCTGTGTCTTATCCCTTGTGCCCCTTTCACCTTCTACACTACAGTGTCCTCCACCATCAGAAAATATTTGATATTATTATGTGGCAGGCAATGTGTATTCACGCACATCCAAGTAAATCGGGTGCAGCATCCCAAAAAAAAAGGAACTGTAAAAACAAATGAAGATCCACGCCCCGGAAAGTTGTTTTTTTTACCTTCGCCAGCAGAGGTTATGTTTGTTTGTTAGATGGTTTGTTAGTTAGCAACATAACTCAAAAAGTTATGGATGGATTTTGATGAAACTTTCAGGGTAGGTCAAAAATGGGCCAACTTATTAGATTAGATTAGATTTTGGTGGTGATCTGAGCTGGCCTGGCGGAGGTCTGTGCTCTCTGCTTTTCTAGATTGTTCGTTTGTTTGTTAGTTAGCAACATATCTGAAAAAGTTATGGATGGATTTGGATGAAATTTTTAGGGTAAGTCACAAATGGGCTAACTTGAAAGTAATTACATTTTGGTGGTGATCTGAGCTGCCCTGGCGGAGGTCTGCACTGTCTGTGCTTTTCTAGTTGATTTTTGTCTTAGTAGTGACGTTTCCAGCCCTCACGGCCATTCCTCAGACTTCAATATTATCATGTGGCCCCTTGTGCACAGCTCCGTCACCATTCAAGAGGCCGGATTATCTCCAGCTCTGAGATGTGCCACAGCAGGTACCTTTATTAAATGCACCTGTCCATTAAACACAGCTGCCCCTCCCATGAATATGTGTGTGTGTAGGGGTGTGTGTGTGTGTGTGTATGTGTGATATGTGTGTGTATGTGTGATATGTGTGTGTGTGTGGGGTGGGGGGGGGGGTGGGGGGGTTCTGTGTGAGTATGTGTGATGTGTGTGTGTGTGGGTTCTGTGTGTGTATGTGTGATATGTGTGTGTGAGTGTGTGTGTGTGTGTGTGTCTGTGTATGTGTGTGTATGTGTGTGTGTATGTGTGAGTGTGTGTGATGTGTGTGTGTGTGTCTGTGTATGTGTGTGTACATGTGTGTGTGTGTGTATGTGTGTGTGTATGTGTGCGTTACTGAGCCCTGTCCTTCTTTAATTAGCTGTCAGGTCGCAGGTGAGCCATCACAATGGCGCGCACCTCGCCGGTTCCCCGGGCTTAAAAGGTCAGCACCTTAGCCGGGCTCTCTGCCTGCCTTTGTGCCCAGCGCCTGCCTTTATTAGCTCGGATCGGCGCGCATTGTGGACTTGTCACGGACCCGTCTTTCGGGAGAGGCCAGGAATGGAGTCATAACCCCCAGCTTGCATAAAGGAGGCGCGAGACTCTTGCAGCGCAGGGCAAGGCATGTCTTAACCCAACACCCTCACACAGGACAGATGTTTGTACTTGCTATTCCTTACCTTTGATTAGCTGCTTCGCACAGCTTGGGTTATAGATGCTGGGTAAGCGTAGCACTACCTTCCAGGTGCCTTCAGCTTTATTGTCGAACTCAAAAGAACACATATGCACACACACACACACACACACACACACGCTGATACACACACACGCGCTGATACACACACACACACACACACACACACACATCTATGTAGATGCTTATCAATAAACGTGCTTATTACAGGCAAATAAATCTTGGTGTTCTTAACCGAGTTTGCCTGTGTCATATTTCACAAACACAACCACACATGCTAAGCGGATGTAGCCAGAGGTGTTTTACTGCAAAATTACTACTGTTGCAGCAGACACCACCTCCCAGAGAGCAAGACGAGAGAGATAAATTTCAGCTTCCTTGGCATGAAAGTGAGGGTGTATAATTTAGACGCTGACATTTATATGACTGGATATTGGTCATCATGTTATGGTGATGGTGTCAAGGGTACCGATTGACTGCTGTCTTGTAACTGGAGTGGAGCTGACAGCAAAACTTCGCTAAATAACATCAGGAGAAAATCTTATAATCTTGGGTATCGGTTTCAGCGTGGCCGTAAATGCCTGTGCTGGTTTCAATGGGCAACTTTGTTCAGGGGAAAACATAAAGGCTGTAATTTGTATGTAATGATAAACGTTGTTTACATTGGACATAAAGCAACTGAAGTGACAGATGGACCTGGAGAAATGATAAATGTGTAGTGCAGGCTACATTAACAAGCCAAGCAAATGCTCTCCCTCTCTCCC
>CM050217.1:13755000-13905000 GCA_027475355.1 Coilia nasus
CTGTCTTCCTCACACACACACACACACACACACACACACACACACACACACACACACACACCTGCAGGTGTCAGGGGGGGCTAATCATAGAGTAGAGGAGATCGGCACAACTCCAAGGTCTGCGTATGTTTGTGTGTGTGTGTGTGTGTGTGTGTGTGTGTGTGTGTGTGTGTGTGTGTGTGTGGAGTGTGAGTGTGTGTGTGTGTGTGTGTGTGTGTGCGTGTGGACGTGTGTGTGTGTTTGTGTGTGTGGAGTGTGAGTGTGTGCATCTGTGTGTGTGTGTGTATGTGTGTGTGTTTGTGTGCGCGTGTCTGTCTGTGTGTGTGTGTCACCCATCTCCAGTGCATAGATCTATCCCTGTGGCAGGCAGGGCCAGAGGGCTACATGTGTGAGGGGGAGAGAGATAGAGAGAGAGGGAGGCTGAGGCGGCAGTCCGAGCAGGACCACCCACTCACATGGGAGGGTTGGGGTGTACCTCCCCAGTCAGTCAGTCCTCCCCAGCCTGATCTCCCCTCTCTCTCTTTGAGGGGGTCCCAGCAACAGGGCTGCAGGGGAGGCGGCTGACACCAGGGGGAGCTGTGCAGAGCTTTGGGCTGAGCAGAGCAGCTGTCTGGCTCTGCACTAGTCTATGGACAGATCTGTTCATCTGCAGTTTGCTTCGCCAGTTAAACAGCTGGATTAAACAACATGCCATCACAGGGAGGCAGGGAGGAAGAGAGAAAGAGAGAGAGGCAGAGGAAGAAAGAGAAAAGATTGACAGGGAAGGAATAGGAGAGAGAAAGATAGAGAGAGAGAGAGAGAGAGGAAGAAAAAGAAAAAGAAAAAGAGATAGAGGTATTTAGGAGGTTCGCACTTTTAGCACAAAAACCTGCTGGCAACAACAAACAGCGAGCGCGTCATGTCTGACAGCTCTATTCCGTTTTGGCCCAGGAACTGCAGACAGGCTGTTTCAGCAGCAGCAGCCCTGCAACCAAAACAAGGAGGGACGGGATGGGGCCGGGCCAGGCAGGGCAGGCAGGGCAGGGCAGGCAGGGCAGGTATCTGGCTGGTGGTGCTGCTCCCGCAGGCATGGCTGCCACTGGGCTGTAATTAGCACAGCGAGCTGTGCAGGTGAGGAGACGTGCAGACGTCACAGACGAGACATCCACATCACACTGACACTCTGAGCCAGGTGAGGTGGGACTCATGGGGGCTAGGCCCGGGGGGGGGGGGGGGGACTGGAAGTCAGGAAAACAGGAGTGCTCCTCCTCCTCCTCCTCCTCCCTCTCTCCATCTTCCCCCTCTCTTCCTCCTCTTCCCTGTGGAGTGTTTACAGACATCCCAAGTGTCCCGGGACCTCCGGGAGTCTCCTACATTTGAAAAGCGTCTCCCGGATGCCTGCAAGTATCTAACAGTCAACTCCAGCAAATTTCTTTAGCAAGTTAGAACAAATGACAAATACAGCAAGCTACAGGGAGACAGGCTGGGTGAGAAATATTGACAAACAATAATGAAAACCTCTTCCAGTGCAAAGGGAAAGTAATACACATTTCATCCTCAAGTAAAGCATGCTTGTGCACTGTAGACAAAACAGCACTACATTTTCACTGTTCTTGGTGTTTCTTTAATATAATATAATATAATATAATATAATGTAATGTAATGTAATGTAATGTAATGTAATGTAATATAATATAATGTAATATCATATAATATAATATAATATAATATAATATAATGTGTTGAAATGAGTTGCTGGAGGTTAGGATGTCTGTGTTTAGCTCTCCCACCTGGGCTCTGGAGCGCTCTGGGGGGTGCAGAAACAGCAGGCCCCACAGAGAGGAGGGAAAAGCAATTACGCCTTCCAAAACACTGCAGGTTGAGAAGGAGGAACTCTGACTACCTCAAAAACAAATGGTTAAGTCACTGTTTACTTTGTATTTCTTTATAAATATTTGTACTGTAAGTCAGATAAAATTGACAGAATACTGCACTGACAGCACTGGGAGAAGATGCTTGGGTGCTCACCATATCGCTGAATGAAGCTTATTTGTAGATAATAGGTTTGTAGGTGTGTGGCTTTTTATATAGTGAAGTAAGCAGATAGAATGAACGGCATCCATTTTCAGTTGACTACTGGCAGCATCCCCAGTCACCTGGGTCAAGCTAGGTTTTGGATGAGGTCACATGACCTTAGACAAACACCCGAGGACTGTCTCGGTGGACTCCCCTGTGGCAGGCTCCCCGGAGCTGTGGGTCAACCCCGCTGGGCTAGTTGCTTCTGCAGATGTGCTTCCTCTTCCTCCGCCGAGTGACTGACGCTACCTCCTGTGACTGCTCCAGCCCCCAGCTGCCTAATCCCCATCGACAGTAATGAGCCCGGCCTTCAAACAGACCCCTAACACCCAGATGAAGCCCTCCACCAACTACACCAAGCCATGCCAACACACACCAGCTCACCACCACTATGGCTGGCTGTGTCCTCAACTACCCTCTCCACCCCTCTCCTCCCCACCACTTCCCTCCCCACCCCTCTCTTCCCCAAAGCCCCCTCTGGTACACCCTGCTGATGCTGCATCTGTTTTGTGCTAACAGCTGGCCCAGATGCCAACCAGCACCACAGACTTTGCCCAGAACCATCTCATCAGACTCACTCATCTGAGGTCTAGGGAGTGGGGTTGGTGCTGTACTTATTTCTTCAAATCAAGATCTGGCCTTTATATGTAGAAAATGCAAAACAAAAATCCGAGGCATGTGATTGGGGATGCAAGTAAAAAGCATTTCATTCGTCCTTTTGGCCTACTCATTATTGGCTTATTATTTAATTGCCAATGAAGGCCAGTTTTGCATTTTCAGTAGCCACAAAAGATGGATTAAATGTTTTTTTACTTGCTTTCCTTTTGAGCTTCTTTTTTTCATTTTCTACATGTGGGATCCGATAAAGGATCGAAGAGCACCAGAGGAACTCTCTACACTGTCTACTCCCTAGCAGCTCTCCTAACAGCACATTGTTTGCGAGCTCTGGCCTTAGTGGGCAGTGGGCAGAACATGGACTGTATTACAGTAAAGTGCAACACTGCAACAGTCAATGATGATTAGAGGGCTGCTTTCCACTGCACAGCTGGCTCTGAGGAGGTCCCACACACACATACACACACATCACACATACACACACACACACACATACACACACATCACACATACACACACACACACACACACACACACACACACACACACACACACACACACACACACACACACACACACACACACACACATACACACCACACACACACACACACACACACACACACACACACACACACACACACACAAACACACACACACACATGCACACACAACACACATGCTGACACATCTCCCATCTCCATTATCAATCTTTCTGCTTGACTCAGTGCTGGTGAATGAAACTGATTGCATCCTTAGATTCCATTGCGTTTACACTGCGAAAAGTGAAGCATAGAACCAAATTTTAAAAAGTAAATGTGCAACATGGATGTTTTTACATTAGCTTAACTTAACAATGACACACACGCCTGGGAAACGAATATCTAGGAGGCTTTGCATCTCACTCTCCACTGTGGATGCCACAGGTTGGCTCTGGGCTGGTTTGAAGTGGTGTTGGGGGATGGGTGGCCACCGCAGCACAGAGGCTATAACAGCAACAACAACAGCAGCAGCAGCAGCAGCAGCAGCAGCCCAACACTCCATCCACTCCATGCTAGTGGGAGCGTGTCAGAGTGGCCATCAGCCCGGCCCAGTGATCCTGTCCAAGAGGGCCGCGCTGTAAGAGCATTCCTCTGCTGGGGGTGGCCGCGGGAGGGGGCGCGTTAGGGTGTTAGGGTGTTGGTGGTGTGTTGAGGTGTGTTAGGATGAAGCAGGGTGCAGAGGTGCAGTCTACTGGAGCAAAAAAAGGAACCACCCACCTTGCATTCCACGCTCGCAGATCCTCTGCAGGCTCGCCAGTGGCTAATTTGCATCAGTAAACAAGCACACGGCAGCCTCAAAGGCCCTTCAGCAATGAGGCATGACGCAGGAATTTTTCTCCTCGTCAGTGTGTGTGTGTGTGTGTGTGTGTGTGTGTTTGTCTGTCTGTCTGTCTGTCTGTTTGTCCATGCTTCTGTGTGCTTGTAAAGGCATGTGTGTGTATGTGTGTGCATCTGTGCGTGTTGGATCATGATGTTGAATTTCTATATGTGAAAGTGCATCAATTGTGTGTTTGTGTGTGTGTGCGTTTGTGTGTCAGTCTCTGTATGTCTTTACCCACTTGCACATTTGCTTTATGTATGTGTGGGTTTGTGCATGAGGTTATCTTAATGCATGTGTTTACGTGTGTTTGTGCATGCATATTTGTGTGTGTGTTATATCATAGCCATACATGTGTGTATGAGTGTGTGTGTGTTTACGTCTGAAATAAGCTGTTTGGGCCTGCACATGCGCCCCCCTATTGACAGGCCACCACCCAGGGAGCATCTGGTGTCAGGTGTGGCCTAAGAGGAGCAAGCTGAAGTGGACAGAGAGAGAGAGCGAAAGAGAGAGAGATAGAGAGAGAGAGAGAATGAGAGAAAGAGATAGAGAGAGAGAGAGAGAGAGAGAGAGAGAGAGAGAGAGAGAGAGAGAGAAAGAGAGAGAAAGAGATAGATTGACAGAGAGAGAGAGAGAAAACTCTCATCTCGAAGCTGCACTCAGTGATGCTGCGATTCGATACACACAGGACACCTGATCCAACTTTAGACACACAGCTCCTCTCTGAAGCTTCAGTCATGCCACCGGACCATAAACACAAACTTGAACCGAGGTGCCCCGGGTAAACAACTGAAAGTGTATGTGTGTGTGTCCATGGCGCATGTGTTGAAGGACAGTGACATGCAATATTTTATCTCTGGCACTCTTACCTCCCTGGTGCTGAAAGCGGAGAGCATCCATATACTCAGTGGAGCAGTGGATGGCAAATGCATGTAAACACTGCTTATACGCACCCTTTTGAAATACAACACCTCATTTACTTGGCATTTTATGGTCATTAAGCGGTTAATGTTATGAATATGCATAGTTTGGCCACCTTTTTTTATACAATCTACTCCACTCACCACTCCTCACCACTGCATACATTCTGTTGTGTCCACCAACAGGTTTTTGGAATGATGTACCAGGAACTTAGGCTTTCAGTAACAGGGCTAAATTATATTCAGATGTTTATATATGCAGAAATTATGTTCACATCATCGTAGTGGAATCTCTTTGGGATGCTTGCCTTTTTTGTTTATTTGTTTGTATACACGGAACAGACTAGCTTGACCACAGTGGTAACACACTTCAGTGATGACAGATCTATGCTAATTTATAATGTCTTGTACAGTTTTTGAAATAGTGTTTTGCTTTTTCCTGGCCTCAGATCCACTCAGGCTTCCCTGCCTGTCTTAAGCCGGCCGGTGTTACCCTACCGAGCCACATAGGGGAGCTGCAGCTTTCTACAAAAGCAGCTGCAGACACACAGACACTGTCTGTCCGGCCATTCCCTGTGATCCAAACAGTGGGGGAGCACATCAGGTACTCACCAGCATGCATACACACATGAGCAGGCACGCGTATATGCGCAAAATGCAGTCGTAATTAGAAGACAAATGCATTTATGTACCCACACACACTTGCACAAGGACATACAAGGATGCTCTTACTCAAACTCTTGTCATACACACACACACTCACGCGCACGCACACACACACTCACGCGCACGCACACACACACTCACGCGCACGCACACACACACACACACACACACACACATGTACACCAGGCAATCGTCCATGCAAATCCAGTCACCTGAAATCCGCATAGTGGAAAGACGGGATAAGGATACTGACACACAGCTAATGACCCATAGTTACTGTTTGTGGACACGAGCAGCCTGTCATTACACATTTCTTATTTTACCACACAGCCCTCCTCAGTGTACCCAGCAATCAACCACTCTGCTTGTGTATCCTGCTGTAAATCCATCCAATCCATTTTTTTGTATGTTTTGCATACAAAAACCTAGAAAACCTGCTTACATAAAATGGAGGGCCTGATATTGCTTAATTGCTTAAAATGCTGTGTCTTTATGTGTTTGTAGGGTGAAACTAAATGCTAAATTTCACATTTATGGATAATAAAGTGTTTCGCATTTGTATTCGTAAATCAAGTCCTTTTATTTCCTGTGTCCTTCTTGCTTCTCTCGTGTATTAATATTTATAATGTAAACAGTGTGAGGAGAAGAGGAGCAAATAGTATAAATGTTTGAAACTCAGTCTGGCATATGTAAATAGAGCTCCACAGTTGCATCACTGATGTAGGACAGAGGCGGACTGCAGGAATCGGCATGTCCCAATAAATATCATTACATTCAATCTCTGCCAAAGCTGCCATCTTTGAAGACACAATATGAACCCTGTGAAGATGAATGAGCAGAGAAACGTGATCCAGACAATTCATTCTCTCCCCCCTAACACAGGCACAAACATTCACACACACACACACACACACACACACACACACACACACACACACACACACACACACACACACACACACACACACACACACACACACACACACACACACACACACACACACACAGACACACACACAGACACACACACACACACACACACACACACAATGTTTTCCTTGCTCTGTGTTAGCCACATGGGAGGTTACTACAACAAGGTCTTTTCAGAGGGATTTCTCTGTTGTCTGCGCCTTTGGCTGGTCCCAAAACTGCCCGAGACTTTTGTCCATTTTTCATGTCTGACCAAAGTGGCACTCTGCCGCTGGCTGGATGTGTTTGTGTGAGAATGACGGTCAAAATGAAACCGCAGAAATGCAGAGCATACCTCTCACTGCAGTACGGTGGTCATGAATCTCCTTCTCTTTTCTCTGATGAATTTGGTGAATTTTCATGCGTTGGTCTTTGTTTCATATAGAGTCATTATAGAACATGTCCAGAACAGCGAGGAGGGGGCTCATTTAGCCACAGAGCAATGAAAGAGAACTAAAACTTACAGAAAGCAAACACAGCACTTTTGTGACATTTCTAATAATAATAGTAATAATAATAATAATAATACCAAATAAAAATCTTGATATTGGGCAGTAAAGGCTATACAAATTTCAGTGCCTGCAGTCAAAATGAGAAAATTTGACGTTTCTCAGCAATTAATCAAAATATCCATGTGCAACTAGTAAGAGTATTTTTGGCATAGTTTGTCATTAAATTATCATAATCATTGAGGTTATATTGAATATCAATTTTACTTTTATTTAAAAAAAAAACATTTTGGTAGGTTTTGATCAGTGCATAAACTGCACAATATAAAAAACCTTCAAGTATTGTGCAACTGCTGAAAATTCCTTTAGCAACTTTAAATCAACAGTGAATATTGCTTCATTTGGCTCTAAGAGCAAAAACCTAATTAGGCAGTGGTTCCCAAACTTTTAACTGCTGTGTACACCCTGACACACTTTATGTCCTGCCAAGTACCCTCTGCACCAAGGACAGTGTACTAGGATGTTTTTTTGTTGTTGTTTTTTTTTGCATAATTATTGCTGCATACATGAAATATAAATGTATATGGTAGATAATAATGTAGTACCATTTGGGTTGTGTTGGGGATAGCTGAAGTGTAAGATCTTTTTCCACATATAGTCTGTGCCCGAATATTATCATAATGTTGGTGAGGGCTGAGAATCCATTTGCAGATTTATTTTGCGTACCCCCTGGAATTATCCCAAAGGGTACTTGTACCCTAGTGTGACAACCACTGTAATAAAACATGCAAGCTTACACGGATGCATCCATATAAGTTTAATTTTTTATCTTAATTTATTTTTACTGTTACACTGTGTTGACATAAGTTAGCAGATGACTCCAATAATTTTAAACTGCATATGTTTTGTCTATGAAATGTTTTCATGTTCATTTTAAATGTACGAAGTTAGGGATATATTAGACATACGACTGAATCTAAAAACGAAATCTGTGCAAGACACGATGTCTTTCACCATGTCCAAGTTATGTTAATGATTGCAAACTATATACCGTTTTTGAAGCAATGTGGCATACCTTTACACATAAGTGAGCAATTTGTGATTGGAACAAAATGTGGAGGAGACAAAATTTCAGACCAATAAAAAAACAACAGTTCAACCCAAATACTATAAAATATAAGAAAATAAAAGCCCCTCTTCCTGATGGTAGTCTGTGCCAGCCGTGTGAGATTTAATAGCTGCATGTGTGACTGAGACTGGGGTGCTGAGTGAACATGCTAACACACCCTCTGATCCAGGAAGAGATACACCGCCTTGAGATATTGCCACAATAAATACAGAAAATGTAAATAACTGCTAACACAAAATAGCAGAGTTTTGAATTTTGAAAATTATATGGTAAAAGCCAGGATATATTAGGCATGCCAACTTTTGAGAAAATGACATGCTATTCTATCTTTTTTTTCTATTTCCATTGTCTATGGATTACAGCTAAGGGAACCTTTTCATTACAAACAGGATAAGCTACCCTCCCTGATAGGTTCGTTTTATTTTATTTTCTGCCCAAAATGCTCAACTAATGGGCACAAAAAATAAGTGCTAACGTTAACCATTGTAGACATAATGCTGCATATGCTGTATATGGATAGGTAGAGACAAAGAGAGAGAGAGAGAGAGAGAGAGAGAGAGAGAGATAGAGGTCTGAACAGTGTTGCTTTAATCTGACTGTCTCTGGTAAGTCTCTCTCTGGTAAGAGGGGCTTCTATAACTGTCCGGTCAGGGGTGAGAGAGTGTCACTTTAGCCCCCTGGTGAACACAAGTCAACATGCCATAATCCTCCCATCACCTTATGTTACACTTGGGGGCCTGCAATTAGCTGACCCACCCGGGCACCACACACACACATACACACACACTCTCACGCTAGCATGCACACATACACACACAAACACACACACTCCCCTAACCTCCTCCATCCACACACACACACACACAGACAGACACAGACACACACACACACACACACACACACATACACACTCACACACACACACACACACACACGTACACCCACAATTTTGCACTAGCACGCACACACACACACACACACACACTCCCCTAACCTCCTCCATCCACACAGACACACACACAAACACAGACACACAGACACACACACAGACACACACGCAGACACACACAGACTCACTGATACCCCTTTGAAAGCGCTGGGCCAATGATGGTAGTGGGTTTCTGCGTGACGCTGTGCCGGCCTGCCTCGGTCTCGAGCCTCGCGGTTCCCCATCCTTCACTGTCACCACGCCGGCGGGGAAGGGATCAAAACAAACATGGAGGAACGGTGTCGGCGAAAGATGATGAATTGGTGTAATCAGTATCAGTCGACCTGCCTGGCCTGCGCCCTGCTAGACTAGACTGGCCGGGCCGTGTGCGTCAGTGTTGATTACGTGGTCAAAGCACGAGGACGCATCCTAAAATCGCGGCTGGACACTTTGCGATGACAGGGCGTCTGCCCGGCTGCTAAGACGAGGTCCACAGGTGGGGTTTCGACATGTTGTGTGTCGTCCATGTTGTGGGCAGATCTCTAAAAACGTATGCAAAAAATATACAACGAAACACGTGATGTGTACGGATACACCCATGTCTATAGACCCTCCTGTGCATACAAGCATACATACATACTAATAGACGTGCACACAAACATATACACTCCAATGCACCGGATTAATGGCAGCCCTCTGCTCTGGGTATGTGTGGGTATGTGTGCTCTGAGTGTGGGCCAGCTCCCTCCTCCATGTGAAGTGTGTGTGTATGTGTGTATGTGTGCTACCCCCTAGATGGGTCAAATGCAGAAGACAAATCTCCTGCCCCAAGGATTTCAATAAAGACTTAACCTAGCATACACATTCACAAAAGCTCTCTCACAAAGACTTTCACACACAGACACAGAGAGACAGACTCACACACACACACATACACACACACACACACAGACATACACGCACACACACACACACACACACACACACACACACACACACACACACATAAGCACACACTCTGGGGTGTTTTGGTGCGAGCCGCGTCCATTATCGCTTGGCCCAGCGCCTCGCTGCCTCGACGTGGGGAAGGGAATTCCAGAGGGCTTCGCACCAGGGCCCATTCTCCACATTGTTCACCACCCATGTGACTTCCTGGTCTTCACCAGGGCGGCCGGGGAAGAGGAGCACATGCAGGAAAAATGTCAGATTTCCCCTCCAATCCCAGCATGCTTTGGGGCTCCAGACACGTCGGCCAGCGGTGTAGACTGAGGCAGGCCTGAGCTGGGGCGATGGGAATGGGGGTCTGGGGTGGGGTGGGGTGACGTGTGTGTGTGTGTGTGTGTGTATCTGTGTGTGTGTGTGTGTGTGTGTGTGTGTGTGCATGTTGAGTATGTGTGTACATTGTACTGAGAGCATTAGCATTCCTGAGGTTTGGATATCTGCTCCTCTGATCCCGATTTCACTGTCTGGGCTCCGTATGGGGGCTCTCCAAGCGAACAAGTTATCCATTTCCTGCTCCCTGGGAGTGCAGGGAATCCCCCTACAACCCCCCCACCGCCCTGCTCCTGCCCCTCATCCCCTCATCCCCCAACCCCCCAACCCCTCTTCACCTTCACCTTCACTCTGCCCGACTGTCCTTCCCAGAATTTTGCCTGTTTAACAAACACGGTGAAAACGCTGACAGGTCATATTTTGACAGGGGGAAAGGGGGAAAGCGCGTCATTGAGTTACCGTGCTTGAGAGTGAGTCTGGCCTTCTGGGGGAAGCAGCAGGTCCAGCAGCGAGGACGAGGGCCTGAGAAGACATCGCCAGAAGCTCTGAGAGGCTCGTTAAGGGACCGCAGAGACTCACAATGCACACAGGGGTCACGCCAGACAGCTTGGACAGAAGGCCCAAACACGGAGGAGAAGCCCGAAATGAGCCTCTGCTACTGACAGGACACCTAACAATGTCTGTAGTGGGGAAACATTTTAACAAACGAAACACACATACATACACACACACACACACATTCATGAATATTTAGGCATACACAAAGTGCATGCAAGGACATGAAGGACACATGCATGGGCACACACGTTTACACACACACACACACACACACACACACTCTCTCTCTCTCACACACACACACACACACACACACAAACACACACACACACACATACACACACACACAAACACCACACACACACTAACACATAAACACACTAACACATACACACACACTAACACACACACACACACACACACACACACACTGTATCCCCTCAACCCTTATCTGGAGCTAGTGGGGACAGCTTGTAGGCTCTGGTTCAAGTTTGTGAAAGCTTAGGCCAGAGCATTCGCACGAGGCCAGCAGTAGCAAGGGGGGGGCGGCAGGGGTGTGGGGTGGCAGGTGGGGGGAGACAGGGTGGGGAGAGATGAGCTCCTGGTGTCTCCGAGCCCCTCTGCCAGAGAAAACAAGAGGCCTTCTCACATTCAAATAAATACAGACGCGCATCAGGAGGACACGAGGGGGGCTTGGATTTTGGAGTTTGGAGTTGGACGCCACTGCTGGGGAGACCTGGGAAGGGATAGGGTTTGGGGTGGGGGTGGGCACTGGGGGTGTCTGGGGGGTGGGGGTGGGGGTGAGGAATGGTCGCACTCTGCATTACGGCCTATTTGAGCCCCGCGAACCCGCTGGAGAGCAAGAAAGCAGCCACTGACAGATTTATAGCGCCCTCAGAAGCCGTCCCGCGCGCTTAATGCCAAGAAGACTCGGGACCTCGGAGAGGCACAAAGACCTGAGATCCCCCCTTCTGTAGGCAGAAGAAAGGCCTTAATTAATTTGGGAGATCACCGAGACCCCCGATGCCATATCATCAGGCCTTTTGTGGCAGGAATGCCAGCTATTTGCGCAGCAGCCAATAGGGAGGCCGGGAGGGCCGAGGTGATGATGTCCTGGGCGCTTCAGTACAGATAGGAAAGGGATACTTTTCAAAAGCTAAAAGCTTCCCAGTTTTAAAACAAAGGTGGGAGGTGGAAAAAAAGAAGAAGGTGGAGAGAAAAAGAGGGTGATTTCATGAAAAGAAATCTGTGCTGCTCTTCTTTGCTCGCGACACTCCAGGCTGTTTCTTTTTTGTCAGTTAGTGAGGTTAGGGTTTGGTTCTTTAAAACGAGTGGTACGAGGAACACCATACTCTCCCTGCCACTCACTGAGGGAGAAAAAGAACTTAATTCAATGAATCAATAATTCATAACGGATTCTAAAACACACGAATGCAGCTCAAATCAGTCAGCATTCAGTCCTGCAATTTATTTTTAAATAGTAGTGCCAATGCAAACCCCCCCCTCTCCTCTCTCCTCTCCTACACCAGGGCCAGACTCTTGGGCGGGGGGGGGGGGGGGGGGGGGGGGCAGTGAGAGCAGCCATGCGTCAGTCAGGGCCCTATGTGGGTGCGAGAAAGAGGTGTGGTGGTCTTTGCGGCCGCCTGATCGAGGGCTGAATGTTTAACGCGTGCTAATGGCCGTCTCTCTGCACCAGGCTGGTGAAGCTGACTTACTCCAGGGCTGCAGAGAGACCGAGACAGAGAAAGAGAAGAAAAGAGGGATAGAGAGGGAGGAAGAGAGAGAGAGAGAGATGGAGAGAGAGGGAGCGGGCAGAGGGCGGCACAGAGACCCGCTGAAGGGCAGGGATGGCAGCTGTCATGCCTATATTTGTTAGCTCTGCGAGGACATGCCGAGAGAAGACCTTACTTTCCCAAATAAACAAACAGTGGCAGGCAGGCCGGCAGGCCGGCATCTCTACGGGCCGCGCGGGCAGAGGTGAATGCTTCATTCTTCGGGCCTGCTGTTTGCACTGCCACTCAGAAGGGTGAGGGAGCCCATTTTTGACCAACTGTGAATAACCTGACTTTAAGAGACCATTGCAACACACGAGCACAAAATTATGGCCTTCTTGCTGCAGGTTTAAAGAAATTAAAAATGTGATTTGAAATGTGTGTCTGCTGAGTCTGAACATACAACACAATGCTGGCTGCCACATTTAATGGACCTAGCATATTTGGAGTGAACGCTTGGACAAAATCAAAGCAAAAAATATATATTGCCATTGTTACATTTCTGGAATAAAAAATAACCTAAAACGCCCGCTAAATCTGTATACTTAGCTTTGTATTTTTTTCGATGACTAAAATAAGTTCTCAGGAAGGAGAACCATATAAGGGCATTACAACACCAAACAATAGTCTACAAACACATTTGTGTCATTTTATGCCAACTGAGCACTCAAAACCTGGCTAGAGACTACCTTACAAGAGTGTAAACACCCAGTGTGTTGCAGGCTGATATACCTCCAACGGATGCAGCTTGACAATGACTCATCTCCAGTCTGTCACTGTGTGCTGTGGGAAACAAATCCACCTCTGTCTTTTACTTTTTAAAGAAAGTATTTTTTTAGGTTTTTTGTTAGATGGGTTTGACTGCAGTGACAGATCACAGAAGATAAAAAAGGCATTTAAAAGTTGAAATTGTTATGTGAATTAGATAAAGTTGTGTTACTTTATTAAAAAATGGTATTACCTGATGTGTTACATTGTAAATGTTTTTGTCTGTCCTAGGTTGTCACTAAATGTTAGATGGATAGTACACAGATGTTGCTATGGTGATTCAACATAAAATCATGTAGACCGTTTTTTACAGTTTCGCCAGTGTTAACTCAATTCATGATGTTTTAAGTGAGCTCATCTTACAAATAGCTTACATGGTTGCCGTCCGCACATGTATGCAATCGAAAATAGGTGTATGGGCGATCTGTTATGCAGTCAGATTACAGCTGCATATTTAAGAATTGCTCAGCTGTAGTCGTTAATGCCATGTCAAGCTTTCGTGCAACATTGCGTGACAAGGATTATGGATTTAATGTCAGGAAAAGCTAGCCTTGTACCCTGGGTAACAATTTCTCACATCAAGAGACCCATTGTGCGCGTGGTCATTGTGTTTTTATATCCCTGTCCCTATAGTCAAAAGATGACCAAAATAAAAAATGTGCACTTAAACAGGAAAGGTGCATTTTCTGGCCAAAAAGGAAGTGTGGATGCCGTAAAGGTCTCACACTTGTTCCTTGTATGTCTGCACTTATTGTCACATTTACAAACAGATTTATTTTCCAAAACTCAGGATATGTCATGGAGTTCACATAACTTCCCAAAGATGGGGGAAAGCCTGCAGTCGAGCTAAAAGCAGTTTCATCTAAAACGAATAAAACAATCTGTTTTATGTTACGTTATAATTTCTTAAGAAAACAAAACAATAACAAAATAATGGAGGAATATTTAGATGAATTAGCCAATGCAATGAATTACACACCAAATTTACCAGAGGGGTGTATGACAAAATAAATTACAAAGCTTACATCAATTAGGCAGTTTTAATTATAATTACATAACTTGCATTAACTTCGGTAACCTGAATGTCCATGCTGCATCTAAGATTCTTTTTATGTAATTTATATATTTACAACACCACCAATTAGTTGACTGCTTCAGAGTAAGTCTATAATATACTAATATTTCAATTTTCTTTAACGCATTAACACCTAAAATGTTAAATGAATATAATTCCCCCGATTCAGCAAAAATATAGCAAGATGCATTGGAAATTCTATGAAATATTGTTTAATAACATGTTGGAGTTTCATATAAATTATTTTCCATACCGGTACATCTCATTAGCTTTATTAATGTGAATATTAGAATAATAGAAGGTAGGAGATGCTATAAATGAAACGAAAACCAGAGTGAACATAAATTATTGAATCGCCAAAATTAAAACGATCATAAACGTGTATTGGTATTATTTTATCTTTCACTGAATTGTGCATCAGCAGTTTCGATAACATCCCTACTTTTTAATTCCAAAAGGATCTCCACAGTTCTTTCATACACCGCCTGCGAATCGGTCAGATATTTGCTGGTTTTTTGCATTCAGTTAAGTAGCCATTTTGCTTAATTGTTTTCTTTAATTCACTTAAGGGTTTTCGTTCGGCTCTCCTCGGTGTGGAGGGACACTTCAGGGCTGCTTTGTGGCAACCCAACTGCCCAACTGTCAGCGGTCAACTGCTAACTTCCTCTTCGTCTTATTCGGGGATTTGAACAAATATTTAGATAGGATAGGGTTTTATATGTGCAGCGCGCCATTTGGGTCCCAACAGTTTCAGTCACGCCATATGAATGTTCAAATTATTATTGTATGCTCCTTTGACACGCTTTGATTTATTATCTGTTAATTGATCTTTGGTTCTAATTAACATCTGACCATTGCTTTTCTCTTGGGTTTAGCTCAGAAAAAATGCAGAAGTACCTGGAAAACGCATGAGGTTTACAGCATCACAATGTTTTTTCTCTCATTTAATCCAGCATCCTATCATTTGTTTTGTTGCGTTATTTTGGGCATTCTATTCAATTATCTAGAAGAATGTTAGTTTGGTGATGTGTGGTGTCATCTTGACGCTCCATCAAGATCAAGAAGCAAAATACGGACTGAGGGTGGAGAACATGCGCTACAGGTCGGTCTAATGAACCATACATTAGAACTCTTCTTCCTGCAGACTATCAGCAAAACTAGATACTGCTCTTAGTAGCCTACCATAGCAACACATCTAAAAACAACATTCAACCTTTTTAAATATCAATAAAAGCCCTGGCAAAAGTAAACACAAGTAAAACAGTAAACAGTAAAGAAAGAGGATTTATGACGGTCCAATGGTCTTTCTCTTTTGTTTGTCTTCATAAGATTCATAATCACAATCGGTCGCATCAACATTGAAATCGATGTTCAAATATTTGTTTCTATAAATAACATATAGACAGATAACCGATTAAATTAAAAGATATGTTCACTAAAATAGATGGTGCTGCGGAGTCTGGCCTGGCAGAAAAAAAAAAAATCGTGATAAGATGGATTTTGCTAAAGCTACCATGTGAAACGCACTCTGGCAGGCCAAGAAATGAAAACACCATACGCCAGAATAAGATAATCTATTCAGTCAAGAAAGGCATCTCTAGATTATATTTCTCACATTGATGCAGGCTACAACACTTAGGAGCAACACCTAGGAAAGAGCAACGAGATAATAAGAAAAGGCCTAAGTTATATGGGCATGACTGATAGTACAAATGAAGGGTGAAATCTTGTATCAATAACGCTCAATAGTTAACAAAGAGGACACCGAGTTTACATGATATAGACATTTTCATAGGGAATAAGCCTACCAGGCTACAGAAAAATAATGAATGCACAGTGGAACTTTAAAGGCCACGAAAATATGATTTTATGATACAGCCTATTGTGTTATGCTTCGGCCTTGAAGCACTAAACAGTAACCTGCCATGAACCAAAAGTCTTACATCTGTTGGTGTCTCATTAGAAAAGTCGTGCACACATAAAGCCTACTTGTAAATGATAAAGCCATATAAATGTGCCTATCTCGCCTTATCTGGGCAAGTGCATATACGGGCTGTTGTGATGCAGCATAGAGGATCAAATCAAGCTGGAAAAATCTGCATGAATCACACATGCCGGCGTAAAGATGTTTCATGCTGTTACACCTAGGCTACTCAAAGGGGTACCAGCTATAGCCTACTACTTGGAACAATATGTCCCAAATGGGTATCATTACACTGATGCAAAAACACAATGATAGCATCTGTCCTTTCCCACTGGTTTCCTCTGATCTTGAGTGTTGAGCACAAAAAAAAAATGCAGAAATAAGTTTAGCAAAACAACAGGTGCGAGTGTATAAGCGAGCCGAGAGATTAGTCGAGGCTGCAGGATGTGAGAATATGTAAGCTAACTTATACATTCGGATGGAAAATCATCTGGACCCTTCATTAAAAAAATGGAATAAGCATACCGATACTGTAAAACACTATACAAACTACACCAATCGGTCATCAAATAGATTATTAATTTCTTATTCACACCATGTTAGGCCCAGTCCTGCAATCTGTCATGACCGAGGAAAATGCTGAGCAGATAATGATATTAGAAACATTACATATCCTCAATCACTGCAACAATTTTGTGTTAATAATGCGCTATGTAAAACAGGGTGTTAAATTAAACTGGCGCTAAGTGACATCAACATTAAAAAAACAGCATGGATTTCTGACGGTGTCTGTGGTTACCTGAAACCATCAGTAATTGCTGCGTCAGTGGTTAAAAGGCCAATTATATAAATTAAAAGTTGATTCCTGTTGTGAAGTAATTATAGCTGGACCAAGTTCAGTTCCAGTTTAAACGAATAAACAGTTTTTATTCACGACTGGCTAATAGTACAAAGTAATTCCAAGGGTTGCACATTCCTTGACATGCAGTTAAGGGACAGATTATTTACCCTGCGTGTTGAGTTCGTGAGTGGTCTCATTTTTAGGTGTAATACGGTATGCAGGGAGGCAGCACACCTGGCGCAATGAACCAGGCGCCAGCGGGAGTCAAAACAGGAAACGTGACTGGTGTTGCCTCTGCTGCCGAAACTACGCTTTAAAACAGTTGAATTATCAAAATGAAACCTATGAAATAGACTGCAGGTCCGTGAAGTTTATTTTGGTCTACGTTCCGCTCCCATTTGTTTCATGCTAGTGTAGGTTTAAATTACGGAGAAAACACATTAAGCAAGGTGCCAGGTTAAATAAATAGCAAGAACACACAACTCACAATAATAGAGCCACATTGCATTATATGACATATATAATTATTTGGACCCATTCACGACCACAAATTAGAAAAAAAAAAAATAGTGTAGGCTAAATTGTCAAAGGGATGAAACTGACTTTAAGCAGTTAAAGCATAATCTTTACATTTTTTCTGATGCCATTTATTGACCCCGATACTACTCACTACACGCTTACAGCCTATTTGTAAATTGATTTTGATCATTTCTGTGGGGTGAATACAATGCACTTAGAAAATATCTAAAGATAATACTTTCTACTGAAAAAACACTGCCTATAGAGTAAAATTACCTCTATGCAATGCGGCAGAGGTTTAAAAGCGCATTCTTTAGCAACCCGTTGCCTCTCTGACAGACCCTCTGAATTCTGTCTGTTATCACCAAAGTATTTACAAAGGACGCTTCCGACTGGGCAGTGATTAAGTGGGCTGGTATCTTTGGCGACATCTGATTAAAGTAGGAAATACATGGGCAAGTCTTGATTTAGACTACTTGATCTTTGTTGCAGTATCTGCGCAGAGCTTCCCTTTAAACAATAAAATGCGTTGCATTTTTTTATGCACACAACAAGTGACTTTTGACAGGCCCGTCTAGCCTAAATAAAGTTCAAGTCTGATGAGTCCTTTGAATAAAAGATAATAAAAAGATAAATCTATGGGGTTCGAATATGATAAAGCCCTTGGCAAATATCTCACAAAATGAGTGATTTTCATCTAACTTTGAACATACCCACACGGTAGTTTATCTGCGTCCGATAGCACCAAAACAAGCGTCCAAAATAAACAGGGTTAAGCTGAAAAGCAAATAGGGCTGCTAACTAGGTTATCTTCTGGGAACCCCACAGCTTGTGCTGGTTACTTAATGGCACAAGTGTAAATTAGATTAAATCCAGTTGGTTTGCAGTAGCCACACAAAAAAAAAAATCTGTTGTTGCCTTTCATCGGTAATGAGGGTCGATGAGAAGATATGACTTAGAGGCCATTGAGAGGGTGAGGTCTGGCAAAGGAAGGACTTTTACACACACGCAGCTTTCCTCTCATTCTGCAAGCCTTGGGCATTAGACAGGAGTGTTGGTACCGGGTTACATATCAGCATTCACCAGATTATCGCATTAACTGAGATGTTGCTATTCAGACTCAGTCAAAATGATGTGACAGACTAACGTGAAGCATGAACAGTGTTGCCACTTTCACAGTAAAGAGCACAAACATGAATTACAAGACACAGCCCTTGTGTACCGAGTTCATGCATTACTGCTGCAAACACCACAGCACCTGGTGTACCAGGCATTACAGAAAACACACCATTTCCCACCACATGCATATGTGACGCACAACAAGTTTGCTAACACATCATTCAGCGGCATGCTAAAACCATATTATATTTTCCTGTTTGGTTCTTAAAAATTAGGCATGGAAGGCAGCACAACATGATCCAGATACAGTCTTTTGGTTTAAACCGAGACTCCAAAATAATCAAAGACCCTTCTCATCCATGTCACTACATGTTCCAACTTCTGCCCTCTGGAAGACGGTTTAGGCCATTCCTACAGACGCAACACCTTTCAGAGACAGCTTCTTCCCCTCAGCCCTCAGACTCCTTATAACACTGCTAAACTAATCCAATGGTCTACTTCTTATTTATTTATTCTAATGTCCTTTCTCCTTGGACTGAGCTACCTTAACAACAATTACCACCAACTTTTTTTGTTGTGTGTCAGTAAAACAGTATCTATCTATCTATCTATCTATCTATCTATCTATCTATCTATCTATCTATCTATCTATCTATCTATCTATCTATCTATCTATCTATCTATCTATCTATCTATCTATCTATCTATCTATCTATCTATCTATCTATCTATCATTAGATAATTTGGGAATACATTCAATCTTCCATATTAGATTCAGAAAATATCAATAAAAGCTGTGAACATCAATAGCCAACAGCAGCTGTGAGGTGATACAAGAAATCAATGATATAAAAATACTAACAATCTTTCTGACAGAGAAAAAATGCTTTTTGATTGAAATATACATTGTTGTATTAAATGCAGTGATTTTAACTATATGATTTTAAAGTCATGACGTACAGTTAGCTGAGCGCGCAAGAGTTACCCATGTTTGCCTATGTGCCCTGCTTGCACAAGTAAACAGCCAAACATGTAATTTACTGTAAAATACATGACTTTAAAGCCGGACATCCGCAGTGACGCTCACATTTTTTCCTCTTTCAATGTAAATTCGGTGCTGTGATTGACAAGGTCCTATTCAAATAAAACATCCCTTGGAAAGCCTGAACACTTTTTTTCGAGCTCTGCATGGGAGGCGTGGAGCTCTCACTTTTGACATTCTCCCTGCAGTAGCTGCTCCTCAAGGCAGACTAGCGAACTCTAATGACATCACCCAGCCACTGAATGGGGGAAGTTCGTGTTTAAAGACAGAAAACGCTTTCTGTGGGTGAGCTATGTTTTAATACACGAAGACGAGTTCGGACGCATCGGTTTAATTGGAGCATAAAAGCAGTTCTAAACCAGACAATGTCTTGCTAAATTCCGTGGGAATAGTTTGTTTTCAAAACATCTTGAGTTTACCACATCGCCAAAAAGCACCCCCTCTGCAACGTCAATTCAGGGTTGAAGTGCACAACTCTTTGAGAACCGCGTTACCTATGGCTGTTTGAACGCTTGCTCTCTGGGACAGCGCGGGAGGGGAGCAAGGGGAGACGGCTTCTCTGGACTTGATTTCTCGCCTATGGACGACAGCAGTCCCCTTTCTCCAAAGGCAAATGCTTTCAGTATTGCCTCTCTGATTTCAGCCGCAGAGCAAGCAGGAAACGCCACTTTTGACAAACCTAGCGCTGGCCTGGACAAGCACGACCAAGAAACCTGCCACAGATCCTTTAAAATGCATTACAGTACTGTCACAAGGGAGATGGAAGGTATGGACACATTCTTATCAATGATCTAGCAGAACTTATATCATAATAGCCATGTGTTCGCATTATAATCTAAGTAACAGTCGTAAGGAGATTTGAAAATGGGACATACAAAGAATTAAGCTGTCTAATAAGCTTAAGAATAAATATTACAGGCGTAGAATCATTAACAGTACAAGCAGTTGCATGCCAATTTTAATAACGTGCTAGTTACAGCTTAATAGACAAATGCTGGCGGTAAAGTAGCCTAACTTTCCATAGGTTGTTGGTAAAATGTGGGCAGTAGCGTAAGTCTTTGTCTATGAGGGAATAAATCCGAAAGCTTGCTTAGACAAGAAATGTAAAACGTTGCAGATTATACGAAAGGTGTAGCTTCTGCGTGAGCACAGCGCTTAAGCGTAAATCGAGCTCAACAATCCTCAGCAAGATATCCAAATAAGCAAACTCTGACGACGGCGATCCACGTAAGAGTAGTACGGAGGAGAAGAACATGTGGGATACCAGCTTGTATTAGACATATGGTAAAATGCCGATAACATGGAAATTCGGCAATAAACATTGTCTAGCATATGTGTTGTTTCTTCCTGCAACAACACCAGAAAGCGCAAACGTATTCTAGGATGCAGCAGTTGATAGCGCAATAACATGTGTTTGTTAGTTCATGCAGAGTAGGTGTTTGTTTACCGTGTTAAAAGTTTACACTCCGTTGTGCCAGCTACCCATTCTATTGTTAGAGGAGGGCGATGTGGGCGATACCCTTATCCAAAAGTAAATGGGTGCCGGAAAGCCCATTAAAAGGGGCGCACTTCTCTGTCAATCAGTCTCGTCCCAAGGCGAGGAAAGGCACATTACCTGCAGTTCCTTATCTAAATAGAAATAAGAACCGGTTTTATCGTGAAGGGGAGGCCCTATGACAGAGATAAGAAGAACGTCTGGATTGCAGCTTAGAACAGACCAGTAGTAGTCGGAGGAGGCCGCTTGGAGTACATCTGAACGCAATCTCGCGAAAACAACAGGCTTCGTAGCCCTACACTCGAGTCATTTTGTGATTTAAATTCGATTGCGCATAGGAAACATCATTTATACCACTTGAAGGAGGATAACAGTAACGATTAACTTTGAACATTTCTCATTTTTGTGCAGTTTGGTGAAGTATTCTTGCACAGGGACTGCGATAACATATGTCCAGAGGGGATTTTATATAGTAGCCCTATCACACTGGATGAACTGAATGGACTAAAGAGAAAGACTTGATGCCTCGTACGGAAAGCGTTTCAAAGAACCCTTTCACTTTGAGAGGACTCTGTGAAACTTTATTTTTATCTTGATAACGTGTCAACTGTGTAGTATTGTTTTTCATTCAAGACTGCAGCGCACATTGTAAATCCAGTTTTTGGAATGATTTCAGCAATATCCAGTCCGTGGCTGACGCAGCTGTCCCATTTTTGCGATGTTGCAGCCTTCACTACCAGCAGCCTGAGCAGTCTCAATACGCCAGGGAGCTATCATCTCTCGCCTTCCCCTGGGGACCCGTACAGCCAGCATGACACCCACTTTGAGCCTTGCCCGGCGGCCCAACATAGTTACAACTACACGGGGTCGAACCCGGTCCAGGCCCAACAGGGCGACACTGGGACTTCGAACTGTTCCTCTTCGTCCTCAAACTCAACGCCGAACAAGTCCCTGGTGAAAAAGAATCCTAAAGTGGCCAACATTAACGTTCAGCTGGAGATGAAAGCTCTTTGGGATGAATTCAATCAGCTTGGGACTGAGATGATTGTAACCAAGGCTGGCAGGTAGGAGCATTTACAGTATTTATATGTTTTAAAAAAAATGTTTTCATAAAAACTGGGTCAAGTTACAGATATAAGTTCTTACACAAGTGTTCAGCTCGGAGCGTGAATTCCTGTACAAGAATGTGAGAGTGTTTCCCACACCAAAATGTATATTCATAAAAAAAAAGTTGACATAGTTCAGTAGCATTTTGTTTCATAAAGCGGAATTTCTGACGACTTATACACGACTACCCTCTTTTGTGCCTAAAAATACTAGCTGGCCATTAAATATGTTGTTCTCAGAGACATTTGGAAGGCACCACTTTCTGGAAATTAGACAGCTGATACAAATAAAAGGTTATATTTTTTTAATTGGTCAGAAGAGTAAGAAATAAGGCCAAGTAGCCTTGTTTTACAAAAGTGACTGTTGTTGTGACAAGCCAGAACAACCGAAAACAGTTTTCAGCTGTGAAATATGTGTGCGAGAGTAGGCTATTACAGACGGTCTATGTATGAATTCAGAAAATGCTAATGTGTGTGTGTGTGTGTGTGTGTCAATAAATGTTTAAGCAACATGCTATATTGTGTCGACATGGCTTCAAAACACATTATTAAATTAAATTCTGTCGTCAGTTTTTTGTAACTGATCACCAGTATTTGTTATCCCCAAATATACGCTGATCTAATTATCTGTCATTAGAATTTCATGGAAATGCACGGAACAATAATACTGCATCACCTTAGCCAAGAGTTGGTTAACAATGTTCTCTCTCCGTGATCTAATGTATAGGCCTGTCAAGAGAGCAAAAGTCTGCATCTTTTTCTAGATTTCAGTAAAGCAATAACAATCTTAGATGTGGGCGCAAAACCTCATAACTCCTAAGCCATGCAGTTATAATTTTTCCATATTGCGTCTACCTCAAAGTTTTGAAGACTTTTTGAAATCCTTAAAATAATATATTAGATGGGTTTGCACGCTATGACCTGTAGTTAGGCTACCTTTGGTTCACTCCTATTAATTGCATTGTAAGTGTTATTGTGAGTCAGATTTTCCTATTTTGTCTGTCTTACGGCCTGCTGGTGAACTTTGCATTTCTGCAGAAGCTATTTCCCTTACATTTAATTACAGGTTTAGTTACACCACTGAACTGCGGCCTTATACCGGCCGTAGGATAGCAAAAGAGGGCACCCCCTTGGTATTCTCCGAGGGACATTGAAATAAAGTATTTCCTAGTCGAGGAATATAGATTGCATGTACAGTCACTTACAAGTGGGTACTTTTAAAGCATAATAATTGTCCACATGTGGAAGCAGAATCACAGCCTTTTTTGAAAATATTTTCTCTGTTGTAGTTTAACTCGTGGAGTTAATAGTGATCCTATAGTTTTGATCATGATAGCAGACTGTATTTTCATCCGACATTGTTCATTATTAACTAAGAGAAGATTTAAAAAAAATAATTAGGTTGACCTCAAACACAGTAATGTTTCACCGTGTTTTATCTGTTATTGTCCTGCCTGTTGCGCTCTGAGCAGTTTTAAGCATAGTATTGAATTTGGGGTGCACGCTACTGGTAGGCCTGCAACGTTG
Organism: Coilia nasus; assembly: GCA_027475355.1. Taxonomy (NCBI): domain Eukaryota; kingdom Metazoa; phylum Chordata; class Actinopteri; order Clupeiformes; family Engraulidae; genus Coilia; species Coilia nasus. Next base: position 13,779,109 of record CM050217.1, read on the forward strand.
CCACAGCCTTTTGAATTTGTGATTACACAAATTGCTTACTAGAGTGTTGGCACACACACACACACACACACATTCGTTTGCAGTCTATAGCGGAATTTGGTGTGCAGTGTTTGCCACTGATTGTGTAAATAAAGCTATACAGTCCTAATTGCATTCGCTTTCGCACACTTGCCATTATAGTCCTGTAACTGAAAACTTTTAACTGCATCTTTTTTAGTAAGGGCGAAAAGATTTTGTCAGTGTATTATTTCATGAAATGGGTTGTAAAAAAGCTTGCATTCTTTTTGGGTGTAGCTTATATTAGATTTTGAGACTAAGAGTTTGGACCATATTCCAGTTTATAAAAGGCACACGACGGGATTCACAACATTGTATTTGCTTTCTTATGTTTCTGTCCATGGATAGTGCATCCGTGCAGGTCATTTGACACTTGCGAGAGGCTCACCATACTTGGTGTAGGGAGCACTTTATACGCTACTTCAGCCTCACCTAGCCACGGCTCCTGAAGAGACTCTGACATTAATTGAGCGACAGTCTTAAGATCACTTTCACTAGTCAAACTTGTGGAACCGTTTCTTCCTGCTAACACTAATACATTGCGCAGACATCTGAAGCGGCTTAAAATAAGGGCAGTGACACATCTTATTATTGTGATGCTTTACATGCCACATGCCGTGTGTGTGTGTGTGTGTGTGTGTGTGTGTGTGTGTGTGTGTGTGTGTGTTTTCAAACGCACTTTGGGTTTGCGTGCGCGTAAATGTGCCAATATAAAATATAACCAAAGGGAAAAACCAACTGTATAAAAGTGTGACGAGAACAAAATGTAAAAATGCACAAGTGAATCGTCAACATCTGAATCTAAAAATATGAAAACATTTAGCATCTAATGCACTGACTGAAAAGCCTTAGGTCATAGGCCTGTAGTCAGGTCAGTTTGGGGCCTTGGCCCATCAGATTATGTGGATTTGTGGATAGTCAGAGGCCAGATGAGATGTTTAGGCTAAACACAGACATTTTTTCTGTTTTTCAAGAACCTCTTTCTGACATACTGTGTAACCCACCTCGGCTCTAGAGCATCTGACTAGCCTTGATTAAGGCCTCTAAGCATTTGCGCGAAATACATGGCGTTTAGGTAGTTTTGGTACAGTTGAAACATTTCAAACGAATGACTTTTCTTTCACAGGCGAATGTTTCCAACGTTTCAAGTCAAAATATTCGGAATGGACCCAATGGCAGACTACATGCTCTTAATGGATTTCCTGCCGGTCGACGATAAACGTTACAGGTAAATTGTCCAAAGCAGCGTTCAGTACACACGCACACCATTAGAAAGCAGTTGCAGTTGTTAGATATACCATATACATTTATTTTAACTTTATTTAAACACTGGAAACTATGCTCTTACACGCTCCTGTTTCGCCTCTTTTCGTCCAAAGGTATGCTTTCCACAGCTCATCATGGCTGGTCGCTGGCAAAGCTGACCCCGCGACTCCCGGCAGAGTTCATTACCACCCCGATTCCCCTGCCAAGGGCGCACAGTGGATGAAACAAATAGTCTCCTTTGATAAATTAAAGCTTACCAACAATTTACTGGATGACAATGGACATGTAAGTGTAGCTACTGAAAAAAGATCCATATGATCCCATATTACCATATGACCATCATTTGACTGACACACTAATGTACAGGCTAATGACGCCCAATTGAAGTTGCGTTCACCCTGTTTCCAAAATAAGTTACAAATGTTTATATTATTAAAACATTACTAACAATATTAACAACAAATTTGAAAATTATATTCGCGGAGCTTACATTTTCAGATAATTTAAAAGTAAAAAAGAACAAATAAAGTGAATTGCAAAATCACAGAAATGTAACCGGGTTGCAAAGGAAGTTCGCCTTACTAATTGTTTCAAGATGACAAACTGTTAAGAATGTGTGGTGATTTGTTTTACTTTTAGAGCACAAAAAGAACAAAGATGTCAGCTTCAGTCTCAATATGAATACGATGAAGAGAAGGAGACTAAATGCGCAATTGTGCAGTTACAACAATATAATAACATACAGGCATGCTTCCTGATGCTGTATTTGTTGTTTTTGTAATTATAATAATTGTTTATAATTATTGTCATTATGGAATGTAGTTGTTAAGTATTTCTCCATTTTCATTTTTTTGCAGATTATTCTAAACTCCATGCACAGATACCAGCCTCGATTCCACGTAGTATATGTCGACCCTCGAAAAGACAGCGAGAAGTATGCTGAGGAGAATTACAAGACTTTTGTTTTTGAGGAGACGCGATTCACCGCAGTTACAGCATACCAAAACCACAGGGTAAGTCACGCTCACATCTTTCAAGTAGCCTACATGTTTGAGCAATGAGTTGTAAGATAGGTTACAAAAGAAGAGATATGTGGATATATCTGCCTCAGACGCCTTTTATACAGGTGGGGAACGTGTTAATTCTGATGTCTCGAGTCGTGTTGCTTTGCTTGCATCGGCCTTGTGGGATACAGTAGGCCTTAGATTAATAATAGAGTCTTTGGAATGTAGCTACGGGGAATAAAAAAAGATGTTAATAGTTGGCGAGGAACAGACCTCGCTGAGCACGCAGCCTGTTTGCGCTAGAGAAAGAACTCTGCGCCAGATTTTTTTCCAAACAGATGCGCGAAATGTGTATAATACCCAGGGTGCCAATTTCTATTATCAATGTTAAAAATAAGTGTATAAATCAAATGACACCGAACATTCGCTTAAATGAAAAAAAAAAAGTTTTGGACTGGTGTGCGTGATGTTGACGAAATTGGGTTTTCATTTAAATATGTGTCCTGTCAGTGATGCCTCCGCACAGCTGTCTTTTTTCCTTTTTTTCGCGGTCTTTTCCTGCTCTGTCTTCTATCAGTTTGACCTCACGGTCTCAATGCCTTTTCGAGAGGGTTTGCATTTGTTTTCTCAATCACTCCTGCGAATGACCACCATAAAGAATCATGATTTAATTCGGAGATCTTGTGCACATTGAATTGAAATGAACAGCTGTTTTTAAGATCACTCTTATCACTAGCTGAAGTAATGTAAGCCTCATAAACCTAATGTTTAATACTGCCATAGCTTTAATATGGAAAAAATCTATAAGTAAGCTCAGGGCGAAAAACCTGATATCGACTGACTATCATTTCGGGGAGTAAGTAAAAAAAAACTTACTCTTTTGCAAGAGAAAGGCAAAGCCTTCTAAAATGATCAAGTATTTCTTTGGAGACCCGACGTCACTTGACGTTTTTGAGTTGTGTAAGTCATAAGAATGATTGTTGTTTTCTTCTTTTGAAGAAGGTATGTAATGTTTGCACAACATTGGGCAAAGTAATTAAAAATACTATATTTTTTATGGTTCCAGATTACCCAGCTAAAAATAGCCAGCAATCCTTTTGCAAAGGGTTTCAGGGACTGTGATCCAGAGGACTGGTGAGTTTATACTTAAAATTACATTATTATTATTATAGTTTTTATTATTCTTATAACTATTTTGCGAAATGTTGTTATAAATGAAAACTTTTGACTAATATTATGAAGAATATTTAGGTCTGCTGTTGTTGTTAGACTGACTCATTACTGGAGAAACATGCATCACTGTGTGTTCTGATTGGTTTAGGCCCAGGAACCACAGGCCTGGTTCTCTGCCAATCATGAGTGCCTTTGCCAGGACAAGAAATCCAATGTCATCCCCTCCACAGCAAAATGGAGCAGAAAAAGGTCTGTAGGCCCTAGCACCTATTTCGTAAACGGTGAAACAAATGCACACAAAAATAATTAGCTACTGTCTGTTGTACATAAGAGGGTCATTGTTTAATCAAGTAAATAAATACAAAGGTTGTTTTAGTTTTGACATCAGCAACTTTTTTCCCCACTACTTAGACTTCCTCACAGCCTTACTCTTGACATAACGAGGCCATATCTTTAACTTGTGTCGCTTGTCAGGGCATGGCAGTCATAATAACCTGTGAGTAGTTACCAATGCTGACATGCTGTGTACTATGTTTACCTGAGCTGGGCATTAGCTGTGGCCGTAGGCTATAAAAAGACAATGTCTTGATAAATCCTGTGGCTAAATATGATTCTCACTCTGCTCTCTCAACCAGAAGACGGCAGGCGGGAGTACGACCGCGACCCGACTGGCACGCCGATCCACGGCGACCCGGCGCACCAGCTGATGTCGCGCGTCCTGAGTCCGGCGCTGCCCGTCCCCGGGGGTCTCCACGCGGTGCCCCTGACGGCCGGCCCCCGCAGCCCACCCCACGAACTGCGCATCGAGGGTCACCCCCAGGCCCCCGACACGCTGCATCACCACCCCTACAAGTACCCCAGCACCTACGAACACTACCTGGGGGCCAAGGCACGGCCCTCGCCCTACCCCATCCCCAGCATCCGCGGCCACGGCTACCACCACCACATGAACCCCACGGCGGCCAACATGTACTCGGCCACCAACGCGCCCGCCAACTACGACTACGGGCCACGGTAATGGGCTCCCACAGCCAGTGGCCCCTGTGACAAAAAACCCACACACTGCGTGCTGTGGAAACTCGAGCCGTGCCGATCCTGACGCACTCGCGGGAAAAAGAAGTACACTTAAAGAGCCCTAATCGCGCCTGTTGCTGTTAAGACTGTTGCGGCGCCTCAACCCCACCACCCCTATGCACCATACCCCACCCTCCACCCTCCACCTCCAGCCCCCCACCAACCCTCACCCCCACCCACTCCTGCGCAGGATACTTCAGATGGAGCAGACGCAGCCGTATTTATTGAAACAGGGGGAAGCATCTCCTTGCTGGGTGTTGTGTTGAGCCCTGGCTCCCTGGACACATGCGAGGGGCTGGCTGTAGTCCTGTGTAAGGGGCCTGGGCCACAACAGCTCCGTCCGTGCCCAGGGGTGGACAGACTGTGCTGCCGGCCATGGCAGAGAATAAGCGCCCCCATCCCCCCCACCTCAACCTACACACGCAGGATGCATTATCACAGACTGGAAATATGATTTTTGGTGTTGAATGCACTTTTGTATTTTGTTGTTGTCGTTATTTTCTCTTGTTGTTGAGTGTTTTCTTTTTGTTTGTTTTGCTTTCAAAAAGCCATAAATTATATACTCTCGAGTCCATCAAGCTTCTAGATAAAGGCCATATTTGCATGTGCGCTCCCTCATCAACTGAAGGTGTTGAAATACCATAAAGTGAATTTGTTTGAAAAGGAATATTTTTTGTGGAATGCTAGAACGCCCTCAGCGGTCCCCAAGAAGCTTGTACCATGGCACTGACTTACAGCAGTTCGAAATGAATAGACAGAGTGACCTTGCTGTACCTGTAAAATAAACATTAAATTCTTTACAGTAAACACCATTTTCCATCAGCTCTTTTCTGTCAGCAGCTATTTTCTTTTTCAATAAAGAAAGAAGCAGCATCACCTGGCATAGCTTAAACCAGCACATGCCGGTTTCGACCTGAGAATGCAGCTTTCAGTGCAAATATGACAGTGTGTCTACAAACAGAAAGAGGTGATAGCCATTTTCACCACTATAATTAAATATCAATGGTACTCTTTGTCTTATTATGAATTAAGTCTTGCGGGCAAAATATGAAGTTATGTTTTGGGTTTACTACAACACATCTGTATATGTATCAGTTTACCAACAAACAAATATCATAACTTTGCATAAAAATGACTAGGAATATTATTATTAAATACAAAAGCACAAACCGATATGGTGTCTGTACTATGCACTGCAGGCATTTTAAAAACTTCACTTAGGCCAAGTGCAGAATCTCTTTTGAACAATATCCTTAACTTCTGTTTTTTTTTCTTAAAGTTTCTAATTTCTGAAAAAGGGATTGGCTGATGCTTATCTCTAGGCTTTTTAAAGTTTTGAGCTGCTTGTAGGATGGCACAGACACAGTGCCCTGTAAACGACCTTTTTAGGATTGTAGAAAAAGATCATTAAATTTTGTGTAAAAAAAAGTTTTTATCATTGCAATGCTTAAAGGGAAACATAAAATGTTTACTCAAGAGATTTTCTTTCTTTAAAAGTACGGAAACAGGATAATGCAGGAATAACTCTTGCAAAGAAGCACAAAGGTCAACGTTAGCGTATCTACATCATGACGCTATTTGAAGTTTTTTTTTTTGAAAACAGTGTTTTCAAGGCTATCCCCATCTTAAAATAATGCATGATCTGTCGGTGTCGATAAAGAAAAGGAAATGCCATACATAATTCATAGAGGAGCCATTTAAACGGCTTTTCCTCTCAAATACAGCAGAGGTGGTCCCAAGGTGCCGGAACAGGACGCTGCGTCCCAGTTGACCTCTCGCGGTTAAGGTATCAGAGGTTAAACAATGTTTCCAGCAATTTAAGTGACAACTAATTGATCATATAATTTTTGTTTTGGTACGACTGACCTGCCGACAGGGTAACATGTGTGGCATTCATGCGGCCCGCCAGACCGTTTCAACCCCCAGGGTTTCTCTCTCAAAGTTTTTAAATGAAATGATATAGCCTCTCTGATTACGACTATAGTTATTATTATTATTATTATTATTATTATTATTATTATTATTATTATTATTATTATTATTATTATTATGTGTAGCCTAATTTCATAATCTAGGTGTGGTGCGACTAATGCTGTGACCAACGCTGCTTTGAGTGGACCACGTATATTTACTTATGTAGCCTACTGATATTCAGGGTTCCTGTGCGATCCCAGCAGGAAGAGCCAGTTGGGAGGATTGGGGCTCCCTTTGCGTGAGCTGAAATGCCGGCTGTTCTTAATGAGAACTGGCTCAGGAAGGCGAGGACACCGAGACCCACGACTCTTCCGTTAGGTTGAGCCAGCTGTGTTTATCCTTGCCGCCTTTCCCATTGATGTGGGGCCAGCAGTCGCCCAACCTGTGTCGCCCTCTGACAGGGATGGCGAGCGGAAAGGCCAACAGGTGAAGACAGGTCCATGGCCATCAATGTGACGACCGACCGCTGCTTTTTTCACAACAAAGGAGCGTCTGAAATGATTTATTTGTGTGGTTCAAGCCAGTCATGTAATTTCAAACGTTCAAAAATAAATCTGTGTGAGAAATGAGTTCCGAGTTTGACGAAAAGTCAAAAGTTTTAAATGAAAGCGCATGCTTGATAAAATGGGTACTCGTCTCCCCCCAGAGTTGAAATACCGGTTCCACAGCAAATAAGCTCTATTTCACATTTGACTCTTCACTCCCCACATAAGCATATAGACAATATTCGCCCTTGTCTTCTCCTTACCACAGTTCTTCAAGGCCGCCAATATCGGACACTTGAGTGGATTAAGCCCTGACCATGGTGAGCCTGCAGAGGCTTTCCATTTATTGTCCAAGCAGTAGCCTTGTATACACTTTAGCACACATTAGCCTAGGCTAAGCAGCATATCTTGAACCAGGCCCACATTACCCACAGTAGAATAATAAACAAACACTCAACTTTTAAAGCTATTTAGAAATTACGCCAGCTAGAGGAACTAAGGGGAAGGGCAAGTCCTTTCGAACTGAAAATGTAGTACCTAAACTGGACCCATCTGCATTAAATAGGCTAAATAAATCCACAGCTTTATGTAAATGAAAACATTTTTTTGATTGATTTTTGTATTTCTGTGACGATACAAATGAGTTTGGAATGGTCTGAAAAATACAAAGCGCGTTTTGTTATTTTTTAAATTAGTATTGTAGTCCTATATTCTTTATTATTGCCTATTGTGATTGCTGTTTTTTTTACAGCGAGGAATATTTTGTTGGTAAGGTTATCTTTTTCTGTTTTTGCTAATCGGTAACCCTAAAATGTTTGCAGACATTTTTTTTAATTTATACAGACGCGTAAAATACAAGTCTTATCCAATTCCATATTTAAATCAATTGGTCGTTTGTTATAAAATCAACATTTGAAATAAACTTAAAAGTGGTAAATGTTATTTCTGTACAGATACCCGATACAAAATGTCAGCTCACAGAGTTATCTCCTGAACGTGGCCAAGAAAAGAGAAATGAATGATAACACCATCGAGTACATCATTTGACGCGTTGCTGCATCTGGAACATCTGTTGTGACAGGCCTATCAAAGTTTGTTTTACCTTTTTGTGTACATTTCTTCAGGCGCGCCCTGTCAACCTGCTGTGCCATATCTCGAGACAGATATTAACACCAACAGAGATGGACTTACTCGAGGTATTCACCTGAAGCCTACGCACGTGTTTCACATTTTCCTCAGCCTTTTCAGCGCGCCTAGGTACACACAGTTTATGTTCCGTGTGCTCCTGCTGATGGACATTTTATGCTGAATATAAAAACACATCATCACCAAGGCAATCCCTGTAAACCTAAAGGAGGTTCTTTCAAATTGCAGTCGTAAAATATGTTTGGCCAAATAATAATTATTAAATAATTATTTAATAACATATTTTGGCATCGTAATAAGAAAACGGTTTATCAGATAATGTCTATACAATTGTTAATTATGTTATTATCCATGAATCTAAAAATGCCATCCAAATAATCTTACGTAGTAAGGTAAATCTAATAACGGATGATGAATTTGGAAGGGTGTGGCAGCTCGAAAGAAACAGTGTGCACAAGAATGGCAGTGTCACCTCTGACCGTAGGGGCCCATAGTAAACATGCGTTACTTGTTGTCCATAATTGCAGACGCAAGGGTCATCTTTCCTTGACTTACTAAATGTTTTATCATAGTGATTTACACTCTAGCGCTCACTTCTTTCACTGCCCATCTGCCTCCACACAGGCGCACTTGATTTATCACAAAATAGACGGAAGTTGCCCCATGTCGCCTTTGTTACCCGTTCAAAGTAAGACAGGGAGTTCGGAAATCATTACAGATAGGGGGCAAAGAGAGAGAGAGGAAAACAAATAAGCCACAGAGGTCATAAACTGCGGCGCTGAGGGGTCCTGAGTTGACAAGGACGAAGTCGGCGGTGGAAGATACACTAATTATGTTTTGTCTTTCCTCCCCGACTCTCCCATGTGTTGTGTAGGAGAGAGGAGCCTTTGATTTTTCGCCTAGACTTCCTATACAGCCCGACGAGATACTCCAGTCGGGAGGGACCCGGGAGACATGGGTCTTTATGAAGCATAACGGCTGTGTGTCGTTTGAAGTCCCGCAGGAACTCATTTTGAAACGCATGACAGGTCGTATAGATTTTTTTTTACATGACTGGTTATTATTATTATTATCATTATTATTATCAGAAAAGCATAGAAGTAAAATAAGTATTTTGTAGTCCACAACAAATGTAGGCTATACAGGTATGCTGTTAATATACCTAAAAATACATTTCCAATAAATTGTAAAGTTTCCAGAAAAATGTTATGTCAATCTGTAATTTCAACCTCACCTTTGTACAGCGTTAAAAAACATAATTTATATGCCCAATCTTAAACACTAAAACGCCAGTTTCTTAATATCCCGGTGCCAACTGACCCATTTTGCCGGCAGCAGCCTCCTGTAGGACCCTTTGCTTTGTTTGCGCAGCTACACAGAGCACTGTCTAGCTTTAGGGGAGGAAAGCTACACAGCTACACAGAGCACTGTCTAGCTCTTGGGGAGGAAACGAAGGCTAAACTCCTTCAATGAATCTTGCTAACAAACAGCCTTGTCTGTGCTGTCCATAGGCTAGTGATTAACCTTGTGTGATGAATGCAGGCTGGGTCAGACTAGAGGGCAGTGGTAAACTGAGGGCTGGATTTGGAGTAAGGGGGGTGGGGGTGGAGGCGGTGGGAACGCTGCAACTCAGGTGCAACTTCAAGCTTGCTGAGGCACAGAAATGCAAACAGTGTGGGAGTTTTCAGGACAAGTTCTTTGTAGCAGACACATTAAAAATACATGACATTTCCACTAGCCGAGGCAGAGAGAGAGAGACAGTGTTTTTCACATGGTAAATTGCAGCCAAGTACAGAGCTAACATTTTTACTTATTTGACTGCTTGTTTTTTAATGGCCGACATCACCCTGGAGCACGTTCTTTAAAAAAGTTTGTGAAAGTCAGTGAATGGGAGTGTTTAATCTGACATCCAAAAACAAGAGATGATTCACTGTGATCTATAAAAAAAACTACGCCCATTGACAAAAAAAGACAAAAATACAATGATGCTTTGAAAGCTTGTAAAAAAACACAAGTCCTATTCCAAACATCGGTTCATGAAATGTTTCTGACGTAGTCCACTAGGTTTGGTTGTATATGGACCAGAAGCTGATGCGCTGGTCTTTGGACCCAGCTGCCATGAGTCTTTTTGCGGGGTCGCTGTGGTCAGAGAAGGCCACACTCAGCACCATGTCACTGTGGCACTTCAGAACCGCCAGGGGCTTCAGCTTCTTCCAGCCGAACACGCGGACCTGGTGGTCCCAGCCGGCAGAGGCCAGGATCTTGCCGTCCCCTCGGACGCAGAGCTGAGAGATCCCAGGGTTGAGCAGCTCTACAGTCTCCTGTTGCTGTGGAGGGATGGGAATGTCAAAGAGTCAAACACACAATGAGGGCTTTAGATCAACACACACACACACACACGCATACGCAGACACAACACACACACAGTCACACACATAGACACACACATAGACACACACACATGCATACGCATACGCAGACACAACACACACACGCACACACACACGCACTCACACACACATGCACGCACACACACACACACACACGGACTCACACACGCACATACACACAACAACACACACAGACACACACACATACGCGGACACAACAGACACAACAAACACACACACACACATGCACAAACACACATACACCCACACCGTCTGACTTGGTTAGACATGCAAATCCCCTTCAGAACACCAGCCAAAGAGGAAGCAAATGATAACATTTCATATTAATATATTAATACATCTTTTAATACACTGTCAAAGCAGAAAATGTCTCAGTACACATTCGGAAAAATCACTTAATGATTTCCATGGACATAATAGGACTCGATTAGCTTATCAAGCAGAAGATTACTGGAACCCTCTGACAAACCGCGACAACTTAATCCAACAACTGATTATTAGTGCTGAATTATCACCAGAAGTAATACCACTGATTAAAGTTTTAAAACCGCGTTTGTATGGAAAAAAAGCAGAGCGTTTTTAGCCATTGCCTACAAATCAGTTGGTCTGTTGATTGAGGCCTAAATGAAGGACTAAATAGCTGTTGAACCTGGCAGAGGAAACTCGCACTCGACTCCAGGGACTCAATCATCAGGCCTAAAACATTTAGGCCCGAGAGGGACGAGGGAATGAGCGTTTCTCAAGCGACTATTTGGCTTCGAGTGAAAAAAAAAAACAGTAATGGGCTGACTGAGTTACCTTTGTCACTTTGCATGAGAGAGAGAGAGAGAGAGAGTGTGTGTTTGAAAGAGAGACAGAGAGCGAGAGCAGAAGAGAGAGGAAGAGTGTGTGTATGTATGTGTGTGTCTGGGTGTGTGTGTGAGAGAGACCGTTCTGCTGAAAATCTTTGTTTGCAGAGCCCGTGTTGCTCTACACATGTCTGATAAATTACATTTGCATTGAAAGGTCTGGTCAACAGAATAGGGGACCCAATAAATACATGGTTGTAACGCTTGCCTGCTTAAGATTACTGCTCTTTGGCCTTTCGCCGTGATCTACAGAGTCCTTGAGACCACATCGATCTAGCTAATGGACAACATTGTGATTTCCTATAAAGTATTACTGGGAGATCATTATCTCTGCTCATACTCCCACAGACATTCCCCAGATGCGTCCTCAGGAATTACAAGTGCCCTTTATGAACATGTACGTATGTGTGTGTGTGTATGTGTGTGTGTGTAGTCTTGAAAGAACGTGTACATGTCTGGAGTCACTAAAAGACTGTGTGTGTGTGTGTGTGTGTGTGTGTGTGTGTGTACAGAGCTTGCACTGGAAGCATCTGGTATGATGCAAAAATCAAACTGGACAGCGTAAAATCAACTTCATAGGCTGTGTCCTGCGAGACTAATGGCCGTTTGCGGGGGAAGACATTGAAGAATTTGTCCGCGTGCTCCTGTTCCGGACTGGAAAATCAGAGACATTCGCCGCTGCATGTGGAAGATATAAGCCAGGTATTCTGAACCCAGGCGGATAGAAGAATGTGTCAGCGGAGAGGCTGAGCGCAAATGCAAGTTTAATTAAGAGAAAGGAGCTGATGCCAGAAGAGGGAAAGAATGATTCCTGCGCCATGATGCTGACGGTTTGAAACAAAACAGGAAAGTACAGAAAACAGCCTAATGTTTTCCTCTAGCACCACTTGAATGACAGTGCGTGTGTGTGTGTGTGTGTGTGTGTGTGTGTGTGTGTGTGAGACTTCAGCATTGTTGCAGAAACAGGACGAGGAGAGCAAGATGAATCACTCGGCCAAGGAGCTGGTATGCTCGAAGAAAGCACCATCTGCTTTGCATTACACAGCTGATAATGATAGGTTAATGTGTCTATTTTTGTTTGTTTTGCTTCCCTGAGTTTGTGGCAGGAAAATACATTTATTTCATTAAGGGTCTGCTCTTAACCGATAAAAAACGGGTCCACGGTTGTTTACACTGCAAGTGTTCCTCACTTGGACTGCCTGCCAAACTTTCTCTCTGTCGCTTCTGGAGAAGGAGGAGGAGGACAAGGAGGTGGCAGAGAGGTGGGGGGTGGCGGGGGGATTCGCAGGCTTCGGGGAGGACGACCTGGCCTGCTCCTCGCCGCTTTCCAGAACATTCTCCGGGAGAAACTTCCTCAGGTCGGCAGCAACATTAGCTTCGCCGCTTTGTCATTAATATAAAAAAAAAGCGGCGGGCTCCCCGCTGGGAAAGTCCATGCTCTGCTCCGCTCGCCTCTCCGACAATTAAGCTGCAGTCATCGTGAAGATCGCTCTTCGAGGCTCCATCTTTCATTCTTCCTCTGTTTTAGTACTCTGACGCTGCCTCGGGAAGAATGCGCGCGAGGCCCGCGCTGCTGATGACTAGCCAAGCGAGGGCTTAGCAGCCCCGACTCGCTCTCCCCACTCTTTCGCTCCCTCTCCAGCACTCTAGCACCGCAGCTGGGGCCTACGCAGCACCCTGGGTTAGGCCTCACCTCGCCCAGAGCCAATAAAAACGACGCGAGAGAGAGAGAGAGAGAGAGAGAGAGAGAGAGAGAGAGGGAGAGAGAGAGAGAGAGAGAGAGAGAGAGGGAGCGAGAGAGAGAGAGAGAGAGAGGGAGCGAGAGAGAGAGAGAGAGAGAGAGAGAGAGAGAGAGAGAGAGGGAGCGAGAGAGAGAGAGAGAGAGAGAGAGAGAGGGAGCGAGAGAGAGAGAGAGAGAGAGAGAGAGAGAGAGAGAGAGATACTTTCTTTTTCTGGCAGGCAAGACGAGGCCAGCCCGAAGTGGCGGGGCCTTCAAAGGGGAGGCAGGGAGTGAGAGAGGAAGAGCGATCGACTGGCGGGGTCTGGCGTCGACGTAACGTAACACGCTCTGGCCGGGACCTGGCACGGAGGGCTGCCTTCACGCCGCTGCACTGAAAAGAGCAATCATCACTTGTCCACTCCGGCTTGTCGGTTCGCGAGAAAGAGGCAGGAGGTGTCTCTCTCTCTCTCTCTCTCTCCCTCTCTCTGTCTCTCTCTCTCTCTCTCCCTCTCTCCCTCTCTCCGTCTCTCTCTCCCTCTCTCTCTCTCTCCTTCTCTTCTGTTGGTATTTTTGAACAACGCCCCTCCACACCACCTCAAGCACCCACCCACCATTCTGACCCGCACAGTGCCACTGTGAGATTACGGCCTTTTGTCACCTGGGCTGTCAAAACGCAGGCGCGTGTTTGTCAAAGAAAAGGTGTGAAGGCACAGGTCAGAGAAGACGGACAATATTTTTTCAAGGGGAAAAAACAAAAACTGAAAATCAAAAAAAAAAAGTCAGCCAAACTTCTGCGGGAGAACAGGAATGAAGAGTGGAGGCGATTGCTGGAGCGGGGCAGGTGGAGATAGGAGGGATTTTTTTTTTTTTTCATTTCTTTCGTCCTCCCTACACTCTTTCGCTCCAGATTATCCTTCCATCGGAGCGCTCTGACCTCTGCACGGCCGTGATGACTGAGCGAGCATTCCTGATGGGGCTCAGACACTAAACAGGTACAACCTGCGAGGTGGACGGACAGACGGACAGATGGACGGACGGTTACGGGGGTGGCATGGGTAGGGAACAGGGAGGATCCACCTGTGGGAGCTGTCAGTGGACCCCCTGACAGCGTTTTCTAGCAGCCATGCTCGACTTATCCCGCCAATCTCCCTGCAGCTTTCTCTCCGACTCCTTCTCTCCCTGCCAGCCCTTAGGTCTGTCAACTCACTCTGTATCAGCCATACTCTCTCTCTCTCTTTCTCTTTCTCTTGCACTACTGTTCCAGCCCTCTTCTGTTCCACCCCTTCTCATTTCCTCTCCTCTCCCTCGCCTTTTACTCTTTCTATTCAGGGAACTCGTCTATGTCAGCCAAGAAAATGACATTGAGTGATCCTAAATTAGCGCTAAACTTTTTTCCCAGCTCAGTACATCCAAAAATGTAAAAAATATGAACAAACACAAACAAATAAAAAAATGTGTGGTGGGCGTCTTGTTGTTTACTTGGTCTTTATTATATGATACCTGAAGGGTTTTGCTATAAAAGAACTACGGCCAGGCAGAAAACGAAGAATCTTAAAAAAGAAAATTAGAGTGTGAATATTGACACATGCGGAAGGGTACAAAATAAGGAAAGGTGAGGAAAAGTCAGAATACTAAAACAAGCAAGCACCCCTGGGGACTGTGGGGGACACTAATGGAGCTCTCCACAGCACCCTGGCTGCGTTGTCTGGCGCTACTGGACTATAACAAAGCGTGCTATGTGTATCACTGTGCTGTGTTCCTCTGCCCAAATGTGAAGCACACTGCCCACCTACAGTACATCCTTTGTATGAAATGTACTATACAAATGCAGATTATTTTCATTTTTAAAATTAAAAAAAGAAAGCAAAAAGAGCTAGGGAGCCAGAAACAGTGACGAAGCGAAAAATGTTTGTTTGTGTGTGTGTGTGTGTATGTATGTGTGTGTGTGTGAGAGAGAGCGAGAGAGAGAGAGTGTGAGTGAGTGAGTGAGTGAGTGTGTGTGTGTGTGTGTGTGTGTGTGAGTGTGTGTGTGTGTGTGTATGTGTGTGAGAGAGAGAGAGAGAGAGAGAGTGTGTGTCTATGTGTGTGAAAGACAGTATGTGTGTGTGTGTGTGTGTGTGTGTGTGTGTGTATGAGCACAGGCATGGAGAGGGCGGTGAAGTGGATGTGCGCACTGGGGCCTCTGCAGCACTTTCAGCTCCTCTGCCTTTTACTGCCGGCCCCCGCTGCTAAACCGCCGCCTCTCCCGCTGCAGCCGGGCCTCCTGTTTGCTTAGCAGCCTCCGAGATGGCCGCACTTTATGAGCTCTCGCGGGGCTGCTCCTCCTCCTCCTCCTCCTCCTCCTCCTCCTCCTCCTGCTCCTCCTCCTGCTCCTGCTCCTGCTCCTGCTCCTGCTGCTCCGCGTCTGCGCTAGCGGCCAACAAGCAGTTGCTGCTGCCGCAGCCACCACTGCCGCCATCCTCCGAGATGGCCGCCCTTTATGAGCTCTCGCGGGGCCGCTCCTGCTCCTGCTCCTCCGCGTCTGCGTTTGCGCTAGCGTCCAACAGCAGCCGCCACCACAGTCACCACTGCCGCCATCCTCCAAGATGGCCGCCCTTTATAAGCTCTCGCAGGGCTGCTGCTGCTGCTACTGCTGCTGCTCCTCCGCGTCTGCGCTAGCGTCCAACAGCAGCCACCACCACAGTCACCACTGCCGCCATCCTCCAAGATGGCCGCCCTTTTTGAGCTCTCATGGGGCCGCTCCTGCTCCTGCTGCTGCTCCTGCTCCTCCACGTCTGCGCTAGCGTCCAACAGCAGCCGCCGCCACAGCCACCACTGCCACCACTGCCGCCACAGCCACCACAGCCGCCACCACTGCCGCCATCCTCAGCGTCACTGGACGCCCCATCACAATGCCACACACAGATTCACTTACACACCCACACATGCATACACACACACATTCACTTACACACTTACTTGCGCACACACACACATTCACTTACACACTTACTTACTTACTTACTTACACACACACACACAAACACACAGGCTGTGGGAAGAGCGAGGGCCGGCTGTCTGTGCGTCACACTGCGCTGCACGCTGGGATAATTTAGAAGCCCCCGCTGGCTCCTTCTCCAGCTGCTTTTCCCACCTCCGTCCTCGGCCCCCACATTAAATCAGTTCTGCATGCGCAAAATTAAAACAAATAAACCTGTACTGTACCGCCGCCGCCTCCTTTTCACAATATTGAGGACAAAAAAGTAAAAAAAAAAGATTTTTCCAGTAACACGGCAGATATATTTCCTGCTTAAAAAGGGAGATGGAGAGGGAGAGAGAAGCAGGGAGATGGAGAAAGAAAGAGAGAGAGAGAAAGAATGAGAGAGAGAGAGAGAGAGAGAAGAGGGAGGAGAGAGGCAAGGCTATGGGAGAGAAATCAAGGAGGTTTGCGAATATTTCTAATTCAACCGTTCATTTGTAGAAGGCGCTGGAAAGAATAATACCCCCGGACGGAACGCAGTGGCAGTATATCAGGCTCGCGCTGAATCGCCCGCTCTGTGTGTGAAATGGCGGACGCAACAGAAACTGACACAACATACAGCGCTTAATGAGGCGTCCCCCTTCAGATGCGCTTGCCCGTTACACAAGATGATCTATGGTCCAGTTGCAGGGTACATTGGTTTTTTTTTTCTTTTTTGTGGTCGGTGAGATTTTTTTTTTTTTTAAGATTATTACTCGGAATCCGCGAGTGCAATGCTATTCGGTTCAGAGAGAAGGAGAGAGCGAGAGAGTGTGAGTGAGAGTGAGAGAGAGTGTGTGAGTGTGAATGTTTGTATTGGTTGTGTGTATGTGTGTGTGTGTGTGTGTGTGTGTGTGTGTCTGGGCAGGGGGTGTAGTGGGAAGACTGGATTCTCTGCCAGCATTCTGGAAAACAGGAGTGTGTGGGCAAGCTAAGAGTAGGGCCTGCTGTGACAACTGAGCCAGGTCGGGTTTTTTGTGGAGTTGTTTTTTTTTTGGGGGGCGGCCATCTTTTTTTTTTCTGGTGAGGTTGTGGAACAGAGGGGGGAGGGGGGTTGAGGTTGTCTAATTTATGGGAGGCTGGGGTACTGTGTTCACCAAGGGGGTCATATCCACAAAGTCTACAGTAGTTGGTAGGTGGTTTAAGGACTATGACATGATGAGGATACTGACTTTCTTCAACCCTCACTGAAAATATAGTTTAGTTTAATTCTGTACATTTCAAACCTAGCTTGTTAGCTTGAATGCTTCAGAGCACTTTAGACACTTGTTATCTAAGATTTATCTTTCCTTTTGAGTGAGTGGACCACCATGCTGTGAGGACCTGTCCCTTGTCAGCAGATGCCCATAAACCACAGATGATTTCTTCAGTTAGGGCATCTGTTTGAGATCCACCATAGTCACATTATGTCAGTGCTAAAATGTCTGAGGAAATGGCAGACTGCTCAGGGAGACTAGACTAATCTCCATCTCCACTGAGTTCATTTGAAGGGAGGGTCTTCACAGCCCACCAACGTAAGCTAGGAATAGACCTAGGAACACGATGGAACATTCAGGCCAGGTAGTCTGAGGTAACTAAAAGCAGTCGTACTGATCTATTGCAACACAAGTCATCACATCAAGTCAACACAAGTCACAAAGTCAAGTCAGGTTTGTTGGGAAAACCAATTTGATTATGAAACAATCTTTTCCACTGTTGACACAATTCAGATTGAATCAAACATGTCGATACGAGTCTGTTGCAGGTTGTCACTGATACAATTGTGACATGCAAGTATTTTCACCTTGTCTTTATGTCTCAAAACTGCATCTGAATCTGTCTGCAGGTTTGGTGTACTCAGTTGCGTTCTAAACAAAAAAAAACTAAGGGTGTGATTCCAGATTCAGGGGCAAGAGAGAGCAGCATGCCCTTTGTCCTCCCTCACCTGTAGGTTCAGCTGGCCGTCCAGCGCCCAGGAGCGGATGATGTTCTCAGCGGAACCGGAGACGCCGCGCTGCCGGCTGGGGTCGAAGGTCAGGCACATGACAGGCTCAGGGTGGACACTCAGGCTGCTGAGGGGACGTCCCAGAGAAACGTCCCACAGGACGAGCGAGCCGTCCTCGTACCCGGCCACCAGCAGGGGACCCTCCCCAGAGTCTGGCTGTGGGGAGAAAAGAGAAAGAGAAGAGAAGATCAGGATAGATTAATGGATTAATGGGATGAGAAAAGAAAGAGTGTTACACAAGATATCTGAATGCTCCTCACCCTTAAAGCTACACTAAGTAGTTTTTTCAACCTTAAAATACTGTAAAATACCAAAATTGTTTCAGTGGTTCATCAACTTGTAACAGGGTGGAATGCACTTCTGAATTCGCTTTCCTGCCCTCCATGGTATATAGCCGCACTTAGCAAGTTTGGAGGAACGGGTCGTCTCTCTGTAGTTCGAATGAGAGACAATTCCACTTCCAACCTGTAGTGCGACTGAAGAGGGAAACTACTTAGTGTTGCTTTAACGCATCAACGTTCCATTATCTGAAAGCTAACAAGCAACAGTTTTACAAAGTTTTGACATGTATTAAGTCAGAGCGTGAGCCATCACAGCAGGGAGAATGTACAAATGACCATAAAAAGTAAAAACTGCTCGAGTCAATGTATAAAGATAGTGGCCAGAACAGACAAAAGCCACATTCATCGCTTGGCAACCCCATGTGCTGAGCACTTTCTTTGTAAGTATTTTCTAGAGGGAAGAATAAATGAACGACTTTAAGCAACTTAAAGGTGTACTTCCATCGTGTTTTCATTAATTTTGCGGTGGTCTCTAGTATTAATGAATGCCCTGTGAGCCAGTTTTGGTGAAAAAAATGCTTTAGTGCTTCTGTTTCAGGCTGTTCTAGCTTGGTGGAGGAGATGGAACAGGGAGAATGACAGGTTCTTGGCTATGCTAGTCACAGGCTACAATCATTCGAAGCCCATTCGGTCATAGCAAACCAAATAGAAGATCTAAACGTTCTACACAAACACACATACTTACCTATACTTCGCTAAGTGAATGTGTGCTGCAACAAAACTTTTCCAGTAATCACAACTGTGGCATAGCTTTTTCTAATTTACAAACCTACGTCACTTTGTTGGCCTTTTTCTTATTCACTCGTTTTTCCTTCTACTTTCTTTCACTGACTAATGGAGGCAATCGGGTTGGAAGAACATTTTCACGTGCAGCATGCAAATGCAACTCGGGGTGACCTGTCGTATTTCAAAAGAGCAAGTACTAAACGGTTTCTCGGGGAAGTACCCCTTTAATAAATAACGGAGGACACAATCTGGTGCCCTTAACCTCAACTAGTTCATAGCAGGACTATGACCCTGGTATGTCTGAGGCTGGTAGAGGAAACGGATTCGCATTTATAGGCATGTGCCTGCAGCCGTATCATGGTCATAGAGATCACCCTCACCTACATGCACAAGAGCTGCAGTAGGACTGGGAATGTGAACTTCACAAACAGATAAAAACGACACAGAGACAGCTTCAATAAACACAATCGTTGGGAGGAAAAAAAGAGCTGAAAATACGTGAGTAATGACAGAGATCAGGACAGAGGACAAAAAAAATGAGAGAAAAAGGAAGCGAGACAGATAAAGGGAAAGACAAAGACAGAATGGCAAGGACGGCCACAGAAGCCGCAGAGCAGAGGTTATCAGAGCGAATGAATGACAGGGTGAGGGGAGAGATGGAGAGAGGGAGCGAGAGAGAGGGAGCGAGAGAGAGAGAGAGAAGTGGCGGAGCAGGGGTTATCTGGGAGAGAGCGCAGCGCCACACTCTGTGCTCCATTAATCAGCCTCTCTGCTCTGCTGGCAGCCTATTACGCCACTCCTCACTTTGCTCCTCATCTGTATACCTCACCACACATCCCCTACTCCTGCTGCGCTCTCTCTCTCTCTTTTGCTCTCTCTCTCTCTCTCTCCCTCTCTCTCCCTCTCTCTCCCTCTCTCTCTCTCTCTCAGACACACACCCTCATCTGTATACCTCACCACACATCCCCTACTCCTGCTGCGCTCTCTCCCTCTCTCTCCCTCTCTCTCCCTCTCTCTCCCTCTCTCTCTCTCTCTCTCTCTCTCTCTCTCTCTCTCTCTATCTCTCTCCCTCTCTCTCAGACACACACCCTCATCTGTATACCTCACCACACATCCCCTACTCCTGCTGCGCTCTCTCCCTCTCTCTCCCTCCCTCTCTCTCTCTCTCTCTCTCCCTCTCTCTCTCCCTCTCTCAGACACACACCCTCATCTGTATACCTCACCACACAAACCCTACTCCTGCTGCGCTCTCTCTCTCTCTCTCCCTCTTTTGCTCTCTCTCTCTCCCTCCCACTCTCTCTCTCCCTCTCTCCCACTCTCTCTCCCTCCCTCTCTCTCTCTCTCCCTCTCTCTCCCACTCTCTCTCTCTCTCTCAGACACAAACCAACATCTGTATACCTCACCACACAAACCCTACTCCTGCTGTGCTCTCTCTCTCTCTCTTTTACTGTCTTTCTTTCTCTCTCTCTCTCTCTTTTGCTCTCTTTCTCTCTCTCCCTCTCTCAGACACACACCCTCATCTGTATACCTCACCACACAAAGCCTACTCCTGCTGCGCTCTCTCTCTCTCTCTCTCTTTTGCTGTCTCTCTCCCTCTCTCTCTCGCTCTCTCACAGACACACACCCTCATCTGTATACCTCACCAAGCATCCCCTACTCCATTTGCGCTCTCTCTCTCCCTCTCTCTCTCTTTTCCTGTCTTTCTCTCTCTCTCTCTCTCTCACACTCTCTCTTTTGCTCTCTTTCTCACTCTCTCTCTCAGACACACACCCTCATCTGTATACCTCACAAGCGTACACGCGCACACACATTCAAACATGCATCCATATACACACATCCAAAAATACACATATGTACAACCACACAGACACAGAAAACAGACACACAAAGACGTACATCCAAACTCACACATACAGTCATGCACAAAAGCTCTCTAACACTCAGACAAGCACATCACAGTTGCACAATCAAGCCAAGAAGTGTGTGTGTGTGTGTGTGTGTGTGTGTGTGTGTGTGTGTGTGTGTGTGTGTGTGTGTGTGTGTGTGTGTGTGTGTGTGTAAACACATACATGTCAAGGGTCACAGCGACAATATATTGTGAGACGTGGCCACTGTGCACACACTTGTTTCTATACAAACACACACACTGGCGCAAACAGACACGTACGCCCAGAGCCAAAGCAGCACTTATTGTGCAAACACACACACTGGCGCAAACACACACGTACGCCCAGAGCCGAAGCAGCACTTATTGTGCAAACAAGAGACCTGGAGCTCCACGTCTCAATATTGTGTCATAAACACGCTGCAGACATCAGCACAGTCTGCACCACACACCAGTCCTGAAAGACAGCAGTGGCCCCAGACGCTTACGGACTGTACACAAACAACCGTACCGATAAAAAACAACACAAACACAGTTGGTCGTACACATTCAACTGCACTCCTTCATACCTGCCAACATCTGAGTTAGCCAAAATCTGGGACATTTCAGAGGTCCCAGTCAAACATATTGACATGACAGTTAGCAAAGCAGTCTGGACCTCGTAAGTTACAGGGGCAACCTGGGATACATAATAATAATAATAATAATAATAATAATAACAATAATAATCGTCATCATCATCATCATCATCATCATCTTTACTTGTATAGCACAATTCATACATACAAGATGAAGCTCAAAGTGCTTTGCAGTTTGGCAGGGACACCACAGGACATTTCTTGCAGTCTAGTAGCAACGGAGCGGACAAACACAACGGAGGAGTTGGCAGCTATGCACGCTCACACACAGACACACACACTCTTCCATACCTGCAACATTTGAGTAGGGAAACCTGAGAGAGTTCAGAAGCGGCAGTCAAACACATTGACTTTATCATTCATGAAGCAATTTGGGCCTTAACAATTATGGGACATACCCTGGGAAGTTGCCAGCTATGCGCTCCTCTACTCTGATTAGACCGTCCACCCCTCCCAAAACTCAGACCACGGCTCCATGGAAATTCACTTCATGTAAATCTGTCATTGTATACGCAGACAAACACCTACAGCTTGATGTTTCTAACTCACACATCCAGAGGCAGAGCCATAGCGACAAACAAACCAACAAACACCCACACACACACACACACACACACACACATGCATGCACTCACACGTATAGACTCAGTGACCTGACATACTCCCAGACTGACGCTGCGGTGCTTGTGTTGTGCTGTGCGGTGCTTGTGCTGTGCTGTGCTGGGGAGAGTCCGCGACGGCATGTGGACGACTGTCGGTGGGCGGGGGGGGGGAAGCCCTGCTAACGCCGGGAAGCACCAGGTAACAGGCAGGGCTCGTAAATCACATTAAGCAGATAGCGCAGGGAAACACGAAGGTGAGCTGATAAAAAAGCGCGCAGGGCGCCATATATCAGCCGCAGCGCTGCAGGGGCCCTACTGCTCTGGCAGGGCGAAGATTTACAGTGGAAGAGGAGGAGGAGGAGGAGTGCGCCCCCTCCTCCTCCTCTCCCACCCCTCCTTCTCTCCTCCCCTCCCCTCCCCTCCACTCTTCTCTTCTCTTCTCTTGCCTCCTGTAGGCTACATATTACTCTCAGCCTTGTGGGCCTCAGGACAACTTCCAATGGCTTGAGACAGTAGTGCCCTATGACGGCAAAAGGCACGGCATAATCTGTCAAATTGGGTTCAGACTGGAAATGAACTTTGTCTTGTGACTAAATCTCTTGCTTCTTCCTATTAAGAAAGTAGATAAAAGCATCACCACTACTATACCTACAGCATGTTTGACAGGGCAGTGTGACAACGTTAAATGTTTTTTCTCAGTTTCTACGTTCACATAGTTTCTGCACTTTGCCTTTTCAGGGCAGAGCAGCTCCTCTCCTTCATACAGTCACAGAAAAACCCCAGAGTTTGAAACGAAGGTGGAACATGCACCACATTAACAAAGGGAAAGTGGTCTAGTTATAGTTATAGCTGGTTGTTTATTTATTTATTAATTTATCCTGATCCAAAGCAATGAAACGTCAAGTATTTTTTTCTGCAGAGATATATTTTAGCTTATTTAGAAAACACAATGCATTCCATGGTGAGCAGAGACTTCAGGTGTAAAGTCCATCTGAAATACACCAAAATCTAACATTACTTGCTTGCTTATTTATTTTATTTTTTTTATGGGACCTCCTGCCCAAACCTTAGCGTAGTTGAGAGCAGGCGGTTTTGGGGTCCTGATTGCTGCGCTGTTACTTTGGCACGTAGAGGCCGACCGAAGGGCTTTACAAATGGTCTGCCCTGCAGCCAGTGAGCGTGCTCCGCAGAAGGCAGAAAAAGGGAAAAAAAATTCTTTCCTGATTCGTAAGGGGCAAGCGAAGCGCTGAGGGGCCCTACCTACACCTCCAACTGTCAATCCCCCCCTCCCCCCCCCACCTGCTTGTGTCCGTTTAACTCTTCAGGTCGTTCCCACACCCCACAGGCTTCTTTAACAAATTATACACAGAATCGTATGCCAACACGTCCACGCACAACCAACTCAGCCGTACACACCATGCAGCAAAAACAAATAACAACATGGCCGAATCAAACCGCGCAGCCTCATAGACAGTTGTTAAGCATTACCGTCTGGTGACCCCCGGCCCCTGCACTTCAGCTAAGTGTAGGAGCTCCCCTGATTGATGATGTCACAGGTCGAAGGTCACGGAACCCTGGGTAGACATGTTATTCATTATATCCTCCACAGGCTCTCGTACACGAGTGTGATTCACTTGAATGAGAGGCTCGCACCTCAGAAACAGATTCATCACCGGACAGCTGGGGTGGGCAAGGAGCAGCGCCGGATCACGTGACCCAAAAACGAGATCTCTGCTGCTGTACAGCAAGCCACTGGAGTACTGGACAGCATTGGGCCAGGACCCCGCGGCCTGGTGCTGTACCCTCATAGCTCTGATCCAGAGGAGGGGAAAGCAGGGAGGGGGGGGGGGGGGTCAGGGGATTGCTTCAGCAGGGTCTTCCCAACCCATTCACCCCCTCCTTCTCCCAGCTGTGGTCTGGGTTTGAGGCTGCCTGGGCATGTCAGTGTGGTTTGGGTGGGTGGGTGTGTGGGTGGGTGATGGAGGCAGGAACTGACCGAGGGCCCCACCACATGCCTGCAAAACCATGAGCGATGCCTGGGGATCGTGACTCGCAGTAAAGATGCTGCTGGATGATGATGTTGATTTTACAAACACACACACACACACACACAAGCACACACACACACGCACACACACACACGCACACACACACACACAAACACAAGCACACACACACACACACGCACACACAGCTGGGTGACAGTTCTCAGGACACACCGTGGTCCAGCTGTGCAGCATTCGGACAACTGTCCGAGCGACCTGGGTCGGGAGGGGGAGGGGAACACCGACGAGTGGCAAGCAGCTCGGGGCAGCACATAAGGAACCAATCCCAAGCAGGGCTGCGATGGATGATGTCATGCCCAGCGGGCGATGAGCTGAGAGTGATGGATATCTGTATAGGAACATTTCCTTCTCGCTGCCAGCCTCTGTTCATGTTAAAAGCCTCGCACATCATATATCACGGCGGGCCCTCTAAGCCCACGACTCCTAGCAGCACATGGAGACCGTTCCTAGGCTCGTCTGTTGGCCCCGGTCGGCCAATCACGGCGCAGGGCTAGCACTACCTTCCAGAGTGCACACAGCATTCTTAGCTCCAGGGAGGAGCAGCCGATGTGATGAAGGACTGCAAGAAAGAATGAAAGAGTGGGAGAGTGGAACGTGGAACATAAGTGTCGCAAGAAATAGAAAAAAAAAAAGACGTGAAGGACAAAAATAAAAGAAAGGGTTACTTATTATGGCATTTAATTCTTTCCAAAAGGCGAGGCTGAAACCCTTGAAGCTTGCCAATAAATCTGTTCGCAGATCTCTTTTGACATGACAAAAGACTCCGGCTCAAAGTCACTGAGGCATGGAGCGGGTGGGCAGAGTGACTGAGGAAGAGAGAGAGAGAGAGAGAGACACAGAGAGAAAGATAGAAAAGTGTAGGAGCGAGAGAGGGAGAGAGCATTGGTGGGTGGGCCAGGGCAATATTTCAGTGTCTTCTCCTCTTTCTACACTTCCTCTCCCCTGCTGAGCGTGAGGTTGGCCAACCAGCAGGCTTCACCAGCGGGGATCGTGTCGATAACCAGGCCACTGTCTCGTGATTGATTGACATCTCGAGCGGGAGTGGGAGTGGGGGGCGTGGGGGGGAATATGCCGCAAGCGTGGTTTCCTCGCCCAGCGAGGCATGCTTAACACATTTTATGCCTTCACCGGCACACTGGACTGCTTTGACTTTAACACACACACACACACACACACACACACACACACACACACACACACACACACACACACACACACACATGCGCACACACACACACACACACACACACACGCACACACTCACAGACACACACACACACACACACGCGCACATACACACACAAACGCATAAGATACTCACGCCATACTGGGTGGGTGAGGCTCTGCGGCTTTCTGCATTTTTACTGTGCAGCAGCTTGCTGAGCCACACACTGACAGTAACGGATCACTCTGGTCGCACCATTAAAGGATCCAGTTTGAAGTGATTTAGTACCACCTGGGCCCCTGGCTTTGATGTCAGAGGCCGCCGCTACAGCTTGCCATTAATATTGTAAAAGTTATTAATCGCTTCGCTGGCAATTATGATCAAAACCACCAATGTCTTGCACAAAGCACCATCAAAACAAGCAACAACAAAAAATGATGATGAAGCGTGAGACTGGGGGAGAGTACCTTTTGCGCACAAACAAACACTGTACACTGTAACAAAATCAGTCTTGTCGTTTTTTTTGTATTACTCAGGAGTGCCACCCTAAAACCGCCCGCAGTCGATGAAAGCCCGACTACTTTGATGCCAGTTACCATCAAAGCTCCAACAGGGGCCACCCTGTTGTCAAATGACCAGGATTCATTTCGGTTTAACTAGTGGGGGGAAATTGCAACATGTGACCTAAAAAAATCATATTAATTAAGCATGAAAATAATTACAGGCTTGGCTCCCCCACAGAAGCGGAGGGAGCCTTGGAGGGTGCTGAGCAAATCAAGCCTTTGACAGTGTTTACAAAACACCGGGGTGGGCTCTTGGATGCGTCCCCGGGTGCAGGGTGATAAACGGCCCTTCCAAGCGCGCTAATTACAGAGCTGGGTCCGACGACGCCGAATTGACGAAAGCATCGGTGGAGCGAAAGAAAAAAAAATTAATAACCCCTAGACAGGTTAGGTCGTAAATCTACCTCCACCTTGCCCAGATTCGCCTGATTGATATACTGGGCTATTCAGGTACAGCAACCTGCCAAACAGCTCATAACAGATCTAATAACTGCGATATTTTAACACATCACACATGGTGATGTTTCTTCCTGTGCCAAACAGTGGAGAAATCTTAATTTTTATGATCATGACCAGTCACTGGGATGATGAAAGGTCAGATTAGGTGTCTGCACTGAGCTATGCGAGTTGGTTCGGACTGGGAAGCAACAGTGTGTCGGAATCCCCCTACCTGCCACATCTTCAGGCACATGACCATCCCCAGCTTCTTGTCCGGTTTCAGGGATGAAACAGGCACCTTGCTGGGCAACTCCATGACCTTCACCTGTACAAAAGAGCACCCCAAGGCAACGATATATCAAGGACGCGCAAACAAAGCAGTAACATTCTTATAACCTGTTACAAAGCAGAAACATTCTTGTTGACTGAAGTCGCCCTGAGTTTCTAACCTTTGAAGGTGTACCGTAACACTGATGTGACGGAAACGTTGGGAGGATGAAGGTTCTAAGAATGTTGGTCTCCAAAGAATATAATGTGGAATTCTAGAATTGTACATTGATGTAGAAGGCATTCTTATATAGAATGTACAAAACCTCACATCTTACAAGGCTAGATAGACAATGGCCCAGAGTGGGTTAACAAGTCTGTGGTTATTTTCATTTGCATGATAAATGCCATCACGAGCCCTCTATTATCGCATCCTCCACTGGCAGTTCTACGTGTACATAGACTGAACTTGCTTCAAAAGACGGTGAAAAATAAGGGCACAAACACAAAGAAAAAACAAACAATCTCATTTTCTAGGCTCATTCCAGAATTCATTAATGTCTGTAATTAAGCAAACACAACAACGTGCCCCATTAACTTTAAACACAGACTCCTCAACACAAACAAAACTCAAAATGCACAGGTGCAAACACTTTGACCATTCGTGACGTTCGTCTTTCCATAAAAAATCTTTCCTTGGCCAGCCTAATGGGTGCTGTTTCCAAAACCTTCCTGGTTCGTGTTTTGTATTTCGATTCGTCAAGTTAGGACTTGATTCACCCGATTTGACACCGAGCCTGATATTACTCAATGACTTCAAGCTCATAAAACACATTGAGTGGCATAAAAGCTTTTCCTGTGACAAGCGCTTTAAAACCGCTATGAGCGAGGTCGACAAGCTGTGGCCGATGCTCCGCAGTCTATAATCAATTCGAATAAAACAAACCGCCCCATTTCCTGAAGACGCTGGCAAGCATAAAATACACACAAGTATAGCGGTGCCTACAAGGCAAACCGCCTGCCAAACAACTTAAGGTGTCCCACTGCCTGATTAAGAGGCTCTCGCTGGTAATTGAAATAGATCCTCATTAAGCGGTGAATGTGCGGGCCTCGTCTTAAAGCGATTTGTATTTTAGCAGGCCGCCACATCTGTGCTTTATGTTTACCAGTGTTGGCACCAAACAAAGCTGGCATTGAGACGTGCAGAGCCCTGGGAGTCCGCCCTTTCTCGTGTAATGCACCTTTTGCCATTTTGAGGTGGTGTGCTTCAGGGGCGCTCTACTTAGTGAAAACAACCTTCAGGTAGTGATATAAATTAAATACGAGGTCCGGCCCTGTTGACTGGGGGAGCTAGGAGGCTGAGTGTGTTTAGGAAAGTGGAAATTGATGAGGAAAGTGGAAATTGATGAGGCAGTGCAGTGGCTGCCTCTGGGTCCAACCTGTCCTTAGCTTCCTGTGTGAGGTTTGATGGATAAAAGTCAGTCCCTGAGTCCACCCAAAACTGGAACAGCCAGGCTCTAAATGTCTGTGTGCTCTTAAAGGAAAAAGCTTTAAAAACAAGTAAAACGAGTATTCAAATAGGAATTATTTTTATGTTTGTAAATTTATTTCCCTCAATATGTTTCTAATAAAAAGACAGAAACGCTTATATACAGCTAGCCAGCATGCTAAAGAAATCTGTTAAACAAAGAATGTCATATTATCCTTAAGTTGTTCATTGTTAGTTTTAAGTTTTTTTTTTTTTTTTTTAACATATAAAAATCATGAGTAACCTTCATTACATGCAGGGTGGTTGGTGTCAATTTACTTTAAGGTTAAGGAATTTATGTCCTTAGGTAAGCCTTAAGGGCTTCATTCATGATACCATAAATGAACGTTAAAAAGAGGATACTGTCTGAGGACATTGTGGGTCCTCTGCTCATTTGTTAAATAATAGTGTGTTATGAGGGCCAACTATTTTACCTCCTTGTTTATTTGTTAGCACCACTAATCCTACCTCATTATTTAGACAGGCCGATAAAGGAGAAGTAACTCATGGGTAGCTTCATGCTACTTTGTTTTCAAAACAGAGCACTTTAGACAGTGCAGCACAGTGGTTCTATCTCCCACTGGCATACTGCAGGGTGAAATGACAAGAGCACCTGTCGGAGATGAAGACCCCCCCAAAATGGGTCCATACATATTGCCATAACAAATACAAATAAGGAATACAAAAAGTAATTCTCAACAAACTAATACAACCAACTAATGTGGTGTGGACAATTGTACATGTTTTCATATGGTGGTGATATCTAACCACTGTCCCTTGTTTTGTGGCATTCAGAAATGCATTTTTCTGTGGTTGTTTTCGGTTAGTTGATCAAAATGGTGTCAGGCCACCACAGTCATGTAAACATTTGGCTGATGTTTCAGAGAACAGGCCAGGAATAAAGCCAGTCAAAACATTTGAAAACAATTGCAACAACTGCTTTTCAGGCAAGGATCTAGATTTGGGGAGAAAAAAGAGAGCTATGCACATTTTTGTCCAGTAAATTTTGGATGAATGAGGCCCGTTAATTTCAGAGAAGCTAATATGGCCCAATCACTACATCTGAGAGGTTCTAATTGTAACCTCCCGGGAGTTTATCACGAAGCCCCTCAGGGGATGAAACAACACCCTCATTCAGAAAGCGCGGCTGTGGTTCAGAGCCTCGGGAGTGGAGTGCGACGGCCGAATTGGCTGGGTGGAGACAGCGGAGCCGCAATGGCGTGACCGAAGACCTCCCTTCCCCTAACCCCCACTCCCCCACTCCCCAGCGCCACTCCAGGCTGCCTCCCTGCGCGCCTGTGTCTGTCTCTGTCTCTGTGTCTGTCTCTCTCTGCGCTGGGTCACCCTGAGCAGAGACCGCCTGGATCAAGTGACTGACCCAGCGCTTTTATGTGGAGGCCAGAGCCAAAGCCAGCGGGTGTAACACAAATCTGGGGAGCAGCGAAGGCACCCAAAGGGTGTGTGTGTGTGTGTGTCGGTGTGTGTATATGACTGTGTGTGAATGTGGGTGGGGTGGGGGTGGGGGTTGGGGTGAGTACTGGTGCTTGGCTCTCTGCTCTGCTCCACTGGGCATGGGATGGGGATGACCAATCAGCCGCGGAGCCTCTTAATCCACCCCCCCCCACCCACACACCTTACCCCCCACACACCTTACCCCCCACCTCATCTTGTCTGCCCATTACAGAGAAGACACGCTTCATTTTCCCTCCACAGACTAGCTGACACCAACATTTGAACTGCCAGCCACACGGGTATCAGAGTTTAAGCGATAAGCTGCCAGTTATGTTTTAGGGCAAGCTGGCAATTTGCATCGATGAGAAAAGCAACTGTTGCATCGCCAACAAGGCTGGCCAAAACTAAATACGAACTCTACTTTGTGAGTGATTGGATACAGTGACTTCCAATGATGGCAAAGACAGCATGGACGTTAAGCATTTAAGGAGTTTGTGTTGGGATTGTTTGTGACCTATACCAGTAGAACAGATGTGGGTGGGGAGTAAATCACCAGCACCATCCTGCACATTCATCCATGGTTGAGGTGTCCTTGACCTTTGACCTAGGAGTCCCTGTCACTATGAGTAATGTAATGTATTTTAACCTGTGACCATCTGAGATTTTGGTAAAAAAGCATTAGCATCTAATTGTAATAGAATATAAACAGAACATTTATGCTCTGTTTTAGTTATGTGAAACTATCAGAAAAAAACATCTGTTTAGCCATCCTTCAATGTCAGCCATTACAGACAAGCAGTGTTAATTTCAGCTTAAAACCGGAATGGCGGTTGCAAAGTATGCAACTTTGTGAACGCTGATTATAGTGTAAAAAGTGGATGACAGGTGTGCAATGTTTTCTGCCCAAGAGTGCCCATTTAGAACAGACCAACAAACTGCTGCTACACATGCACACATAGCATACACACACGCTCCCGAGGCACACGAAAAACCCACATCGTTATTATGTGTCATGATGGGCATTAGGCACTTCCTGCTGCTCACCTCTTCCATCTGTTCGGAGGCGTAGGCCAGCAGACTGCTGCCGCCACCGCCGGGACCCCTGCTCAGCACGCAGCACTGGCAGAAGCCCACGCTGCCCGTGTACACGCAGTCCGACACCTCACCGCGGCTCTCGCTCAGCCGCCACAGACACACACGCATGTCCCTGCCCTGGCTTTATGCACACACAGGCAGAAACACACAAACACATACAGACACACACACACACACAGACACACACACACATACAGACACAAACACACACATTCAGACACACACACATATACAGACACACACACACAAACACAAACACACACACACAAACACACGCAATATGAATGAAAACACGAAGAGTGTTAATACACATGTAATTAAAAAAAATGCAAGCCAGGCACACAGATGTGATTACTACCCTGACTTTTACACACCCCTATTCACCTTTTTCTTTTTTATTGTATTCATTTGCAGCTTATGTAATGCATTTATATCAGTCTTTTCCTGTAAGAAAGTGTCTTTTTTCATTTTCATTCTTAACATTTACAGTAGCGACAGTAAACCGGGCAACTATACAGATTCTTGTACAAACTTGGAAGCACGTGCGCTGCAACTTGTGACTGTGACATTGTTTCTGTGCTCCTCGGCGAGACAGTTTTCCTCCTCTCCCTCTGCCATTAGGAAAGCATGTGAAGCGAGACTGATGAAGCCTTACTGAGTTTCCCTGATGAGAGTTTCCCTTACCTGAGGACAGTTTCTCTGTTTAGTGTATCCACCCAGATGACAGAGGAGCCCCCATGGCCATCTAGAACATTTTCGGACCTTCTTGTATCCAGGTTCCATATGTGGACAGCCCCCTTTGCCGAGCTACAGATACAATACACAACATGTGTGATACAAACGTTATTAGCAAACAATATAATGGATTACTACAATGGCTGTGGTCAAACTACTGTATATCTAGGCAGAACAGCTTCTAAAAATTTTGAAATGAGTGTCGCAGATAAGCTTATTAGCTCTGCTTTATTTTATACCAATCATTAAGTAAAGTGAAATGATTTGGGTTATGGCAAACATGATTTAGTTTAGTTTTAAATATTACAAAAATATAATGGCTCCCATCAAAAGGGGTGAGAAAAAAAACTACAATGAATTACTGAGGTGTCAGAAGTCATTTTTGTCTTAAATCCATTTTAGGGCTGCACAATATATCGATATTGTGATATACATATAGCGAAACATGGCTTAACTGCAATAAATGGGACATTACTGTAAGATGTTTCACGCTCCACACATGAAAATATTTGGGAAATCAAATTGAGTCCTACTGCCCTTGATATCCCCCCATTCACTGCGCACTGGCTACGGCCTAGTGGAGAAGATTAAGCTAAAAGATGTTAAAACTATATTTAAATATTTGTTTATTTATCGCAAAAAAACATCATCATCGCAACATTCAGCAATGTTACCGTATATAGCACATTTCTCCAATATTGTGCAGCCCTAATCCATTGGTTTTCAATACATTTTAGGGATACACTGGCAGCATTTGCGTAGAAAACTCAAAGGCTGCAGCCTGCCTCAACTCTGTCAGTGTTGTAGCGCAAGCTATTGCTCATTTAAAAGGCTGCCCAATAGCCAACCAACCATCACCATCCACACTCACCCTGAGAACAGCAGAGGAGGACCCGGCCTGTCGCAGCTGAAGTGCAGGGTGTTCACAGCGGCCCCTACCCCCCTCAGGATGAACTGGGGGTCCGGTGGAGGTCTGGCCATCACACACACTCCCACTGAGCCCACCCAAAGCTCATGTGGTCAGCCTGAGGAGAAAAACAAAGAGCTCGTCACAGGTGGGTTACAAAACCGCCTCTAGCACTGTAACTGTTAGCATGCATTAGCAGATTAATGACAGTGCAGAAATGATAGTGTGAGTTGAGTCTGGGTTCATTTTCTTCATCAGTCTCAATCTTGTAGATTAAAATCTTTCTGGCATTGCTTTGGCTACAGCCATTACGAGCAATTTGGACTAATGTTTCCAGTTTTAGAGGAAAAAAAAACTGGAAAAAAATCTTAGCGCTTGACCTGAAACATGGAGTTTATGTTCATAGTGTGGATTCCTGCAAATAGCCATCATTAGCATCTCAAGCTACAGCAAGGACTGAAGGCTAACGAGAATGCTAATCAAGCACCATAACCAGGCTTCTCTCCATTCATCTTCATCTGTCGTCGTAAAAACAACCTGTGCAGACAGTCATTTTTCTCCACCCTCCGAAATCCTCATATATGCAACACGAATCATTTCACCACATTTAAACATGACTACCTTTAACATCTGGGAATTCGTTGTATGCCATGAATATAAATAAGGCCTTTGGGCAATGGAGAGAATGAGGAAGGCTTTTTTTTCTTCTTCCACGCTTCCCTTCTCTTCCATACGACAGAAGCTCTTACTCAATACATCATCAATCACGCAGCTAGACAATTTAATTACTGTACACAACAGGTTCCATTCTTTTTTTTTTTTCTTCGAAGAAACTTTTTCATCAACGGCAGGTTTTTCAAAGCGCACACCTTTGTTTTTATGCGTTCAGTTAAGGCAAGGCTGTACTGGAAATACAGTTGACCACAAAAATGCAGGAGGAAATTGTGTGTCAATGTCAAATTACACAGACGCGCAGACTGCCGGTGTGCTGTTATGGCCCACAACACAACACAACACACTCAGACACAAAGCCACATTCACACATCAAGACAGACACAGACAAACACACACACACATCAATAACAATAACAAATAAAAGTTGCCCTTCCAAATGTTTTAAATACTGCATGCTCACCAAAAGAGATACTCTAAAGGAAGGACCAGCCTCCTCATGCCAAGCTGTTGGTGAACGCCCCACGCCCCTACAGGTGAAACCAGAGCCTGTGCTATTTTGGAGAGGGCCCAGTTCGGAAGGTTAGTGGTTAAATTGTCCATGTTAATCCGTCAGGCTGAGACGGTCCTCGCTGCCCTACCTGCCTAATTAAGAGACTGGAACCACAGTGCCCTCGCAGTCTGACCCCTTACAAAGAGCACAGTCACAGTGTGTCCTCCCTCTCTTTCTCTTAACCCCATTATGGCTGCAGTCACTGTCACAAAGGCCCCCAAGCCCAGATGAATGGCTGTCTTGCCTCCAGCAGCCGTGACCATCAGATCCCAATCAGGCGGCCACAGACAGGCGACCAGAGTTAACCGCCAGTTAAAAATGGCTTCAGTTACCGTCTCTAATCAATGGAGTGCCTTTAAGAGCGACGGGGGGGAAAAAAAGAGCAATCACAAGTGCTTGACATGATCAATAACCAGGCTGGCTATTCATGCTGCTTTAAACTGATTAATAATGAGGCAGGTCCTCGCAGGCAATCAGGATGATTTTAAATGAATGACAAGCAGCAGATAGTAGCAGTACAGATGCACTGCTGTTCAAGAACAACCACTCCACATGTGGAGTAACGAAGGCTACCACATCAGTGCACATGGTGTAAGGAGTGTTCAATTGAAAGTGAAAATGAAAGCGCTCACTCTACAGCGACTATCCTCACGGCAATAACTGAAAAGAAAAAATACTGCTTTACCACACAAGGCAGTTTTAATATTCACCAAACGGGTTAGATGTCATGTTAGGCTGCTGCTTGTTGTTGCCCATTGTTTGTTTGTTTATCAGCAGAACTATGCAAAAATGACCAAGCTGGAAGATTGGTCAGGGAGAAACCCATTTATTTTGAGAGGATTCAAATCAAGGTGTGGGTCCTGTTTTTTTTTTTTTTGTCTTTTTTTTTTTTTAACACTGTGACATAAAAATTTTAGCAAAATTAGCTAGTGGCTTGAACATAGATCTGTGTTTTCCAAACACACTTACATCACTCATGTTACTGGACTTTGGGAGATTGGAACAACAGCTTTTTTCCCGCATACTGCACAGCCCTAACAGTTTTAGAATTTTTAAAATGCTTTCATCATTGTTGCCTAGCCTATATCACCACACTGGCAGATTATGTGACTACACCCTTAAAAATTGCAAAAATTTGACATCTCCTGTCAATCAAACACAAAGAACAGTGGGGGATTACAGAACACAGAGGGGACAGTGCACAATGGAGGAGTCTTCTGAACACTGCAACCCTGTGTGTGGACCCCTTCTCATAACTTGCTATTTTACTGAGACAAAAACACTAAACGCAAACAGCAAGCCACCTAATGGCACAAACAAAACAAGGCTGTGACACGCTGTCAGTCACAAACTCCAAGCTATTGTCCTATGCAGCGCCAGAGATGCAGCAAAACAAACTGCCTGAGTCAATACCAGTCTCGTCACGCAACACTTGAAACACGCAATGCTTGAAAACGCTTATGTGACTGTGTCCAACAGTCACTTGGTGTGATGTCTTAGCAATGGTAGAAATGTTTAGCCCCTCCTAAATGTGACACAGTAAGGCGGGCACCTGTAGAAACTTAGTGTCAGAGAAATATGCCTTAAAATATGTGAATTACTTAATTAGATGAACTCTAATGTGCTTGTACTGTGAATACAACACTGCCTTTTAGAGTTTGATCGTATCTGCGCGTGGGCTATGAGATGGGGTAAGCATGACTCAGTAATTCTCATAACTCAGCCACCGCGAGACAGTCATCACATGGACTGTAAGACCAGGCAGAAGAGGGAATGAGAGAGAGAGGACAAGAGAGGGAAGCAGAGAAAGGGAGAGAGAAGAAGAGAAAGAAGATTGAGGTTTCTACTCCCCCTGTAACAGATAAGACAGCTCTGGTAATCTGACTCTAAGTCTTTGGATAAAGCCAGTTTGTCTCTTCTCGGCCCGTCTGTCAACACCTCCTTGGTAATTAGGCCTAATTATGAGAGGGAGAGTTCGCTTCCCCTTCATGTTATTAAATAAGGGCCGGCCTTGCCGGCCAGGTATCTTTCAACACCGGCAAGGGGCTGGCGACCTTCAGATCAAACGAAGCCACTATCTGTGCCCCATGGTTTGCTGCTTATATGAGACGGGATCGGGGGAGACCGGTCATTTTAATGTGGGCTTCAAAGATCGGGGAATAGGCCGTCCGCATTCCTCTGCTGGCTCGGCGGAGCTGGTATCGTGTAATAGGCAGCTACCCACCTGAGCCGCAAGCACCACTGCCGCCTCCCCCACAACACCCCCCCCCCCCTCCCCCTCCATATTTTGCCATTCATAAATAAGGCCAAGACACGGAGATCACAGGGCGGTGGCCAT
Organism: Coilia nasus; assembly: GCA_027475355.1. Taxonomy (NCBI): domain Eukaryota; kingdom Metazoa; phylum Chordata; class Actinopteri; order Clupeiformes; family Engraulidae; genus Coilia; species Coilia nasus. The sequence continues at coordinate 13,815,220 of CM050217.1, forward strand.
AGAAACCGCAGCACTGTGCCTCATCCTTTGTGGAGCCGCTCCATAATATAATACATCAGCATCATGGAATACCTTTTCCTGATATGTGCGTGGGAGAGAAAAAAAATTACACAATGCATCTGTTCATGCCAGAATAATAATGCATTTAGCTGAAAGCCAACTCCATGCACACTCACAAGCATGCAAAGTCTAACACAGAATTTTATGCACAGAAACTTCCGTGATGGGCCTGCTCCTACTTCTCTTTGCCACTACGTCATTTTCTGTTTTTTTTTTTTTTTTTGGTTTATCGAAACAGTCTGATCTTGTTTTGGGCATTTGCTTCTCTCCATTCAAACAGTGCCACGCTATTAGTCAGCCTCCCCTCGGCCCACCCCCTGTTCTTAAGACTATTCCAGTAAGAGGAGTACCCCTGAACCTCCTTTCTTAGGGAGGAAGGAGAAGTGCTGAATGGAAAAAGTGCTCCATTATAAAACGGCAGTTAACCAAACAGTATAGGAAGCGCAGAGGTCTCACACCCTTTATTGTGCAGTCAAACACGGGTTGGGGGTAGGGGGAGGTGGGTGACATGGCTGGCAATCTAGGCTGGAAAAACAGTCCCGTGGAAGATATAGTGGGTGAAGTCAGACCCAAGTGCACCAACACCCACTGTCACTCAGACTCTCAGAGGGGGGAAGAGGCTGTATTGTTCCTGTCAATGGCGTGAATGCTGTGTTGGGACTGCCAAAGATAAGAGCTGAATGCAGGCTAGTCCCACTGTCGGAGGAGCCTACTGATGAAGCACTTTGTCACTTCACCCTGATCTAGCGGGGGCTTACCGGTGATTACCAACAAAGAGGTCCTACAGGTACCTCTACCTTATCTGTAGGCATCAACGCCTGCTTCCTTCCCTTGGTGTTACACCTCAAACATCCCAAGGAGGAGGGTAAACTATGTGACAGCCTGGATCACCCGTTGCACCACAACAATGACTTTAAACAAGGTCAGGGAAAATGTCACATACTACAATATGTGGAGCAAGATCTAATAAAAATGCCCAAGTGAAAGACCTACGAAAGGCTACGTGTGCAACTTGCTACAAACCCCAAGTACTCTGCCTGTTACCTTCCCTGATATAATTTCACCAGTAACATAACGTGTTAAAAGGAACGCCTTCTTCCTGATCGGCAATGGAAGACAAAAATACAGACTGTCGAGAAGTCAAATAAGTGTAAACATTACTCAACTGTGGCATTGGACACATTTCAGATAACCCGTTCAATATAAAATAGCATAAGCACAAACCAATGATACCTGATAGGAAGTCGCGTGGACAGAAAAACATGCGCCATCGGAATCGAAAGACCCACAAGAATCCGAGGCTGCCCGTTGCGCTGCCTGATTCTTTTTTTTCTTTCCCCAGTGTACACTGTGCGTTTCTGTGCTTTTTGGTAGTGACTCACACTCACATGCGCAATGGTGCTTAGGTGCACACATAAATATATTAAAGAAAACAGTGTATTTTCTGTTATAAAATATTTGTAAAACTGAAGACTAATCTTCTACGTTTTTAAAATTAGATTTAAATTCTGAACATGATGAATACTCAAGCCTACTGAGCAAACAGACCACCCTTTTTTTCTTAGACTAATTGAGAAAGGAGAAGGGGGGAAAGACAGGTCTAATCCACAAAGCACACACTGTTCTTTCATAAATGCAGCAGGAGAAACCTTTATTTGTCCATTCCTATCATAGAAAAGGGGAGGTTTCAAGCTTGGCTGGGCCCGGGCGAAAAGATTAGATGAAACCAGAGCATTTTAAACCTCTTTGGGGGCCCTGGATTAAGCTGTGTGATGGCTAGAGTGCCCTTCCCCAGTAGTTCTAAAATGAAACAATAAAGCATGCAAGTTCACAGGTGTTTGTTAAAATACTTGGGAATTTGGCATGGAGACATGTAGAAAAATTTTCACATGAAATACTTGCCAAAAAACTTCATTCTTTCTTTAAATCTCAAAAATGTCTGTGTGCTGCAGAGTTTTAACAACATAGCATTGACCTGTACTTAGTGTAATTAATTCTTTTTTCCCCCAAGCAGTGATGAGATAGGTTTGCAGGTGGGTGATAGCATGCAGGTAAGCCAATTATGGCAAATGGACTTGGTGGGATCGTGACCCCTCAGCGGGGGGTGTGAAAAATTGTCTTCAGTGCCAGTCTGGTCAGGTGCCATCCCCAGTACCCTCATAAATTATAGGTGACCTCTCAGCTTACGCAGCACCGCACAATGCCAGGCCAAGGCAACGCCGCCCTCCCAGGGTCCAAGGAGGGGTGGAGAAAGGGACAAACTCCACTGCGTCCGTCAGACTGAAGCGCGCGAGGAGGAAATGCCAACGCTCCCACAGTCTCCCTCTGCACAGCGACACTCTGCTCATCTTACAGCTCATCACCAAAATGGGAAAGTGCTTAGCTAAGTAGCAACGCCTGGATAGGTTACCCATAGGGCTAAGTGATCAGTGACCAGGGAAAGTAACAGATCGAGTGACTGAATAAAGAAATAAGAGGTACGACTGAGGGCAGTAGATCAAAGTGGTGTTTGTTGGGGTAAATGTTTGGAGTACATGGTAAATGCAATGTTTGGAGTACATGGTTACAATTGCCAAAAAAAGGAAAAAAAAAGTGGTTAGTAAAATGTGAAAACCATTTGTGTTTCATGTCAATATTTATTTCTAGACTTTACTTTGAACTTTAATTTATTGCTTTACTAATTTTAATGCAGCTCTTCATTTGGCATGGTGTATGGATGTGATATGGTTTAAGTAGGGATGGTGTGCTTATGTGGCGTCATGAGTTGTATGGGCCTGCAGTGTATATTTGTGTGTGTGTTTTATGGGCACAGTGTGTGACATACTGTATGTGCACATGGACTGCAATGATGCTTTCCATAAGCGAAGCTCCTGATGGGAAAATAAATAATCCTCTTTGGACTGTACTGAATATGTGTCCACTGCAACATACTGGAATTGTTCTAAAAGTGTTTATGGATGTTTAAAAACATTAATGCACATTGTGTTCAGCAGGTACTTTCATAAGACATCCACAATGTACAACCCACTGGTTAACATAGAACTCAAGCCCAGTGCTCTCCAAAGGCCAGACTGCAAAGTGTTTCGTTCGGTCTGCCAACACGGCGAGCAATTCCTTGCGCACCACTATTTATCCTTTGCAAGTCAACTTTGAAGTGTTAAGAGACCATTTCGCATCGTGGGTGAATCCGCTGAAAATTGTTTTTCATGGCTAAATGTGTGCACTCAACAGCGGCTGACTTGGGGCCTGGACCCTTCCGTCATGGCGCTGCCAGAGCAAATCTCAGCACCAGAACGCAGGTCAGCACCGCTCAGCTCCACCAACAACATCTGTGTTTGTACCAGCAGGTGCCAACAGAGACATCACCAGGGTACAGACAGTGACACCAGCAGGAAATTTACTAATACACATTCAACAGCCAAACGCTTGGCAAAAGCCCCAGGATAAGATATTTGTGTGTGTGTGTGTGGGGGGGGTATCACAGGCTAAGTATGTGTGTGTGTGTGTGTACATGTGAAAGGGGTGGCTCGTGTTGAAATTTGGAGCATTCAGGTACAGTATCTCATGAGTTGTTTTTCTTGGGGAGGCTGGGAGATAGGGTCAGGGTGAGAGTGGAGTGGTCTCAGGGAAGGTGTGGATGGACTGTTGGATCTGGCTAGTGCAGCGTGAGGGGGAGAGGAGAGGAGAGCCGAGCCGAGCCGTTCCTGGGAAGGTTTCCTCCCTTGGAGGTGTGCGTCAGAGGCTGCCTCTTATCGTGTGTCCTCTTTGAAACTCTTCTCTTCTTTTTTTGCCGATGGGTGTCTCAGCCAGGCAGGATCACACGTACACTTCGACCAAGCAATATCCCACAATTGTTTCATCTTCATCCTCACAAGCAGATTCTGTGGGAACTTGATGGTAATGTTCATGTCGCTTTTCTTCCCACACAAACTGCACATTTGGATCTATTCCACGGCAGTTTTTTCCTTTGAGCACCACCACATAATGATCACCCATTCGATATCCAACATGGACCTGGATTGCCATGCAATCAACATAAAGATGTGGTGCCATCATAATTACCACATGCAGTGCTGTACAAACATGGCTGCGTATACCCAGCACCGCTCCTGAGTTCCTGACCTCACCGTTTTGGCTCAGCATGCTTAAAATGGTATCGAGGAGGAGCGGTGTGAGACATTTAAGTACGGGCTGTGCTCCCATGTCCCCGATTTAAAATGTTCTACGATACTGACGGGATGAGTTTTCTTCCTCTGAACTCATAAATCATCTCTCAGTATCATAAATCTCACATCTACCAGTAGAGATGTGAATCACTATCTGACAAGCAGCTACAAACAAGCCAGGCAGGTTATGAGGTTTGATTTGAATTTAAGAAAGCGTATGTCTCAGCACACAAACCTGTATGCTACGTGCATGCATGTGCACGCACACACACACACACACATACAAACACACATTGCATGCAATTTTCCTTCTTTTGGATTTCACTGCATAACATGCCATGCATTGGCTTGCTAAACAGGAAACATTAGTCACTGTCAAAACAAACACCATGAAAGCAGTCCCAGCATGCAATCCTTCAGCTTCACTAACAGCATGTTGTCTGGTGTAAGTGGGAATGCCTTGAACTGGCTAGCCCTGTCTGTGGGACCTACGTGTTGTCTGCATCCACTGCCTCTGGCCTTTGGGAAACAGACAGAAGACAGAAAAAGACAGAAAGTACAGGAAATAGTACAAATCCAGCAACAGATACTGTTAAAATGTCCTCAGTGTATGATGCCGACTTAATTTTACTATGCATATCCATGGGCACTGTTTGTTCTGTACAGCACTATGTCTCCTTTAAGAGGTTTCTGTTTTCCCAGACTTGCTTCACATGACCGTGTTAGGGAAACAATAAAGAATCCTGCCAACATAAAATTTAATAAAAACAAACCAAAGTCGAAACAGGGAAGACACAATGTTTTTCGACTACACCAAGTTAATTGCCCTAAACTGGATCTGAAAAAATAAAATAAAATGTGAATTTTATGATCGTCTCGCTCAACCCAAAATAACCACAGAGGTGTTGAGTCATTACCGTCTGTCTTAATCACAGCTAAAATAATGAGGAAGGAGCGACCTGGGTGGCCTTTTCTGACAGCAATGATTTGTGTCATGATAAATACTTTGGCTGCTTCATGTCTGGGCATCCAGAGTCGCTACCATTCATTTCTTAACACTCTCTGTAGTACGATTCTGTTTGAATTGCGGCCTGGGCGTGCAATCTTCCCGACCATAACAGCAATCCTCTAGCACTGTGCGTCTCATCTCCCAGAAGCCCAGTTGAAGAAGATAACGGCTCACTGGGCACATGTGCTCTGCATTACGGGCCCACGGCCCAGTGTATCTACCCTTATCTGCCGCCGATAAGCCCACTTCCCACTCTTTGACCCCGGTGTGGCTCTGTGATCATTTAGGACTCAAGTATCCAGGGGCCAGGCCCAGCGGCCATTAGTCAAATTCTCAAATCCAAATTTTAAGCCTTGGAGACTTAACAGCAGGCTTTGGAGCAGGTTTTTACCAAATGCCTGTCAGTAAGACTGAGGGAAATCAAACAGATATTCGCTTAGTTAGCAGTTGTCATACTGCACACTGACCTTTTAAAACAATAGAATTAAACTTATTTTGGCCAAAGGGAAGGAGCACATGTTTTACACCCTCCAGTTGACAACATGACAACATGTTGTGCAACATGAGTGTACATTCAAGTCTTCTAATAGGTAGCTGTGCTACATAAGAATGCTACACATCCGAAACCTTAGTTACACAATGCAACCAATAAGTATGCTGAGGCTGTTGGAGAAAATATGCAAATATTTTATGGTGGCTTCATAAAAGCAGGACTGGCCACTAGCAAAAGCATTAGACGACCACGAAGCTGCTCCAACCGTCAAACCGTCTTGCTTCATTGATTAACCAACCTCCACCCCACCCCTCCTCTGCCGCCCTGACGTTCCTGAGGAGGACCCCACCCTTTCCAGGCCGAGCGAAGGCCCTGAAGGCATCTCACCCTGACAGTTCTGAAGAAGACACTCTAGGCCGAGGCAACCTCTCCATAATTGGACTCCATTCATTTCACACAGCTAATCCGTAGCTGGTCTGGTCTATTTTTTTTTTGCTGTTGTGAGCAGCATCACTTCTTTCTTTCTTTTTTCTTTTTTTTTGCAAATGTTTACACAAGGCAGATATTTGTTTCTCCTCCCCGAGCTTTTGGACACGAATGTGGCGGCTGTGTAACCAAGCGTGCGTCTCATCTCGTCTGCGTTTCTGGGAGGCCTGGCTGACTGAAGCCACAATGGCGCTGTAAATATAGACCTTGAGCCGGACTGTCAGCTTTCAATGGGCCGGGATTAAGACGTGGAATATCGCTAGAACGCACCTTGACATGTTGACATGTTCTGCTAAGTGCGTTTCAAGGCGGATTTAGCCACATTTGTTCCATTTCAGGGCAGAGGCGAACGACGAAGGAAAGCGAGAGAAGAAAACAAGGAGGCTGAAGGGCTCGATGCTGCCAAACTGGTCTTCTCTCTCTGACTTGGTCTGGGAGACCTCATCCCCCTTTTTCGTGCGTGGCACAGAGATGAGCCGAGTCCGGGGTTTTTGTTTAATTTTTGAGGGGTGAAGTTCTTTAAAGGGGTTGCTGCATTTTGTGAGAGCCCTGTCCTTAACCAAACAAACAGAGAGGAATTTCTGCCATTGTTGGTGCACGAGCTTGAGTGACAGGTCTGCATTGCAGAGGAGTCTTGTCAGTGGAGACAGGGAGGTCAGAGAGGGCCCACCCCCACTGAGCACGTTCTGTTCCACACCGCACCGCAGACCTGACCCAACAGCACATCTCACACACACACACACACACACACACACACACACACACACACACACACACACACACACACACACACACACACACACACACACACACACGCACACAGTGACACAAGTACACAAATACACACACCTTGACAAAGAAAACAGAAGAAACAGACACACAGTCCAAACCCAACAACCCAGTTGAGATGCATTCATATTAAAATCAACTATTACACACAAACAGATATATTCATATACATTTACAGCCACACACTACACATACATGCATGGAGATCTGAACAGATGCACAGACACACACAGACATCGAAATGCATCTCTATTATTTTATTAACTTAATTTACACTGTGCTCTCTGTACAGAGTTTTTTTTCTGGCAAACGCGATTCTTTATTTACAAAATAAATGATCGTTGGAGACCAGGTTGACATCAGACTTGCTCTGCCCGGGTTTGGGTTTTCGAGCAAGTCCTCATTAGCTGGCCCCTGGAAAGCTGAACCCTGACCCCCGCCGGGCCCCGTTGTTTACCGGGCTGGGACCGACCCGCTGAAGCTCCTGAGCTCTGTCCATAAACACCATTCATCAAACACATGCCATATTCAGTAACAATGACAACACTTTGTAGGTTTTTTTTCTTTTTTTTTTTTTTGCTGAGGAGATATTTGCCATTAAAAGCCCCTAAATCAAATCAGCAGGAGACTGTAAACATCAAGCCAACACGGTGACAGAGACTAATAGGTAGTGCAGTTGCAGAGATGGAGAAGGTCTGAACGCGGAGCAGAGCGGCGAGGAGAGGAGATCCCCCGCTTTAACGGCGAGGTGGCCGACTGCCTTTTTCCTCGATATCCCGCGGGAGATCGGTTAATCCCGGGCGCGGATACATTTACCCTGGGCAAACAAGCTTCTGCATTGTAGGCCGACTGTGTGTTTGTGTGCCTTTGTGTGTCTGTCTTTGTATGTGTGTGTGTGTTTGTGTGTACATGCGTTTGTGTGTGTGTGTGTGTGTGTGTGTGTGTGTGTGTGTGTGTGTGTGTGTCTGTGTGTGTGTGTGTGTGTGTGTGTGTGTGTGTGTGTCTGTGTGTGTGTGTGTGTGTGTGTGTGTGTGTGTGTGTGTGAGAGACGGTGGGCCGGTCCCAGGCAGTCCCCCCAACAGTGTTTAAGTGTTTGTGCGCTTTTTTCGAGTCCGGCTGATAGAGTCAAGCTGTTGGTGCCGGGCTGGAGGTCAGAGTCCCTCAGTCAGCACCCCGTCCCCTCAACAGAGCACACACATCCAGGCATCCCCAGCCACCCTCACCACCCTCCTGCCCACCCCCATCCTCTCCCCCACTCTCGCTGAGCTTGGCCTCGGCCCTCAGCCCCAGGTACAAATAAACCTGGTAGCCCTCGCCCCTCAACCACCACCCCGGCCGCAGCCAGAGCCGCTGTCACTCCCCTCGTCAGGATCATTAATCAGGCCCGGCAGATTAGACTTCAAACAAAAATAAACCCACTCGGGCCCGCCGCTGCTGCCATCCCTCCATCCCAGCCCTCCTTTCCCCTCCCCACCTCCCCACATTCACACCATCCTCCTCTCGCTCTCTCCTCCACCCATAGCAGTTCACTAAAATGCCACATGGAAAAAAAGAAAAAAAAAGAAAAGATATCACGAACAGTCGGCGGTTGGATTTGGGGCCGTTTTAATATCGGGGCGCTGCCTGGAGCTTTGACGAGGGATGGCGAATCCCCTCTGGGTGGGACGGTGATGGAGGGATGACAGCCGGGGCTCCCAGGGGGCCCCCCTCCTCCTCAGGGGTGCTGTCCTCTGGGCCGGCGGGGCTATCAGCCCCGCGTGGATAAACAACTGATAGGGCTTATCTGCCGTGAGACGGGAGAAAAAAATAGAAATAGAAAAAAGAAAAACACGCGAATGTATGGCAAGCATTGCACGGCACGCAGCAGAGCTCCCGGGCGATTAATCCTTTAAGTATGTGACCTGCATGCTGATTGGGTTTGCAGGGACTTAATCAGAGTAATGCGATAATCTGCTGATGAAGGTGAGAGGTCTGCACGAGGTGAGAATATAGGGGTAAGGAAGGGGAAAAGAGAGCAATAGCACCACCTTTAGGCTGACTGAGGTATTGCCACTGGCATACCACAGCTCTAGGAAAATAAAAAAACCTCCAACAAAAACATATCAGGAAAAGACCCCAGCGAACTCCATCTTCTCTGGCGGAGGGATCGTGTTGCCGGGGTCTGCTGGCTCTGGGTGCCCAAACACAGAGAGGGCCCTGACAGCATGTGTTATTGCAGGGTCCACGTATTCCCTTCTGGGTTCAGAGGGGCACAGACCTAAACAACCGCTCTCTCTCTCTCGCTCTCTCTTTCTCTCTCTCTCTCTCCCTCTCTCATTCTTTCGCTCGCTGCCCACCAAACGTCCTGGCCGTGGCCTGCCCATCACAGACTGACAGCAGGGCCTGGGTTCGGGGTGTTTGTCTGTGTTCCTGGGAAATGGGGGGCGGTGTCACCGCAGCGCCGGCCCTCCCTCATCCATCAGTGTCAGGGCGGGTACCGCGTGTCACCTTCAAGACTAATGGGCAGGAAGTACAGCCGGAGAAACAACAATATTTGCAGAATATATTTCTGAGACGCTCGGGCCCTCGCCGCTGTCCACCTCCTCCCTTTCGCGCTCTCGCTCTCCCTCGCGCGCGCCTTCGTTTCAACAAACTCCAGCGGCCCCCTTAATCCTGATTTATAACCTTGTTTACATTGTTGCCACCGCGCCACCGAGGTTTGGTTTGCTTTGCTTTAACCTGAGCAAGTATTTTCCCCATGTAAGAAGCTAAGTGTGCAATTAGCACTACATAAAATAATCTTAACGCACTTTGGAAAAAAAATGCTTAGCTGAAGTTTCACTGCCCTTTATAAAAATCTGTGATACAAACATTGGTCAAGTGAGTGGCTGAGAAGTTATTGGTTGAGTGAGACAAAGAAATAAGAATAGGCCTGGACCACATGGTCTGAAACCATGGCCTGTTGGTCATACCTTGGTTCCACATATAGGAATGATCCTGACAAAGGGGAGTGACCATTGTGGTGTGCAGTCGGGCTGTGTGGTCAGTTAGCAGAGGGCTGTGCTAAGAGACACAACCTTAAGAGGTGGTTTGAGGGCTTGCCAACCTTCAGTTGGGGAACACTACTACATATTAAACCTGGCAGGCCATATGGTCCTAAACCTGATAGATGAACAGCCCGTTGTCAATAGTTTAGTTCAGAGAATGAAGCCCTGGGCTCTTCTACTCACAGGTTTCCAACTTCTTCCGGGTTATCCAGGTTTATCTCTGCCTTTGCAGTATACCCAACAGCTCCTTTCCCGCTGCCTGCCTGACGACTGTCTTTCGGGCAAGCTATCCTAACCTGGAGGTGCTCTTAGGAGTATGTGTGTGCTCATGTTGGTCAGAGGGGAGGGGGGTGCTTAACCTCAGCAGCCTGTTACCATGGCGTCCAGGCCTGAGCGCTTGGTGATGTGGAGCTTGGTCAGCTCCTCGGCACAGGTGGGGTGGATGCCCACGGTGTTCAACAGGTGAGTGTAGGTGGCTCCACACCTGGACACGCAGAAGAGAGGAGGGAGAGGGAGGGAGGGAGGGAGAGGGAGAGAGAGAGAGAGAGAGAGAGAGAGAGAGGCAGATGGAGAGAAGAGTGAAATGCTGCATTCATCCTCTAATTTAGCCTTTATCCCCCCACACTCCCTCAAGCACTCCTTTTTTAATCTGTGCAGAGCTGGCTAAGCTGGATATTAATCTACCTAATGACCCACCTGGTGGGAAAGCTGTACCTGAATGAGATGATAAAAAAACTCATTTTATTTCTTAATAAAGTAAGGAGGTATGCTGAGCGGGGGACACTAACTGAACTGTTTTTACTGTCTTTAATTTAAAAGATGACAGGATAAAGGGAATAGCGTTGACTTCCATGGAGCCAAGGGGAGCTAAGAGCCCCGGTGCAGAAGGCTCATGGTATCTCATATGTCTATGTTTCTGCCGAAGCACACATAAGCATAGCAGTAGCAGTAGTAGTAACAGTTTCTCTGCATGTCAACAGTTTCACTGCATGTCCTACTACCCAGTACGTCTATGCATGTGACAAATAAATATCCATGTAGTAGTAGTGATAGTCATACTTTATTTGTCTCCAGTGGTGCCCTACAAGGACAAAGCGCAGTAACTACACGAACACTGAAACTGAGAAAAGTGCCTTAAGTTGTCATACTGCCCAGTCCAATAAGTAGTAGATGTAATAGTGATGACGCTTTCATGACAAATTGTGCAGTTTTGGTTTTGTAGGGCAGAGTGGACCAATTCATTTGCCTGTTGCAACAGCTACACACACACACACACACACACACACACACACACACACACACACACACACACACACACACACACACACAACTCTGCAAACATATAAATACACAGTGACATAAAAACAGAGAGAGCGAATGAAATGACCAAATAGCATAAACAGTAGCATGGTGCACTCACTGGAAGCCTAAGGCAAAGCCCTGGATGACCTCTCCAGCGTTGGGGCCTGTGAAGTGCAGGCCCAATATGCGCTGGTCTCCGCCACGCAAACACACCGCCTGAGGACCAAACACAGGGAGAGAGAGAGACAGAGAGAAAGAACGAGAGACAGAGGAAGAGAAAAAGAAGGACAGAGAGAAAGAGAGTGAATACTCTCACTTACAAATTCACATTTGGCTGCAACATAACATTTCACTTAACTCACCCACAACTTCAAATAGAGAAGTAATTATTAGCAGTACATTAATAATGTATGGAGATGCATTTACGCATAGTTAATAGGACTGCATCGCCTTTACTAATGTTCATCACACATGAGTACTCCATGGGAAAAACGGGCATAGTCACAAAATTACATTTTTTAAGTCACTCCCCCTATTGATAGTTGCATTGAAACCCCAGCTTTTTCAAAACTAATCCTGTGATAAGCAAGCATAGCCTTGAGCTAGAAGCATTTTTAAAATAGCATTTACTTATAAAATAAAATGAAAATCTAACTTTTTACATTACTAAATTTTTAGATACTGTTTCTGTATCTTGTGACCATGCCTGTTTTTTTTCCGTGGACTTCCGGATTAGTGATTGGTTAAGACATGAAGCATATGTCCGAGACACTAGGACAACAAACAAACTTAGAAGTGGATTTGCATGTGTCTAACCTTGATGTAGCACTGGCTGGCGTCTTTCTCAGCCACGGTGAACTCAAGCGGCTTGTAGAAAGCATGGAACACCTGTCCAAAAAAAAAGAGAGGGCCAGGTGAGAGCCCTACAGTGTCACAGGGGACATTACAGACATCCGCTGTCACCGCACTGGGCTGCACTAATGGTAATGTTTGTCTGTAGCTCGGGGGGAGTCTGGCGGCGTGTTTGAGTCAATGTTCAGCGTTCAACGCTCAGAGTGACGTCTGGCCCATTCCTGCCAGTTTCACCAGAGCACATGGCAAAACAGAGAGAGAGACAGAGAGAGAGACAGAGAAAGATAGAGAGAGAAAGAGAGAGAGAGAGAGAGAGACAGAGCATGAGTAAGACTGAGAGAAGACAGGGAGAGGGAGAGAGGGAGAGGAAATGAATGGAGCAAAGAGTCTAACACAGAAAAGGAGAGAAATACTGAGGATGGAAAAAAACAGAGAGAGAGAAATAAAAAAATATATAAAAAATAGATAGAGAGAGAGAGAGAGAGGCTGGGAAGAAGACGGTTATAGAGAGGGATGCGAGCGTGCCGACACAAGTCAGTGGTGGACGAGCGGCTGTCAGAGCCAATGAGAGGCTGTCTGTGAGGTGCTGCTTTTGATGCTGGCGCTGTCTGTCGTCGCTCGCTACACGCCTCAGTCAAGCCTCCTGTCCGCCCGTCAATCACAACAGGCAGCCGCGATGCGCGCCAAAGGGGTCGGGGTGTGTTTGGTGCAGGTGTTTCAGGGAGGAGGCAGAGAGAGAGGGAGACAGAGAGAGAGAGAGAGAGAGAGAGAGAGAGAGAGAGAGAGAGAGAGAGAGAGAGAGAGAGAGAGAGAGAGAGAGAGAGAGAGAGAGAGAGAGAGAGGGAGGGAGGGAGGGAAAGAAAGAAAGAGATAGATTGCCATACACAAGATGAAAGAAAAACAACAATTTGCACACACAAAACAACAGCGGCGCTGCAAGCAAACAAATGTACACAGACAGGTAAATGCAAGACAAGGTGTCACCAAACAATGGCAACAGACACATACAATGGATACCAGAGTACTTACTGTACAAGACCAAATGGACGACAAAAACAATTATTACTGCCTGTGTGTTCTTAATAGACACGCACACATGCAAACATGTCAGTGTCTAAACAGGCCGTGTCTAGGGCCCAAATTCTTGTGCTGATTTTTTTTTTTTTGACTTACAGTTAGAGACAGCAAGCCTTACTGAAATCACGTTAATATAATAAAAAACACATATGCATATGTAAACATGCAGGGACTGTTTCTGTCAAATGTACCATCAGAGGGAAAATATTGAGTAAAAGAGATAAGCAAATCATTAAGGACTTTGAATATGCAAAAAGCTAGGAAGAGGAAAGGAACTAAAAAGGTGTTGGACAAATAATATAATTGTGTGCCAAAAAGAATGGACTTGTTGTGGGTGTTGGTGTCGGTGTTTATACTACTTTTCCCTACAAAGGCAAAGAGCAGTAACTACATGAAACTAGAAACTGAGAAAAATGCCTTTAACGTTGTCATACTGCCCAGTCAAACATGCTGTACGAATAATGGTGGTGATGTTTTAATGTACGTTCTTAATAGCAAGTAATTTAGTCAGAAGACAAAGGGGGTGTTATAAAATCAATTTCCAGTCTAAACTCAATTTAACAAAATAGGTAGTTACTGCCTTTTGGCTTTGTAGGGCAGCACTGGATAGCGGTCGTACGCACCTCAATGGAGTCTTTCCCGTGCCTGTTCTCAGCCTCCTCTTCAGACAGCCCCACACAGGCATACTCCAGGGGAGTGAATACAGCAGTGGGAACCTACACACACACACACACACACAGTATGATTTGTCATTCAATGTCATTTAGTCTGTGGGGCAAAAATAGAAAAAGTTATAAATATATTCGCCATGTGTCCTAACTTTAGGGTCACCCTGTCTCTAAACACTGATACAAACACAACACAATCTCAACACATAAGCCTGTGTAAAATCACATGTTAAAACACACACACACACACACACACACACACACACACACACACACACACACACACACACACACACACACACACACACACACACACACGCAGGGTCACAAAGAAATCCACACACGCAAACACAGACAAGCAAACAATTATCCAGCCCAGCAGGGTCAGCAAACAGGGCTCAGTCAACAGTGGGTGATATGACAGTGTTACAGCTGAGGTGTAACAGACAGCAGACCCATGCGTTTGGCGTTTACACAAAGGAGTGTTGGCAGGGGCTCTACTTTAATTACTCACGGCTTTTGTGCACCGTATTAGAGACAGAGTGGTAACATACACACACACACACGCACACACAAACAGCCAAAGCTCCACCACACAGTCAACACACACACCACCGAGGAGCTGACACAAAATAAGACCCCAATTTGAAAACACACTCGGCTGACTACATTCGACATGGCAGGCTGACCGCTGGAAGTGGACAAGTAATTACAGAGGCCTTCATTCACTTTGTGAAAGGAATTAAATGCAGCCCTCAGAAAGTGGCAGAGCAGAAAGCGAGGGAAAAGGGACTAATGAAAAGTGTGGAGAGGACAGGATGAAGAGGAGATTTGAAAAGACGTATGAAGACGTGAGAAGAGTAGAAAAGACAAAAAGAAGACAAAAGAAGAAAAGCATTGTCATGAACAGGATGTTTAAATTCATTGGCATTGTAAGTTCAGGTTCAGTGGGTAGAAAGGGTTTCTATAATTCTGATGTTGATAAAAAAAACATCTATTTGTAGCATGTAGTCGAGTGTAGTAAGTCTTCAGCAGACATCTAGGCCAGGGAAGAGGAGCTTGCAGTCTCTGGAGAAGAGGTATGTGTGTGTTGTGTGTGTGGTAATGTATTTCTATGGTTGTGAGGGCCAAATGTCCTCACAACAATAGGAAACTAGAAAAAAATGGACTTGTGAGGATATTATAATGGTCCTTACAACCTCACAACAGTGCAAAACAGTGTAAAAGTGCAAAAACATTTCTTTACTGACAGGTTAGGGTTAGGGATTGTTTTGGCCTGGGCACAGCTAAGCATTCTTTAGTTAGATATAAATGGGAGTTAACGGAAGGTCCTCACAAGCACAGAAAAACAAGTGTGTGTGTGTGTGTGTGTGTGTCTACGGCACTCACGTTGTCATAGTTCATGAGCTCCTTGGAGTCGGTGGCAAGCCTCCGGGCCAGCAGTCTGCCTGCCTGAATGGCAGTCGGGGTCAGCTCAGGGCGGCCCTGGAAACACAGCACGCCGCTAATGACTGCAAATTCACCTCTCACTTTCGCCCCAACCTTTCCCTCTCTTTCTCTGTGTCTGACAGATATACACATCCAAACACACACTCTTCACCTCTCCCCCTCCTTCTCTCGGCTAACCATCTTTCCCTTCCCCCCTCCTTTTTAATCTCCAATATAATAATAATAATAATAATAATAATAATAATAATCTTTACTTGTATAGCACAATTCATACACACAAGATGCAGCTCAAAGTGCTTTACAGTTTGGCAAGGTCACCACAAGACAACATTTCTTGCAGTCCAGTGGCGTCGTAGCGGATGAACACAGTAACAAAGTGACGTAGTGATAAACAATGCCCTGTTTATACATACGAACATCTGTTAATACATATGAACATCCAAACGCACACTACAGTACATCTCTCCCTCTCCTCGTCTTCCTTGACCATCTTTCTCTCTCCCTCTCTGACAAATATACACGTCCAAACACTCACACCATTCCTCCCTCTCTTTATATTGGCTTACCATCTCTATCTCTCTCTCAATTCAATTCAAAGTTGCTTTATTAGCATGCCTGTTGAAATATAGTGCCAAAGCATAAAAAATAATAGAAAATCTTGTCCATTTGCATTTGAGATAAAAAAACAAAGAGCATAAATAACATCTCTCTCTCTCTCTCTTGCTCTCTCTCAAGCATACATATGGACAAACACACACACACACACACACACACACACACACACACACACACACACACACACACACACACAGAGACACTCTCACACACTCACGTACACAGGGTTAACTGTCGGGTAATTGTAGACTCATTGTGCTGGACTGTTACCAGCCGCAAAAGGCTGAGACTGGGAGAATGGCTCGCGGTCAGGTTTCCCTCCAGGCACAACCTGGGTGGGTTAAGAGCTTAACCTTGACTCCCCGCAGAGAGAAAAAAACAGGAGAGCGACTAAAATGGAAACCTGCCGACCTTTCACCCCTCACCTCTCTCATATGGATCAAGGCAGGTCAGACAACTCCCAAGGCGTCGATTTGGACACAAAAAAACACTGATAGTATAGTAATATAAAAGGTGTCAACAAGGGTGTGTGCTTGTCTATTTGTGTGTGTGTGTGTATGTGTGCGCGTGTGTGTATGTGTGTGTGCGCGTTTGTGTGTGGGTGTATGTGTGGGTGTATGTGTGTGTGTATGTGTGTGTGTGTGTGTGTGTGTGTATGTGTGTACGTGCGTGTGTGTGTGTGTGTGTGTGACGGGGGTGGGGTAATACAGGTTTCCACAGAAGAACCGTAAATACGGCAACAAATGTCACCACAGGTCTGGCGTTGGCATGAGCAAAACCCAGCCGCTGCCAAGAGAAACAGGGATGTGGGTGCAATGGTGCTGGAGAGGCTCCAGAGTCTGTCTGTAGCACACACACACACACACACACACACACACACACACACACACACACACACACACACACACACACACACACACACACACACAAACACACCTACTGGGGCGCAGGTGGCGCGGTGAAGAGAGGCTGTGCTATGCACGAGGCCCTCCAGTGCTTCAGGCTAATCTGTGATGGTGGTAATGTGTGTCCCTGTGTTTGTGTGTGTGTTTGCGTTTGTGTTTGTGTGTGTGTGCATGTGTGTGTGCTTGTGTGCGTGTGCATACATGTGTGTGTTTGTGTGTGTGTGTGTGTGTGCATGTGTACGTGTGCATACATGTGCGTGTGCATACATGTGTGTGTGTGTTTATGTGTGTGTGTGTGTGTGTGTGTGTGGTGGAGATGACTAATGTCATCACAACCTGTTTGATTACTTCCGCACATCCTGTTGTTCAGGAACATCTCCTCTGGCTATGGCACAGTGTTTGTGTCTGCGTAAGAGGGAGAGAACGATGGTATGTGGAGGAGAGTAGAGACAGAGGAGAGTAGAGGCAAAGAGAAAGAAATAGAGAGAAAGAGAGAGAGAGAGAGAGAGAGAGAGGGAGGGAGAAAGGGAGAAAAGGAGAGGGAGGGAGAAAAAGAGACAGAGAGAGAGAGAGAGAGAGAGAGAGAGAGAGAGAGAGAGAGAGAGAGAGAGAGAGAGAGAGAGAGAGAGAGAGAGAGAGAGAGAGAGAGAGAGAGAGAGAGAGAGAGAGAGAGAAGTAGGTAGCCTGCCACCCAAGCAGAGTCATTATAATGCCATTCTTGGCAGTTGCCAGGTGCACTTTAGATCCAGAAAAAAAAAAAAAACAAAAAAAAAAAGGCAGCTGAGTCTACAGATGCTAGAGCAAAAGATCTTCGACTCACAAGAAGCTTTGACAAGTAACAAGAGAGCGAGAGAGCGTCCTTAAGACACGTTACCAGCCTCCTCCTTCAAAGGGCTCATTTGAGGCATGGTGGCATGGCGTGGCGTGGCGTGGCGTGCTACAGACGCACCAGCCAGCAAAATCACAGCTGGCTACGCTGAGTGACGCGAGAGGTTGCACCATACAACAGAGCCAGTTCCAACTAAGCTGTTTTTTTTTTGTTTTTTTTTAAAGATGCTCCATCTGTTTGTGCCCTGAGGAAGGTCTGTGACCGAAGGCTTGGCAATTAAACCAACAACAATAGGATCTAAGTGTGCAGACATTTTTTTCTTGTTTTAAAAAAAGAGAAAGAAAAAGAAGACTTTTCCACTGATTCAAAACAAACAGATGGGTACGTGTGAAAGAAAGACAGAAAAAAAGAAACACGATAAATGTGGATCCGGTGATTCTGAATGGATGCAGGTCCGGGCTGGCGTTGGATGTGCCGTGGCCTGGTGAAACCTACCAGGCTGATGTCGCCGATGGCGTAGATGCTGGGCACAGACGTGGCTTCGTCGGGGGCCACGACTATTTTGCCCGTCTCCTCGTGGAGCTGCACCCCCACCCTGTCCAGGTTGAGCTGCTTGGACTCTGGGGCTCTGCCTAAAGATGGGGATAGGGGAGACAAGGGGGGAGGGGGGGAGGGGGGGTGAGACTATACACACAGACGCATACTAACTCTCTCTCACACACACACACTTCGAGAGAAGCCAGTGGGGATGAGACTATGGATACACAGATACACACACACACACACACACACTCACCCACTCCCACACACATGCCCACACACACACACACAGACTCACCCACTCCCACACACATGCCCACACACACACACACACACACACACACACACACACACACACACACACACACCCACTCCCACACACACACACACACAGACTCACCCACTCCCACACACATGCCCACACACACACACACACACACACACTCACCCACTCCCACACACATGCCCACACACACACACAGACTCACCCACTCCCACACACATGCCCACACACACATACACACTTGGAGAGAAGCCAGTGGGGATGAGACTATGGATACACAGATACACACACATGCACACAGTTACACACACTCACCCACTCCCACACACATGCACACACACACACACACATACACATACACATACACACACACACACACACACAAACACATGCAAACACAGGCATGGGGGATCCTGCACAATGTCCCTTTTGCATACCAAACCACTGGCAAACCACAGGCAACCGTCACAGCTTGCATCTCTCTTTCTCCCCATGCCTCTCACTTTCCTTCTCTTGATGGAGGGCTAAAATCTTATCCAGCAATTAGAAAAGCAAACATCTGGGGCAGCTGGCAGGAGAGGAGGAGGAGGAGGAGGAGAGGAGAGGAGAGGAGGGGAGGGGCAGGCCTGTCTGTTGGCGGCTGGGCTAATGAGTAATGTGGAGGGCACAGGACACATCCCATCAGCCACCTGGGGCCTCCGTGTCATCCTCGCCACTTCCTCCAGAGCAGATGAGTGATGCTGTCGACAACCTCCCATCTCCAGCTCCTCCACACACATGCAAAAACACACATGCACGCACGCACTCGCACACACACGCACACACACACACACACACACACACACACACACACACACACACACCCACACACACACACACACACTCATATGCGATCTGTTTATTCGCAAACACTCAATTTTTCATCTCTTTACTCAACTCACATGTGTACACTGATAACCTCCTACTTATTAATACAAAAACACACACACCAAAAATGTCTCTCTCTCTCTCTCGGTCGAAGTTTTATTTACTCTCTCTTCTCCATCAGGCGTTCTCCCCTCTCCTCCTTCACTGAATAACCCCAAACTACCTCTCCACCCCCTACCCCCAAAGAGCTGTAGTCCCTCTCAGCAGGACCCTGAGGAACCCACGTAGATGCTATCGGGCGACTAGAATAACAAACCCCTGAGACCCTCTTCCTGCCTGGAGCCAAGGAACAACTTCCTCCAACTGAGCCGGCCACGGCAAGCTTGAGAGCAGCCGTGTCTGTGTCTGTGTGTGTCTGTGCGTGTGTGGGTGTGTGTGTCTGTGTCTGTGTGTGTGTGTGTGTGTGGCACTGAGCCTGCCCCAATGGAGGGACCCCAACACTTCACTCTTCCTGGAAAAGGGGGGCACAGAGAGGAGTGGAGACAAAAAAACAAAAAAAAAACAGATTGAACAGGACCGCCACTGTTGTAGCAAGTGTGTATGGCTAATCACTGCATTCTTTACCTTGGGAGGCGAGGCTCTGTGTGTGTGTGTGTGTGTGTGTGTGTGTGTGTGTACGTGTGTGTGTTATGGGCTGGTGGTGGGAGCTGCTCCCGAGTGTGATATCAGGCCTCGCGCTCACACACGAAGCCTTGACACACACACCACTCTCACACGAGCACAGACGGGTAACACACATGGCCACACACACACACACTGCTCTCAGTACAGTATTTGGCTTGACATGTTCACAGGAGTCAAGTGAAACTCATGCATTAATGTGCTGACCTAAGGTCAACAAGGGCCACAGTGGGACTGCGATGGTATGTGTGTGTGTGTGTGTGTGTGTGTGTGTGTGTGTGTGTCTGTGTGCGTTTCTTGTTATTCCAGTTTACTTCCACTCAAAGCTGCTCATTGTTTTTGCTTCACATTCTGCCAGCAACAGAACTCCAGGTGATCGACCGCAGGAATGCCCTCAAGTGGGCTTCTGATGCGACACTCGCTGACGGCACATTGTATTGCAATTAGGGCCAAACGTCAAGCAGCCTGTGAGGATTACAACTGCCTGTGAGGACTTCTCACTCTGCCAACTAATTAATTTAAGTAAATAAGTGCAGGACCCACTGATCAATATACTGACCTGAGGTTTTGCGGGAGAAGGCTGATAAACAGCCGAGAACAGTTAATAGCCAATTTTGAGGTTGCTGAGGTTTACTGGGTTGACAGACTGGGTCAAGAGCAACCAATTTTGTCTCTCTTTGTATTTCTTTTTCCCAGACAGAAAAAGTGTCTCACTGCGTTCAACTCTTCACAAATAGATCCAACTGGAGAAATACCCTTACGATGTGGTGTGGTTCGATACCTCTGGACTGGGGAGAGAGCCTCGGAGAGGCCCGAGGAGCCCTCAACCTGTATTACATCTGTATTTTAGGCCGCCTGTGTAAAGATCTGGCTAGGGACAACGAATGGAAATTAGCAACAGTAGCTAACTCCAGCTTGTTTACAGCAAATATTTCTGTCTGTTGATCTATAAGCACTGCCCCTATCAACAAAAAAAAAAACGAAATGAAACATGACTGTGCATTTTTGCTGGCCCTGCCCCAAGCCCCAACAGTCCTGTCTGTCCTGTCTGCCTTGCAGTGTCCACTGAGCCGGAGGCCTATTGTGGGCCCAGGACACAACAATAACAGCAGCCAGAGTTAGAGAGATAAGCCCATTCAGCCTCGATGGGCCACACACACCCCCACACACTGCTGGGCAACGCCAACCCTAGCCCCAGCCCCAGCCGCTGCCCGCCCTTATAGTCTGGTCCGAGAACAAAGCGTTGTTGTGGCGAGAGGCGACAAGGGCGGGAAATTTCAAGGTCTGTGTGGCTGATTAGCGGCAACGACAATCTCCGCCTGGCGAGCCGCTAAATGAGACCTTATCGTCAGGGCAAGGACGAGGAAAGCGAAGAATAGAGCAGAATAGAGAGGAATACCTACGTGGCTGAAGTCTGTTCCAGGCGTGACGCGAGGGCAGAGACGATAATAAAAAATGTCTATTCCTGGCTACAGCACTCAAAAGAAATTGAGGCTGTCCGACATTCCAGATGCCCATCTGCACATTAGAGTGCAGAAGTGGTTTGTTTTTGCTTCATGGGCTGTATTTGACTTGTTCTATTGTTTGAAAAGACCTGCTAGAGTGCTGCCAACACAGCAGGGCATTTGTGAAGTGCTCTTTCTAAAAAATGTTTGCCCAATGAAAAGGCATGGCCACATCTTCTTATTATTATTCGATTCTATTCTCGTTATGCTATGTAATTATTATAATTGTTATGCTATCCTTTCAATTTTTATGGACTCAGACAAAGTCAGCACTAGGACATAGTGGATAAAGTCATCATCGGGGCAGGTAGGGAGTCACTGCAGTCAGAGCTTCACTTTCTCTGTCTGCTAGCGAAAAAAAAAAGGACACAATGACGACATTCCATGGGAAAGACAAATGAACTGAGCCCCAAACAGAGAGGTGCATGGAGGCAGAGGAAGTGTGAGCTTCCTCTATGCAAGCGGCAGAAGCACCTGGACCAGGCTGGGGCCCAGAGGAAAGATCCCAGCGCTGGAGGGATGGGCGAACAGACCGTTGGTCGGTCAGTGGGACGAAGGGAGGAAGGATGGGCCATGCGGAAGGGTGGAGAGGCCCCTCTGGGTGTTGCGCTGGGATGCCCAGGGCCGGGACAGCCGTGCTGCTGGTGGTGGTGGGGGTGGGGGTCTGGCGGCCTCGCACGCGGAGCCCCTGTAATGACCGGTGGGGCCCCTTTCGTGCCCCCGCCGAGAGCCCGCACACTGACTGTCTGACCCCCAGTGTGTAAGGGTCGCCTGGGGGAAGTGGAGCATCCGCTCATCAATGCAGAAAGACAACACACATCATGTATGGCCCCCATAGCATAGACAGACACAGATGGCCACAGACAGACCATGTTACTCTCACAGTGGTGATAGCTACAGTAGTCATTTCCCATACAATACAACACGCTATGGCACCCACAATACAACCGATTTCAACTACTCAGTGCGTTGTCACCGGCACTACATTACCCGTGCCACAGTACAACTAGTAAACCAAATAAAAATATCAGACTAATAACTATAAACGCTGGAAATCTGAAAGACTTGTCTTGTCTGGATTCACTGAATATACTTCCTTCCCCAAAAAACAGCAAAATTAGGACATCCACATATATTCCCAGTCATGTCTGAAAGAGTCTTACACTGAATCACACTAGTCTACTATTTACAAAACCTCAAGGCCTCAGTGTTTGTGTGCAGCACTGAAAAGCCTTGGATATGGTAATGAGAGTGTGGAAAAGGATGCTAATAATGAAAAGACTAACACTGGGCCTCCTGGAGTGCAGACACACATGTGGAGCTAATGCAGACCGCATGGCTTCCTACTGCACACAAACACACCGCTACATGCACACAGACAGTCACAGGGCAGCAACACACACACATACACATATACATACACATACACATACACACACACACACACACACACACACACAGTTCCGAAAGTTATGGTGGGAAATCTGAGCAAATAGCTCATGTGCCATTTTTTTTTAAAAGGAAATCAGCGGACTTTGGGACCGTCTAGAAATAAATAAACTGTCACAGCAGCTTTGGCCTGGCGGATACATCGGATATTCAACCCCCCCGCCCCTCAACGCCCTCCAGTTGTCTCGCATCTGATGGAATGAAACCAGAGAAACGAATGAGAGATGGACTGAACGAGTAACGAGAGCGGGAGACACACATCTGCCTCCAGTGACACGAGAGAGGAGGAAAGGAAAGGAAAAGGGAGCGCACACACACACACACACACACACACACACACACAAAAAGATGAGAGGAAAAAAAGAGCAAAAAAAAAAGAGAGAAAAAGAACCCAAAATGACATGGTCCCTGGTCGGCGGCGGGTGTTTTTCCGCACGGCTGGCACGGGGCAGGAAGGAGCGAGCGAGCGAGCGCGGAGAACAAAGGAGGGAACGAGGCGACCCGCGGCCCTCGGCACATCCTGGAGCGGGGCGGCTTCCCCGACAGGACCCGGGGCCCCGCTGATTTAGCCCTCCCCTGGTGCCTCCGCCACCCCTCGCTTTATTACCTTGTTTTCAGGGGCCCGCCATGTCCCCAGCCTGCTGACGCTGCGCTACTCAGTACAGTGTGTGTGTGACAGTGAAGACAAACGGCTGTCAAGATATGCGTGTGTGCGAGTGTGTGCGTGTGTGTTACATGTGTACATGTGTGTGTGAGGAAAAGAGAAAGACAATAAAGAAATCGTATGAGCTAACTGTAGGGTTTGTCGCAGGGAATGTTTGAAGGCAGATATGAGGGCTTCAGAGTTGGAAGGTGACATCCGGGAGATGGCTAATTGATAACTGTTACCAGAGAAGAGCTCTGAACAGGAAACAGCTCTTGTGATTGATTGCTCCATTGTACTTGCTTTGTCTCATGTGTCTCGATGGCCACCTTTTCTGGATGACAACGCTGCAGTGTCTATTCCACATCATTTAAAAGCTCAGTAAACATATTCTATCTATAAAACCAAAAATATGCTCCAAAAAAATTTAAGTATGGATCATAGCTTAAATGGGGCCTCCATAAAGCTACTTGTGGTAACTTTTTCCCTCAGTCAGCGGCAGAGGATTTTTGTTTGAAGAACAATAATACGGACTGTACTGACAATAATTTTCACTGTAACTGCTGATGTTGCTTTTAGAGGTGTTTCTGGAGACACAACAGCAGTACTCCTCAGGCAGCTTACCTACAGCCCAGAGCACCGAGTCGAAGGTGTCACGCTCCTCCTGCTTGGTGCTGCTGTTGATCCACGTCACCTGCAGGCCCCCCGAGGGCAGCCTCTCCACCTTCGTAGGGGCGCACTTCCACGCAAACTTGGTGCCATAGGCCTCCATGTAGTCAGTCACCAATCCTGACATTTGCTGAAAAAAAATCAGCAATAAATACAACTACACGACATACATATAACACATAACACACACACACACACACACACACACACACATATATATATATACTAAATATAACAGCAATCGTCCCGATGTTTATTACTGGAATGGGTCAGTGCAACACAATACACGTAACTACTTAGTCACAGTATTTACACTCTGGTTGAGCCATATGGCTACACTTCGCACTGGAAATTGCCAGTGAGATCTTACTATCAATGAAGAAAAACACGAAGCAAGAAAACACAAGTCTGGCCAAGTCCGTCTTCCTGTTATTGCCAGGCAGGCTTGTAGGTTGTGTGTGGTGAGTCACCACACAAATGTTCCATAGAAGTCAATGTGTCTGAGGCACCAGCAGACACAGGCACACACACACACACACACACACACACACACACACACACACACACACACACACACACGTGCATGTTCACACATGTGTAAACTGAGTCAAATGTACACTTACTCACGCAACCTTTGGTAAACAAAATATAAATTAATGAAACTGCAGCAATAAGATACTATACATTATGCAACACTACCAGCACTACCAGTCATACTTTCATGGAAACAGACTATTTAAAGCACAATGACAGAAATGCTGATTTTTTAAACTAAATGTTTCAATCATTTTTATCAACAAAAGGGCATCCAACAGAAAAGGTTTGAGGATCACCGATGCATAGTGAGCAAAGGATTTAAGCAATAATGCTGTACACCATTAACAGTTAAAGACCCTGTGGCTCTCCTTCTCTGCCCTCAGCTATGCATCCAGCCAGACACACTAGCAGCCCTGTAATCAACTGAGATAGAGAGGCAATTTCTTATTAGATAGAGAGGCAATTTCTAATTGTCCTTGTCCTAAACAATTACAATATAACTGATTAGATTTTTCAGTTCATTTACAAAATGAACTGCATCGTTTGCAGTTAGTTGTGTCAGTGGTGCTGATTGCCATGGCCATTTCCAACCAATAGCTGCCACTAAGGCAAGGACTTCATTGTGTAATTAAAGTGCAATGGACTCAATATAATGTGGTAATTAAGCCAGGCATTTTAGGACATTTCATCCTGCGGGCATTCTGCAACATTGTGAATGGCAGTTTATTTATGTTTCATAAACTCAAATCAACAACAGGCAGCAACTGTAACATTTTGCACATTTAACTCAATTACTTCTTTTGGACTTTCCACCCTCACAATTACTTGGCTTTAATGGTCTCAAAATTGTAATTACTATCACACGTTTTTTCTTTTTCATTCTTTGCTTCAATAACCCTACATTTTAGGTGCAGATGGCAGTTTTTTAAAACTTTGTAAATGAATATAAAGTTATACTATGAGATATTTTACTTTTTTTTCCAATATGTACATGCGATTGTCAGAGATTGATCAAAGTAAGCACAGTGGTATATCTTTCAGTCTCACATAACCTCATACACACTAGATAGGTTTTTAAATCTCACAATGCAAGCTTAAGTTACTGCTTTATACAATATCAATCTACAGCTGCCACATGCACAAAAACCATGGTTCTTTATTTTTTCCTTATTTTCCAGATGAATACATACTACAAAAACGCAATCTGCTTCTAGCAGAATCTAAATCACTGAAAATAACACAATTACCACATACACTGCTTCCCTTAATCTTTGGTCATTCTCTCACTTCATGGGGCAGTCATGTTCATCTCCACTATACAGTAAGTATGTCTATTTAATTTTAAGATTATTGTATTTGTTTTAATTAGTAGTTATTATTTAAGTAACCGAACAACAGATAACCAGCCATGACTGCAAAAAGCATGTGTCAATACTTTATCTCAGTTTTTCCTGCCCTCTGAAGTCGCTGACCCTACGGAATGAAGCTGAAGCTAAAGCACATGTACTGAGATGATCACGAGCACTGGACACAGCACAAACACACACACACACACACACACACACACACACACACACACACACACACACACACACACACACACGGTGCATGCCCATACCTGATCAAACCCCCGGAGGGCGATGCTGCGCACCATAATGGTGGTGTCCAGACCGATCCCCGTCAGGAAGCCGGCACACTCCAGGCCCACATCTGCGGCAGGAGTTCAGGAGAAGCCCACTACAGACACCCGTAATCAGCGACTTACTGAATGTGACACAAACACACACACACACACACAAACACACACACACTAGTCTGTGCTTGTGACCGCTACACTGGCATTTGTGCTATCTACATAGTGTGTTTGTAAAATTAGAAAGAAAGCAGTGATCTGCTGAGAAACAAACATGGATAAAAAAGTATGGCATTTTTCCATACACTCTGGTAAGTCTCGGCCACAATGCTTTAAAAGTGGCTTGTTATCTTTTTTTATCTTCTAGTTTTCTTTTTCACTTCTCTTTAATTTGTCTATTTTCACAAAGTTAAATTGCCTGTACTTTATTTGAATATTGGCAATAAACAAACAAACAAACAAACAAACAAGCAAAAACAACAACAACAACAACCACAACCGTGCTTGACTCGGCAGTCACTGGCGGTCAACCGCCATGCTCCACCCAGGGCCGGACTGGCAGTCAAAAGGATACAGCTGGCACCCACCACAAGCCTGCAAAGAGACCAGAGGGAAATCAGTAACTCTTACACTCACGGCCTTACTCCGCGCGCCACCACCTTCCCCCATTAACAAATTTAAGTTACAGCGTATTTCTTTCAGCACATCGAGCCTTCCCCTCCCGCACAATAGGGACCCTATAGATCCTACTTCCTACTTGTGTCTGATACGGTGCCAAATCAAACAGTGCATAAGCAGGTATGAGACACATGAGGGCTTATTTCTAAACCCGGTCAGGAACACTGAGGTGATGAAAGTGACTGGGCTCAATTACTCAACAGCGACAGACCCAGCCAAGCAGAGAGGAAAGGGGTGAAACTACAAAAAATAATATTAATAAATAAATAAAATAAAATAAAATGAATGAATGAGAGAAGAAAATAGATGCCTATACGCACAGGGTAAAGAAGTCAGTTAGAAAAGACTAAAAGTAACTATTTCCCACACTTTTTTTTTGACAAATGTTAACAAAGATAACTAGTTTTGGGATCACATTTAAATTTATTTTGATGGTGGTTGGTAAATTTATAAAATGTATAAATTTATTTTGATTATGGAAGACCATAAATAGAGCTCATTGCCTCAGGTACCAGTCAGGTACTATGTAGTTGTGTTGTATGGGTCAGAGGGCCAAAACAATTAAGCTCTTCCCCTGCATAACTTTACTAAACTATAAAACCATATTGCTAAAACATCCACAGCTAGTATATAAGCTGGCAGTCAATGTTCGCTGGGTTTCTTCATTTCTGCATTTTAAGTGGTTAACTTTCTAGCTCTAGAACATAACACAATTGCATTTAAAGTGGCTCACTTTCTAGCTTTAGACTTTGGACATAGCTTTTTATGCACTGCACACTGCTGTTTAAAAGCTGGGACTGAGTACTCCTCTGCTTTGTGGGCTAAAGTGTGCCTGCATGGCGGTACGCTAACACAAGGGGAAATGCCTGTGTACCCGGTAACATGCGAGTATGCATGCTTGTTCGAGACGCTTGTGTGCTTACATAAACATGATACATGCGCTAAAAGGGTTATCACATGGTTAAAGCATTTCCTTTGTGTTCACATCAATACGCGGACACATACACACAAGTCTGTGTCCTGATTTGAGTATGTATGTGTGTGTGTGTGTGTGTGTGTGTGTGTGTGTGCGTGTGTGTGTGTGGCCTAGGTGAAGTGCTCCCATAAATCCATGCCTGGAGGAGAGCTAATTGCTAATGTCAGGAGCTAATCCCCATGGCTACGGCGTGCTTCCTGGCTCAGGGTCCTCTCACCAGCCCGCTGACTGAAGCCCGCATGGAGCTCCAGCTCTATACCAGAGACAGCACGCTCCCCCTTTCTCTCTCGCTCTCACACACACACTCTCTCTCTCTATAATATAACAGACACATAGCATGACAGCACACTCTCTCTCTCTCTCACACACACACACACACACACACACACACACACACACAGCGGTACTTCAGTTCTCGTCTGCACCAAAGACGCGAGAAGAGAGGGGGAATTAGGACAAAGTCTCCAGTTCGGTCTTGCACTTTCATCACAATGTCTTTCCACATACGCACATGTGCACACAGCTACCTACACACATGCCTATGCTGCCCCCCACACCCCCAAACACACACACACACTCACTTTGTGTTACATGACATCTCAGAAGAGGCAGGTTGGATTTAGCAAATGCTGTCTGGAAATGGCCTCTTATGGAGGGGGCCTCCTATGTAAAGTGTCTGCGCCTGCCCCATTGTGGAGGGGAAGGGAGCCATTGTGCACAGAACAAAAGCTAATCCTGACGGTAGGGGAGAGAGAGATGGTTTTGCTATTAAGTGTATCGCTAATGGACTGGGGGAGTCTGGTACAGCCTATGATACATTCTTGCATACATACACCTAAACCCCCTCCCACACAAATAGATACACACACACATGTACACACACACATGCTGGCACCTACACAAACACACACACACACACACACACACACACACACACACACACACACACAAAGTAACATACACACACGCCTATGCCCACACACACACAGACAAGGACGCACATACACACACACACACACACACACACACACACAGTACCATACACACACACACTCACACACAGTAACATACACACACGCCTATGCCCACAGACACACACACACACACACAGTAACATACACACGCCTATGCCCACACACACACAGACAAGGACGCACACACACACACGCACATATCTGTGTTTGAAACAGTAGCATGAGATGTCTGGGAAGCTGCTATAGTTATCTGGGGGCCACAGGCAGGTGGCGATAGGTGATGAGTGGGCAGGTTATGAGGCTTGGCACTCTAAACAGCTCTGTAACCTTGGGCACCAGCGTGGCGCAGAGAGAGACGGGATGCAGTCACACAAGGTGAGCCTTCTCCTGGCCCTGTTCCTCCTAAGTCCATTTGTGCTGATGGTGAGCATTGCTCCACAGACAGATGGTGCTCCGCATGCAGTAGGTAATGTAATGTAACTATTGGCCATTGGCGCATGGAGACATTATCCAGATTTATTTACTTCTCAACTTTTATTGCCTACTTTGGCAAGGAGCAAGGAGTAAGGAGTACACAACTAAAGAAATGACACCAGCATCCAACATGCAGTTTCTTTGCAAGACAGAACTTTTCAGTAAGACAAATACTAGTTTAGTTTTTTTTCTGTGTAACTGCCATGGTTATGACAGCTACAATGGAGGTACAACAGCTGGGTGCCAAACATGGGGTGGTGTGCAACCAAACAAGCCAGACCACAGGGCACTGAACAGGCCTATACCTCTAGCTTTCCAGAGGCTACATTGAAAATGCCACATGCATGTGTTCAGAGGTCATAGAAAACAATACATACTGTACACACAAATACATTCAGAAAAATAATTCAACATAAAGAAATGGAAATGTAGAGACAAAGGCTGAGAGAGGGGTGAGGGGAGCAGGACAGGCACTGGAGGCTGAGTGTGAAGTACAGGAGAGAGGAATGCGGAGTGCAAACTCAATACTCCCACCTCACTCAGCCAGACAGAGCAGATGGACAGTCACAGGCACGCAAATGCACACACACACACACACGCACACACACGCACACGCACGCACGCACGCACGCACGCACACGCACAGGGATGGGCCCTCTGTTTATCCACTTAATCTCCCCATGACATGACTTTGATTTTTGAGCAAGGCCTCGCTCCTCTCAAAGGACGTCATACAACAAATGTGTACACATGTAGCTGTGCTCATACAGTACACACACACACACACACACACACACCTACACGTTTACAGCTGGTATAGATAGTAACCTGTGAGTTCAAAAAAATAACATGGCCTTGTCAAAAAGGCAAGTGACTAAAAGCTTTGGTCACACACCGGGGCCTTGTTTTACAAGAGAGCAGCAAGGCAGCGGTTGTGTGAGATGAGGATGATTGAGTCCTCCAAGGGCTTCCAAACCACAGCCTCAAAAGGCGCTACGTTACCAGCTGTATTTGTACAAGTGGCTGATTCGGTTTCTGATGCTCACAGGTGCTGTACTTGTCAAGTCATTGTGTGGCGATGGGGAAAAAAGATCACTCATGCGTGTGAGCATTTCAGATTGCTACTGTAGGCAGGGTTAGACATTGGGCAAGGTTAGACTCGTCAGGTAGAGGTTTCGCCATATCTGACACATGATCAGCAGCGTCAAAAAGTCATCAAAGAGAAGGAAAGGCACTCGTGCCTCCCAGGGTGCAGTGCATATTTATCCATACAACATAGCACACCAGCCCACTTAGTGCCACACCTCTATGGTCTCCTTCTGTGGTACCCCTACCTGAGGACATTTTCTATTCTCTTCTCCACTGTGCGCTTGACTGAACTTATTAGTGGAAGACTTGATTAGCAGAGCACACCTCATTTGGCCAATACAGCATTATGATTAGACTGCAGAGACAGCTAAATTACTTCTGGGCAGGGAGGGGTGGGTGGTGGTGTTGAGACTAGGTAGCAATATCCAGGTCAGAAAATCAAGAATTCCTGATTAAACATGTATGAAGGGAACAGTGGAAGAATAAAGGGGGGCATTTTCCTGCAGTCACTGTCTGAGGATGAAATTTATGGAACAAACACTTCACCTCGAGAGCACACAAGTGTTTCATAAAGAGAGCATCTTTTCCCCAGGCTTGTAAACACTGAGGCTGCAAGGGTCACCCACTGGGCTACTGGCAGTATTGTATAATGGCATCTCAATAATGTTTGCCAGAAGTAAATGGTATCAGGAGGCCAAACTGGAGTGCTTGCCTGGACAAGTTTATTTGTTTACGCGGCACGATCTGAAGTCTTGCTCGTCTTTTGATGGCCTACAAGAAAGAAAAAAAAAGCTCTCCGCAGGCTCTCTGACAGTTGAGAGCCATGTGCTAAGCAAAACCCTGCTGCTTTTCATTTAGCTCATGTCTCATCTATTACTCACTATTACTCAGGGACTCGCCGCTCTGCTCCAAAGCTCATAATCCTTGCCTGCAGAGTACCCTGGATAAAAAAGCCTATCCATCCAGGGCCTGCAGAAGGGATGTGCTTTCATCCCCAGGTAACACAGTATGAAAATGACAGTGAGAGGAAAATGCAGAGGAGGGATTGGGGTGTAGAGGGTTGCTTCTTATTTGCAGAGCCACCTTTCATCGTCGCTCAAAGACACATTCCTCTAGGCGCTAATATGGCTGCGGTGTGAACAGACCACCATCTCTTTACACTTGTGGGTCCGTCAAAGGCCTTAATAGCTACCATTGCGCACAGCAGGTTACCGCAGACAACCAGCACGTCTGTCCATTTTTCTCTCTTTTCTCGCTCTCTTTCTTCCCCATCTGTCTCCTATGTATCTGTCCGTCTGTTTCCATCTTTCTCTCTCCCTCCCTCTCTCCCTCGATCACGCTCGTTTCATTCAGGTGTGCTCTCCATCCCTCCCTCCATCCTGCCTGTCACTCGTCGGAAGCCTGTCTGAAGCCAGGCGCACGCGAGCCCTGCCCTGCCGGCCCCTTCGTCTCTGTCTCCCTCTCCTCTTTCCTCTCCCTATTCCACCTGTACAGCTGACAGCTCCACTCCCTACCAGCAGCCTACCCAGCCCAGGGACGGGCGAGAGGGGGGGAGGGGGGGAACATGCAGAAGCTCAGAGCCCACAGCGGCTCTCTTTCACAGGGACAAGAACTTTAGCTCCAGCTCAAAATACATTTCTTTTCCAGACCAACTATCCATTCACAGCACTAACGGACATTACAATAAAGTGACATTAATTATAAAAACAAAAGTTTTTGAGAAGCTGTTGTTATTATATTACATGCTGGGATAGATGATTGTATATATGTGGCTGCACTGCCATCAAGTGGCAAGAATATACATTAGACATTCTCAAGATTTTAAGGATATGTTAAGCCCTATGGCAACATCACTTCACTTTGAAAACATATATATATATATATGATAATGATATGAGAGCAGTCAACACATTGCAAATACTGGAGGACAGTGACAGAACCATATATGGGCATGGCTACATTGACAGCATTACATTGTAAGTACCATTGTGACGCCATACCCTGCTGTATGAGCACAGGATGTAACTGCGACACCAACACGGTCCCCTCAGTAAACAGTGGCAATGCTGATCCACAAAGCCCGCAAGGCTTTTGGGGATTTATTGACCAATGAGAAACAGCTGCGCCAAAGCTGTTAGTCCAATATATATACCGATGCAATCGGTAAGAGGCTACTGTTGTCCTTCTTCTACCCCGACCAGTCTCACGTCGGCAAAAAAAAAACAAAAAACATTACATGTTCGGCCTGTAACCTTGAAATTGTCCACAGCCCTCTATCAGTGATAGAGACAAGGAAGAATATGACTCAGATTGGACATAATTGCCATCTTGCTCACTGACACTCACACACAAAGACAGACAGACAGACACACACACAGGCAGACACTCACGTCTTCCCCGGAGACTCTTTGAGCCAGAATATGTCATCACTGGTAATCCCATGCTCTTCTGCTCCAGGGACCTGCAGAGGAGGAAAAACAAACAAACAAACAAACAAACAGACATAAAAAAGTCAACAACTTCCGCCTGATTACAAAGGAATAATTTTGTTTTGATCAAGCCTTCCAAAAGATGTTTGTCATGGCTTCTATACACAGACAGAGGGCTGTGGACGATTTCAAGGTTACAGGCCGAGCATGTAATGTTTTTTTTTTTTTTTTTTTTGCAGACGTGAGACTGGTCGGGGTAGGTGCAGGACAACAGTAGCCCCTCTGCCAACATATCCACCAGTCTCCCAGTGCTCTGATTACAGTACAAGGTCAGGCTTGTTACAGACAGGGGGAGAGAATGAGAGCGACAAAAACACACACTTAAAGGGAGATAACGGACAGGACAGGAGGAAGTTAAGAGAGAGAGAGAAAGGCAGAAAGGGAGGGACAAAAAGAAAAATACAAAGAAAGACAGAAAGAGAGAGAGAAAGAAGAGAGAGAGAGAGAGAGAGAGAGAGAGAGAGAGAGAGAGAGAGAGAGAGAGAGAGAGAGAGAGAGAGAGAGAGAGAGACACAGTGAGGTGACCCAAGGACTTACATGCGTTGGGTACTTTGGCCTGCCTCCAGTGGCGATCACAATGTTCCTGGCAGTAAGAGTCATCTGCAGACAGAGGGAGGGGTATTAGTGGTAGGGGTCAGTGGGTTCAGACAGCAGTCAGCTGCCTACTTAATAGTGCTACTGCATGCATGCTGACAATGTTGGTTAGATTAAACAGAAGGGGAAAGGGCAAGGGGCAAAATAAGCCAGACTGTCGGAGCATGACTGTGTGCCACATTATTCCACCTCTTTGCCTCTGGCGGTTACTCCTTTGACTGTGTGCTCATCTGCCAGACTGCCCTTCATGTTGAGATATTTCACTTTCCTACCATGTGGAACAGAAAGGGGGAAAATGTCAGGAGAGAAAAAGACAGATCATGCAGCGTACAAATATGAGGGAAAAGGAACAAATTAGGAACAAATATCCTAGGAGTATTTGTTCTGATAAGAGATATATTGGGCTAGTGTTAAGACAATTTGTACTAAATGTACTGGTCCACATCTGTTAAGATTTGACAGGTCAGAAAAACGTCAACTCAAAGTTCGGCACTCACAAAAGCTACTGGCAAAAGCCATTAACCCAATCATAAATATTTAAAAAATTGCCACTGGATGGTACAGTCCCACATGGTAACAAAATCTGCTGTTAACAATGTTTCTCACTTGTCTTGTAGCTGAACCCGATGGCCCCAGTTCAGTGATTTCACATGATTCTGCACAGCTGTTGCCATAGTGGCCCTGTAACCAAGAAGTTTACAAGTTACATAGTAGCAGAAGCATAGATGTCCTTAACAGCCACAACATTAAACACATCATTTTCAGAGAAAACAGTATTGGAAATGGCAAGAGTGCTCTCTACTGGCATCACTGGTGCACTACAACAAATACAACTCAAAAAAAAAAAAAAAAAGAAAAAGAAAAGAAATCCGAAATAAACACTAGATGGTCCTAACGACTATGACGAAACACGAGAGATTACACTAAAACAGAAGTTTTAGAGGTTGCAAAATATTCATATTCGAAACGTTTTAAGACATGTCTCACCAGTCATGCGATGCAGGACCGGGAATCGCCCAGCCATATTTCTGTGCATCTTTTATTGCAGTGCCCAAAAGAGCGGCTTGGTGCATCAGTTTTTTGGGGATACAACCAACATTCACACACGTTCCTCCCAAACCCCATTTAGTACCTGAGAACATGAAATGTGTAGTTTATTTTCCAAAGTGATGCCTACCTATACTGTATTATTAAATGTCAAGTAGGAAGCGCGTTTTTTGTTTGTATGCAAACCTTTGGCTGATGGCTCCACGTAATCCAAAACAGCCACCTTCTTCCCCAGTTGCGCAGCTGTAAAACATGGAGATGTGAGAGTTCAGACCAAGCAAAAATAATTGAAGCAATGCCCCGCTGTCACAAAGATTCTAAAATGTTCCATTCAAATTTGTTTTTGCCAACGTGAAGTCTGTTTTTATACCTTCTTTGGAGAACGCCAGACCCCCAGAGCCTCCACCGATAACAACAACATCATAGTCGAATTTACCTGCAACACATTGAGCTATTTCATGTAAAGGGACTGGGGAGTTCTTCACATGTCTGCCACAGAACTTGGATTGTACTTGACACGACTGAAAAAGTCGAGATGGCCACTGGTACATAGCACAATTGGCAACTATTTGTGTAACTACAACTTAATATAACCGAATCGGTAGTCAATGAACCTGTTGTTACAAAGGCAGGCTAGTGTTCTTATTGATGATAAAAAAAATACATACCTGTCACATTTCTTACAGAGGTATATATACAACTTATAGATTTTAACCGGTGCCTCCCTCTACAGAAGGCTGCCATGTTGTTTTTTGACAAAGGACCCCTTCCCTCGAAACTGTCCAGTACGATGCCTGAGTTTTATTGTCTTTTAATATTTTATTTTTTTCCGTATCACCATCAACCAGCATCCAGCATGTTGTTAATCAAAATGTGTTTATTTATTGTTTGTCTACAATGAGTGTTGGGGACAATCATAGTGGTCATGTTCATCTGATCAGGTAGGCAACATGCTTGCTGTTCAACACGGGTTACCGCTTGAGCTCAGTGGCCCCGACGGTGAACTGCAGGGCACATTCTTTTTTTATTAATTGGTTATCAATTATGGAGCCCTGGTTACGTGTAATATTTATATATAGATCACAATTGTATTAATATTATAGTTTCTCAATATTTTACTAAACAGACCTAGAAAACCTCAAAATGGCACAGGTTTAGGACAACAGAATGACAAGTCACAGATTTGATGTCCGCAGAGGTTGTCGGGTGCAAATGTTTCATTGCCACTGTCCTAAACACGCCTAGTGATTGGTGGCTCCCCTTAAAGAGGTCCCAGGTCGATAGCCCGCTAATGGGGTGGGGTGGGGGGGGTGGAGAATGGTCCTCTGCCGGTCTGGTGTAGAAACAAAACCTGTTACTGTTATCAACCTGCTATCTAGTTAGTATAATTAAAACGATTTAGCATGGTATTGTCTGATAATTGCCTATAGCACGCTGTTTTCTGTTTTTGTGAATATTCAAAACTGGACCAAATAGTGCACAGAATAAGCCCAATAAGCCATAAATAAGGGAAAAGAAAATTAAGTGATTTAAATAGACTCAAAACACATCTGGCGCTGGTATGGTAAGCGGAGTGGTTTCATGGATGGGTGCCCCTCGTACTGCATTTCAAATTGAACGGTTCTGGAACAATAATGCATTTTAAAAGTTACACAGTAGTTACGAAGTAGGGAGATTAACGACCCCGGCCCCATTGTCCAACTGGTTCCTTGTCCATAGCAACTCTGGTGTGAATTGTCACCACGCCCCTTCGCAGCTCCTCCCGGCTTTGTGATCCACATATGTAGGGCCTACATCTCACAGTAAAAAAAAAACATTCTGCTGTAAGTAGCCTACAGACCAACGATGGAGACCAGACGTTTGTTTGGAAGGAAAGCTCAAGGACACACTCCCAAAGTGGTGAAGACTCTCTTCCCAGTGAACTCATCTCTGGCCGGGCAAAACACGGTAAGTTTTACTCTACATTAAATAGCCTAAATGTTATTTGGAGATATGTGAATATATAGATTCATACATTCTACAAGGTTTAACTTTTTTTGTAATGTTTCTAACTTTCTATATTCTAGCTGACTGCAGTTAAACGCCCACCAGCATCTTTGCGAGCAAAGCGTCAGAAACGTCTCCTCGCGAAAAAGGCGGTAAGAGTTCATGTGTAGTCTACAACTAAATTGTACTTGCCTGTGCGGTAACCTACTGTAGCCTACCTCTACATAAGGTCAACACCCAAGCTTAACTAACTTATCTCCAATACAGGGAGATGTTATAAAGGTGATTCAGCGCAATGGGGCTGACAGGGTGACCCATTTAGAAAGCAGTCTGGCCGACAGAACAGCGCAGCTTGCAGCAGAGAGAACTCGAGCTGACGAGATAGCCGCCGAGAATGCTCGTTTAAAAGCGGAGATCGACGGCCTGCGCCTGAACCGGGAGCTTCGGCGACTCCAATCAAGAGAGAGGGAATTGGGCATTGTTCATGAGATGAGAGAGATTACAGCTGGGTTCAGAGAACTTAAGGCGGCTCTGCGTGAGCAGAGAACCCATTCAACGCGTGACAGACCAATCCCCAGATCTACCTCAACACCTGCATTCGACTCGTCCACCTTGCATACGTCTCCATTGCCCCTCCAAGTTCCAAGCCAGCACGCAGACGTAATCTTGCGTGACCTCGACCCTGAAGACTACACTAGGATACACATACAGAGCCACGGCCAAGTTGGTAGATACGGATGTCTGCTCTTCCGGTCCATCATTTCAGAGGAGTACTACAGAGTCTGGAGCAAAACCACCAACTGGGATGGATCGAGGGGCAAGCGAGAACTGCCACAGAATGTGAAAAAATTTGTGGTCTCAACGCTGCAGCACGAGTTTCCTGCTATGGGGAGTAGTGACATGAAGGACTGCATTGATAAGATCAACGAATACCTCCGCATAACACGCAGATCTGTTCCACTGCATGGAAAGTGGGATTTACGTCAGTATAGGACTGTAGATTGTGGGGGAAATTCAGGTTCATGACTGCACACGGCAATTTGCAGACAACACCTAAAACGGCTGTGAATTGTTGGAATTGGAGTTCTTTGTTGACGTGGACCTTGCTTGGCAGTTGTCCCTCTATGACCCCTTCCCCTAATTGTAGAGGCTTTAAGATGTGGCTTTGAAATGCTGCGAGCTATACAAATGCAACAGGGGGAGTTTTACCCCAGGTGACAACTTCATTTTAAGAACATTTCTATATTTTTAATGAAAATATGCCGGATTAATGGCCAATGTTATGTTAAAAAGAGGTAACACTTCTATGTGCATTCCATGCAAACAACATCAGTCTCCTAGAACTCAACCACTGTGCATAGTGGCATAATATAACCACAGTGACCTTTTACATGCTAAAATGCACAGTGGATGTGTTAACTACACATCTCCGAGCAATGCACTCAACAGGCAGAAATGAAGCTGGGTATGATACAGACTCTTTCAAACCCGATGGCCCCAGTTCAGTGATTTCACATGATTCTGCACAGCTGTTGCCATAGTGGCCCTGTAACCAAGAAGTTTACAAGTTACATAGTAGCAGAAGCATAGATGTCCTTAACAGCCACAACATTAAACACATCATTTTCAGAGAAAACAGTATTGGAAATGGCAAGAGTGCTCTCTACTGGCATCACTGGTGCACTACAACAAATACAACTCAAAAAAAAAAAAAAAAAGAAAAAGAAAAGAAATCCGAAATAAACACTAGATGGTCCTAACGACTATGACGAAACACGAGAGATTACACTAAAACAGAAGTTTTAGAGGTTGCAAAATATTCATATTCGAAACGTTTTAAGACATGTCTCACCAGTCATGCGATGCAGGACCGGGAATCGCCCAGCCATATTTCTGTGCATCTTTTATTGCAGTGCCCAAAAGAGCGGCTTGGTGCATCAGTTTTTTGGGGATACAACCAACAT
Source organism: Coilia nasus (assembly GCA_027475355.1). Classification (NCBI taxonomy): domain Eukaryota; kingdom Metazoa; phylum Chordata; class Actinopteri; order Clupeiformes; family Engraulidae; genus Coilia; species Coilia nasus. Next base: position 13,854,024 of record CM050217.1, read on the forward strand.
TCACACACGTTCCTCCCAAACCCCATTTAGTACCTGAGAACATGAAATGTGTAGTTTATTTTCCAAAGTGATGCCTACCTATACTGTATTATTAAATGTCAAGTAGGAAGCACGTTTTTTGTTTGTATGCAAACCTTTGGCTGATGGCTCCACGTAATCCAAAACAGCCACCTTCTTCCCCAGTTGCGCAGCTGTAAAACATGGAGATGTGAGAGTTCAGACCAAGCAAAAATAATTGAAGCAATGCCCCGCTGTCACAAAGATTCTAAAATGTTCCATTCAAATTTGTTTTTGCCAACGTGAAGTCTGTTTTTATACCTTCTTTGGAGAACGCCAGACCCCCAGAGCCTCCACCGATAACAACAACATCATAGTCGAATTTACCTGCAACACATTGAGCTATTTCATGTAAAGGGACTGGGGAGTTCTTCACATGTCTGCCACAGAACTTGGATTGTACTTGACACGACTGAAAAAGTCGAGATGGCCACTGGTACATAGCACAATTGGCAACTATTTGTGTAACTACAACTTAATATAACCGAATCGGTAGTCAATGAACCTGTTGTTACAAAGGCAGTCAATCAAGAGAGAGGGAATTGGGCATTGTTCATGAGATGAGAGAGATTACAGCTGGGTTCAGAGAACTTAAGGCGGCTCTGCGTGAGCAGAGAACCCATTCAACGCGTGACAGACCAATCCCCAGATCTACCTCAACACCTGCATTCGACTCGTCCACCTTGCATACGTCTCCATTGCCCCTCCAAGTTCCAAGCCAGCACGCAGACGTAATCTTGCGTGACCTCGACCCTGAAGACTACACTAGGATACACATACAGAGCCACGGCCAAGTTGGTAGATACGGATGTCTGCTCTTCCGGTCCATCATTTCAGAGGAGTACTACAGAGTCTGGAGCAAAACCACCAACTGGGATGGATCGAGGGGCAAGCGAGAACTGCCACAGAATGTGAAAAAATTTGTGGTCTCAACGCTGCAGCACGAGTTTCCTGCTATGGGGAGTAGTGGCATGAAGGACTGCATTGATAAGATCAACGAATACCTCCGCATAACACGCAGATCTGTTCCACTGCATGGAAAGTGGGATTTACGTCAGTATAGGACTGTAGATTGTGGGGGAAATTCAGGTTCATGACTGCACACGGCAATTTGCAGACAACACCTAAAACGGCTGTGAATTGTTGGAATTGGAGTTCTTTGTTGACGTGGACCTTGCTTGGCAGTTGTCCCTCTATGACCCCTTCCCCTAATTGTAGAGGCTTTAAGATGTGGCTTTGAAATGCTGCGAGCTATACAAATGCAACAGGGGGAGTTTTACCCCAGGTGACAACTTCATTTTAAGAACATTTCTATATTTTTAATGAAAATATGCCGGATTAATGGCCAATGTTATGTTAAAAAGAGGTAACACTTCTATGTGCATTCCATGCAAACAACATCAGTCTCCTAGAACTCAACCACTGTGCATAGTGGCATAATATAACCACAGTGACCTTTTACATGCTAAAATGCACAGTGGATGTGTTAACTACACATCTCCGAGCAATGCACTCAACAGGCAGAAATGAAGCTGGGTATGATACAGACTCTTTCAAATGAAGATGTACATGCATGTTGGGGGTGCAGTGCCAAAGGGCCAAAGAGCTCCAGAAATTTTCAGAGAATTGTCTGCAGTCATCCATCTGCTAATTCACGTCTATCGATGGATGTGACTCTAGAGCAGAGAATGATACAAGCCTGTATAGCCTGAAGTTTCATGTTTTCACAGGTCCTCCGGTTTTTCACTTCTAGACTGATCACTTGATATAAATTCCCTTGCATGTGATTGGAGGAGCTGGCGAGCCCTCTACACCTCGTCCAATCACGTGCGAGGTTATTATTACATGGAAGAACTCCCAAGACAAGCTTCACACACAGATTGGTAGAGGTAATTAGTACAAAAAGACCAAGGAGTCCAAGTGAGTCCAAGTGATGGTCAGCATACTGATTGTCAGTGCAAAGTCCAAGGACTTCAAGTAAGTCCAAGTGGTGAGCAGCATACTGGATGGTAGAAGTAGTGTCAAACATGTCAGTTCTCAGTGCAAGGTGTGTCCAAAGTGAGTCCAGTGGCAAGCAGCATACTCAGTGGTAAGATACTGAGTGCAAAAAGTCAGGGCAAATGGCAGTTCTCAGTGCAAATTAGAGTTAAGTATAGTGCAGCTTTGGGAAAGAAGCTGTCCCTGAATCTATTTGTTCTGGCCGGTATGGATCTGTAGCGCCTGCCAGAGGGCAACAGGTCGAGGAGATGGAAGCCAGGGTGGGTATTTTCCTTTAGGATGTTTCTGGCTCTGCTGAGACAGCGGGAGTTGTAGATGGAGGTTATGGAAGGCAGAGGGCAGCCGATGATTTTTTGTTGCTGTGTTGGTCACCCTCTGCAGTCTCTTCCTGCCAGCCTCTGTGCAGCTGGAGTGCCACACGGACACAGTGTAGGTCAGGAGGCTGTCAATGATGGAACGGTAGACAATCACCAGCAGGCTTGTGTTTAGTTGCTCTTTCCTGAGCACTCTCAAAAAGTGGAGCCACTGCTGGGCCTTTTTTTTTTTTACCAGAGCTGAAGTGTTGACTGACCAGGACAGCCATGTATGTAGCCCTGTATTCAGACCTTTCTGAGTGTGTTTGCTGTTTCGTGATCTACGATGGCTCGATGGCATCTCACCTTCAACTTCAGGCCCGGCCCTAACCAATTTGGTGCCCTAGGCAAGATTTTAGGTGGTGCCCCCTTACATTGCAGTAAATTCCACTGCTAGTGTACATATGCTGTACTCATAAGAAACTGAATAGGTTTGTCTTAAACATTCTTTTATTTAAATAAAGAAATTGCCCATTCAAAATACTTGGAAAGAATTAAGGAAACAAATAGGCATACAAAAAAATGATCTGAATATATGAAATATAATATAAATAGCTTACATAAAGTATTAGATTTAAATACTTTCAAAATAAAAAGTGTAAACAAGTCACATAAATTAACTTAGAAATACAATATAAATAAGGCATTGCACAAAATCCCATATTAAAAAAAACCAGCGTGCACAAAAAATTACAAGGATGTAAATAAAATTATAAAAATATATATAAAAAGGTGACTTTACAAAGACCTCTAGTGGTGTTTTTTTGGTACTGCCTTAGCTTAAACTATTTAAAATCTACACCACGTCCTCAACCTCACCTAACCTGCTACAGCTTTACTCTCCTGGTCTTTCTTGCAGCAAAGTCATCTACAGCATCATCATATGACAACTGATTTGAGACCACATGGTTTATGCTTATAATTGCAAGTCCACCGAGATGTTCTTGCATCATAGTAGATCTCAGATAAGTTTTAATCAGTTTGAGCTTAGAGAAGATTCTTTCAGCAGCAGCCACTGTAACAGGAAGAGTGGCAGAGATTCTCAAAGCAACCCACATGTTAGGGTAAATTTCTGCCAGCTTCTTCTCATGCAGGAAGGTCAAAAGTTCCATGTTTGTCATATTCTTTGATGGCAATGGTGGGAAATTCTGCATTTCCTTTGCAGCGCATCTGAAGAGTGAAGAGGAGTAGGTAACACCAGTCTAGTAATACCCATGATTTTAAGGACAAAATAAAATGAAATAATATAAATGAAAAACCCAAGAAATACATGCATGATGTAGACTATACTGTACCATATAATAGCCTATACAATGCACTTTTTCTGATATGCAATTTATATTTGTAATTGATATATTAGTAATTATATCAATTTTATTGTTATTAAATGCTAATTAACAGAATGAAAACAATCAGTAAACTGCAGTATAATATATAAGTTATGCTCTAACATTAATGATGTACACTGATATAAAGTTTAACACTATAAATATGTCATTGATATGCCTTAAAGTAGAGGTAAATTGTGTCATTTTGCTACGTTTTGTTGGCAGCACTGTGTGGAAATATCAGAATGTGAGATGCATTCCCTAACATGCAGTTGACGCTTCATGGCCGCGGGCCTTGTTCCATTAAAACATAGCCAAAGGACGGTGTATATTTGCTTTGTAGGAATATACAAAAATATATTGGAACATCAACATCATGGAGGACGACCCGTGCCAGCAGAGGTTCCATGGTGTCCATCATCCTCCAAAGAAGTATTTGCAGCCAGAGGTTTCGTCAGTAGTTGCTGATCTGATACTTGGTCATATACAAATCGTCTTCTACTTTCTTTTACAAATCCTGATACTGAATTGCCCGCCTATCCTGTTTGAAAATCGGCTGCAGCACTGACGTTTTGTGCAAAAGAGGGCGTAAACCGGAGGGGCTAGTCGCTGGGCAGTGTCAACACAACCGGTCCCAGGGCATGGGGCTAGTGGCCTGGGGCTATCAGCATCGAGAGAGCCCCCTAAAGGCCCAGCCTTTATTTTTTCTTCCCCCACTTCTGGTGCCCCCTGGATGGACGGCGCCCTTAGCATTTGCCAGTGTTCTTATGCTGCCCCTAGCGGCTGCAGTTGTACTGACATTTCACGCAACTGCGTGAGTAACAGATTACGCGAGTGAAACGTCCATTTCGAACCATTAGACTACCCACTGTATGCGAAGTTTTGCCTGACATAAGTGCTTGTTGAATTTTTAAAAGTGCCGTTAGGATAGCCTTTGCTGCTCAACCCCAAGTTTTATCCAAGCAAATCAGCTACATGAGACAGACATAGGCCTACCACACAGCTACATGAGACAGACATAGGCCTACCACACACAGCTACATGAGACAGACATGGGCCTACCACACAGCTACATGAGACGGACATAGGCCTACCACACAGCTACATGAGACAGACATAGGCCTACCACACAGCTACATGAGACAGACATAGGCCTACCACACAGCTACATGAGACAGACATAGGCCTACCACACAGCTACATGAGACGGACATAGGCCTACCACACAGCTACATGAGACAGACATAGGCCTACCACACAGCTACATGAGAGGGACATAGGCCTACCACACAGCTACACGAGAGGGACATAGGCCTACCACACAGCTACATGAGATGGACATAGGCCTACCACACAGCTACATGAGATGGACATAGGCCTACCACACAGCTACATGAGATGGACATAGGCCTACCACACAGCTACATGAGACAGACACAGGCCTACCACACAGCTACATGAGACAGACATAGGCCTACCACACAGCTACATGAGATGGACATAGGCCTACCACACAGCTACATGAGACGGACATAGGCCTACCACACAGCTACATGAGATGGACATAGGCCTACCACACAGCTACATGAGACGGACACAGGCCTACCACACAGCTACATGAGACAGACATAGGCCTACCACACAGCTACATGAGACAGACATAGGCCTACCACACAGCTACATGAGACGGACATAGGCCTACCACACAGCTACATGAGATGGACATAGGCCTACCACACAGCTACATGAGATGGACATAGGCCTACCACACAGCTACATGAGACAGACATAGGCCTACCACACAGCTACATGAGATGGACATAGGCCTACCACACAGGTGCCTGCTATGTGATCCACTGTGTAACTTATTTGGCATAATATAACATAAAAGAGAAAACTGTATGAAATAGATCTGGCTATATGGTGCACAATAATATAATTAAATAATGAGAGCCAAACAAAAATCTACTGAAGTAAACCATTCAGTCACTTCATATTTATGAGTTAGACCTACTGACAACAATAAATACGAAAATAAAATAAATAACATGTACTGAAGAAAAATAAACACCAGACAGTAGGTTCTTTCCAGGCATGATTTATTGAAAACACACCGAATTACTCTACAAACCTTTATTTTCATTGCTTTTATTTCTTCTTGGTATTAGTAAAATTAACATATTACATTCTGTCACTGTGGCATTGTTTTCTCTCTCTCGACGCTAGCAAAGCATTAACGACTTACTCCTCTAATAAATCAAATCCTTTTTTTAATGTCGCTATCTTTTTGAAAGTTTATAATACATTGTAATACAAGGCAAAAACCCACCAAAGGTCTAGACTACACTGAGGACAGAGAGTGAATGTGAGTGTGTGTGTGTGTGTGAGGGAAGAGAGGGAGGAGGAGAGGAAAGAGAGAGGTGCTGAAGGACTGAGAGGAAGAGGAGGATGGGCCGTACTGACGAGCAGGGACAAAACAGATAAAGAGGACACAACAGATAATAGAAAACACATTGTTAATCTTTTTTTTTCACCCAACATGGAAAAAAGGTTAAGGCACGTGATAGTAACAAACACATTTGCTACCAAGCTGTACAATTACTTTACTCTGACGCCTTGAATTAGTGATATCTACAAAGGTCCTTCTAGTACTGATGCTGCTCTCCTGGTCTTTGTCATTTCGTATGTCTGGCCCAACACAACTTCTGTTTTTTTATAAATACACACTTTGTAAAATGCCGCAGGCTGACTTGGAGACTTCTCTTACATGTGCTGTACTGGACTGTATATGTGTTAACAAAACCAAAGTCCTTTGGTTGTGTACTGCAGAAAGGCAGCCAGGAATAAACAGAGATGGGTTTACCAGTGTAAGCACACAGGACTGAAGACCATATAACGTAGGGATAGCACAGCACACAGGACTGAAGACCATATAACGTAGGGATAGCACACATCTGGTTTCCTCCAAATTAAAAAGTTAATACACATACTGTACTTGTATTCATTAGAAGTCTCTGTTAACACTATGTAGAAAAACGGCAAGCTTTACAAAGTCACATCACAAAGAGAAAAAATATATATAACAAAACTCAAACTTCAATGCAGGCACATGCCATTTGCCTAACTAACACATGGGTTGAGCAGCCCAAACTGCAGAGCTTCCTTATCAGAAGAGACCGTGTGTCCACAATCCAAATACAGAGGCGTTTTCATGACGTGTGCGGTTTATTTATTTTTTCACCTCGTCCATTTTCGGCTGATCCTTGAACTTTCTGCTAGTCTTGAACTTTCTGCTAGTCTTGAATTTTCTGCTAGTCTAGAGTATTTTTCAGCCTCTCTTATGGATAAGAAAGCAAAACGAAACACCATTGTCTCAGCTAAGATTTCTCTATCCTTTTTTCATGTGAGCTGCTGAGCTGATCTTCTATGTGGGCTAAGATGCTGCCCTGGGTTTATTTGTTCTTCTTGCTGACTTTATATTGAGTTACACCACAAAATAACCCAGTACTCATAAAACAGAAATAACAAACATCTTTGTAGTTTTTGTCATGCTTGCATCAGTTATGTTGTTCAGATGCACTGACGATATCAAAAGCACATTGTTTTTGTACTGCGACGGCCTAAGCAAAAGGTTGCATGACTGCAGTGAAATGAGACTCTCACACAGTTTGTCCATTAATCTGTCTACCCCTGATCTGTCTCTGGCCCTTGCACAGGTCGCTATGAGCAAAGGTCAAGTCTGTCCACCATCTTGGTGAGTTTTTGGCAGCGATGATGTCAATTCAAGAATGTATTTTTCCCCCCCCCCAACATCTTAAAAGAAAGTGTAAAGTTAAATTTCTTCTTTTTTTTGAAAATATAAAATATAAATAGATTCTCAGCATGGCTCTACATGTTTGATAAACTTAAGCAACTATTTCATTTTTAATTGTTTTTCTTTTTGTACAAATATGGTAATGCTCGATCCACAGAAAGCACTCCCAAAATGAAATGTTATGGATTTTCACCTGACAATGTATAGACAGTTTCAAGATATTTGTTTTTTTTTTCTTCTTTTTCCTTTTTCTTCCAGATTCTAATATACATTTATAAAACCAACAAAAATATAAAATGCTTTAAAATCTACCCTTTGATTTAGACTGTGTAATTCCTCTTGGCTTTCTTCACACAAACTGTACAAATTAAATTTCAGTCCATTTTTCTCCTCTTGAACATCTCATTGAAAAACACATCACAATCAGCCAGCACCATGGTAATCTGTATAGTATATGGCAATCAGCCGAAATTACTGCCATTTTGAAACCTGTTGACTGTGTGGTTTCATACACCACGTGTCACAAACCATACTTGCTGATTTCCTTTCCTGCATTTTTGACCCTCTGGTTTGCACCTCTGGACTGTAAATCCTCTTATTCGGATGGGAAAACCTGCAGCCCCAAACCCCACTCCATACACCAAAATGTCACTTGAAGAGTGAAAAGAAACACAGTGAAACGATGTCTGCAGAGTCTGTTTATGAAATGGCATTAGTCTGTATAGTCATTATACTCTTCCTTCCCAGTGCCTTTGTCATGTATTTAGAAGATTCCCAAACTCCCCCCCAAAATCTCAAACCATAAAACATTCATCAACCCTTCAACATCTACCAGCACCAAACCCCACTTTACCAGCCTCATAAATCAGAAAACCAAAACCAAAAAGAAGAATCAAATATAAACAAACACAAAAAAGGAACATGGAAAAAAAAGCTAATTTCACAAATTCAAAATGTTTGCCTCAGCACAAAAAAAGTATTCTTAAACGTACGAACAAAAACTGAGGGAAAAAAACATGACTTTCATATCAACAACACACACTTACACACACAAAAAAACTTCTGTCCGCCGCCCCTTTCATTCAGGCACACGTCCATCATGTCTTCCCTGAATTCACCTTCTTCTCTCCAACATTGTTCCTGTCAATCCATCTGAACCATCAGCACATCCATTAGTAAGGGAGAACTTCTTCTATCCAGTGGGAATGTAGACATGAAAAGTGTAAGTGTTGTCTTTTTTAAAAGTACTTTTGTCATGTATTTTGCTAAAAAGCACGAAACATTGGCTGCTGCTGGATGTTTTTTTTTTTTTTTTTCGTTTTCACTCTTTCATTTAGTCTGCTGATGAGTCGACTCCAAATCGAGGTCCATGACTTATGGCAGTGGTGGTATGCGAGATCCTCTTCTAGTTGAGATGTTATTTAGGCCTGCAGTAGGTAGAGTTGGGGGAGAACATGTAATAGTGCAAGTTTAATTTTGCATTCAAACCTTAGAGAGAAGCAGAGAGAAGCATATGTGGCATACCTGTAACTCTACATGATTACCAAAGAAATACAGTGATCCCCCATCTTTTGCAGTAGTTACGCTCCAATAGGTGAAAATTCTGCGATATAGCGAGACCGCATAGAAAACGTTTTGTTTTATAAGCCTTAAAATATCCCCCACGCCCTAAACACACACACGCTGTTTTAATACTTTTACTGCATGCATTACTGAATTACTGCTGAATTTTAATCAATCTGTATATGTTATAGTATAGTTTTCATGAATTATAATATTGTTCTGACGAACGTTTCATTAGCGTGCATGGTGACATAGCATGCATATAGTAATGAAAAAAAAAACAATATAACGGGATTGTGAACCGCGGTGAACCGAGATATACCAGGGGATCACTGTATATTATCATTTCATGGAGAAAAAACCAGCAAATGAATGGAGAGATGCAATTATAACTGGGGAAGAGGGATGATTGTAATGAAGTTAATGACCACTGAAGAGGTAATGGATGTGACCCTGGGATTCAGCACCCAGCATGATGTTGGTTAAATAAAGCATCTTTTGTTGTTCAAAACTCATTACAGTTCATACCAAATTTGTGGCCTAGGAAAGTTGACAAAAGGCTTAGTGAATTTTTCATGAGGCTGTCTGAAGCCTATTGATCTGCAGCTCTGGAATACGACAGGGGAAAATCATTTAATGTAGGCAGGCAGGGCACCGCACTGCATTTCCATAATGTGATGGCCTCTGATGAAAATACATTCTGCACACAAGACTCAAATGTGTTTTTTCCTACCCATTAACTTTCCAAAGGGCCCTCTTTGAAAATCAACTCTCCCACAACAGCCACACAGCCAGAGAACATGCATCCAGACTAAACTTTAACCAAAAGTCCATTTTAGTAACACTCTGGAGACGTTCATCTTTGTGAAGCATTTTTTGTCAATAAGTTCATGGAGTTGCTCCACCAACAGGACTTTCATAGTCTTCATAAACCAAAGCTCTTCAGAGACAAAAAGTAACTCAAAGTAGCCTACTAGACGGGTCTTATTTTTAACTTCTGCTCTTTAGTATATTATTCCAGTATACAGTTCTGAAGCTACGCTACAATACATTTAGCTAGCCTCTACAGAAGCAAGGAAAACAAAATTGTGTGCCTCACAGGAGTGACAGGATTCTGACAGTGACGGACATGAATCGTTATGGTGAGGTAATATGGATTTGAGGATGAGACGATGTTTCAGCAAGACCCACTGCCTTAGCACAGCTAACTGGTACTGCTAACCCACAGTAGTTAGCTTTACAACACTGTAACTTCAGCACTGCCTCTGCAGCCAAAGAGGAGTGAGAGTGGGGGGTGGAGGGTGGGTGCTCAGATGCAGGCACAAGCGCCGAATCAAATCATGCAGTGACCTGTCAGAGTGGAAGTGGGCTATCAGAAGGGCTTTGCGGCTTTTTAGCGTGAAGTTAGCATCGACTACTCTGGTTCCCATGTAGTCATAGCGAAAATAAAAAGTGGAAGGGAGGCAGTGGGTATGTGCCAGAAGGTTAGGGGCAATGAATGTGTAAATGGAAAGGAAGGAAAACAAATGATTATAATAATTGATTGTTTGATTGATTTGACTGTTTCTTTTAAGGCACAAACAAAACAAAACAAACACAAACAGGTCAGACCTACCATGCATGCATTTACACCCAGGAGTCAACAGGCTGAGGCTTAACATCGCAAGCATCCACCAGATTTACCGCTGGCCTGTTGCTCCTGATATAGTGTTTCCTATTTGCATCATTCTGCAGCAACAGGAAGAAGTGGGTTATCAACAAAAACAAACAAACAAACAAACAAACAAACAAACAAACAAAGAAACAAACCAGAGTTAAATTCAAGTGTCAAAACACACAGGGGGTTGCAGAGCCAAGTGTTAGACCTCACGTAGAGGAAAGGCTTAGACCAGTGATTTTAATAAAACAACATAAAAAACAGCATGCAATAAACAAACAAACATAAACAAATAAATAAATACGGGTCCATAGCAGTTGAACGCTGGCTGTTGGACACCAGTGAGTACAGGGGCTTTAAGCAGGGTTGGAGGAGGATACACCACAGCGAACCGTGAACACCACAGTAAACTATGACCGGCCAAGTGTGACTGACACACACACACACACACACACACACACACACACACACACACACACGGGAGCTCCACACATAATGAGGGAAGATCTGACTTAAAGCCTGAGGAAATCCACTGCAAGACTCGGCTACTGCTGAATCCTTTAACACATCTTGGAGCCTGACAAGAGCTCCCAACCATCCCCATCGAACTGTAATAGAGACATGCCCTAGGCCTCTTAAGTCTGTCTTAAGTGACGCAAGGCATATCTCTAACCCCCCCCCCCCAAAAAAAAGGAAAGAAAAACACCACTGTACTGACAACAGCGTGCAACCTCAATTTCAATTTGATGTCTATAAACTGAAATAAGAAAATTGGTATCAGTGTATCAGCTGCCCTGTACAGAAACAAGGTAGTTTCTCCAGGGAGAGACAGCTGCAGATTCTGGTGTATCAGAACGCCTTAAGTTTCTTTTCCTTGCTTCCATACATGGCAGTTCATTTACAGGTGTAAGTTGTCAGACATACGAAGTCAAGTGTATTACTCTTTGGGAATAAACAGAAAAAGATACAAATTTGGGGTTACAGGCCTATGAGGGATAATTTGCGCTCAGTGACACAGTAACGTTGTGTGACAACACTTCAAAATAAAAAATAAAAGTAGCTTAGAAGGCATATCACTATTCCATTATAAAAGGGTGAGACACACACAGAAGCACGCGTACACACACACACACACACTCTCTAACTTGTGCAAAATGCAATCTGCCAAGATACCATATCTCCTTGTCAAGGTCAAGAGCAAATCACTAAACCCGACGTACAAACGAAGTGTGATTGCAGACAATAAAGCACTTAATATGTGGTCTATTCCCTTCAATGAACTCCAGGTCATCCACATGGGGGTGATGTAGTGTGTTGGGGGTTGGTGTGTGTGTGTGTGTATGGGGGCGGGGGGGTGCAAAGCTAAGCAGGAGTTTCTTAATCATCCTATGATTAATGACTTGAGAATCACAAAGCTTGCACTCAATTATCTCCTGCTTCAGATCTGGGGCTGGCAAATTGGTCTGCACTAAAAAAGCACGTCAGTTGTCTTGGCACGCATGTGCACACACACACACACACACACACACACACACACACACACACACACACACACTTTCTCTCCCTCACTCACACAAACACACACACACACTTTGTGGAGAAATTAAACTTCACCCCTCTCACAGTCGAGTAGAGCCTGACTAGACAGCCACTATTGGACTGAAAGTGAACAAAAGGTAAAAAAAACCTACGTTCACTGAGCAGATTGATTTTTTTCTGCCGAAAGGTTTCAATGATATTTCATAGGACACTTATTACTTCAAGGCCCTCCTCAAAAAGCCTGTCGCTGTGGACATCACGATGCAAACTCAGAGTAGCTCTCGCACAAGGACCCATTTCACTTCAGCATGTCTGCAGTACCTTCAAAGGCTCCCTCTCTGTGGCATCGCCCGAGCCGTCCCCACTCTTGTACTTGCAGTCCTTGTCCCTCTGGTCGATGGTGGAGTAGCCGTCTAAAGGGCAGAGGGAGAGGGCAGACAGTTCGCAGCATGAGAACCACTTGGCCCTGCCGCTTAAGTGCAATGGACACTATGGACACAGAAACTGAGACAGACACATAATAACACAAGGGGCAGCTGCGGGTCCGCCTGATTTAAGGCCACTAAAAGAGGCCATTTCAAGTCATTACGAATGCTCAAGATGACTTGAGATGATTGAAAGAGAAAGCTTGCTGTGATCAAATGCGTCTCTGTCAGACCAGCCACAGGGTGCTCAGACATGTAGTGGTGAAGCAGACAGAACAGTGTGTGCACATCATGTTAATGGAGGTGAAATTGAAATATTGATACTGTGCGTGACGTGTGTATGATGTGTGGTGTGTTATGTGTGGTGTGTTATGTGTGGTGTGTGTGTGTGTGTGTGTGTGTGTTTGTACTGATGCACCTGGGCGCAGCGGTCCCTGCCCTCCCTACCCAGCACTGGCTCTGTCCTGACCCAATTACTGTCAGTCAGGCAGGGACTGAGCCTGGGACACACTGAGAGACAAGTAGGTATGACCACTGTGCACTCTGCCTGGCAGTAACGCACATTTGTGCACACAGACACACACACACACACACACACGCAGGCACGCACGCACACACAAACACAAACAAACACACCAGTTTGAGGCCTCTCTAATGAGCAGAGTTGCCTGTCCATGCCGTCAGTCTCCCAGCATCCTGCTGGCCAGACGCTCCGCCTAAAGCACAACACCACCTTGCCAGGCTGGAGGGGCACAATACCCCTTCTCAGACTGGAAGGGCTCAGCCCACATTTAGGAAACCAAAAGCCCTCAACTGAATTTTACTTTTCCTCTCTGCTTTGGCTAATTATCTTACTTCAGGGAGCACAGACCACTTGTCATGGCACTGTGCAATAATTCTTGCACATTTTGTATTTTGTAATGTGTGGTTACACAAAGATTGCCTATCATTTCGCATGAGTGACGGTGTTATTTCTGTAGTAGTTTGACCATGTGTGTGTAACTGAGGCCCCAATTGTGTTTTTTGAATGTCCAAGACAAATTCCTCTTAACTTAATACCATCTCAGGGGGTTCAGAAGGAAACTGAATACACTGCGAAGTGTTTCCTTCATGAACATGAACGTCCTTAACTCCATATGCCATAACTGGACCTTTGGGACATAAACAGAGGTGACAGGCTGTTGAATGATTTGTGGGGTGTTGATGTTCCATAGAGGGGTAGGGATACAAGTCCTGGAGCACAAAGTACCAACAATGGTCCTAGAGAGTAGACTGAGCCCGGTACCTCTTCCACTGTGCTACAAGTAAGAACAGCACTCATTTTCCCTCAGCGTTTATTTCTGTGTGTCTGAATATGAGTGCCTGTACCAAATCCTAAAACATCTGGTCAAAAGAGGGGTCTTGCAGACAGCATCAAAGCTTCTATGTAGAAGCGTAAAGTGTAAAGTAAGAAAGGCCTCAATTTACAAAATAAATACATAAAATCGTTTAAAAGAACATAAATGTGAGATTAGTAAAAAAATAACCCATCAACCAACACACGATCATTCCCACAACTGCACTCAACATGTTTGCCTAATTTCCCTACAAAATTACTGTAAGTGACTGATTACTGGCAAGCAGTGGATTATTTTGGTGAGACAGGCAGTTTGTTTTCTCTGTTCTATAGAGACTAAACTAAAGTATACCACAGTGTATTGTTTCTAATCTAATCTGATTTCAGAGTCATGCAAGTGTTCTGTCTTACCTGGACCCAGCTCGTCCAGAGGTATCATATCTCCACTGCCCCTTTTCTTGTTTCCTGCAAAGCATTTACATTCCGATTTTTTTTCTCCAATTAAAAATGCATGTGAGAGATCAGGAGCTTGAATGCAGATGCTTTCAGGCCACTAAGTTATATAAATATAAAACCCCATTTCTCTGCTATCCGCCACCACAGAACTCCCTCAAAGGGAAGCCGAGATAACGACTAATGGTGGTCATGACTGCGCTGAGCACTGCATACAGTACCTACACAGCGTATGGCAGTAGAGAAAGCGAGAAGAGAAATCAAATCAAATCAAACACAAATGTTAAGTGGTGCTGTCATGCTTTAGACTCCTCTCTTGATGAGATGCTGTCGTGGGCAGAGAGATAGTGACCCATCAGACCTAAAGACTGATGCCTGTCTCATTAGACAAGACACTCACAGCTCACATCAGTTCATGTACAGTTTTATGTTAGCAACAAAAAGCTTATAGTACTATAGCGGATAGCAGCGTAGGTTGATTCAGAGAGGCGTTGGGATCTACGCACAGGGTCCCTTGCTGTGCCGAGGCTGCTTTTTCACTCACACACACACACACACACACACACACACACACACACACACACACACACACACACACACACACACACACACACACACACACACTCCAGAGAATGCCAAAGTGGGACAACCAGACAGGTCTGGCTGGGTGTGATGGCGGGAAAGGGCAGAAAAGGAGGGAAACGTGAACGCACACACAGATTGCAACGAGGCGGCCCCTAAAGGAGCCAGGAAACGTACGAAAGTGGTTTGCCCAGCAAAGCCTCTTCACCCACCACCTACCCACCCACCCATTTGCCCCCCCAGGGTCTGACCCAAGGCACACAAGCTGCCAGGAGGGTGCTGCTGGGAGAAGGAGAGCCAAGAAAGAGCAAGAAAAACCTCAAATATAGACACAGGGACGCTAGCAGAGAGAGACAACGAGCAAGAGAGAGACAGATAGATACAACGAGCAAGAGAGAGATAGAGAGAGAGAAAGAGACAGAGAGGAAGAGAGTGCGATGGAGAGGGAGAGAGTGAGAGAGACACAGAAAGAGAGTGAGAGAGAGAGGGAGAGAGAGTAAGACAGAGAGAGAGTGCGAGAGACAGAGAGAGAGAGAATGCGAGAGAGAGAGAGAGAGTGATAGAGACAGAGAGAGACAAAGAGAGAGAAGGAGAGAGAGAGAGAGAGAGAGAGAGAGAGAGAGAGAGAGAGAGAGAGAGAGAGAGAGAGAGAGAGAGAGAGAGAGAGAGAGACACAGACAGACAGATAGACAGGCAGAGACAGTAACCCCTCCATCACCCCTTGAGGCCTGTCGTCCCTCTGGCTCAGACACTGACCTTGGTTCTTCTCCATCAGGGGAAGGGTGGTGTCATCGTATCCAGGCTTGCTGCTCTTGGATCCCTTGGGAGCGCCAGTCGCCGTGGGCTGACGAAATACACAGAGGAGATGAGAACAGAGGAAAGAGAGCCGGGGAGGAAGGGAGGAAGGGAGAAAGGGAGAGAGAGAGAGAGAGAGAGAGAGAGAGAGAGAGAGAGAGAGAGGGAGAGAGAGAGAGAGAGAGAGACTCAGGGGAAAGTTCAAAGCATTGATGTCAGTGGCTGCTGGAGGCTGCGGAAAACTCCATAAACAGACTCTACAGTCTAATCTTGCCACTAATATGGGAGGAAAAATGTATAAATTCATCCCTATATGTGTTTTCATCTCATGTATTAGCCTCATAGACATTCCCAACATTCATCCGGCCCCCCCACTCCAAGGAGCGAGAGGGGACTCATAAATGCAAAATAAATCCCCCTCAAAGCTATGCGACTTGGGCCAAGTCTCTGGAGATGCCTACCTGGAAGTGGGTCTTGTTCCAGCCATCCTTGGTCAGGTTGTTCCGCAGGTCCTTGTAGCTCCACACAGTCTGAAGCACGTGGGAGGCAGCCTTGGTCTCCCGTGCTGATTGGCTGCAGAGAGAGTGAGACAGAGAGAGGGAGAGGGAGAGGGAGAGGGAGAGAGGGAGCGGGAGCAGGAGAGGGAGAGGGGTAGAGGGAGAGAGAGCGGTAGAGAGAGAGAGAGAGGTAAATGCTAGGAAGGTTCTTACACAAAGCATATGCCTGTGAATTGCGTCAATTCCCAGCCTTATCCAACTAATGCATAACATGATTTCAATTTGTTCCAGAGTCACTCAATTATACCTGTGGTGATAATCTGAACCGTCTGTATTATGAGCGGGTGTCAGGAGAGAGTTGTTTTTAAAAGTGAGACAATAAGTATGTGTGCATTAAAAGCTTAAAACTGCTGGTGCTGCAAATAAGACAGAAACTGGTCCAACGTGATGCGCCTACTGATGAGTGAGTGCATTAAAAGGTCTGGCCAGAGGGCTGTGGCTGTGGGTGGCGGTGATTAGATTAATAACCATGGCCCAAACCAGGTCGACGGATGGAGGGAGCAAAATGGGGCAGCCTGAATAAAGCTACCTCATGCTCATGCACTCCTCTGGTGGTCGTTACACCAACATGGGCTGAAGCAGCATCTCTGACACCTCTAAACAGGTCTAAAGCACAGCTTGGCTACACCAGACGACCCCTAGGAGTTTTCCCCTGACCAGTAAGCTGCAGCCTCATACATTTTTTGAAGCGGCGTCTGTGAAGGTGAGGTGTGAGGCTGGTAATAAGAGGCAGGCGGCGTACTTTACATCCACACTTATGTGAAATGCATTTACTTTGCATGGGTTTCAACGCAGACTTCAAAGTGAGCATGTAAAGTGTTTGCATTAAAGTCCCATGCCCTCCCTAAAGGCACAACAGGCCTTCTATTTCAGCCAGGGAATCCCTGTCATTAGTGAAAGGTCTGGACTTGTGCCGTAAACATCATCCCTGCCTGTGGATAGAGCCGATTCTCCTTAGCCATCACGGCCCACTGACCACTCCTCGCTGTGACTCGGTACCTTGTCCTGTTGATGGCCACCAGCTTCTCGATGGCCTGCGCCGTGATGAGCGAGCGGGCGTTCTCCGAGCTGTCCGTCACGATCTCGTGGATGGTGTTGAGGATGGCCACCACCGTGTCCTCCTCCAGGTTCTTGGCTGGCCGCTGCTGGCCGCTGGGCAGGTTGCTGACCAGGTCCCTCATGGCGTAACTCCCTGTGTGAGTAGGGGAAACATCACAATAGCTCTGCAGGAGAAGTATGCTTCACCAATCCTAACCCTACCAAAACCACACTGGTGGGAGGAGCTTGTGGCAGTGCTTACCTATAAGGTCTTTGTTCCGGCGGTCGATGGACAGGTTACGCAGTGCGATGGCCACTGCCCGCACCACCTTGTCGGAGTCAGAGCGTAGAAGCTCCACCAGGATGGGCAGGCCTTTCTCTTTGCGCACCGTGGCACGGATGTAGTTAGACCACTGAGGAAAGACAGGTGCAAAAGAGCCTGTGTTAAATTGGGGAGAAACGCTCACACTAAACTTGACCTGTATTGCACCTTACATATTGCACATTTCACTTTTTCCTTTTTCACCTACACCAGCTACCAAGAATAGCTACCTCGAACTTTCCTTCTTGTTGGAAGCGTATATGTTTATCTGAATGTCTTATGTCTATTTATTGTGGATGTCTGTGCACACTTCATGTGTGTGTGTGTGTGTGTGTCTGTGTGTGTGTGTGTGTGTGTGTGTGTGTGTGCGTGTTTCTAGTTCAAATTGCACATTTGGTGTCTGGTGAAACGCAATTTCAGTCCTCTGTGTAATTCCTGTTACATAGTGAATTGACAATAAAGTACACTTTGACTTTGAATCCAGACAATGAATTATTAAAGGGAATCCAGACAGTTTAAGCTGTGGTCAGAATGTATCTGTGCAACCCCTTTCCAAAAAGTATTTCTCGGTAAATCATGTACTTTGTCTCTATTAAAGTTCAATGGGTTCTTTTTTTCTCTCCTTTATGGAACACAAAACAGTTACATTTGACATGAGAGAGCTCTCTGGATGGGATTTGGACCCCAGAGATGTAATTAAGCTCACGCAGTACATCCCCATCACCACGAGGGGGCAACAGTGGGCCACCAGGCTTTTTTTAATCCTCCCTGCCACCCTTCCCTTCTGCACAGGGGAGGAGGGATGAAAAAGGCATTTGCAAAAAAGCTCTCAAATCCTCTTACAGACCAGAGAGACAATATGTCCATCTCCCAAGCTACCGCCACCACCACCACCGCCACCACCACCACCACCGCTGTCATGTTGTGATGTGCTGTAACCCAGCAGCTCTGGGACGACAGCATGCGGCAGAGCATCCAGATCAGCCACCACTGAGGCCAACAATATCCGAGAGGCTTGTCATGTTTATGTATAGCAAGATGTCAGACTTTACCTATAAGCCAGTGTCACTGTGTAAACTGTTCCGTCGGGAGGTGGGGGGGGGGGGGGGGGGTGAGAGGGGGTTTGGAGGGTGTGTGTGTGTGTTTGTGTGTGTGTGAGGTATGTCCACGGTACACTGACACCACACCCACCAGAGGAAACGCTTAAGAGAGCCAACACTTAAAAATCATCACTACCTCTCAGAATATACCCTATAATTAACATCAAGGCCGATTTCAGACTGAAGCAGCCTGCTGTGCAGTCTGCCTGCCCTTCCTATGAGGAGCAAGGGGTGGGTGTAGGGGTGGAGAGGGAGTGAGGGGTACAAGGCCATCTGAGGGGGAGCAGCTTCAAGTGTTTGGACGTGCGTCAGAGATAAGAGCGGACGATGTTATGCTTGCCAGGGGGCTGTTTATGAAGACGAATTGTGCGTGCGGTGGAACGTGCATCTGGTAGCTAAACAGGCGGCTGGGCTGTGTCAGATTCACAAGCCCTCTTGAGCTTCCTAGCATAACGTGGCAGAGAGCCGAACGCCTGAGACGATGCAGACACAGGCTGCCGTCGGCCACTGACTGTCGACCATCATCCTACAAAGCCTCCCTCCTGCGCGGGTGAGCAGGCTGGGGTGACTCCCTCTGTCAGAGCGCACAGGAGCAGGAGGGGGGTTGGGTGAAGTGGGGGTGGCATTGGATAGGGGTGCATAAGTAGCTTCGATGGAGCTTCTGTGATTCCCACGAGGACCCTCTTTGCTGCTGTGTGGACTGACCTCATCTCATAAGCCTCCCTGTTGTGAAAGCTCCCCATGCTTGCTATCGTACAATCCCCCTGGGTTAGACGGCTGGAAAGGGTGTGGGACTGCGATCCACTTCAGAAATGCCACTGTGTTTCTCTGGGAGTCTTCCCTGGACTGTCAGCCCCCTCTCAACCGAATGTGGGGCCTGTAAGACTGACTATTTGAGTGGGTGTGTATAACTGCATGCATGTATGCACGTTCGTAACTTTAGAATCACCCAGAAATTGGTACAGAACCAAATTGTGCAAAATACAGTATGAAAAATATAGTTGACATTGCCCAAGGTAGACAATAGTATCCAAAGTAGCCAAAAAACACTACCTGATAATCAGCTTTCAATAAAGAATCTTTTTGTACAAGGACTGTACTGCAAACCCTGTAACAGCTGATCTGTTTCTTCAGTAAATAGATTCTACAAATAAGTGCTTAGTGTCTTGTCTTGCTGTACAAGAAAACTGGCACCAGTGAAGTGCTATCCATAGGGAGTGGAGGAGTGTGTGTGTGAGTTTGACTCACAGTCCACTGTCCGGCGCTGAGGTTCTGCAGGGCTCCTGCGGCGGCCTCCAGTGTGTTGTAGTTCTGGCTCTCGGTGAGCAGAGACAGGTAGAGCCGCACCACCTCTGGCTGGTACAGCAGCTCGAAGCCTGCAGGCACACAAGGAGGACACACACACACACCGTCAGCACACACACAGCGCTCTCACTCTGCTTTCCATCACACACACTGCATACTTGCACATGCATAGTATATATACACAAGTTGAAGTAGTATGTACACAAGTGTATACATACATACTATATATTATACATCTATGTTGAAGTAGTATCTATAACTTATTTGTGTAGCACCTTTCTCAAACCCAGAGACACTTAAAGCTAGGGATATACTCGTCGCACGCTGAAGTGCGCGCGCAAAAGTGACGTCACAGCGCCGCGCGTCCATATATACTTCGCGACACACGGCAATCCTCTCCTCGTCAGAGGTGTCAAATGCCACAGTAGTTCGGGAACCTTGTGTGTCAGAGGAGTGAAACATGACTGAATTGCAGGTTTACATCATGATTTTTGAATTAAACTGGATAAATCCGAAAAGGTTTGAGTCAGTGTGTATATTTACAGTGTTTTCAACTTTATAAGACCTTATGAGTGATGATAGGATAAGGCAAAAAGTTACCTTAATAAACGAACTGCAGGTTTGCACCTAAGTTGGTTTGTGGATAAAACTGAACAAAATCCTAAAAGTTTTTAGTCAGTGTTTGTATTTCTTGTGAGTTTCCAGTAATATTAGCTGATTTGTAGCAATGGAAAATACATGTTTAGGCTGGTAGTTACTAGGCTAAAGTTAGCTGAAACCAGACTAGCCATTGCCTATTGTTTTCAATGGGGCTGCCGCGCGCAAGTTACAAAAAATCGGAGGTGCAGACACAGCAAATATGCGCTTGAGAACGCCGCACCAGATGTGCACTGACGTCATTTTGACGTCACTTTTGCGCGCGCACCACTACGCACGCCGAGTATATCCAGGCGAGTATATCCAGGAGTATATCAGAGACAGAGGGGAGTATAGCACACACCTATAATGCAAAAAGAATGTGATATAAGGCCATATCAGACCATCAACCATCGCATCATCAAACAATGGACCACAATAAGGTCATACAACAATGCAGTTGCTCTTACTATGGACTTAATACGACAGGATTCAGTGCTATAGTTCATACGTTGCAGAACAGACTTTTGCTTTTGCATAATATACTTCTTCTGTAATATGGTTTTCTCTCATAAACAAAAACTATCAATATACCATAACAAGCTGAGCTGTGATACTACTTAGATCAGGCAAAACACAAATCATGCACCATTCATCATACAACAACAAATACAAGGGCAAAGCCTTAGTAGGGTGTGTGTGTGTGTGTGCGTGCGCGCGTGTGTGTGTGCGTGCGTGCGTAATTGGCATGTACTACTCATAAACAACAGACTTCAAGGACACCCCTCAGGGAACACACTCTCTCCATATTCCAATTGTAACAAGGGCACGGTACTTGCTGCATGTTAAGAATCACACTTTGACTGTGTGGGAAAATAATGACGTTTACAAAGTACGATCTGTTTTGACAAAACCCACACCATTTATATCCGAATTCAAGGCGCAACTCCGAACTTGTCTGGCTAACGACGCTGAGCGTGTCTTTATTCTCCGTAAATAACTGCATCAATGTTTATGGGGTGATTTATTCCGTCCCACTCCGCTGCGTCCCATCTGTTTCTTCGCCACCGCGCGAGCAGCCGGCGGAGTAATTGGTGGAGGATTTATGTACGATTACTGTGGCTGGAACAAACAGACCACACCAGAGAACGGCGCCCTCGCCCTGCATACCCATGGACCGGTGCAAGATGGGAAGGGTGGGGTGGAGTTGGGTGGGGTGAGGTGGGGCGATGGTGGTGTTGGTGGTGGGGGTCGGTTCAGAAAACGGAGGGCTTAATGACTGCTTTGTTAATTTCAGATGCCAAGTGGCCCTCTCATCTCTGCCAATTTAATCAATGAATGCAGTCAGATGACTCTGCCTGACTCACACTCTCACTCTTGAGAGAGAAACAGAGAGAGAGAGAGAGAAGAGAAAGAGACAGAGACAGAGACAGAGAGAGAGAGTGTATGTGTGTGAGTGAGAGGGGGAAGAGGAAAGAGGAAAGAGGGTAGAGGGGGAGAGAGAAGTTGTGTGTTTGTGTGTTATGTATGTGTGTATGTATGTATGTGTGTATGTATGTGTTTGTGTGTATTTATGTACTGTATGTGTGTATGTGTGTGTAGGTGTATGTGTCTGTGTGCATGTATGTATGTATGTGTGTGTGTATGGTGTGTGTGTGAGAAAGAGAGTCTGTAGAGGGATGCTTGGCACCGACACTCTGCAGTCCCAGTGTGCGCGCACATGCTGAGCCCTGGCAGCCGCACTGAGACATCTCCACAAACACTCTCCCTGCAGGAGAAGGAGGCACCCCAGGCTAAACTTAGACACAGAGAGAGAGAGAGAGAGAGAGAGAGAGAGAGAGAGAGAGAGAGAGAGGAGAGAGAGAGAGAGAGAGAGAGAGAGAGAGAGAGAGAGAGAGAGAGAGAGAGAGAGAGAGAGAGAAAGAGACCGAGAGAGAGAGAGATAGAGAATGATGGAGAGAGAACAGACTGAGAGGGAATATAAGAGAGAGAGAGAGAGAGAGAGAGAGAGAGAGAGAGAGAGAGAGAGAGAGATAGATAGAAACAGACAGAGAGAGGGATTATGAGAGAGAGAGAGAATGATGGAGAAAACAGACAGAGCGGGAATATGAGAGAGAGAGAGAGAGAGAGAGAAACAGACTGAGAAAGGGAATATGAGAGGAAATATGAGAAAGAGATAGAGAGAGAGAAGCAGACTGAGAGGGGGAATATGACAGAGAAGGCAAAATATGAGAGAAAGAGAGAGAGAGAGAGAGAGAATGATGGCAACAGAAACAGACAGAGAAGGAATATGAGAGAGACAGAGAAGTGAGTCTTCAGGTTTGCCCTCTGTCTCAGCACCTCCTGATAAGACAAGGTGAGACACTGATGGGGTCAGACTTGCTGTTGGTCCATCACTCCACAGGAGCACAGCCATTGGTCCATCACTCCACAGGAGCACAGCCATTGGTCCATCACTCCACAGCAGCACAGCCATGGTCTATCACTCCACAGGAGCACAGACGGATGGGGGACAGGGACGGGCACTGGAGGAAGCCTGGGCCACGTGTCACCAGGGCTGGGATACCATAGTTGGAATTACAGGGGGTACTGAGGGGTATGGTACCCCCTGATCAAGACCCAGTGTCCATCACTCCACAGGAGCACAGCCATGGTCCACCACTCCACAGGAGCACAGCCATGGTGCTTGGGGACTTGAGGAAGCCTGGTCCACATGTCACCAGGGCTGGGATACCATAGCTCCAATTACAGGGGGTACGGTAATAATAATCTTTACTTGTATAGCACAATTCATACAAGATGCAGCTCAAAGTGCTTCACAGTTTGCTAAGAAAAACACAAGACAACATTTCTTGCAGTCCAGTGGCGCCGGAGCGGATGATCACAATAACGCAATGACGGTATTCCCTGATCAAGACCCAGTACCCCCCAAAGAGACACAAATAGCAGGGTTGCGGGTACAAATATATTAATGTAATTAATATAAATGTGAAAGTTAGTACTCCTCGTAAAAAGTAGTACCCCCCAATTATGGAAGGATAATTCACAGTGTGGGATAAGCCACCTAGACGGCCTCGGGTCTTCCAGGAAGAGACTTCTGATATCTGCATTTCTCTCATGACACAACCACCCGTAGTTTATCATCAGAGAATAAGAAAGGGAAAAAATAGAGAGAGAAAGAGAGAGGGGGAGGGAAAAAAAATGACAAGATGGCATACATATTGAGACACGTGGTCGTTGTCGCCCTGTGGCTGCATTACTCAGAGAGATCATTATCGCTCACTGGATTATTCCTCCGGCGGTGACATCGATCTGTGCCGGCGACAGTGGCGTGGGGGAAAAAAAAAAAAAAAAAAAAAAAAACATCTGAGGGGAAAGTTTATCATTGTGTCCGTTCAGAGGGCTGTAGCAGTCAATCCCGCGGTGATGCAAGTGTAATTACATTATCAGCTTTCCACTGGACGAGGGAGGGGAGGGGTTGGTGGTGGTATTGAACAACCTTCCCAATTCAAGGTCATATTCCATTCCCCAGTTTTTTTCTGCCCGTCTCTTTCGAACACTAACACTAACACTAACATACATACACACACACCGCGCACGCACGCACGCACGCACGCACGCACGCACGCACGCACGCACGCACGCACGCACCACGCACGCGCACACCCACTCTAGATGGCTGTATATGTTGCATCTCATAGTTTATTTCAAGGCTGTGGCTAAACTGTGGTGCACTCGGGACCTTTTGCAAGCCCACTGAAAACCGCTGTGTAAGCATAAGCCTGGCTGACTTATGAGGCAGAAACTAGCCACCGCAGATTTCATGGACGATAATGCATGATTGCATGTCTGTGTGTGTATGTGGAGAAGTGATTTTCTAAACTTTCTTACATACCAAAAGAAAACAAAACATGAAACATTTGAACTGTGAATAGAACCACAGTACTGACAAGACCAAAGAAGAGAAGAGATGGGAGGAGAAGAGATGGGAGGAGAAGAGATGGGAGGAGGAGAGATGGGAGGAGGAGAGATGGGAGGAGAAGAGATGAGAGGGAGGAGAAGAGATGGGAGGGAGGAGAAGAGATGAGAGGGAGGAGAAGAGATGAGAGGGAGGAGAAGAGATGGGAGGGAGGAGAAGAGATGAGAGGGAGGAGAAGAGATGGGAGGGAGGAGAGATGGGAGGAGAAGAGATGGGAGGAGAAGAGATGGGAGGGAGGAGAAGAGATGAGAGGAGAAGAGATGAGAGGGAGGAGAAGAGATGAGAGGGAGGAGAAGAGATGGGAGGGAGGAGAAGAGATGGGAGGGAGGAGAAGAGATGGGAGGAGAAGAGATGGGAGGAGATGAGAGGGAGGAGAAGAGATGAGAGGGAGGAGAAGAGATGGGAGGAGAAGAGAAGAGAGGAGGAGAGATGGGAGGAGAAGAGATGGGAAGAGAAGAGATGGGAGGGAGGAGAAGAGATGAGAGGGAGGAGTAGAGATGGGAGGAGAAGAGATGGGAGGAAGGAGAAGAGATGGGAGGAGGAGAGATGGGAGGAGAAGAGATGGGAAGAGAAGAGATGAGAGGGAAGAGAAGAGATGAGAGGGAAGAGAAGAGATGAGAGGGAAGAGAAGAGATGAGAGGGAGGAGAAGAGATGGGAGGGAGGAGAAGAGATGGGAGGGAGGAGAAGAGATGAGAGGGAGGAGAAGAGATGGGAGGAGGAGAGGGAAAAGAGGGAAGTGAAGACGTGGAACAGCGAGTGGAGGACAAAAATGTGGAGGCAGACGAGAGAGGAGCCTTTCAACAAGAGGAGAGTACAGCAGTGCGCATCAATTCTGTGTGTCAGTCTCTTGGAAGAGTCCAAACCCGTGTGGCCGTTTGTACGTTCTAAATCTGCTGCTCCACACAGCAGCAATTTAGAGCTCCAAAGGATGTGGGCCCAGTGCTTGGTCTGCATACCTCTGCCGAGAAGAGACAGTGAGGAAACGTTTTAACATCTGACCAAACGACTGCCTTAGACTCCACACACATCTACCCAACCCACACATCCATCCAACCCCTTGTAAGCCAAAAAAAAAAAAAAAACCTCCATTGCCGACTGCCACACACACACACACATACACACACACACACACACACACACACACACAATTTCAGCCTCTCCAGCCCTTCCAAGAAATAGGACGACATGCTGTTCTAGCCTTGGCAAAGAAAACAAATAACCTTTTTCTGGAGAGGGACGCTGTGAGCTAAGATGGAGAAGAGCCCTGACTGGAGAGCTCTACTTCTTAAGACGGCGAAGCCACAGACAGGGGCGCTTTCAGTTGGACTTCAAACGTCTGGGAGATGGTACAAAACAAACAGATCCAGTGTGTGGTGAAGACACAAGTGTTGGCCTCCTCCTTCCAAGCCAGATCTGATAGACACTTGGCAAATTACAGAGAGCGGAGAGCAAGAGAGAGGAGGCCACCACTGACAGATGTTTCATTGTAAAACCCAGATGCTCGGTCAAGTTAACAGCATCCATGTTGAAGCCCTCTCCTGAGGTCCCGGGATATTTAACACAGGCCACTGACAACTCGGAATCGGTCAATCCCCTTCAGATCCACTCTTGTGAAATTCTGGCCTCCACGTTAAGCGATTGTGAAATTGTTCTTAAAAAGAGTCAACATTCCCCCCTTTAAAGGAAGATCAGGGAGAAGGACTCTCAAAGCAAAAATGACTTTTATGGGGTGGGGGTGGAGGGGGAGGGGGAGGGGGGCTGTTTATTGTTGAGCAACTTCTTCTGTCCTCCCTGCAGCCCTACCTGTCCCTGTCACACACTGATGGAGCATGTGCAGGCACAGGGGGTGGCGGGCCGGGCCGGGCCACAGGCCCCAGCGGACGGATGAGTTTCACTCATTAGGAGAGCTTCTGCTGCCTGTCAGCTTCTTAACAGGAAGCATAAATCCTGCTGGATAATTGGCACAGGACGGACAGAACTCCATACCCTTCTCCCTCCAAGTCTGGTGCTTTCACAAGGTGACACCCTTTACGCTGGTCAGCAGAGGTCCAAACACTGCTTCGATTACAACCAAGGTCGGACATTCACACACATATGCACACAAGCACAAGCGCGCGCGCGCACACACAAACACACAAACAAACACACAAACAAACACACACACACACACACACACACACACACACACACACACACACACACACACACACACACACACACACACACACACACACACACACACACACACACACGCAATAGCATCAATGATAGGGACAATGCATGCAAGTAATGATGTAATGAAGTAATGATAATGTAATTAATGTAGTGCTGTGGTTTTCAAGAGGGGCAGGTCATAAGAGACCAGGAAGCCTACCAGGATGCCTCAGACACAGACACAGGATGCAGGAGTTTCAAACAGCCTTAGGCATCTACCTCCCATGCACCAACACAGGAGGGAAGGAACACACACACACACACACACACACACACACACACACACCGTCTCTGGGACTGCCATACCTCAGCACCTAGACTCCCTGCAGCAACTTCAGAGAGTGGGCCATAGCCGCAGGAAAGTAGGCTAGCAACCGTGTTAGATCCCATCAAGAGGCTCATCTATTAGCAATTAAGTTAATTGGGTTGGAGAGACCTCCTTGCTGGTTGATAAGTGGGGGGTGTTGTGTTTTGACAAGCTGTAGAAGGATAACAAATTGATGTTTTCTTATTCCTTCTCTTCCAGCTGCACTCTTTCTCTTCCCCCTCTCTTTCTATCTATCTTTCACTCTCTCTCTTTGTATCTCTCTCTCATACACCACTCAACACTGATTGCCTAAGGTGAAGCAATTGGCTTTGTCAAACAAAGTTTTCCTCAATAATGGCTGACTGGGAGGTTGAGGGGTAACGTGTCTTTCGTTTCTGTTGGAAACAAATCACCCGGTCGACAACTAATAACTGTCCTGTATGAGGCTTGGCCCACGGTGGTGAGAGGGGGTGTGCGTCTGGGCAGGTCAGAGACCAGTTGTTCCAGGAATCCAGGAACCGTAACATGGAGCCAAGCTGGGCCCCTATAGGGAGACAATCTAAATAAACAATGGCGCTCAAACTGTGTTTTTTTTTTTTTTTCAGTCGGTCATACGATCTACGGCCCAAATGGAGACCACATGCTGATATTTAACCTCCCACACAACTGTCTGCGGACAAATGTGTGTCCTGTGTGTGTGTGTGTGTGTGTCCTGTATGTGTGTCCTGTGTGTGTGTGTGTGTGTGTGTGTGTGTGTGTGTGTGTGTGTGTGTGTGTGTGTGTGTGTGTATCTGTGCATGTTTCAGTTCTGAGCCACATTTCAATGGTTGCAAGAAAAAACAAACACCTGGAACCCTAACTGTTTTTCACAAGCAGTGGCATGAAGTTTAAAACTGAAACAAGAACCACAATTATTTTAAAAAAAAAAAAAGAATGAGGCTAAGGGAACAAGGGAGGAATTAAAAAAAACCCTGAGTCACTGTGCATGTTGAGAAAGAAGTGGTTGTCTGCCTTCCATCTCACCCTCAGGCTCTGGTCACACACAAGGAGCAGTCAGAGCTGTCAATCAAAACATGGCTATTCATCTGTAACAGTAGGGGCTATGAGCGCCGCTGGGTTTGTACTTCTAGCCTTTCTCCCCACTCAGAAACTCCTTTTTTCCATCTGCTCTCTCCTTTTCTGTCTCTGTGTTTTCACTTCTCTCCGTTCTTCCCTCCCTCCCTCTCCATCTCCATCTCTCTCTCTCACTCGTTCCCCCCCCCGCTATAGTGTGAGTGCTCTTTGGACAGCTTCAGTGAGTGGCAGCCCGTGGCGTTTGTCTAGTAGGCCCCCCTGACTGTGAGGAGCGTGTTGGCCGCCGGCGTGTCCAAGGCCCCGGTGACACCTCATCTCTGGACACAGTCACAGTTGCACCACAGTGACAACAGCCACAGGAAGGAGGTGAGACCAGGAGACCATGGGTGGTGTTGGACACAGAAGAGAGAGAGAGAGAGTGCGAGAAAGAGCGAGAGAGAGAAAGAGAGAGAGAGAGAGGGAGGGAGGGAGAGCGAGAGCAAGAAAGAGAGATG
This sequence comes from Coilia nasus, assembly GCA_027475355.1. Taxonomy (NCBI): domain Eukaryota; kingdom Metazoa; phylum Chordata; class Actinopteri; order Clupeiformes; family Engraulidae; genus Coilia; species Coilia nasus. Next base: position 13,882,951 of record CM050217.1, read on the forward strand.
GTTAAGAGAGAAAAAGGGAGAGAAAAAGAGCAAGAAAGAGGGACAGAGTTAGAGAGAGAGTTGGAGAGAGTGAGAGAGAGTACCCTCCTGCTCTTTCACTTCTCCTTACATGTCATTTTTCTCTGCGTTTCTGTCTCTGCCATAATACGGATGACCCCTGCGGCTTGGCCCAGAGGGGCACATAGAGGCAGTCAGTAGGAGCCAAAGTGATGCTTGAGGGCTGGAAGCCCACTGTCCTGAGGTAAGCCAGGCTCAGTGGCCCGGGTCACTCGGCTACAGTGCAGCAGAAAAACACAGGCGGGAGGAGAGGTGAGGAGTTCCGGATGGCTCGTAGGATGTTATGAGAGCCTACTGAGGCGGTTGTGAGTGGAATGCTACAGGCAGGGTGAGGTGGGGGGTTGTGGGGGTGGGTGTGGGTAAGGCCGCTGGGGGAGGCCAGCCTGCTTCCGACTCCTCCTCAATAGCGCCCATTGTGCAGTTGTCACAAACACTTCAAACCTTTTTATTTAACCCTGCTCCCTTCCTGGACACACACACAGACACACACACACACACACACAGACACACACACAAACCCACCCCACACACAACTGAGGAAGCTCTCTTTATTTATTCACCTCCCATCATCTCCTCTGCCCATTGAAGATGAGGGCCAGGGGGGTAAAAAAAAAAGCTCCCCATTTTGGACAAGTTGTCCGTTTCCTCCTTCAGCTTACTGGCAAGCTATGCCGTGGTGAGATGTGAGGTTGCGGTTGACCAGCAGCTGTGTGCCTGAGGACCTGAAACTGTCGATGTCAGACAACCTGGTGGAAATGTGTGTTTCTATTTAAACACATGTTAAATTATATCTCTGTATATATATATATATATACATATAAAATATATCTCCACTCAAGCTTGGAGTGCTAGGGGATGTGTGCGTGTTTATTTTAAAAAGGCAGTCTCGACGGGGGATGATCTCCTGCAGCTGTGACCTTGATCTGCGCTAAGGTGCTGGAAGCTTTTTTTTTTGGGAGCGATGGAATGCATTTGCTGTAAGCAACAGCAGGGATTGATTCCTAATCAATGCTAGTGGTCAGGGGAGCACAGAGGAAACGCAAGCCAGAGGGGAGACGGTTAGCTCATCTTTTCAGGATAAGATACACACAGAAAGAACAAAAAAAATAAGAATACACCCAGCAGTAAGGTCATTTGGTAGTAGTCCATATAAGCCTGTGCCTGCGTCTCATAAACCAGGTCTCTCGCCCCCAAACACACACACACACACACACACACACACACACACACACACACACACACACACACACACACACACACTCCCTCCCTGATCATGGAGGATTAGGTATTTTTACTGAAACCCTCCCGGCCGGGCCCAAAATGTGCTGTCCAAAAGCCGCAATGTATACATCAATGTTTGGACAGGACCAAGTCTGATAACATTTAGATGGCTATCTGCCACTACAAGGACTGGAAGGGCATTAGGCGGCAGCAGATTAACCCATTCAGGGGGGATGGACAGCTGTGTGTGTACAGTATGTGCTTGCGCATGTGTGTGTGTGTGTGTGTGTATGCACATGTGTGTGTGTGTACGTGTGTGTATGCACGTGTGTGTGTGTGTGTGTGTGTGTGTGTGTGTGTGTGTGTGTGTGTGTGTGTGTGTGTGTGTGTGTACGTGTGTGTATGCACGTGTGTGTGTGTGTGTATGTATGTGTATGTGTGTGTGTGTGTAGGGGGTTTACTGGGTTCATCTCGGTTGTTATCTCAGTCCCCTGCTGGGACCTAGTGCATTCCGGCTGGAGCTGACAGGGGGAGGGAGATGAGTGGGAAGCAAGAGCAACAACCACCTCAGAGCGGAGCGCCACGTTACCCTGCACAGAGCCGCAGTGACCGGGAAGAAGACTGGGGGGTGGGTGGGGGGGGTGTTCACTTAGTACGCAGGCAGCAAGGGCAGAAAGCGGCACGGAGTGACCCACGGAGTGTGGTCGTGGTAGTACTGGTGGATGGAGGAGCTGGTAGAGAGAGGGGGAGGAAAGCAAGCAAAGACAACACAACAGAAGAGGAAGGAGTGGGGAGTTGGGGTTGGGGTTGGGGGGGAGAGTGTGGGGGAATCGGAGTGGTGGAGAGTGGTGGAGAGAGGTGGAGGGTTGGCGAGTGGGGGTTGTGGTGGGGTGGGTGGAATTGGAGTGGTGGAGAGAGGTGGAGGGTTGGGGAGTGGCCAGTGGCACACAAAGAGGTGAGAAACATCCGGCCACACAGAAATAGCATTCGCTTTTGCTGTTACCACAGCAACCGTCTTCCATCCACCACACTAACAAATCTGTTCATTACGCTGAGAGAGAGAGAGAGAGAGAGAGAGAGAGAGAGAGAGAGAGAGAGATAGAGAGGGTGAAAAGGAGAAAGAGAGAGAGCATGAAAGAGGAAGAGAGAAATGGGCGGGGGGGGGGGGGGGGGTGAGACAGAAAAAAAAAAAAAAAAACATCGTGAGTGTTGAGAGCTTTGAGAAGTGTGAGCAACTGCGGTGATGAGCAGAGATTGAGAGCGCCTCATGGCCTCACCTGTTTATTTTGGGGGAGCTCCCAGCTGACTGACAGGCCTAAGCAGAGAGGCTGACAAGCTGTCAGGAGGCACCCTTTGAGGCCCAATCTGCACACATGCAAAAATTCTGCAGCAACTAGCGTGTCAGGCAATCAGCCATTCTGAGACAGAGGGGGGGGGGGGGGGGTGGAGAGAGAGAGAGAGGGAGAGAGAGAGGGAGGGATAGAGAGAGAGAGAGAGAGAGAGAGAGAGAGAGAGGGAGATAGGGAGAGAGAGGGAGAGAGAGAGGGGGAGAGAGAGAGAGGGAGAGAGAGGGGGAGAGAGAGAGAGGGAGAGAGAGAGGGGGAGAGAGAGAGAGGGAGAGAGAGAGGGGGAGAGAGAGAGAGGAAGAGAGAGAGTGGGAGAGAGAGAAGAAGGGAGAGAGAGGGAGACAGACAGAAAGAGAGAGAGAGAGAGAGAGAGAGAGAGAAAGAGAAAAACACGCTTGCTGTAAGGACGTTCGCGCCGCCTCATCTCGCTCTTGGCCCTCACCATGACTGACGTCTCGCGTGCGGGACATGCTTGTCACGGTTTATCTTGCAACTCTGTCCTGCCGAGAACGGAGGAACCAAACGCCAGTTCCCAGAGAAAGAGCTCTGGAAAGACGCCACTGACAATAGCAGAACTCAGTCAAGAGCAGGCGCTAACACTTATCAGTTCCCAACACACCGCAGAATGTCACCCCAAAGTACCAGGCAATAACAGTAACACTCAACCAGAGAGAGAAATGCTTCGCAAAAAAAGGGACGCTCATCCAGCTGAATTGCCGTTTCAAGCTGGAGGCAGCTGAACACGTACCAAAACGTGGGTGCGAATGGGGTGCCTTCTCACTTCTGTGTCACATCAGGCAGATGTGTGAGTACCATGGAGAGGAGATGAAGGCAAAGAGAAAAAGGGAGAGGAGGCAGAGAACAGAGAGAGAGAGAGAGAGAGAGAGAGAGAGAGAGAGAGAGAGAGAGAGAGAGGAGAGAGAAGAGAGAGAGAGAGAGAGAGAAAAAATGAGAGAGAGAGAGAGAGAGAGGGAGAGAGAGAAAAAATGAGAGGGAGAGAAAGAGAGAGAGAGAAAGAGGCAGAGAGAGAAAGAGGGAGAGAGAGAGAGAGAGAGAAAGAGAGAGAGAGAGAGAGAAAGAGAGAGAGAGAGAGAGAGAGAGAGAAGAGAAGAGAGAGAGAGAGAGAGAAGGGGAGAGAGAGAGGGAAGGAGAGGGAGGGAGGGAGAGAGAGAGAGAGAAAGAGAATGGATATTGGGAGAGAGGAAGATGAACAGAAGAAGGCAGGCAACAAACAAGTGAACGGCTGTGCGGGTGGGGCAGACAGCTGCTGAAGACTTTAAAGAGGCCTTGAGAAAATCTTTTGCAAAGCGTGGGGAAGCCAGGGTGAAGGACAGATCGGGCAGACATATTGCAGGCTCCTCACGTCTCTCCCTGATGTCCTTTGCCAAGCCGTTACACTCCGGGGCTCTCCCCAGCACACACACACACACATACACACACACACACACACACACAGACGTGCACACATAACACACACGCAAAAGAACTACAGCCTGAGCCAAAGTCTAAGCCCAAGCCATTGGCGAGTGGGGTATGTGTGTGTGTTTGGGGGTGGGGTGGGGGCTTTGCTGAAAAGATGGCATAGCAGGGATGTAAGTACGGTGGGGACAGGTGCTGTAGTTTGCTGAACTTTGAAAGAAATGAAGGAACAGGGTGTGGGGGGCTGAGTGGATTATTGAGGCACAGGGGGCCAACGGGCTTAGGAAGGCGGTGCACTTTTCAGCAGGTAAAGGCTCAAGTCAATACTACAGTAGGAAGAGCTGGAGCTGAATAGCTGTAAAGGGAACTGGAGAAGAAAATGCCAGGCATTGGACTGAGCTGCTGTGTGACTGGCTCAAGGAACAAATCCCACAGCAGAGAAGAGAGTCCAGAAGGAGAACCCTTAAATCCAACACCAAGCAGTGTTTTTAACCTTAAAATAATGTTTCCAAAATTGTTTCAGTGGTTTATCAGCTTGTTTGCGTTGCCACCCTCCATGGCCTATAACTGCACTAAGTAAGTTTGAAGGAGCGGGCCGTCTCTCTGTAGTTAGATTGAGAGACAATTCCACTACCAACCTGCAGGGCGACTGAAGTGGAAATCTACTTAATGTTGTTTTAAAAAGGTGCCCTCTCTGGATGAAGACCTCTATGGGGCAGCATGGCAGGTGAGGAATGAAGACCTTTAAGAGACAGAAGAGCTCTATGAGGCGGTATAGCAGGTGAGGAATGAAGACCTTTATGAGACAGAAGGGCTCTATGAGACAGAAGAGCTCTATGATGCGGTATGGCAGGTGAGGGATATAGACCTCTTTGAGACAGAAGGGCTCTATGAGACAGAAGGGCTCTATGAGGCGGTATAGCAGGTGAGGAATGAAGACCTTTATGAGACAGAAGGGCTCTATGATGCAGTATGGCAGGTGAGGGATATAGACCTCTTTGAGACAGAAGGGCTCTATGAGACAGAAGGGCTCTATGATGCGGTATGGCAGGTGAGGGATATAGACCTCTTTGAGACAGAAGGGCTCTATGAGACAGAAGGGCTCTATGAGACAGAAGGGCTCTATGATGCGGTATGGCAGGTGAGGGATATAGACCTCTTTGAGACAGAAGGTCTATATGAGGCGGTATGGCAGGTGAGGGATATAGACCTCTTTGAGACAGAAGGGCTCTATGAGACAGAAGGGCTCTATGATGCGGTATGGCAGGTGAGGGATATAGACCTCTTTGAGACAGAAGGGCTCTATGAGACAGAAGGGCTCTATGAGACAGAAGGGCTCTATGATGCGGTATGGCAGGTGAGGGATATAGACCTCTTTGAGACAGAAGGTCTATATGAGGCGGTATGGCAGGTGAGGGATGCTTTTGTGCCAGCACTCATGTCTGTCCCTCTCCACTGACAGCATCACCACAAATAAAACTGGAGGCGATGTGTGGTGTGTCTGTGTGTGCGCCTGTGTGTATGTGTCTGTGTGTGTGTGCCTGTGTGTATGTGTGTGTGTGTGTGTGTGCGCCTGTGTGTATGTGTGTGTGTGCATGCCCGTGTGTTTTCAATCACAATGACTCACAACAAGAGCCTGCCTGGAACTGCTTGTCCCTCATCCTCCTGAAACTTTCAATTCAATCTTCATTCTTCATTGGCTGCACTCCTCCCACCCCATCACACGCACACAAACACACACACAAACACACACACACACAAACACACACACACACACACACACACACACACACACACACACACACACACACACACACACACACACACACACACACACACACACACACACACACACACACACACACACACACACACACACACACACACACACACACACACACACACACACACGGGATGCCTCGTCCCTCATCATCCCTCAGTGCTCCACTGTGCTGCCTGGCATGCTGCCATAAATGACTTATCTCAGGGGGTGGGGGGGGTAAGATGGTCGTGATGGGTGGAATTTTCTAGAAGCCATCTAATCTCTGTTTGAAATGACATGTTGAACTGCGTCGCTAAGTGATGGCCACATAATGGCGTCTCGATGGTGAAGGGCAAGGCGCTGTGTGGCTTCGCTGGGTGGCCCGGGCGTGGGAGAAACATGGCTGAGATACAAAAGGCCACAGTGAAAATGGAGGTGCTGGCTCCGGATCGCTGCCGCCTTCGGAACCGGGATGTAGCCATCAGAGAGGGGCACACTCGGGGCCACCAGGGACATCCCACCACCGCAGGCTTGCGCATCAATATGGAACTGAACCCTCCCTCCCGGCAGAAAAACACAAATAATTTGTAGGCCGGGCCCTACAGAGAAGAGGAATTTCCCAGAGGAGCTTTGGGAGAGGATGCCACGCATTATTGCAAACCCCAGCAGCACTGCGACGGCAGAGTGCTCTATTGCTCTGCTGTTTATTAAGCTCACAAGGGCGTGAAAAAGATATAAGGGGAAACGGGAAACAGACGGTATTAATTACACAAGTCTAAAGTTAAACACATTACCAAGCATCATAAACAAAAAAACACAGATCCATGAAGTACCATGAACATTACTGTTGAGCACCCCGATCGTCAAGTTGTTTCGTTTTAATGGCTTGTTTACAAAAAAAAGGAAAAAGCAAAGAGAATTCATGTGGGCTCTGCATGCCCGCCATTATGGTTCTCCCTGCGAGTCGCTCCTATTAATCTGCTCTTAATTAGTTTACAGCAGCGCTCTCGCACGAACTATAACCATCCTCTCTTGGCTCCGCAGAACAAAACAAAGGGCTGTGACGCCAGGGTAAATCTCGGCGAAAAATTCCTGCTAGCTAGTTTTTAATGCCGCGTTGTACTGTAATTATTTCCTCGGCCACTTACGGCTCTGTGGAACGTGGCAGTATATCACAGGAAGAATGGGGGGGTGTTACTGCGACACTGCTGCTGTTATTACACACAACAGAGAGCACAGGCCCCCTCATCATCAGGCTCCCAGGCTGTTTTCGGGCAGCCTGTTTACTTGTGATAGTAACGTTCTCAAGAGAGCAGTAAATGGAGACAGAGGAAATCAGAATTTGAGAAAACACGACATGTAAATTACTCAAGGCTTGTGTGTGTGTGTGTGTGTGTGTGTGTGTGTGTGTGTGTGTGTGTGTGTGGATACACACCCATACGCGCACACACGCTCTCTCTCTCTCTCACACACACACACACAGTAGAACTAAAAGGGGCTTGTGCAATGAAGTCAACAAAAATCTGAAACAGGGTTATCAGATTATAAAGCTGTGCCCAAAATACACACGTACACACACACGCACATTCAATTTACTAATGAGGCTGATGGTTGGTGACACGCCACGTACCTCCGATGCACACCTTTAACACCCATATTTATTATCGCCAAGCCAAATGAGGCCTGCCTTTACATATAATTACAGCGGAGTAATGGTGCATAGCGTTTACTCATCATTAGGTGCCCCCTGGCCCCAATTATCACCACCGATATGACTCTTATCAATTCAACAATCCATTACATTACACTTAGCTGACGCTCTTACGCCCTTATACAGGCTAGAGTCCCTGAAGCTGGATGGTTGGATGCCTTGTTCAAGGGCACTTTAGCTATGGATGAGGGCGCAGGAGAGCGCTAGTTATTTACTCCCCCACCCACATTCCTCCCTACTGATGTGGGATTCGGGATACAGAATATGACCCTCCGTTCTCAAGACCAACTCCCCAACCATGAGGGAGGCCACAGCTACCCCACAACTGCCTACACACAGCTGCCCCATTGCCACTATTTGCCCCAACATTGCCACTCCGGTGCTACCGGAACATAAATAGCAGCATTGATTCACGGTGCCAGTTAGTGCTAGAGGGTCCGCTGACTTCCATACTGTTTGGCATTATTCTGCTCTACAAAGCCAAAAAAGCAGTAACTACACATTGTGTCAAAACTGAATTTAACTCTAATTTGACTTTCTAACACCTCTTTTATCACCTCTATCTCTCTAAATGTCTTGCTGTTTCATATTAAGAAAGTACATAAAAGCATTACCACTATTACACCTACACCATGTTAGACTGGGCAGCATGACAACTTTAAAGGCATTTTCCTCAGCTTCAATGTTTGCGTAGTTACTGCACTTTGCCTTTGTAGGGCAGTATTGTTTTTTTTGTTGGGTTTTTTTTTTTTTTTTTGGAGGTGGGAGGGTAATTTCTCACAGCGTGCGCAAGCTGGCACCCGGGAGCACCCGGGAGCGAGAGATTATGATTGGCACACGACAGTGACAGGGTGGCACGGCGACCCTCCATCAGAGCTTGGCGTCACCGCCGGTGGCATCACAACAGCTGGCCTCTGTGAGGGGAAATTCATTTTCATGGCCCCACGTTGGGAACATTGCCAGTAGTGGTTTGAAGCGTGAGTGCGTGAGTGTGTGTGTGTGTGTGTGTGTGTGTTCGTTCGATCATTACATGTTAAATCGTCAACTGCTGGATTTGAGACCCTCCCTACCTCCCTGCCCTCCATCTTTCAAGTACCCATTAACCCAAAGACCCATTCGTACACACACTGAGGGGAGGGGGGGCTAGGGGGTTGGCAAGGATGCATCTGTGCCATCTGACTACAATCGCTGAGGTTTTGGAGTGACAGCAGCAATCATTGTCATGTATACGTAATTACAAAGACACTGCCAACTGGCCACAGCAGACTGCTCACCTGCTCTCTGTACTGCCTGGACACACACACACACACACACACACACACGCACGCACGCACACACACACACACACACACACACACACACACACACACACACACACACACACACACACACACACACACACACACACACACACACACAGACCTCTGTTCAAAATACATCTGCAGATTGATTACAGGCGGCTCAGAAACGCAACGACTAACTACAGTGGAGATGGAGGCCTGGCGTCACGACCACCTAATGAGGTCTACAGAGATAGACAGACTCATTATCCTACACTGAACTTTATCTGTGAGGTGTTGAGAGAGAAAGAGAGAGAAAGAGAGAGAGAAGAGAGAGAGAGAGAGAGAGAGAGAGAGAGAGAGAGAGAGAGAAGAGAGAGAGAGAGAGAGAGAGAGAGAGAGAGAGAGAGAGAGAGAGAGAGAGAGAGAGAGAGAGAGAGAGAGAGAGACAGAAAGATAGAGGCCAAGGCCACCATGTAGTCACGCTGGCTGTCTGACATCAGGCAGTCTTACCACATTGCAAATATTGACGGCTGGGCTAGAGCGGAAAGGACAGACAGAGTGAGAAATAGTGAAAGAGGGGAGAGAGAGTGCAGGAGAGAGAGAGTGAGAGAGAGAGAGAGAGAGAGAGAGAGAGAGAGAGAGAGAGAGAGAGAGAGAGAGAGAGAGAGAGAGAGAGAGAGAGAGAGAGAGAGAGAGACAGACAGAGAGACAGACAGAGAGACAGAAAGATAGAGGGCACTGGCATTTTAGGGTGCGGAGTGTTAGGGCTTGACACTGAGTGCTGGAGTTGTATGGCGGGAGGAATGGGTCATCCCCACCCAGCACACACACAGGCAGACAGGCATAGACAATCAGGCAGGTACACACACACACATAGACACACACACAGACAAACAGCAGTACACACACACACAGACAGACAAAAACAGACAGGCACACACACATACGCACACACACACAGGCGTACACACACACACACACACACACACACGCAAACACACACAGACAGGCACATACACACACGCACCACACCCTCTTCCCCAACCTTCCTTGCCAGTCTGACAAAGATTTCAGACGAGGGTTAAGGGGCGCGAGCTAGCTTCTCCTACTTGGGTGTTACATTCCTCACTTAGCCAGGGGCCCCGGGGCCACAGTTCTGCTCCAGACCGCGACAGGGTGGAATCCTTAACCACACTGTGCTTGTCATTTTCCCTTTCTTTCGATTTCTCTATCTTTCTCTTACCGTCTCTCTCTCTCTCATTCCCTCTCCCCCCTCGTCCCGCTAACCACTGCTGAGGCTGTATCAGAGACATGCATTATTCACCAGCCCTCTGCTCTTACTCAGGGCATGTCAACACGTGTGAACAAAAAAAACTTTTGCTTCCATTTACATACATGCCAGAGTGTGTTACATGTGTCTTCCGAGAGCGCCATTTTATCTGTGGGGGAGGACAAGACATAAGAACAGATAAAAAAAATGACAAGATGACAGCAAGGGAATGCAAAAGACAGTGGGAAAGTTCTGGTGCCTTTCACAAGGCAGGCAGTGTGAGAGAACTGCAGCTCCAACATATGAAAATATAGTCATGGAGGTCCTTGCGGAATTCCAGGAAGTGTTGAAGGAGGCAGCAGACATTACAAATATACTTTTGGCCTGAGAGGCACACTAAGGCTGGGGCTGTTTAAAAAATGTCTTTTTCAGTGTAGCAGAGCTGTAGCTAAAACACAATGGATACTATCCATTGGATAGCGGGAGCTTTACGACCACAAACACAAAGACAAACTGATACTGAACTAGTCTGTGTTAAGATATGGAGTGGCTAACACAGCTGGATTATGTTCACAACATACCGCAAAATATGCATCTGTCATAACCCTTGGCATTGTTCACAGCACAGCAAGGCTCTCGTCAAATGAAGCTGTTGTCATCACCCACCAAAGCGGCTGGCTGTTTTGGTGAAGTGTCATTTCTGTCTAAATTGTCATCTCAGTTATGACATTCTCTGTTTCCCACAACATCTTTACTCTGGGGAGGTGGTGGGGATAAAACTGCCAAAGAAAACAACGAGGGTGTTAAAGCAAGCGCAAAACTATGATAAATGTGAAAAAAAAAACATACACAACCAGCGACACTACCACCACAGTAGATCACAGCTCAAGAGGCCTTGGTTTGATTCTGTCTGCCTGCCTGTCTGTCTGCATGCCTGCCTGCTTGCTTGCCTGTCTGCCTGTCTGCCTGCCTATCCATGCTACGCTCAATCCTGCTACAACCTAAAAGTAATAAAATTACTTTTAAGTTGAATTTGGAGACTCAGTCAGCCTAGTGGTTGAACATCAAGAACAAGGTTTATTCTTAACAATAAGGACATCACAGACAGACACACACACACACACACACACACACACACACAGGACGATGACAGACACAACAAGACTAGCTAACAGTGTTTTTTTTTCTGACCTTAAATGTTGTAGACACCCAATGGGTGTTTCAGAAGGTTACCACCCCAAAATGAATATGCAATGGTCTTTTCTTAAGTACTCTAGTATACAGTGTCTTCCTAATCAGATAAGAATAGGTGCCAAATTGTCTGTATGCTAATCCACTAGACAGGGACGGTTATTCAGAAGCCAGTTGTTCACACCTCCTAGCTCAGCCAGATACACATACAAAGCTTTTGATCCTAAAACAAGAGTTCCAAAACCAACCAAGGGATTTTGAAATAATAATAAAATGTTTCAACATTAAAATGCTATTTACAAGATTATTATTGTTACTGAAATACCATCAGTCCCCCTTTTCAAGTCTAACTGACTTGACACACAATCATAAAAACAAAAGGTATTTGAAATAATAATAAAAATGTTGCAACATTAAAATGTTATTTACAAGATTATTATTTTTACTCAAATACCATCAAACCCCACATCATCCCTGGCTCTGGTTTGGGTTGGCGTTGGGTGGGTGACGCACAAACTCAAATATCTACGGAGAGACTGCATCCGCCACGATGCTCATTAAAACGAGCCCTCCGGCTGGTGGGGAGTGAGGGGCCGATGAGATGAGAGAGATGGAGGCCTGATTAACACAGAGGGCCTCAGTCACTGAGATTGGATGAGGGGGGAGAAAGTGACTGACGGGAAAAGAAGGGCTGACCGATGGGTTGGTGAAGGGGAGGGGTGGTGCGAGGGGGAGTGGGGTGGTGTGGGATTGGGGAATATGAGGACAGGGGTGGGGTGGTGTGTCCGTCAAGCAGTGAGCATGCTCAGCAGGGGTACACGTGGCCCCAGAATGCACTCCGAGAGGGCCTCTGATGTGAGCTGTGTGTCTGTGGAGAGAATATCCAGGATTCACCACAGAGAACTGCTTCATGCATGCAAACACACACACATAACCAAACACTCCCCCTCCCTCTATCTCTGTCTCACACACACACATGCGCACACACACACACGCTCTTTCGCACACACACACACAGAGGATCCACAGTTGCGCATTAGCCTGCCTCGCTGAGTTCCATCTCGGCGTGGCCCCATCTGCAGTCCAGGCACATCCCCGTCTCCAGCAGCCCAGCACGGCCATCCCACAGCCCCCCGGCTCATCACATCCTCCCCTGCCAGGCCACGGATGGAACCAGAGGACAAGAACCAGAACCAGAATCAGAACCAGCCAGCCGCAGAGCTGGACGAGCGTCCCTCCAGCAAAAAAAAAACAAAAACAAAAAACCTCATGCCTTCTCACAGAGCCCTGAAACCTTCCAGCCCCACCCACCATCTGCCTCAGCAACATCCTCGCTTCCGACTCAGAGCAGCTGTGGGGTGGGAAATGTGTGTGGAAGGACATGGGGTAGAGTTTGGCTGTGGGAAGGCTTAAAGGTAAACCGGATCGGATGCAGGAAAACAGACAGAAAGCGGCTTTGGGAGAGGGAGGGAAGGAGAGAGGGCAGGAGAGAGAGAGAGAGAGAGAGAGAGAGAGAAGAGAGAGAGGGGGAGAGAGAGAGGGGAGAGAAAAAGCGAGAGAGAGAGCAAGAGAGGGGGGTGGGAGAGAGGGGGGGAGAGGGGGGGGGGGAGAGGGGGGAGAGAAAACGAGACAGAGAGAGAGATAGAGAGAGAGGGGGAGAGAAAGCGAGAGAGAGCAAGAGAGAGAAAGGGAGAGAGAGAGGGGAAGAGGAAGAGAGAGAGCGAGAGAGAGAGGGGGGGGGAGAGAGGGGGGGGAGAGAGGGGGGGGGAGAGAGGGGGGGAGAAAGAGAGAGAGAGAGAGAGAGAGAGAGAGAGAGAGAGAGAGAGAGAGAGAGAGAGAGAGAGAGAGAAACGGAAGCGGCACTAGATTAGCATGCGCATCCGGAGGATTTATCACGACTCGCAGATGCGGGCGTGCTCACCTAGCCTTCCCATGTGATGAGACGTGGGAGGAGGAGAGAAAGAGGAGGGAGGGGGAAAAAGAGAGAGAGAAAAGAGTGAGAGACAGAGAGAGGGAGAAATAAAAGACAAAAATGATTAATCTGAAGCCTTTTGTCTGTCAGGACTTCCCCCTTTGGCTGCCTTTGGCTGCACAAAAATGCAATAGTTTTTGCTTTTGTTGTGGCATGTCACACCTCCTGTAGTCACACAAAAAGGAACATCTATGAATAGAGCACAGTGTTTTGTAGTATTTAAAATGAACCAACACAAGCATGCATGCACACGTGTGCGCACACTCACTCACACTCACTCACTCACACTCACTCACTCACACTCACTCACTCACACTCACTCACTCACACTCACTCACACTCACTCACTCACACTCACTCACACTCACTCACACTCACACTCTCTCACTCACTCACTCACACTCACTCACTCACACTCTCTCACTCTCTCTCACTCACTCACTCACTCACTCACTCACTCTCACTCACACTCACACTCACTCTCACTCTCACTCTCACTCTCACTCTCACTCTCACTCTCACTCTCACTCCCACTCCCACTCCCACTCCCTCTCACTCCCACTCCCACTCCCACTCCCACTCCCTCACTCACACTCACTCACACTCTCGCTCACTCACTCTCACTCTCTCACTCTCTCACTCTCTCACTCTCACTCCCACTCCCACTCCACTCCCTCTCACTCCCACTCACTCCCACTCACTCACACTCTCACTCACTCACACTCACTCACACTCACTCACACTCTCACTCACTCACACTCACTCACACTCACTCACACTCACTCTCACTCACTCTCACTCACTCACTCACTCACTCACTCCCACTCACTCTCTTCTCGCTCAGGGCACACCGATTGCCACAGTGTTTCATAAAATGTAGCAGAACATATTCTGTCATCGTTTGCTGCTAACCAACATTCCCATTTCTTAATGAAATGCTGCCTCCTAAACTCTTAATTGCTCCTTTTGCTTGAGCGCACTGCTCCTGTGGCTGTTTCTGCATCATTACTGCAGAGCTGCTGGAGCAGTTGGAGCTGTTGAAGCAGTCCACTGAGGCTGGCAAAGTGGCCGCCTCTGAGGTGCGACGCCGCACCGAGGTGTCAGGCTGACATATGCTGAGCTCGTTTCTGTCACACTCATCCTCGCACCATACCGTACGACTCTGCCTGGCCTGTGACCACAGTGCACAAGAAGACCAGAGAGGAGCGCTGCACTGTTTTTATGAGTGCAGGCTGTTTGTTTAAAGCCGCTGCTGTAAAAAGCGAAATCTTAGGATCTGCGGCCGGCAAAACTGTGGGAACATTTTTTTGCTGTCTTCTTATGGCAGGGCTGCGTAAGTGGGGCGCTCTCTTTTAGAGCAGTGGTGCATTAAGCAGGAGAGTGATGGCGGCTTGGTTTTCAGGGAGCTAGGGGGCACTTTGACCCGCTCTCCCCCATACACAGATAAAGACAGAATTATGCTCCTAATCTGGGCTGTATCTCAGTGGCTGCATGCGGCCTGCATGTGGGGGAGAGAGAGAGAGCATGTTCAAACAAACACTTCATAACTCCTGTCCAAGCAAAAAACAAAAAAGAGACCAGACAGAAGAAGAGAGAAAGCAGACAAGAGAGAGTTGAGAGAGAAAAAACAAGACAAGAAAAAAAATAGAGACAGGGGTGGGAGAGATTTTGGCCTTTAAAAAAAAACATTGGATGAATTCAAAAAGATAACATACCAGTGATACCCTCACAGGCTCACTAAAATTTACATCAAACTACCACCCAGCTCAAATGTCACAGAAGCTCCCCTTGCACACCACATTTCTTTGAAGGCCGGCACAATGCCCATTAGCTTGCAAAAAGAGAGCTCCACCATTATCTGCCTCTTTTCCACAGCTCGAACAGATGCTATCTACCTGTTGTACGCTGTATCTATCCTTCCATCCCGCGCGTATGAGTTAGATCAACAAGTCCAATGGAGGTATAGAATTTGACTGGGAACTGACGGGGAGTTTAATTCACTAATATGGCAATGTGACCAAGTGCATATTTATAATCATAGTAGATCCATGTTATCAGGGCATTCTAACAGATTCTCATCTCCAGTCACTCAGGCTTTGCACAGTGATCGCTTGGGGGGGGTAAGAGACTCTTACTGGCTGAACGGTAATCATTGTGTACCACACACAGCACACCAAGCACACACTCCCGCTGCTGCTGTACTACGAAAGGCTGTCAGACTTCAACTTGTGCTTTATCATCCGCAATTAAATACTCAGGCGCCGAAAACGCAACGGAACAAGGAGAGACGCCGTGTTGCGTTAAAACCACTCCACAATTATGCTATCCTGCTGCAGTAGCAGCACACACTTAATTATCAGTCTATTACGCTCATTACGCATATCAGTCTATTACGCTCAACTGAGGAACAGGAAGTGCTATTGGCTTTGAGCTGCTGCCGTTGCACTCTGAGAGAGCTGCTGATGTGCGTACGCTGTGAATGACACATCCGTCAGCCTGCCACCTCCTCCTCTCGTCTTTACAGCGACCAGCGTGTCTGTGTGTGAGCGACGCCTAAACAGACGAGCCGTGGTGAGACGCGTACCAATGTCATGTAGCTAACACACATACAAAGAAATAAACACACATATACACGTGCATATACACACACACACACGTGTGAAGTGCAAACATACACACTTGACATGCCTGTTCCTCCTGAAGTCACCAAAAGAGACACACAGGGCAAACGAAGAAAGTGGAAGAGTAGAAATGATAGTGGAAGGAGAGTGCAGAGAGCAGGGCAGTGAAGAATGGGGGAGAGAGAGAGAGAGATCGTGAGAGAGAGAGAGAGAGAGAGAGAGAGAGAGAGAGAGAGAGAGAGAGAGAGGGGTAGAGAGAGAGAGAGAGAGGTAGACAGAGAGAGAGAGAGAGAGAGAGAGAGAGAGAGAGAGAGAGAGAGAGAGAGAGAGAGAGCGAGAGGGAGAGAGAGAGAGAGATAAAAATGGAAGAAAAACACAGAGACAGTTTGAGCAAGCACCAGAGCATTTCTCCAGAGTGCTGAGAGATTGGGTAAGACCCAGGGCTGGCCCTACTGCATCTCCAGTCCTTCAGGAAAGCAGAGCCTGGTGCTGCTTCTCTACTCCCCCTACCAATTACCAGTGTCTGGGTTACCTTGTCTGAGTTGGGGTGTCAGGAGGGATCCCATGACTTCTTACTGGAGGTGCAAGCACTCTTAAATTCTCTAAAGCTAAACCTGCAGAGCCACCACAGAGAGCACATATTTTTAACCCACCACTAGGTTCACACATATTGTCAAAATATACCAATTCATGTTTGTTGGCTGCGCCTATTACCTCACCTTCCTTATCTGTTTACTGCAGATAGCGTCACCAGTAGAACAAAGTAGGAGGCAGTGGTGGTGTGTCTGTGTGTGTGTGTGTGTGTGTGTGCGTGTGCGTGTACGTGCGTTGCGTGTGTGTGTGTGTGTGTGTGTATGCTGACCAGATTAACTGCAGGGCAGGCATATCCATCAGCTCATTGGAATCTACGGCCCGACAAACACTGACATGAGCCCATAAAGCCCTTCTGAGTAAATCACACTCGGGCGATGGCGCCGGTCGGCCCCGTCACGCCACACATCACATGGGGGCACGGCTCTGTAAGCCCTCCTCTTACATCACGGCCTCCCACACGGACAGAGCTGCTGTTGCTGGGGTTCCGTAGGTCAGGTAGGTTTCTCAGGTCACTACTACAAAAGGCGCAGGCTCACCACAACATACAATCCCAAATACCTAAACACAGACCGTTCAACGATAAACACAAACATGGAGTCACTTTGGATAAAGGTGATAAACATGTCCAAAAGGCTACGCAGTCAGCTTCAGGGTCATGTGGGGGCTGCTGACAGTGTGAGGATGGGGTGGAGGGCTTTGCTAAATAGGGGGGGTCTTTCCCCCATATCAGATAGGGGTGGTGGTGGTAGAGGTCCCTCCTGATGCACTGCTGACACGGCTCTTTTATCTCCACGTTCGGGACCCTTGTGACCCACATCCAGACAATTACACCACCCCCACCCCCACTCCCCTCCGTCCACCCTCTCCGTCCACCGCTATCCCCGCCACAGGCTCGACTCGGCCATTTAATCCATTAACCGCGCGCCGGGATGACAAATGACCCCTGTGACTTTGACCCCCGCGGTGTGAGGTCAGCCTCCGGCTTCACGGACCGCTTTATTCACTTACGGAGCAGGCTTTATACACCTCCCCCTTCTCCTGCTGCATTCCACTGAGAAAAGTTGATTTAAGGTCATAGATATTTAGAGTGGAGATTTACCATTATGTCCCTAAGCTGAATGGCTTGGGATTAGATTGCTGGCTGGCTGCAACACTTTTTTCCAAGATAAAACATCTGTGATTAAAATCTGCGCGACAGATTTCCGATGGGAGTCTAGAACCTGGTTAAACTACACTGAGAATAAAAGCTGAAAGTAGGCCAAATCAGACACAGAGTTGGCAACTGACTTGTTTTGCTGTCTACCCTGTGCTGTTGCTCTCTGTGCATATTTAATGACTGTTCTGCTAACAATTCACCTCAGCGTTGCCAGTTTGCCTCAGAATGGCTCAGAATAGCCACTGAAAACACACCAGTGCTTAAACAAGCCCTCATGGTGACAACCTTAAAAAACCTCTTCTGAATGAAGAAAAGAAAAAAAAAAACACACACAAAGGGTTACTCCCAGCACAAGATGTTCTAGCTATGGCAGAAGCGAAACCACAAGATGTCTGCACCGCTATCAAAACAAGCACATCGTTGGGAGCGAGCGCCCTGGCTGTGCTCCTCCTGTGATGGCTTCTGGAAGGTTCCTCATGTGGCAATTTCACGGTGGTGGGGATAGGACGTACCTTTTGTCGGTTCGGTGCGCTTGGGCAGATCCAGCGTGTCGTAGCTTTTGTCGTTCTCGCCGTTTTTCCGCCCTGTGTGGAGGAAGAGAGAGCGAGGGGAAAGAGGGGAACGTCACACTTTTAAGCATAACAAACTGTGAAAGGTAACCAATCTAACACCCACTCACACATACACACACTTAATCATTCACCATACTTCAATGTATAAAGGCTTGTTCACAGCAGATATGATGAACTATAATCCATGTAAATTTGCAAATCGTTTTAACTTTAGTAGAAGGTGATCACATCTCAACTGTAACGATAATGACATAAGTAAACAATATTGTGGGGATCCCTTTTTAAAGAGATTTGATGAATCACAGAAGTTTCATTAGTAAACATTTGTTGTTTACAGTCACATCGAGAGTCTACAGAATCATCCGTCAGTGGGGACACTCCTGTCAGTACAATTCCAGTTATCATTACTGCTACTGTGAACAGGCCTAAAAGCATTGCTTTTTAAATGCATCATAACATCCTCACTGTGCAATGCATGACATCTACAAACATACAGGTGAGAAAACATGGTAACACTTTCTATGAATCCAGTTTTCATAGGACCCTATAAACATATTAATAAAGGGTTTAAATGCATTTATAAAGGCTATGTGGCTATGTGAAAGACTAAAAGGCTTTACAATGACTGACATAAGTATTCTTAACTAGTTATACTCATGACTGCACTCATAAGGCATTTTAATGCTATGTTATAAGCCTTTACACCTTTAAGTGACAGTGCATTATAAACCTTCTTTGACCGTTTTCACCTCATTGCAGTCATTGTCAAGAGGTCAATAGCTTTATAATGCAATGTGTCACTTAAAGTTGTAAAGGATTGTAACATAACATTTTAATGCTTTACGAGTGCAGTCATGGGTATGTATATAGTTGTAAACACTTATGTCAACCATTATAAATGTTGCATAAATGCATTATAAAGCTTTATGAATGTGTTTATAGGGTCTCATGAATACTGAGTTCATAAAAAGTTTTACTGAAAAAATAGCATATAATCACACAGGATATAAACACACAAAGAAAGAATGAGTACATGATATATGGCATGAATTGATGCGACACCAAGGCAAACACACAGGACACAGGTCATCACTGTAATTCACCGGGACTCATGACACATAATCTACACTACCTGCACACAGATAACACAAAAACAGATGCAAGCCGGAGGACACACCCAGAAATGTACACACACTATACACACACAAACAGATTGATTTTCACGCACCAAGCTACATTCTCACGTACACAGTCATGCACAAAAATGTATGCAAACATGGATCTAAATGAACATGCACACATCATTTGACAACATGACCCAATCACCAAGGAAGAAGACAACAAACATTAGGGACTGTGGACATGCCAACAACATAAAGCACAGACACAAACGGTACATAAATCACTGGACACACACACACACACACAGGGTGACCACACGTCCTGAAAAATTCGGGACAGCCCCGAAAAAATACACTCAAACAGAACACTGAGTATTTATATTCTGATAAACAATAAAAACTGTTCATAGAAAGGTTGAGTCAACCGCACGACTACTGCTGAGAGACTGCATGCAGCCCGTGATGGGTTAAGTGTGGCTGCACACAGCCCCTGCTACAATGTATCTATTTTCTTTATTCTTTGACGTTCTATACAATTAGGCGCGAATATGCATAAGCACGATAAGCGTTCCACATGGCTGGTGTACCACAAGCTCAACACAGAGCTAAAAAGCAGAAACGTCAATGCAGGTACCGGGAGGAGTGGGTGGGGAGGTACACGTGGGTTGCCAAAAAAAAAAAACACTGTCCCGAATTTCAGTGAATCTCATCTGGTCACCCTATACACACATTACCACACAAAAAAAAGACACACAGAAGGTGTACTGCTAAGCAGAATAGTAGCTCGCACAGCAATGCTGCCTTTTAAGAAGCAGAATGTACACGAGCAGAAGGAGTAAGATGCAGGGTTAACGATACCCTCGCAAATCATTAAAGGTACTTAAGATCTATCTCTAAGGACTACTGCGAATTTGAAGGCTCTTGGATACTTTTGCACACACAGCTGCACATGCATCACAGACCTTAGGCATATTATCTTTCCTGTTGTCTTGGGCACGCATTAGGGCTCCGTATAGTCTACAGGCTTGCTGTGCTTGGCTTGTAGAGGCTTCAAGAGAAGCATAGCGCATAGCTACAAACTGGGAACATGGACAGTGTCCACACTGGTGCAAGAGGTTTTGCCAGGCCTTATGGATAAGCTTGTCACAGTGCATGCGTGTAGAAGCATACTGTAGCCTTAACACTGCAGGTCTAAAAATGGAGAAGGTAGGTTCTAGGATGACAACTGTTCCAGTTATGTTACTGTAGAGACTGAAAGACTAGCTTCTTTGTATTGAACTGTATAGCTCAGCTACATTATGCTGCTACAAGACAAAAGATGGGCGAACGAACAGCCTGGTTACAGAAGATGGTGCAACAATCCCTGGGCTAACAAGACAAGCTAAAGTTGCTGAGAGGACTGGCAATGTGCCATTACACTGTATCTACATTTTAAGAGACATACAGGCGGTTAGCAACAAAAGAAAGAGGGCTAAGAGAGGAGGGCGAGGAGGACTGCCTTTTTCCTTTTTTCTTTCTTTTCCGGTCTGACGAAGAGAGAAGAGCAAGACCCAGGCATGCCCAGGAGCGTGGCACATGGGAAAGAGACTCACCTTGATTAAACCACTCCTCTACAGTTAGCCAAGGAAGCAGCAGCAAGGCATAAAAAACAAACAAACAAACAAACAAACAAACAAACAAACAAACAAACATAAGCAGAGAAGAAGAGGAGTCATGAAAGGACCACACATCAAATAGGCAGAGCTGAGCTCACATGTGTGCGTGACTGTGTGCATGTGTGTACCAGAGGCGGACATTCCTCGGTTCAGAAAGCAAAAGTCCTGCACAAATTTTGTTCCGATCAAACTGCCCAGCTGCTCCTAATAAGCACAACTCCTCGGACAGGTAGAAGAGCTTAAAAACGAAATCACCTGTGTTAAGAGCACAGGCAAAAGGGATTCATGACAGGACTGTTTTACTTTCTCAAGCTAATTTGTCCACCTCTAGTGTATACTGATGTTACCTAATGTTTTTTCCATACATACAGCAGACATAAGACTTCAGATAGAGACAAGGAGGACAACATCAAACACAATAGCTGAAAAACAAAAAAAACAAAAAAAAAGTGAAAAATAGGACACGCCAAAATCTGTGTGCATCAGAGAGTGTGCGCAGGTTGGGCAGTGAGGCCGTGGCAGGGCTGGGGGGGTTTTGGAGGGGGTCAGTGGGAGGGGTCAGTGGGGCACAGTGAGTGGCAGTGAGTGGGAGGATCTCTCCATGTCTCTCTCTCTTTCCATCTACCTTTTTTTCTCTCTTTTCTCTCTCCCTCCCTCTCTTTCTTTCTTTCTCTCTTTCTTCTTCTCCTTCTCTCTCTCTCTCTCTATCTCTCTCTCTCTCTCACACACACACTGTGATGGCAGATGAGGACTACACAGCATCATCTTATTTGCCCATTTTCTCCTTGTGTCTGTGGTGTGGGACGCACTAAATGGCAGGACATGTGGGCAGCATACATAATGGGCAATAGGGGCATGCGCTGAGGAATTGGCCCTGAAGCACAAACTCACCATTATGGCTTTTTTGCCCCTTTATACAGTAAAGTGTCAAGGTTAGCAGCTAGAAATGTGGGCCGTTTCCCAGAATACAAGTTTTGAAAATAACTCCTCACAAAGGTATCATTAAATATATGTGTGTTTTTACTTCAGGATAGGGTGAGGGGTTGGTTGGCAAACTGTCACCTGGATATTAAAACATGTCTGAATGCGGGCCATGTCT
>CM050217.1:13907500-13952500 GCA_027475355.1 Coilia nasus
CACACAGACACACACACACACAGACACACACACACACACACACACAGACACACACACAGACACACAGACACACACACACACACACACACACACACACACACACACACACACACACACACACACACACACACACACACACACACACACACACAAACAACCATGAGGGTCACCACACAAATGGGCTACAGACCACAATCTTTAACAGGACCACGATCAGTCAGCACGTTGGCACCCGCGTTTCTGAGCTGATGCCACACAAGCCGCGCATGACTCGGCAGAAATCACAGGCGGGACGCACAGAGGCGAATCATCCTCCACTGAAGACCTCATTTGAAGGGGGTTTCATGGATATCTAATCCGATTAGAAAACTCCGAGCAAGCTCGCTGGAGGGTGACATTGGCTCTTCTTTTTGTAAAAGGGCAGTGGATGGGGAAAAAATGCTAAAGAGAGAGACACAGAGAGAGAGGGAGAGAGAGAGAGAGAGAGAGAGAGAGAGAGAGAGAGAGAGAGAGAGAGAGAGAGAGAGAGAGAGAGAGAGAGAGTGAGAAAGAGAGCAAGAGAGAGAGAGACACACATTCAGAGAGGGCAAGAGTAAAAAAGGAGGAGTAAGATGAAAGATTTAACAAGTATGCCGCGTCTCGTGTAGAGTAAAATGCATAGTCAAGGAGGGGAGGCAGGCTACCACAATCGTTGCCACCAAACCCCCTCTCCCCTGCCCTCCCCTCCCCTCCCTAAACCCCCCACTCATCACCCTCCGCCACTCCCCTGCTCTGTCTGATACCTGGCTGCACTCAATCCCTCTCCAGAGCAGTCTGGCCCACCAAAGCTAATTAAAGCCCATCTATCCACCAGAGACGCATACAACAGGGTCCCTGGCGGCCATCTTGGCAAATGCTTGTGCTCATCCATCTCATCTCAGGACTCAAACATGCGCCGCGCAAACAAGACCCTCAGACTCAGACACACAAACAGCCCCACCGTCCTCTCCTAGGAGGCAGAAGCAGACACGTATTTATCAGACGGTCGGGGCACACACACAAAAAAAAGTGCCGGTGATTTGGTGCGGCTCTCGTGTGCCTGTTGAATGCCAATGCGTCCCCGAATGGAATGGAATGGCATTTCTGTTTGGGGCGAGAGCCGGTGACATCAGAGATGGATCAGAGATGGGCGCCAGAGCTGGGCAGGGGAATCTCTCTCTCTCTCTCTCTCTCATGACTCAGCGTGGGTTAGCTTTTGTCTGTCGGCCATCAATCTCGCCCGGCTCTCTCAGATAATGCCTTTCCAGCAGCACTGGCTCAATGAGGGCAATTGTGGGTGGCAGAAATGGAATGCAAGTAAACAGGATCTATGCTTACTGCACCTGTGTTGTCAAGGATCTGCCTTAGTGTATGCACCTGCATTAAAACCTGTATGAGAAGATATGTGGGTCATGAAGGTGGGTATGGTGAGGAATGTTGGCTTGCACTGATGATGGGAAAAGTGTTTAAAATGGTATTATACTCTGTAAGCAACTCTGATAGCAACAATATAATTTCCCCTTCACTTTCACGTTTTGCTACCTCAAGCGTCAGTTCAGTTATGTCAACAGTCAGAACCACCTTCAAATAGAAAGTGTTTTGCCAGAACCCTTAAACACAGATGTACAGGTGCATACACACACACACAAGCAAACACCTCTTTTCTACCCTGAGCCAAAAAAACACACGGCTCTGCTTTGAAGCAGCTTACTAGGCAACAGATGTCATTGGATACAGTTTCCATGGAGACTGGCAGAGCAGCAGGCAGCTTTGCGAGACAAGCTGGAGACTGGAGACTGAGGAAAGGGGAAAAAAAAAAGGTATCGGGTGCGGTCCATTGGGGGCTGACGTCACACTCAGACCCTCCAAAAGATAGGAACAAAAACCCGGACAGAACCAGTCTCGAACGCGGCAGAACCCGATGCCCACCTGCTTATACTCCCGACCCCCCCCCCCTCGTCCTGTGGGCTATTAGTCTGGCCCGGGCACCCTGGCAAAGGTGCCCCCCCTGCAGGCAGAGAGGAGCGATTACTGTAATTAAAATGAAAATGGGAAGCAGAGCAGCTGGTCCCGGGAGGAACGCAATGTGATCTGAGGACAGGAGGCTCGGGCCCTCTCCGCAACCCAGGTCAGCCAAGCAGATACAGATGTCTGTGGTGAGAGGGGGCAAAGGAGAGGGGGGAGGGAAGGGAAGGGAGGGGGTGGTGGTGGTGGTGGTGGTGGTAGAGAACGAGAGAGTGAGCCAGAGAGCGAGAGGGACACAAAGACGACAGAAGAAAAAAAAAAAACGGAGGGAGAAAATAGAGCTTGTGAGTGACAGGGTGACAGAATTGCAAAGACGTGAAGAGAAGGGAGAAAGAGGAGGGGAATTGACAGGGAGAGGGAGAATGAGGGAGAAAACGAGTGGAGGAGAGAGAAAGACAGACAGACAGGCAGACGGGGGTAACCCAGGGAGGAAAAAAATGGAATGTTAATCTGGAATGTGTTACTTTAGTTGTGTCTAGGGAGGAACTCGGAGAGAGGAAGAGGAGGAGGGAAAAACAGAGGAGGATGTGTGTGTGTGTGTGTGTGTGTGTGTGTGTGTGTGTGTGTGTGTGTGTGTGTGTGTGTGTGTGTGTGTGAATGTAATGGTGTGTGTGTGAGACAGTGGTGGCGGTTGGAAAAGTAAGCAGCGCGCTGGCTGCTGACCAGCAGGCTGCAGTGCGTCAGCTGCAAGAGATTAGAGACTGCTGGGCAGCCCGAGACAGAAAGAGAGAGAAAAGAGAGGCGGAGGAGGAGGAGGACTAGAAGGAGAGGAGACAGAGAGAGAGGGGGAGAGACAGAGAGAGAGAGAGAAACAGAGACAGAAAGAGAGAGAAACAGAGAGAGAGCGAGAAACAGAGAGAAAGAGGAAGAAAAGAAAGAGAACAGAAGAGAGAGAGAAATGGAGAGTCTCCTGGTTACCCTGACATGGCTACTGTGGTGGGACGTCAAGGCAACGGGCCAACACACTAGGGTGTCCACACAAATCACTAGAGCAGAGAACAGACTGGAGACAGACTAAAGTATGTGTGTGTGTGTGTGTTTGGGGGGGGTTGACACAGTCTGGGTCACACACGTAGACCAGGAAGCCCACTAACTAAAACAGGAGGGGCAGTGGCCAGTGAACATCTGTGGAGGTCGAGGTACGAGCAGGCGAGAGGAGGGCCAGTTCGGCCAGCTCATCTGGCAGGAGGATCAAAAGAAACTTCCAGAAGGGGTCATTGTACAGCTACACGGGCGGCGCTCCGCCAGGGCATCTGCTCTGAAGCGCAAGAGGGCCAAGACCTCATTTAATTCTACAACGTGGGCTTTCTTTAGAGTCTCGCTTATCTTATCAGCAGGGCGGGCAAAGGGGTGGCAGGCACAGTGGCTTTATCTCCCTGTAAACCCCTATAGGAGACCCACAAGCCAAGCCTGCGGTGTCCTCCTCTGATTTCTTTTTCAAATGGAGGTCAGCCATGATTACATTAGAGAGCAGCCTTGAGATAACCACCAAAAAAGGTCAGAGGTCCACATGCAGGAGGAGAGTAAGTCCTCAGTCCTTGGTGTGGCGAGGGTGAAACCAATGGCCTTCACGCAAGCCTTTCATGTAGCGCCATTGCATAAAGTTCAAGCATTGTCTGAACTTAGGGCGGCCCCTGCTTTTTCAACTGAGGCTGAAAATAAACTCACTCTCTCTTTAGGGGGAATTTCGCAAGGATGAAGACCACAGGGCTCGAGGAACACAGGCAGGGTCTGGCCACTAATACGACCTTCTTAGGCTTAGCTTTGAGAGGGAGAAAAATAACTTCTAACCCACCTCAGCTCAGTACCTTCAGATGTGTTTTCAGAGACTGGAGCTACAGAGAAATCAGCTTGTCCTCCAGCTAACTAGCCTGCTCTGCTCTATCGCCTTGCAGGCTTAATCTCCTGAGCTCTCATCCTGAGCCAAGGCCCACCAGTGAGAAAAAAAATTGAAATTCCCAAAAATGGATGAAATCTTCTGGCTGTTTGTGGCTAGATTGTGGTGTAACCATGGGGATGAAGGCCTCCCGCCTGGCAGCTGGATGTCTTAATCAAAAGCCAGAGCTTTCTTGAGCAGACTCCATCGGTCTGTGGTGGGTTCAGCAAAGGGACTGGTAATAGTTCTGCTAATGGGCAGACGCCTTGTGACTCCCCTCCCATCTCTCTACTGCGTTATAAAATACAAAGAGAGAGAAAAAGAGAGATAGACAGAGAGAGAGAAAGAGATAGAAAAAGATGGAGAAAGAAATAGATAGATAGATAGATAGATAGATAGATAGATAGATAGATAGATAGATAGATAGATAGATAGATAGATAGAGATAGATAGATAGATAGAGAGAGAGAGAGCGAGAGAGAGAGAAAGATAGATAGATAGATAGATAGATAGATAGATAGATAGATAGAGAGACAGAGAAAAAGATAGATAGATAGATAGAGAGAGAGAGAGAGAGACAGAGAGAGAGAAAAAGAGAGTGCAGATGAGAGCGCAAGTGAAAAGGGGAGAGAGTGAGCGAGAAAGAGAGAAAGAAAGGGGGTTGAGTTGGATGGAAAACTGAAAAATAAAACATCTGCTGGAGGCTGCCAAGAAAGCATCTGCCCCACTAATAAAGCGCCTCCCCAGCCCCCCAGAAAGCTTACAACATCACCAGAGCACCACCACTATTTGCCAATTTTTTCTGTGCTTACACAGCCATGCGATGCACATTTCATTGGACTGATGTAGTTTCTGGGAAAAGAGAAATAAGCAGTGTTTTGATTGTGAGATCTTCATCAGGCATTCTGAAACTTGAACAAAGCCAGCAGTGTATATATCTCTCTTTGACACTTTCTCAGTTTGCCTCAGTTTATGGGGCGACAGTGACCAGAAGAGTCACCCAGCAACCAAAGAAGCGCTGGTTCAATTGCACCTTCTCCTGGCTATGTCGAAGTGTCCTGGAGCACTGGACACTGACACTGAACCCCCTAAACCCCGCAGACTGGTGCGTGTGAGTGGGTGAATATGAGGCATTCAATGTAATGCACTTCATATACTCAAGTACCCAAGTATAGGAATGCGCTATATAAAATGCTGTCCATTTACTATTTACCATTTTGATCCTGCCCCCTCTTCATTTATATGTCTTCCTTTGTCTTCCTATAGTCGATGACATGCCAACTGCACAGGTGTGTTTCAGGGCCATACCTCAGGCACCCGGAGGTGTTCTTGAAGACGGTGGTCCACTCGGCGTCGCGAGGCTTGGAGTCCTCGTTGGGCTCGTGCTCCCAGCCGGAGTGGGGGATGATGACCTCGTTGGTCATGGTCTGAAGGCCGTGATTGATGATCACCATCTTCAGGGGCTCATAGGAGGACAGGTTCCACAGTGTTCCTATGACGACGACAACACACATGCCGCCGAGTTATTCAAAACCCACAAATAAAAAAAAGACAGATTGCACGTGTGAGAGAAACAGAGCAAGAGAGAGAGAGGGGGGAGGGAAAAAGATAGATGGATAGTGTTGGAAAGACAAATGGAAAGAGATAAAAAAAAATAGAAACAAAGCAAAACAGCCTTGCATGGTTACAAGTTAGAAGTGTGCAACCAAGGTTCAATCTGCGAAGGATCACACAAAGTTGCACATTAATATATAAGGGATATAAGGGATTACTTTTGTGAATAAATCAATCAGAAGCAGACAAATCCCCTGAAAATGAAAAGGAAAAGCAAAGAAGAAAAAGGCACGCAGGAAGCAGGACGTCAGCGGTGCCCAGCGTCACCCCACTGCGAGTAATTAAACAAGCACCACTCCATTCCCAAAGCACTATCAGTGTGCGGAGGTGGGGTGTGTGTGTGTGTGTGTGTGTGTGTGTGTGTGTGTGTGTGTGTGTGTGTGTGTGTGTGTGTGTGTGTGTGTGTGTGTGTGTGTGTGTGTGTGAGATATGAGATGATGCAGGGGAAGCGCGAGGCGCCTGCCAATGCTGCCCACAATAAAGACCGACTCTGGGAAGACTCCTGCAGAACAAATGGATGAACCGGAGCTGGAGCGCATAGCGGCCGCTGGGGAAAAACAAGAAATATCACAAAACCCACATCAAAGTAGGCGCACACAGGCCAGGCCAGGCCAGGGCAGGCAAGGTAAGGCAAGGCAAGGCGGGTACAGACGGCCTCCTGCCTCCATCCTACATCCCCCTCCTGCCTCCATCCTACATCCCCCCCCCCACCCCTCCCTATCCTCCTCTACCTCCTCCTCCACCTCCACTCCACCCATTCCCACCACTACCCCTCACCCTCACGCCCTGGTTTCAACCCCAGGAGGAGGTCTGGCGATGAGGGGAGGTGGGGTAAGGCGATAAAACTCTTTTGCCAGGTCACAGGGAAATGCAGTCCCCACGGCGTGCTGAGTGATTTCTTGCTTAGACAGAACAATAACAGCCGGGAGCTTTTGGCATTTAGCCATATCTTAAACACACACACACACACACACACACACACACAGATGCAGTAATTCCTCCTCTCCATACACACAGAAGCTCTATTGCTCCCTCTGACTCACATAGTTGCATACCCCCCCCACACACACGCACACACACACGCAAAAGCAAAAAAGCTCCCTGGTGAGATGCACATGAGGTCGACTGAATATACTTCTTATTCAGACCCCCCTTTCAAACCACCCTAATCTTTGGCAGCCAGACATATCTGTGCACCAGCAGTCCCCCAGCAGACATCTCCCCCCACGTATCCCACCACCGCTCACCTCATCTCGCCTGGCCTGGCTGGGTGGGAGGGAGGGTGGGCGGGCGTGCGGGTTGCTTTGGGTGGAGGTGTCAAACATTGCACACATTCCTGCAATCCTGATGCAACCGTGCCTTCTACAGGAGAAAAGAACATCATACGGCCCCTCCCTGTAATAACCCACACGAGCAGCCGTCCTGGGTCCCAATGGAGCACTGCCGTCACACGCCCATCACCTACCTACACGCATTTCACCCAAGGCCACGGGGACGAGGCGTGCCGAGAGAAAAAGGCCTCTGCAGAACAGTCAGAGCCAGGGCTGCCTGGGGCGCGATGGAGACAAACAGCTCATTAACAAGGCAACGCCGGCTCGCTGAAGCGTGTGTGTGCGTGATTGCCGTGGATGTTCCCTCAGCCCTCGGAGAGGAATCGTGATTTTGCTCAACCAACCCCACCCACACCACCACCTCTTCCTTCCTCCCTCACCACCACCCCCATCCCCCTCCAAATGCTTTGGGCTTTAACAGGTTGATTACCTCCACATTGTGCGATTAGAGTCACCCCATTGGCTTTAACAACCCGCTCTCACGACAGCCATAGCATGCTGGGACTGTGTCGCCCACGCCCTCAAACTGGATTAAAAAATATGGCTCGCTCCTGTTGGGGCCGGCGACAATGAAAGTAACGGTCTGTGCAATTTCTTAAACCGTCTTGCAATTTCTTAAAAACTAAAACACCACGAGATGCTCGGGCAGATCCATCTATTCAGTGCGCACACAAAAACACATACACACACACACACACACACCCCTTTAAAAACTCATCAATCTCGACCGGGCATTATGTACGCTGCCGCTAGTGATTGCTCCGAACGCTCCATCATGGGTCCGCCAGGATTTGCCCTCTAAGCGATGGGCTCGTTATTTAAAACAAGGACTGCCTCCGCCACTTTATCATCCGAGCGGATCGCAAATAAGGCCCCGAATTATAATTCTGGGAACGCGCAGTTTACAAATGAGTGGGAGGAGGGCTAATAAAAAAAGGACAATAGCTTCTCCCGGTGCGAAATAAATGGTTTGTAAAGACTAGCTTGCATGCTGATCCCCCTGCCCCCTTCCACACACACATACCCCGCCACTACCACCCACCCATCCAGTACCATGCCAGCGCCTGTGGAAGTCTCCTCTCCTTGGCTTTTAATTCATCATGCCTGTTGAGGGAAACCATCTCCGTGTTAAGCACGAGCAGCTGGAACCCATCAGGTTAGACCGCAGGCCAGTGCTGCGTAACCCGTTACCTGAGGAGTCTCTGGGATGGATGCTAATGGCTGCTTAAACCCGGGAGCTGCCACCTGTCTGCACGAATTTAGGGGGGTTGGGGGGCGACATCATCGCTTAAAGGCTTTTAACTTGAGGGATGGCGGCTGGTTAGCATTGCGAAAGAAGTCACTGTCAAACCTTCCCCAGATACGCTTACACTTTTGGTCCCCCTGACATGCACACACACACACACACACATACACACATTCAGCACAACACACACACAGATGCATACACAAAGACACACAAAACAAACACCAACACACACACACACACACACACACACACACACACACAAATACATGTCCCTCTTCCCATGACACCTGCTTACTGGAAGCAGCACAAATGAAATCCAAAAGTGTCCTGGGAGGGTGGGGGCGGGGGAGGGGAGGGTGACGGTCGGGGCTGAAGCAGAAGCCTGCGGGCCGGCTGGAGGATGTGAGAGGGGGAGCCCTTATTGAGTTTGTCCCACTGCCTTCCGGGTTGTCATTGGAGCCTCCTGGCTAATTCAATTTGCCGGGCGCGGTGCGCATGCTGCTGGAATAGGCCATTCACTTAGAGAGGGCCCTAATGACCCCCCCCAGGCACCCCCCCTTCCTGACCCCCTGTTCATTCATCACAGGCTGAGACAGACACAGACAGACAAACACACAGACACACACACACACACACACACACACACACATCTCCCACATACACACCATAGTCCATAAAGACGATTCCTTGTCCTTTCTGATACACACATACACACCATCCATAACAAAAGCACCCACAAACTTAAAGACACACAGGCAGACACACGTGCATACACACACACACAGAAACACACACACACACACACACACACACACACACAAGAAAGGGGGGCATCTGTCCTCCACCTTGACAGGCTACTATGCAGGCTACTGGTGACTGCGGGCTGGTTTACGAGTGTAATTCCTCCTGTGCTGCAGAGGCTAATGGGTGCACCTGGTGGATGGGGCCCTTTGGGCAGGCGGGAGCCTCGCAAACATGCGCAGGGAGGAGAAACACAATAACACATGGACGACGGTGTGAGAGGATGCATTACACAGCCTGCGGACACTTCCTGCCCACATCTCTGTGGGGGAGACTGAGTGTATGTGTGTGTGTGTGTGTGTGGTTGTGTGTGCGTTTTGGTGTGACTGTGTGCATTCACATATGTGTGTGTGAGTGAGAGTGTGAGTGTGAGTGTGTGTGTGTGTGTGTGTGTATATGTGTGTGAGAGAGAGATTGTGTGTTTACAGGGGGATGTGCTGAAACAGGAAATGCCCGTTCCCTGTGCAGTGCCAACCTCAGTTCTAGAACAGCTGGGGGGGTTTTAAAGACACAGCCAGATCCCCATCCTCTCTGGCACTTCTCCCACCCAGTGCCACGCTGCCATGTCTCGCATCTCAGCCAGGCCAAGACCCCTGGAGGCTGGGGGGGTGTTGGGGGCGTTGGGGCGATGGGGATGCGGGGGGAGCAGAGGGTGGATTTATCCCCGGCTTCGGCTCCTTCCCATCTGGAGCTGGGTGAGGGTGAGAGCTAGTCGGCCGATGATGGAAACAAAGGCCCTGCGCAGATGCATGGGGTTCACCATCCATTTCCACTGGGGTGGCTGCTCGCCAACACACACACACACACACACACACAGCCAGGGCATGCAGAAACACGTGTGTGTGAGTGTGTGTTGTGTGTGTGTGTGTGTGTGTGTGTGTCACCCTGTGATGAGTTAACGCACACACACAAACACGCTTTTTCACTATAAAGCTTGACATTTCTGGAACACCTCCGCTTTGTTGGCGTGTCCACCACGTCTGTCGTGTTGAGCAGGAGGTCGTCTTTTTTAAAGAATCCATCTCTCAAGAGAAACACAGGGAGACAGAGAGCAAGAGAAGGAGGAGAGCAAAGGTGACAGGCGCATCAACAGCCAAGCCAGGAATAATAACCTGAGCTTGTGCCACTGTAAAACCATTTAGCGCCGACCATGTCAGGCAGTCAGGGCCTCCTCTGTGCCTCTAGGAGAGCTCCCACCACCCACACACACACACACACACACCGAGGCAGCTGTGGGGTTTTAAGGGGCGGCTGGAAAGGCTCGAAAAAGCGCACATGGAGGACTGAAAAAGGGAGGCTATTTTTGAAACCCCACAATTATTTTTAATTGTAGAAAAACAGGGCTGGCTCTGGGAGCCGCTGCAGTGCGACGGCACATTGCGAGTGGGCCTGTTTTCTTAGGGGCCCTGGCTGCCCCGCCACATATGGCCTGCCAAGGCTGCTCCTGCTTTTGTGTGGAGGGTGGGGAGGGGTGGACGGCGAGAGCTGCCTGTGTTTTCTCCATGAAGAGAGAAGAAAGGAGAGAGAGAAGAAGAAGAAGAAGAAGGAGAGAGAGAGACAGAGAGATAGAGAGAGAGAGAGGTGGACAAGATTTTCTATTGTTCTTTATGCTTTGGCAACACTATTTCAACAGTTATGCTAACAAAACAACTCTGAATTGAATTAAATTGAGAGAGAGACAGAGAGAGAGAGAGAGAGAGAGAGAGAGAGAGAGAGAGAGAGACATAAAGACAGAGAGAGACATTAAAAAAAAGAGTAGAGGGAGAGAGGGAGAGAAAGGGATATTCTTAGCCATGGCTGAGAGTGGCAAGGTCCTGTGTGAAGGCAATCATGTCGGCCCTACTCCAGAGGGATGTCTATTTACAGTAGCTCCTGCAGCACAACCGCATATGCCACTTTTCTCTGTCTGTACACAAACAAACAAGCTCCAGAGAGGACAACATGACATGACCACCTCCACTGTCCATAACCTACATCAGCTCCCCAGCACCAGCATGCTGCTCAACAAAGGAGACTATATTCACTTTACAATTCCACTGTGGAATATATCTTGGCCATTAGTCAAGGAAGTGCTACTTTGAGCGATGGGTTGTTCTAGATTTCAGCGCTGCTGCCATCTCGCTCTCCCCAACTTCCTTTGGGAGCATTACAGGACGCGGCGTAAAACAACGCCAAAAACCCCTGGATGACATTCCAGGCATTCCTGCGGATGTGTGTCAGGTCAGGCGAACCGAATTGGGATTAGAGCTTTTCGCCAGACAAACGTGCGCAAGCACACATACACTCGCTGCATTGTCCTCTCACGGTGACATTTCACAGGTCACATCCAAGGTTTAACAGCTTGGCCAACTGTAATAGTGACCTGCTTTTTGCACACACACACACACACACACGCACGCACACACACACACACACACACACACACACACACACACACACACGGCCTGGCTCAGTGCCCTGGGCATTCATTACTGAAGTGGCCAAATGGAAAGAGAGAGCAGGCGTTTGGAGTATTCACAGAGCGCGCTCTCTGTAACGAGGACTAGCAGGTCGCAGTGGGACCACTGCTGAGAAAATGAGAGAGGTCCATTAGAGCCGCGATGTTAAATTAGCTACTGTTTGCGTGCTGCTTTGGTGTATTTGTGATGGAGTGCCTGTGTCGTTCCTTTAGAGAAAAACACTGTTGTTTTTTACTCAACAGAGAGCGGTGGGTTGGGTTGATGGGGACAAGCACACTCCCAGACCTGAAAGTAGTTCGGGTGGTTTTTTTTTTGTTTTTTGTTTTTTAAACCCGAGGTGACTCTTGGGAAAAAGGGGGGTTAAGATTGTAAACAGATGAAGTACCACATGTTGTTTTCAGAAACAGAGCACAGCACATTTCTATAGAGAACAAAAAATCTCCAACCCATCCCTGGCATGCCCTGCAATAACACCCCCAACTGTGCGCACCAAATGCATGAGCGCGTGCACACACAAACAATATAAACAGGCCAGCATCCAAGACTTGGGGATCTACTGTATGTATGGCAGGCTTTGATAAATATTTTTGAAGGTTGCTGGCAATTATTTAGTATTTGCTCCACTGGTGGTAGTCATACAATGTCAGTTTGGTCCTCGAGGCAGTACAAAGCAAAAATGCTTTGATTTTTCCTCTGCAAAAAGTTGGCAGCAAGAAATCTCTAGGACTGAACCTAGGGAAACACCGGAGCACTCGGATGCTTTTTAAATAAAGGTTTTTTATTGGGTGCAGAGAGGACTAATGTTTTGACACAACGTGTCTTCTTCAGTCTGCACCCAATGAAAAACCTTCTCTTAAGAAGCACCTGACTTCTCCCATGTTTCCCTGCATTCAGTCCTTTGAAGTGGCCTAGGGCTGTGTGCTGATTCTGGGGTCCTGCTCCGTGAGCACCAAACAAAAAAGTCTTAAGCCTAAGTGACTCCTTCATAAAGAAACCTCTCTTCGGTTAAAAACAAAAACAATGGCTGACAAAAGAGGCGGGAAAGGTCAAAGAATGAATAGGCCTCTCTAGGTGCCTCGTGCTTGTACGAGTCTGTGTGTGTGTCTGAAGTGTCCCTGCCCTGGGAAATTTAGTTAGGGCACAGGTGTGGGTATGTGTGTAGTCTGTTTACTCTGTGTTTCAGCGTTTCTTGTGTGTATGTGTGTAGTCTGTTTACTCTGTGTTTCTCTACACCTCTGTTAGCTTATTGCGTCCTCCTTTTTGTAAGTCGCTTTGGATAAAAGCGTCTGCTAAGTGTAATATAATGTAATGTAATGTAATGCAATGCAATGCCTCCCACCTGTGATGAGCTCGCGAACCTCCATGTCGTTGGTCTTGCGCAGCAGGCGTATGAGCGCGGGGATGCCGTCGCAGTTCTTGATGGCCACCTTGTTGTCGTTGTCCTTGCCGTAGGAGATGTTGCGCAGGGGCGCCGCAGGCCTTGCGGTGCACCTCTGCCTTGGGGTGGTCCAGCAGGCCCACCAGCACCGGGATGCCCTTCAGCTGCCGCACCTCCTTCTTGATCTTGTCGTTTTCGTAGCACAGGTGCTGCAGGTAGGCGGGGCCGCGTTGGACTTGACCGGGTCGATGGGGTGCTCCAGCATGGCGATGACCTCGGGCAGGTCCGGGGTCGCGCCAGCGCGGGTCCTTGCGGATGCTGTCCACGGAGGGAGAGCGCCGGCCCCCCATGCGGTCGAGGGTGGCCATGCGGTCCATGGTGCCCATGCGGTCCATGGTGGCCATGCGGTCCATGGTGGCCATGCGGTCGATGGTGGCCATGCGGTCTAGAGTGGCCATGCGGTCCATTGTGCCCATGCGGTCCACGGTCGCCATGCGGTCCAGGCTGGCCATGCTGCCGCGCTCTGGCTGTGCCAGCGGTGCCGGGTACATGCCGTGGACATACGGGTGGCGCTCGTCGATCAACTCCGCCTCAATGGGGTCGTCATAAGCACCTCTGAAGGAGAGACACAGAGATAAAGAGGGAAGATGGAGAGGAGAAAGGGAGACACCAAAAAAGATGTAAAACTTGAGGACTTAATTACATTTTACAAGTTCACATTAATAAATTAAATGTATTCAAGATAGACTAATGTGTTTAATTCCACTCCTTTTTAGTACTGGTATACCCTATATGGTAAATGTGGATGGTCATGAAACAATCAAGACTTTGTTCTGCATATAGGCCACCATGCATCGATTACGTCTGTGTGCACACTGGTACATATACATCATTTCCATAGCCACACAACAGTTAACACAATATGCTGAAGAACCGGTACCAAAAAGAAAATACAAAGAAACAGAAAATGGGGAATGTGGGGAAAAAGCAGACAGAATTGTGTGAGAATCCTATTGGCCATAGGAGCACAGTATGGTTGTTGGGGGGGGGGGGGGGGGGGGGGGGGGGGGGGACTGCCTGAAAAAGCGGAGTGGCAACTAGCCGCCAGAGGCAATTGGCTCTCTCTCTCTCTCAGTCAGAGTCAGAAAATGGAAGAGAGAGAAAATACGTTTGAGGGAGTCAGACAGAGGTGAGAGGAAGCCGTGACGAGGGGGGAGGAGAAGGAAGGAGAAATTGGAGGGGAAAAGGTGAGAGAGAGGCCAAAGGAGACAGAAGAAAAGAGAGAGTGTAAAAGAGAGACAGAGAGAGGAAGAGCTAGCGAGAGAGAGACAGAGAGAGACACAAAGACAGAGAAAGAGAGTGGAAGACAGACAAAAAGAGAGTAAGGGCTAGCGAGAGAGAGAGAGAGAGAGAGAGAGAGAGAGAGAGAGAGAGAGAGAGAGAGAGAGAGAGAGAGAGAGAGAGAGAGAGAGAGAGAGAGAGACAAAGACAAAGAGAAAGAGTGTGGACGACAGACAAAAAGAGAGTAAGGGCTAGAGAGAGAGAGAGAGAGAGAGAGAGAGAGAGAGAGAGAGAGAGAGAGAGAGAGAGAGAGAGAGAGAGAGAGAGAGAGGGAGGGAGAGATACAGCTGGACAGCATCAGTGGAGAGAAACAGCTTCTGTCCATGAAAACAACAGCCACTGCTTCCTTATTTATCATCTCTATCACGTTACAGTGATGCTCTCCCACTCACACGCACACTCTCTTACACACACACACACACTCTTTGTCTTTTAATAATGATGGGGGAAAGCAAGGTTACAGCATTACCGTATGATCATGCAGAGCGAGTGAGAGAGCGAGAGAGAGAGTGAGAGAGAGAGCGAAGGAGTGAGAAAGGAAAAAAGAAAGTCTGCACAGCCCTCAGAGAGAGAGAAGGGGAGCAAGAGTGAGCGAAAAATAAAGAGACTGTGGTGCCAAGAGCAACAGTGACTGGGCCCTACAGCACTAAGAGCTGTGGAAAAAAACAAAGCAGGATCGCTTTCTTCGGGGGAAGAGAGAGGAGGGGGAGAATAGACTCCTCAGAACCTTTGAGCCCTTCCCAGTACAAGGCTCCACTTTCATGCAGATAGCGACCGGGGAGCCACACAGGCTGGGGGTCTGATGGCGACATGACTCAGGGCTCTCACAAGAGGCTGGGTGGTAGAAGCAGTCTCGGAGCTGTAGTACAGAGTAGGGCTGTGCGATTAATCGGTCGTAAATCATGATCGGGATACATTTCAGCTCAATCACAATGATCGGCACTGTGCATTGTTAATTGAGAATTACCAATCAGTTTACCTTTCCCTGTGCCACTGCTGTGTAATAGTTGCTGAGAAAGGTAAAGCTAGAGCAGAGCAGCATGAGCAAAAGTGGACACAGGGTGGCAGTAAAAGTGATGCAGGACATGACTTGGAGTCATCCTTGAAGCTGTAAACAAGATTACACAATGTCCATTGTGTGGCGATGGTTTAGTTATGGTCAAATTGACACGGAGCAAATAAAACCGGTATGTCAAACATGTTGGTGTCTTCAAAGACTAGTTTCAATCCAGAGGCTCTCAAACTGTCAGCTGTAAAAAATAAATAAATAAATAAATAAATAAATAAATAAATAAATAAATAAATAAATAAATAAATATATCGTTTTCATATTTTTTTGCCATGTCACCCAGCCGTAGTATAGAGTGGCCATTAAGATGTGTTTGAAAATGCTATACATTTTTCATTTTCAAACATTCAATGTGGTCTAAACATTTCATCTTCAATATCAACTTAAATGAGTCTTTCTACTGGTTGTCAGTCTTTTTGCCAGCCAAAATGTGATAATAGATAATAGATAATTTGCACAATGTTCACAATGTTGAGCTGTCTTTATTTTTTTATTGTCAGCCTTGCCAGTCACAAGTTTTCACAAGACACTTTTGTCACTCTTGCTGCTTTTGTCTAGTACAAAACTGATTACCTTCATCACTCTTGTAGCTTCAGTTCCAATAAAGATGGCAACCAGTGACCCATGGCCGTGCACACAGACAGGCAGGGGCTCTAATGGGGACATTACTGGGGGGCTCTCACCAAGCGACTGGGTGGTAGAGGCAGTGTGGCCTGTGCTGTCTTGGGGCTGTAGTCAGTGACTGTACAGTATATAAGACTTAATATACAGCCTATGGCTGTAGTACAGAGTGGCCATAAGGCAGACTGATGTTGAAGATGTGGAGACTGGGTTTATACATGAACGTGACCCTCCTGATCCGATCCCTGACCCATTAGGTCTAAAGGTGACTACCAGCAGTTCAGACCACACTGACCTTCAGCCTCCTATCTGACATCAGCATCCCACACAAACTGACCATTAGCAGCATAAATAATTCCTACAATAATTAATTATTTACACAGACGAGTAAAGGTGGTGTTGTTTAAAACACACATCTACACAGGCAGAAAAACACTCATCCACAAGCAGGGATATAATCAGGATCAACACACACACTTTACAAGCCTCACTTGTGACTTTACAGGTCACTTGTGGTTGACTGCCATTAGGCTGTGGAGTATAAGTGTAGCATCTGCACCCTCAGCAAAAAAAAAAAAAAACACTTTTAAGAGATGTTGCGTGAGATGGAGGATACAGAGCGCGCGCACACACACACACACACACACACACACACACCCACACAGTCTGGCGTCATGTTTCTCCCATCAGCTCATTAGTCCTGTGCTCCTTCACTGAGCGTGCTGCACGGGGCCGCTAATGCAAACTCTATTAGCGGGCTGTTCCACTCAGCCCAGCATCTCGCGTTGCCATCAAGCTGCTAATAACAGAGGACAGTGAGGGGAAGCGGGAGATGGGGAATGAAATTAAAGTGGCACTCCATATATGACCCCACACTTCTCTTTCTCTCCCTCTCCCTCTCTCCTTTTCCCTCTCTCTGTCTGTCTCTCTCTCTGTCTGTCTCCCTCTCTGTCTGTCTCCCTCTCTGTCTGTCTGTCTGTCTGTCTGTCTGTCTGTCTGTCTGTCTGTCTGTCTGTCTGTCTGTCTGTCTGTCTCTCTCTCTCTTTTCTGCTTGTTTATCTTATATAAGCACCAACTTGGGCACCTTTTCATGTGCCCTGCATAGAGATGGGTTGCTGCTGTTGAGTGTTTGTGAGTGTTTGTGAGTGTGTGTGTGTGTGTGTGGTTGGAGAGCGGCATGCGCGCCTAACGAGGGTTGCATGCTAATTAATGCTTGTGCTGTGCTACGAGAGCGAGAGGACCTCCATACTTGGAAGGGATCTGACACAAACACACACACACACACACTCGTTTTTCTATGCTTGTGAGGACCTTCCATTGACTCCCATTCATACCTAACTAAAGAATGCTTAACTGTGCCCAGACAATTCCTTAAAAAACAATCCCTAACCCTAACCTGTCAGTAAAAAAATGTTTTTGAACTTTTACTTTTTTTAATAACAACAAAATGGCCAAGAAAACACTGTTGCGAGGACCATCATAATGTCCTCACAAGTCCATTTCTTTTCTAGTTTTCCCATCGTTGTGAGGACATTTAGCCCTCACAGCCATAGAAAAACATGACCACACACACAGACAGACAGACACACACACACACACACGGGGCTCAAAGCTGCCACAAACACAGCACTGCTGTGGAAGTACTGGGTGGGTGACGGGGGGGTTTGGAACGTGGTGGGCGCCTCAGAAGTGCAAGGGTACCCAGCTGGCGCATGTGGCGCTGGGAAGATGGAGCGAGGAGGAGGGCGCGGCACGAAATGTGGGACATCTGATACAGCGGGCCAGGATGCAGGGAGGGGGGGCCAGAGGAGGCAGGGGGGGCAGAGTGGGTGAGAAGGGGAGAGGGAAAACATATGGGCACACTAACACACAAAGTACATTCCCATGTACACCAACACCCATCCACACACTCACACACACAATACATGCCTATGTAAACTGACAACCACACACACACCCAAACAGAAAAAGTATATTCTTATGTACACCAACACCCATGCCATACACACACAGACAATACATGCCTACGTAAACCGACATGCGCGCGCGCACACACACGCACGCACACACACACTCACACTACATACCTTACGTAAACAAACAACCACACACACACACAAACAAACAGAAAAAGTATGTTCTCATGTACACCAACATCCATGTACACACACACACACACACACACACACACACACACACACTACATACCTACGTAAACAGACAACCACACACACACACACACAAACAGAAAAAGTATGTTCTCATGTACACCAACACCCATTAACACACACACACACACACTACATACCTACGTAAACAGAGAACCACACACACACACACACAAACTGAAAAAGTATGTTCTCATACACACACACAGACAATACATGCCTACGTAAACCGACACACGTGCACACACGCACACACACACACACACACACACACACACAATACATACCTACGTAAACCGACAACCACACACACGCACACACAAACAGAAAAAGTATGTTCTCATGTACACCAACATCCATGCACACGCACACGCACACACACACACCCACAAATACAATACATACCCATACACACCAACATCCACACACACACAAAGTACACACATGTGCACCACCACCCTCGCATGGGCCCACCCATACAAACAAGCAACAGACACAAAACCACGGCTCACAGTCACAGCTGCAACAACAGGTGGGGCCCCTCACCGGCGCCAACCCCAAAAGCCGTGACCAGAGAGGAGTAGGTAGGGTGGGGTGGGGTGGGGTGGTGGTGGGCCTCTCAGGTTCCTGCTCTGTTGTGGTTTGGTTGTGGTGCAGTGGGCGTAGTAGTGGTAGTGGTGGTGGTGGTGGTGGAGGACTAGAGTGAACTCACCTGACGAATTTAACGCTATGGAGTGCTTGGCTCTGCTCTACTACAGGTCAGCCAGTGGGCTTGTTTGGAGTGGCACAGAGATCTGTAGTATCCTCAACAAAAACCTCGGCGGGTGTTTGGTTTCTACTTCACTATTTTTCAGCAATCACTTGCCAGCGCATGAGTGTGTGTGTGTGTGTCTGCATGTGTGTGCAAAGGTCTTATGTGTGCCCGTTTGTGTGTGTTTGTGTGTGCGTGTGGAAGAGTAAGAGAAAGGAACTACATAATAGAGTGTATGTGCAAATGTGTGTAGGTCTTATGTGTGCCTGTTTGTGTGTGTGTGTGTGTGTGTGTGTGTGTGAGAGTGTGGGAGAGTAAGAGACATGGGAAAAATAAAGGAACTACATAATAGAAAGAGTGTATGTGCAAGTGTGTGTGTGTGTGTGTGTGTGTGTGTGTGTGTGTGTGTGTGAGTAGGTGGGGCTGGGACTCATTTAAGCCCCGTCCACATGACAACGTTCCTGGATTTTTTTCTTTGCGGGTAAAAAAAAAAGTCGCGTCCACACGAGAACGGAGCAGTAAATATTTACGTCCACACGGGAACGTTTTCATTGCGTTGTCATTGCAGAAGGTGTGCTGTCCTAGCTTGAGGGGCAATGATTGTAACATGTAATGTATGTTGATTTTAGCAATGTGTGTTCTAGTTTAGATGGGTCGGATGCAGCGACAGTTGCCCTATTTAAAAAGCATAAACGTGAAAAGTGTTTGTTGGGCTGAACTAGCGATGTATACAAAAAACATCCTGTAGTTCAATGTCAGAAGGTAGAAACAGTTGCATTACACAAAGCCTACACTGCAGACGATTTTTACCCCAAAGTATCCCACAACAACCTGTTTGTAAAAGTTTGACGCTGTTGTGAGATGTCACGCCGTTAAATTGACCCATTTAAGCGATACGGAGCAGAACATGAAAAAATAGAAGGAGCTGCAAATAAACTTGAGACAACTGCGCAATTATTCGCTTAAAACATGTCATATGTTGTTTTTAGCAATGCGTGTTGTTACTGAGGGGAGCTGAAAGTAGCGACAGTTGCTCTTTAATTAATTAAGAATAATGAAAGCCTACAAGAAGTAGGCTATTTGTTATAGCCTACTAGCCATACAGACAGTTTAATGGCAAAGGATAGAAACAATTGCACAAAAGCCAGCCTACACTACAAGCTAATCAGATCACAATTTATTTGACAGCAACCAGTTTGTAAAAGTTTGAAGTTGTTGTTATATGTGCAGTGCAAGGTGAATGGGCGACGACGTCATTGTTTTCAAAAGGTTGCGTTTTGCCTGTCCACATGAGAACAAAACGGCGGCGTTGTCAGACTTTCTCACTTTGGAACCCGTTCTCAAAAAGTATCGTTTTCGGTCACCCAAAACGCCGGCACCATGTGGACGGAAGGCTAAAACGGAAACAAACTTTACCGTTTTGACCTGAAAACGTTGTCGTGTGGACGAGCCCTTAGTGAGGTGTCTGTCTTAAAGACCAGGAGCTCTGTTTTACAGGCAGTAATAAAACTGCGCCCAAAGCCATCTACTGATTAAACCCGGTAATTAAGTCACTGAGCACAATTGAGCCTGCATGTGTGTGTGTGTGTGTGTGTGTGTGTGTGTGTGTGTGTGTGTGTGTGTGTGTGTGTGTGTGTGAACCACTTCATGTTCCTGAGCAGCATGATGAATGTGTTTGCAAAAGTAGCATACATCTGTGTGTGTGTGTATGTGTGTGTGTGTGTCTGGAATAGGGCTGAAGAAGCTCATCTGTGTGGTGAATATTAAGGGCGGTGACAGTGGCTTTCAGACACCAAATTAGGTGTGCTGTGATGAGAACAACGGCAGAGATGGGATATCTTCACAATAATATTCCATTAGCCAACCCTACCCACCCCACCCCCAAACACACACACACACACACACACACACAACCATACAACCTCCCATGCATCATGCATCTCTCTTTCTCTACCACACAAAACAACTCATTTACACACAAATGCCACTCATGTTCTAGAGTCACACACACAAACATACACACTCAGACACACACACAGAATTTATAAATTGATATTATTTAGACACAACTGACGCTGGGTGAAGCCTCTCAGGCCGGCTGATGGGAATGTCAGCATTTGCATTTAAATTGGCGCCATTGTGTGGGCGCCGGCCTGTTATTCACGCAACATTAAAAGCAGCCGCGCTCGGGCCAAACAAGATGCTCCCGCCATGATTGCTGGGATAGGTGGCTGGGTGGGGCGGGTAGGTGGGGGAACACAGTTCTCAATGTGATGAAACCAAATGCAGTCCTCCAAGGTCCTCCATGTCCTCTTCTATGTGCGTGAGTGGGGCGCAGCTGTGTGTGTGTGGTGTGTGTGTGTGTGGTGTGTGTGAGAGAGAGAGAGAGAGAGAGAGAGAGAGAGAGAGAGAGAGAGAGAGAGAGAGAGAGAGAGAGAGAGAGAGAGAGAGAGAGAGAGAGAGAGAGAGAGAGAGAGAGAGAGAGAATGACAGTGAGATCAGGAACATGAACAATGCACTATACATGCATAATGCATATGGACAAAAGTTAGCGTGTGTCCATAACTACTTCTTTTTCCCAATTTACTGCATTATCTAGTCTTCCACCCTTTTTTTGTCCTGTGGGGAAGGAGAGAGTAAGCACATTCAGTGTGTGTCCTCCTTGACTTTCCCCTTCAGAACGATGATAAAAGGATTAGGCCCTTTGTGTGTAATGATTCAAGCTCCACCAAAGAGAAGAAAAAAGCAGCTGAGGCGCATCTGAGGCTTTGGGCTAAAATATTCCACGTTCTTTTGTCTTCCAAAGAAGTGTAATTAATTGGTGGATTGCAGTTTTTTTTTGTTTGCTGGGAAGAGAGGGATGAGAGAAAAGAATAAGAAAAAAAAAAGGTTTACGGCACATCTTCCCTTTCTTCCCCTAATGAAAGCTGCTCCTGTTTCAAAGCAGCAGAGGTCCACACAATGACATTTGTTTATTTTCTCATCTTGTTTTTAATACTATTATTACAATTTGAGTGTCCTGGTGGGTCTTCTCTTCCCAAATCTGGGATGGGGGGTGGGGAGGGTGATGGTGGTGATTAAGTGTAAAGGAGGGGGGCAGAAGTTAGACTCTGATCGGAGCCATGGGA
This sequence comes from Coilia nasus, assembly GCA_027475355.1. NCBI lineage: Eukaryota > Metazoa > Chordata > Actinopteri > Clupeiformes > Engraulidae > Coilia > Coilia nasus. The sequence goes on from CM050217.1 coordinate 13,929,330, forward strand.
GGCCAGGCTACTGAGAAGCAATCTGCTGTCTGTTGGTGATGGGGATGTTGAAGCAGGCCTGTTGTCCTGTCGGGTTTGATACAGTGGGTGGGATGTGGGTCCCTAGTGTGAGGTGCCATGTGCCATCGCCATTAGGGGGGGGAGAAGTGGCACATTATTGGGGGGGGGGGGGTCCTCTGGGTTGTTCCCCCGGGACACAATCTCCACGGTGACCCCTCTGCTCCGGCTGCCAGATGAGATAGCAGGTGGAATGGGCAGGTGGAAAAGTGTGTGTGTGTGTGTGTGTGTGTGTGTGTGTGTGCGTGTGAGAGGAGAAGGACAAGAGCAGGAGTGAGAGGGAGAGAGAGACAGAGAGAGAGAGAGGGCAGAAAGAAAGGCGCGGCAGACAGAGGAGGCGGCAAATGGCACCAAGTGCTATGCCTGGTAAACCAGCCCCTTCATTTTGCACAGAGGGTCTGGCCTTGATGCCTTTGAAATTCATGTATGCTGACCGTGCGAATCCTAGCCAATCAGTGAACAGAGGGAGTGTTTGTGAGCGAAGACATTGGCTTTGTGTGCCAGGCTAACCCAGTGCGACAAATAGAAATCAAACAGCAAAGACAAGGAGGCAGAGGATACGCACACAGACACACATACACACACAGACACACATACACACACACAACAACACACAACAGAGCTGCTGGTCTTGTAGGCAGACAACCTCAGGAAATGAACCCCAAGCCCACCTTTCTCACACACACACACACACACACACACACACGGGAACACACACTAGAGCTGCTGATCTTGTAGGCAGACCACCTCAGGAAATGAACCCCAACCCCACCTTTCACACACACACACACACACACACACACACACACACACACACACACAACAGAGCTACTGGTCTTGTAGGCAGACAACCTCAGGAAATGAACCCCAAGCCCACCTTTCACACACACACACAGCTAGGGAGAAGGAGCAAGGCAGAGGAGATGTCTCTAGACACACACTGCTAGCACGACTCCACACCATGAGCCACTAAGCCCCACCAGTGGCCTGAGATAGTGTTTGCCTCACACACACACACACACACACACACACACACTGCACCCGCATTTTCATTTCCCATTTTCTGCCTAATTGAACGTTTCCAAACTGTCTGGCGCGATACACTGTAATTAAAACACTTCCATGTTTTTGGATTCATTACAGCCATTTCACAGAAAGACTGTTATTAGGGTAGGGGGTGAATTGGGATGAGTGTGTAGGGAATTGGGAGTGGGTGTTGCCAGCTGCAAAAAAGAGACACCATTCAAAATATACTGTAGTTGGGAGAGACACAAGCAGCGAACAAAAGGTGTATAAAGAGGGAGAGAAAGACAGAAGGAGAAAAAGCGAGAGAGAGAGAGAGAGTGAGAGAGATAGAGCGAGAGAGAGGGGCATGATGATGGTGAAGGCTTCTCAGTCTTCAGACAGCAGGCAAAAAAACACTGCTTCTCCAGAACAATGGGTGTGCCATTCCATCATGAGGCTTTATTAAAGAGCGCTTTGTCAGTGTCTTGGCTTTGCATATGCCTGTTCTGTGTGCGCGTGTGTGTGTGTGTGTGTGTGTGTTCACTGTTATCAAACATGGAACAACTGTGACAGGCATGTTAGACTGCTCTTCTCTTCAGAGCTGACAGTTCTGTGAGTCATTATTCTGGCAGGCAGCACGAGTGAGAATGAGTGAATGAGTGAGAATATGTGCCTGTGTGTGCACTCGTGTGTGTGTGTGTGTGTGTGTGTGTGTGTGTGTGTGTGTGTGTGTGTGTGTGTGTGTGTGCGTGTGCGCGAGAAAGACAGTGAGGGTAAGAGAGAGACAGATAGAAAGCAAGAAAGACTCCATCTGTGTACTTGTCTGAGAGTACAGATTGAAGCAGTAAATAAAGGAACACCGACAGACAGACAGACAGACAGACAGACAGACAGACAGACAGACAGACAGGCAGACAGGCAGACAGACAGACAGATAGGCAGACAGACAGACAGACAGACAGACAGACAGATAGGCAGACAGACAGGCAGACAGACAGACAGATAGGCAGACAGACAGACAGACAGACAGACAGACAGACAGACAGACAGGCAGACAGACAGACAGATAGGCAGACAGACAGACAGACAGACATACAGACAGACAGACAGACAGACAGGGAGACAGACAGACAGACAGGCAGACAGACAGGCAGACAGACAGGCGCACACACACATAATATTTATAGGGGGACAGAGGGTGTATGGTCTGAAACAACTGTATGCATCCTCACTGCATTGACAATGATAGACCAGTAAAGTGTGCCTCCTTTCAGCACATGACCCCTTAACAGCCACCAAGAAAGCCCAGTGTTTTGTTTGCCCTGCCAACGACCATGCTCAGAGCCTTACCCTCTTTTCCTCTTTCACCACCTCTCTCTATCCTGCTCTTTCATTCCTCCGCTATTTTCAAATGCTTCTTTTGGAACTGGCTTCAATCCCGCATCAACAAGAGAAAGGGGAAGGGGGGTATCTAAATAAATAAATAAATAAATAAATAAATAAATAACTCTGCCGGTCACAGATCCCTGGTCAAAAAGAAAAGCTCGTAGCGGAGCAAAAGAAAAACACCTCATGCTATCCCCTCTGCCGAACAGCCAAATGTCAATTTGCTGTCAGGCCTTTTTGGCGAAGCCCTCCTCTAGCAGTTGCCAGGCAGGGAGACACGCAGCGAGCTTTCGTTGGGCAGACAGAGATGGCTGTGGTAAATGGCAAAATGAGAAAGGCTGTGCAGAATGTCAGAAGGCATGGTGACGTTCTGTGGGTGCTCTTTTGGCCAAGGCAATGCTAACTGGCTCGCAGCTGCCAGATGGTGCTGGAGGTTATAGTGTTACCCTGCTGAAGGTGACCTTTAGTGAAAACCCCTCAGAGAAAGGGGGAGGGAGAGACAGGGGGAGGGAGAGAGAAAGAGACAGAGAGAGAGAGAGAGAGAGAGAGAGAGAGAGAGAGAGAGAGAGAGAGAGAGAGAGAGAGAGAGAGAGAGAGAGAGAGAGAGAGAGAGAGAAGAAAGAAAGAAAGAAAGAAAGAAAGAGAGAAAGAAAGAAAGAGAGAAAGAAAGAAAGAGAGAGAGAAAGAAAGAAAGAAAGAAAGAAAGAAAGAAAGAAAGAAAGAAAGAAAGAGAGAAAGAAAGAGAAAAGGGGCAATGACTACAGCCCATTCTATTTATTTAGCGTCTTTCATCTTCCATCTTTCATTCATTCGATCACATCATTCCCATCCATTTAATTCCACTCCCCCAATTTATTCTGACACTGCATCACCTCTTCTGCTCCATCATCCCAGCTCCTACTGCAATTGCTAATGTATCCATTTCAATTACAAGTGTTCTTTTCACTACCATTAGGTGCCATTCCCTTCTACGCGAGTTCCCCTGAGGAAGCATGTAATTAGATGTATATGTGGGGTGCACAGTATGGTTGACTGAGGCATCTATCCCATAATAGCGTTAATGACCCTCATCAAAACCCACAGACTGTATCAGATGCAGCAGCGCAATAACACCTCTACCCCATTATGCTCGTGAAAAGAGCCAGGCCCTGAAAAATATCATATCAGCCTGAAAGCTTTTCCCAATCCTGCCCGTTTCCAAGTATGTCAGCTCTCAAGGAGGTAAGACAGTGTGCCGAGTTGTGGGTGGTCTGCAACCTTACTGGAAACAAGTTCACCAGGTCCTTAAAGGCAAATCATGTCAGTTGGCAGCCATCTTGGCTATGCCTCTGGAAGGTTATATCAGGCTAACAACCTGTCACTCCACAATGAATGGGCAAACAGCCATATAAAACACATCGTGTGAATCTGTGTTTAAATATCAGATGTTGATGTGATTGGCTTGTCAAAAAACAGGACAGGAGTTGCAGTTACAATGTAGTCATCTTTAGAATTACAGATTCTTCCCATTTATCCCTATTCATTTTTTTCTCAGTGTGTTTTATCTTTTTTTGTGAGTTTGTTTGTGAGTAATGTTGTTCATCTCTCTGCAGAAGATACAATAAAGCTTTCAAATCCCCACGCATGCCCAAGCCCCCGTGGCGTCCGCTCACCTGACCCGGGGTGCGTCTCTGATTGGCTCGCGCATGGCGCGTCCGCGGTCCGCGGCGGCCAGGGTGCGGCGGTTGGCGGTGGAGTAGTCGGGCTCCAGCTCGTAGGGCTCCTCGTCGTCGGGGCCCAGGCTGCGGCGGTCGTCCTCCAGGCCGTACGGCTCGGGCTGGAAGCGCTCGGGCTGCGAGCGGTTCAGGTCCACGCTGCTGCTGCCCATGGGCACCTGGGGCTGCGCCACGTGGCCGTAGTCGTCCTTGCGGATGGGCAGCGTGTAGCTGTTCTCGGGCCGGTAGCCGCCGGCCATGTAAGGAGGGTAGCGCGCCGGCGGCCGGTAGTTGAGGCCGCGCGACAGGCTGCCGTAGTTGTCGGCCACGTCTCCGTAGCCGTCGTGCAGGCCGTAGTGGAGGTGGCCGCCGCCCACGATGCCGCTGCCGTACTGGCTGTTGGGCGTGTCGGCGTAGGAGTCGCCGGCGATGTAGGAGGAGTTGTTGTAGGAGCGGCCGAGCGTGGAGCTGGCCTGCGGCGTGATGTAGCGGTCGCCGTTCTTCAGGTAGCGCCGGTCGATGGAGTCCGTGTAGCTCCCCAGCGGCGAGGAGCCTTCGGGCAGGGGCAGGCCGTCCGGACCCAGCGGAACCTGGCGGACCGTCCGTGTGGTCACTGTCTTCACCGTCTTAGTCACCTGTGGGGACACACGAGTGCCGTTAGGCTCACACAATGACACATGCTTAAAAGAAAAACACATGCTAACAACAGCAGTTTGGACTAAGCCAGGAGTATTGAGATGCTCTGCTCAGGTGGCGTAAACTTCACACTTTAAACAACGGCAAAACAATGAGTGGTGGTTAAGTTGCAAGTCAAGCACACACACAACCCACCACTTCACCCCAAACACACACACACACAAAAGTTACGGTCAACTCTGCCTTTTAAACAAGAGGCAGCAGAATGTAATGAGGTAAGATGCATTGTAACGCTGCGTTGTAAAAGTCAGTGAGGGTTTGTTTACCCTGATGGCAAGAAAGCAGGCACTGTCGATGAAGGACCATGCATGGCTGAATGTTAAAGCAGACACATGAAATGCCTTCACAGAGCCCCCGTGTGTGTTTAGACTGAGCAGCAAGGAAAAACAAGGCTGGGAAGTGTGTCTGGAAATAACTGTTAGTTTAATGATAAGGTATCTCTCCCTGAAGAGGGCACTGCTTTGTTTCAGGTCAGTGCAGTTCAACACTGAAATGATGCTGTAACTCGACACTCTTTGCATTTACTCATCAGACACACACACACACACACACACACACACACACACACACACACACACACACACACACAGAAATGTGTTTGTCTATTTTTTTTTGCTAAAGGGACAAGCTGACAAGCAATTACCAGAGTTGCCTGCAAGGCAGGAAGGTTGATGGAGCAGGTGTCAGCGGATGAGCCTTGTTGACACCTTCAGAGGCTCCCGACGATTTGTTTTGTTACCTACAGTACACACATAGCAGCTCTCCGGTGGACCGTCACGGCACTGTTTCCCAGCCCATCAGCGAACGCTGCTTTTTGGCCCGGATGTCTGTCTGGCCTCCGGTCTAAATTACTATCCTGCCCGTCAAAATCACGCTGCCTCTCATCCCGCGGCCACAAAAAAAAAAAAAAGTCTAGCTGTCAAAAGGGGAAGCTTCTAGACTGTGCGAGCTCAAACAGTACAACACAACCAATTTGCGTGTCGCCTAGTTTTTTTGTCTTTATCGTCTTCTTCGAGATTCAGTGATAATTGGCTATTTTGTCTGCAATTGTAAATTCATCTTGAAAATGAATGAGGTTCGTGACAACTGCTCCTCATGGAAAAGCAGGCCATTGTGTCTGAGGTAGGCCGTGTCTCGCCAAACACCATGCATGACCACTTCTCATTGCTATCTACATTCCAGGCTCTATTTGTGTCTGGGAGAGGATAGGATTAGAAACACTTCCAAGATTTCTACCATTTGCTTTGAGTTAGGTCTTTTACTTAATGATCCAACATAAATTATTGTCTGCGTTACTGTGAGTTAAAGGTTAGCATTGCACTTTTAACACAACAGCAAGACATATGATGGGTTGGGTCAACATGCACATTATAGTGTATAAATCAGACCGCTTCAGAGAAAAAGCACAGCTATTGTCCTGTAGCGACATTCTTAAGAGCCTAGCTGGCCCGTCAGCTGCCCTGTCATGTGCAGTAGTTGTAGACTTATGATGAAGAATGTTCTCTCATGCCAAGTAATGGCCCATTTCTTCTGTGACTTATTTTTGTTCTGCACTCAAAATGCCTCACTTTCTGTCAAAGCTATTTTTCGAACTCTACACCCTTGTAATGGCCAAAGTGTTCTCCTTTGCCTAGGAAGTCACACATTTATGTATAAAATCCCTTTGATGCTTGTAAATGAACGGCTTGTGTGATGTTTGGCTTTGATGAGGGCACTAAAATATGGAGCACCAGCTGCCCTCTAATAACACGTCTGAGCTACCAAGCTGCCAGATTAGGGTGTGGTTCTGGTAAGGTAAGGTATACTTTATTGGCACACCAGGGAAAATTTGACTTGGGCTACAGTCACTGCAATGCTTAATGCTGCAATACACATGACAACAGACAGCACACAGTACATATATATAGTAATGTAAATATAAGCATAATGCAAATATAACATGTAAGTATAATGTGTGTGGGTATATATATATATATACACAGTATAATAGAATAAGAACAATTATGAGGAAACTAAAATGTTTTTTTATATGTTGTAATGTATCTATTCGTTTTCAAAAATGATTATGGTATAAGTAGGCAGACTATAAACAGTGCCATGTTCTCTCTCTGCCCTCAAGAGGAGGTTCCCTTCTAAGTGGGCTGGAAAAAAGAGGCGAGCTATGCCACAGCCTCACAACTGGCATGCATCACGCCACACCGCAGACCAGGCCAGGCCGCTTCCTCTGTGTGTTAGTACTGCTGCCTCCTGGCCTGAGAGCTGTACTGATGCCACACGCAACGGCAATCGACCGGCGGCTCTCCAAACGCACTTTGATCTGCTGCCGAGAAGCAAACCTCTGCATGCGTGCGGGGGGTGGCAACGGCACTGCCGCTGGCTCCTTTCAGCTGTTTCCTGTGCAGTGCACAGACTCTAGGGACTCTGCAGCAAGCCTGCAGGAATGTGTACAGCGAACCTTACGACTTATGAGGAGCCTCTCAACTAGGGGTGTGCAAAAAATATCGTAATATATCGTATCGCAATATATCGTATCGCAATACACTTTATCGTTTTAAACATCAATATCGTGATACTAATTTTCACAATATACTATATCAATTTCTGACTCCAATCCTATGCACTTTATGTTTTTCTGTTATATTGAGTTCAGTAACTCTGAGTTATGTTGATTTAATTAAGTTTTGATAAGATGTGAGACTATCTAGATTGTAAATAGCAACTGATAATTTAGCTCTATTTTGACATTTTCACTGAACAATGTAGAATATCGCAATATACCCTGTATCGCAATGTATTGTGATAGAATCGTATCGTGGTATATGTATCGTGATGCGTATCGTATCGTGAAGTCCTTGCCAATACCCACCCCTACTCTCAACACACTGGCACACATTAGGGCCTACGCCGTGAGGCGGTCACAGCGTTTGTGAGCTTATGTGACCACGGTGGCGTGTGTGGAGAGTGCAGGGATTCTTTAAAAATACACACACAAGTTTGCATTTGCTCACTCTTGAGACTGTTATGGAGGGCAGGGACTGTGGTCAGGCATCACACACAAGACTTTACAGTGCAGTTAAGTTTTTTTTTTTTCCTAGGATTGCCTGCGGCATTCGTTTTAATAGCTTAAGGCACCACACCAGCTGTGAGTTAGAAGCGGGGTGAGGAAAGGGAGACGGAAGAGTGGGGTGGGGTGGGTTGCACTCAAGGCCAAAGCGGAGGGCGGGGGTCTCTTTACTGGCTCTGCTTCGGAGGGGGTGGGCGTGGGTGTAGGGGAGGGCGTGGGCATGGGCGTGGTCAGTTTGGAGTCGGCGAGGCCGTCGCCCAAGGTCACGGGCACGTAGGTGCGGCGCGTGACGGTTTTGACGACCTTGGTCACCTGTGACACATAAAGAAGGCCACCAGTGGTTGGACAGCAGGAAGAGGAGAGGAAAATGGCAACAAGCACACCGAGGACAAATAACACACACACACACACACACACACACACACACACACAGTGACGTGTACAAGCTTGGCAGACCCCATTATCGAGCTAATACATGCTCACTATTTGTAAGCTAGCATGGAATGGGTTTCATTGCCTATCAGCTCTCAATCCATCACCCTAGTTCTTATTCAAAGATTGTTTCGCATGTAATTGGGCCAACAGCTCTTTTCATCCTTCTTGTTCCTCTGGCCTCCGCAGAAATCATTTGTCGAGGCTAAGCAGCCTAAAGAACAGAACACAGATTTTTCAAAACTTGACCTCATTTAACAAACCACTCCATCGTTTTAGTAAACACTATTCTAGGCGGAAAAAAGATGGAAACTGCCAAGGGAATGGAACAAACAACACACACGCACACGCGCACACACACACACACACACATATAAAAAGCTGGGAAGGAGAGATGCACACTAAGGTCCCACTTACCAGGCACATCAACAAGGACCTGCACATGACTCCGCCATTCATTTAGCAGTTTAGCATTTAGATTGCTGCTCAGCTGAGGCCCTTTCCAAATACACCTATCTGCCAGCTTGATTTACCGTTGTTTCCCCAAGCTATGACATGTAATGCACATGTAGTTGAATATATGCATGTAAAAGGGGTGCATAACCTTCTTGGGTTCTGTAGCCTGCTGGTTCGTAAATGATGGACTACGACCCAACTGATTGTCATCGTGTTTCTGCCCTGGTCCAATCCTCTTGCCTACAAAATCTCTAATAAGGAAAGTCACTGTTCATTTTGTCCCTCTCTGTTTTTTTTGGATACATCATATGACACTAAACGACTTAAGAGAGCATTCCAAAATTTCAAGGACAAAGTATGTGTCTGTAAACAGTGGTAATACGAGAAACAGGGTCGCTAAAAAAAGTTTGATGATACAATTTAAGACAATCTTTTATTTCAGCAGGTGGAAAGTGATCAAACAGACTTTGCTCAGCCTAGCTTTGCACAACCTAGCACGACACTGTTCATCTCGACCTGTTCAGCCGTTTTCATGTTGTCGCCCATCACAGCTCACGTCTGGGCGTGACGTGAGATGACGGGCTGGGTCGTACTGACACAGGCTGGTGCACAGCAGGGGTGGCAATGGGTGGAGAGTGGAGGCTATGTTGTGACAGACTGGGAACATGGGAAGCTGTGCACACAGACAGAGCGGAGTGGAGCTGTGCACGGAAAGGTGGGGGAAGGGGGGCAGGGGGCGGTGGGGTGGCACAGGGCTGGATGGGGACAGCCGAAATGGCGGTTGATGGCAATGCGGTTTTAAACTCACCTTGGAGTTAGCAGGAATATCCTTTTTTTGCCACACCCCACCCAAAGACACAATGAAACAAAGGCAACATAACATCAAAAAAGGGTCCCTGAGCAATCACATCTCAGGGACAAACAGTGCGACATTGTAGGGTGACAACAGCCTCTCCAATGATCATTTAACAAGCATGTACACAGTCATTTGTAAAACTGCTACATTGACTAATACATTAGTATTCTTGTATCTGAAATCGAAAAAATATAAATGATATGCAACATTTCTTTTTTGGACAATGACACCACATATCAGACAGTGTGATAGTTTAATTCTCAATGAAGAGTTTCTGTTATAATTGGATTTGGAGTAGAACTTTTGTGATTGTGCAAAACTTTTGAAAACTTTGCAAAGGTGAAGTAAAATAAACCCTAAATTTCACAGACTGTTCCAGCATCTCCCAGAGAGGCCTTAGGACATTCTCTCTATATTAAAATACAGAATTGTGTCTAAATATATCACTGCCTGAAATAAAACTGACCTGTTCTTGAAGCGGTTGATGACCTGCAGACCTATACTTGTACCTGTTCATCCCCAGTGACATGCTGACAGCCGTGGTAAGCCCTGGACATTTCTAGAACTGTTTGGGCTTTCACAAAGTGCACAGTCATGGCCCTGCAAGTGGTGTGCGTTCGTGTATTGCACTGTGCCAACTCACTTCCAGGAAGCCCCTGATTCAGCAGTGTGTGTCCGATGATGACCCAGACCCACCCACGGCCCCAACCCCCCACCCTAGCCCCATCATCATTGGCAACCCCAACTGCCAAGTCTCAACCTGCTAATCCAGCAATGCCCAATAAACACGTGCCCCCTGAACCTCAATTCAGCCAACCCCCACCCCTCCATCTCCACCACCACCCAAACAGAAGCAGTTCAGGACCTGCCAAACACAGCTAATGAAGATTGTAATATTTTATCTCATCAACTCCTCCCTCCTGCTGTCTGATGAGTATGCATAATGTATTGTATCGGCAGCCTACACTAGGACACCTCCTGGTGGCATTTAAAAAGAAAATCATATTAACGTTGATAAAAAATTCTTTTTAATTGCATCATTAACCGCTCCTGCATCCTTCCCCGACTGCCACGTACACCAGGACATTGGCTGGGCTCGTCTTTGATCAACACTGTGGGTTGATCAACACTGTGCATATCGTTACTATTTGGCTATCAGAGAGGCTTCCTGATTAAATAATGCAACAACAACCGCTGGTGGGAGTGTCAAACCAGCAGGAGTCAGCAGTGGGGGGTGGGGGAGGGCGGGCAGGCCTGTGATGAAGTACAGAGATGTCTCTGTGAATTTTAAAACATCAGCCTCAGTTAACAACATGACTATTATGGTAGTCTGTGTGTGTGTCTCTGTGTGTGTGTCTCTGTGTGTGTGTCTCTGTGTGTGTGTCTCTGTGTGTGTGTCTCTGTGTGTGTGTCCCTGTGTGTGTGTCCCTGTGTGTGTGCGTCTCTCTGTGTGTGTGTCTCTGTGTGTGTGTCCCTGTGTGTGTGTCCCTGTGTGTGTGTGTCCCTGTGTGTGTGTGTCCCTGTGTGTGTGTGTCCCTGTGTCTGTCCCTGTGTGTGTCTGTCCCTGTGTGTGTCTGTCCCTGTGTGTGTCTGTCCCTGTGTGTGTCTGTCCCTGTGTGTGTGTCTGTGTGTGTGTCTGTGTGTGTGTCTGTGTGTGTGTCTGTGTGTGTGTCTGTGTGTGTGTCTGTCGTGGTCCTCACCTTGGTCTCTGTGCGGCGTGTGGTTCCATCCTCTGATGTGACCACGGACACGTGAGAGGTGGGTGTGCCCGGGTCCTCCTCGATGGTGACCGTCTCCTCCACCACTTCCTGGGGCTCCTGCATCATGGCCAGAGACGTCTGGTTACTGGGACTCTGCTCCTGCAGGTACACAGAGAGAGAGAGAGAAGGGGGGGGGGGGGGGGAGAGGGAGAGATAGAGAAAGAAAGAAAGAAACAGACAAAGGTTAGAGGGTTAATAAACGCATGTGATTGGTGAAAATGCCATGAGAAATCGAACCTGCATTCGCGAGGCACAGAGAGACTGATGGGAGTAATGGGAAGGCGGAGGTGTGGACGTGGCTGAGGCAGGGGCTCACGAGGCGAAGTGCCTTCATGTTTTATTCAGCCCGTGATTGATGAACAAGCAGCTAAGGTGGCTGGAAATGACATGGCCCTCGGAGCTCCGCCGGGGCCCCGCCTGACATGGTGTGCGTGACAGAGTCAAAGGGGACAGCCGGATGTCCGTCATCGCCAACAGACAACATCCGGCTAAAATGCTGCTTTGATGATTAAAAACAACCCCACCCCACACACACACACACACTTCTTAATTGCAGGGAAAGGGAAGGATAAACAGTCTGGGATATGAAAAATAAACAGCAGAAGCAACGAAACCAAATTAGACTGGACAGTGTAAAAAAAACAGAACGCAATTCAGCTATGCTGTGCCATGTCATGCCAGGCAGTGTTAACGGTGAGCTATGGAACCACTGGCACGCAAAGAGATGACGCCCATATTTCTATTTATTACCCTCACGCTAACAAGCTGACTCCTCCTCATCGATTAGGCAGCTGGGGGCTTCAAAGACTCTGTGAGGGCTAATTGATCTGTTGCCTATCCCTGTGCTTCACCATTGCTTTTATGTTTTTCGACACCTTCTGTACACTTATGGGCCAGCTGTGGACCAAATCCGGACACTTTGTGGAGGGCGAGGCGTTGAAAACACTTCTTCAGCTCTTCTAGTTTGGGTTACACTGGGTCAAAGCCTGCCAAATTCAAGTTTTAATTGGATGTGTTTTCTGGTCAACTTTCCATTACAGGAATAAATGACAGGGAAAAAGTCTAGAGGTAAAGTGGCTTCACCACAATTGACTAAACTGACATTTTGAAGAATGAGGGTAAAAATAAAATAACAATCTAAAGTCACCTTTGGTTAAATACAGAAAATGTGCAGAACTTTATTCCAAACAACAGTTTTACTTCATTTGAAAAGGGACCCTTTTCATTTCTTTCTGGGGACTAAGGGGCCTTTCAATTAGAGAAAGTTCATTCTGTTCTGCATACAGGGACGTCCTACTGTGACGCCTTAAATTCAGCCCATTTATCCCTTCCTCTGCTAATGACGACACAGTCAACGAGGCACACCACCACTGAAGGCGTAATTTCCCCAAAGTTAGACAGGCACCACTTAAACTAGTAATTCCCCCCGGTGCCATCAGGGAAACAAGCGCTCTACTATGTGACCTTCCTTTGTGACCTTCCTTTGTGGCACATTTTCAGGCCCTCCAAAGTTAAAATAAGTTTTTGTAGAAACCACTGATCATCAAGGCCTCTGTGGAGCTCTCAGTAACATTAGAGATTCTTAGGGAGGAAAAGCTTTCTTGTTAAAATGTATGCAGGGACTTCTGTGCTTAAAGGGGCAGATCCACCACTCTCAGTCATACCCTCTGGAATTGAAGATCAAAACAAGACTTTCAAATGAGTGCAGTCTCACCACAACGAGGCAACCCCTTTCAATGCGCTACTCCTACTGGGCCTTCACATACTAAATGCGCTGATGCAAGGAGCACTGAGAGGAGGTGCACACGAGAGGACGTGAAGGCATTACTGAGATGTCATCTCTGGGTAGGAGGTGTCGCCGATCATTAGTGGGGCGAGAGGTGGCGGGGTGGTTTGGTGCGGGGGAATGTAAGGGGACTCTTTTATGCCCACGTCAAGGCCCATTGAGTTCTCACCTCCACTACTTTTAATGGTTGACGCACAATGTAAGGTGTCCAACTGGAAAATTGCTCATTATGTAGGCACACAATTTCCAGCTCAGTGGCTCCAATTTGGTTTCAATTACTCAACTGTCGACATGCAAAACTAATCAACCCAATCCCCCAATGTTGCAATCACCGATACTGCAAATCATATTACCACACAGCAAAACAAAAACAATAAAAAAGTACTCCTGCCTCATGCCTCAAGCTCGTTGCCTTATAGATATATACATAGATATATGCTGATGTTTGTGTGGGGGGATGTATGTGCGGATAGTGTAGGCTTGAAATGTTCCTCCCGACCTATAGGCTTGTGGGTGCCTTGGAGAACACTGAGCTGTCAGCAGCAGTGCAGAGGGCCAAAATGGAGGGATTGGTGGTCACTCCACATACATACGAGGTCAGAGGAGTCGCTGAAAGATACACTTATGCATGCGCATATTTTTGCTGAGGTCGAGAGGTTTCCAAACGGGAACAAATAGAAATACCAGATAATGACTCTAAAGAAACTCTTGGCGGTATGCGAGACAATGCAAAACAGTTACAACTGCGAGGAGGTCAACCACTGCCACAAGTTTGCTGCCCATAGCCAGTTTTTTTTTTTTTTTTTTTTGGCTGGACATCAGAAACCCTTTTATAATGGCCTTCCAGCACACGGAAAAATAAAAACAAAATGACAAAGCCCCCATCGGTTTGACAGGGAGGGTTACAGCCACAAGGCAGGTCACTGGTGACTGGTGAAAGTAGAAGTGAGAAGGCAGAAGGAGGCACGTGTGCGAGTGTGAACGTGAGAGTATGCAACACTGTGCGTTGTGAGTTTCACCAACATGGCCGTTTCTCTCCCTTCCTAAAAGACTGCGGCACACACTCACTCCGGCAGACCGAGCAGGTAGCTGTGCTCCTAAAGTTTCTCTTTTTGTTGTATTCCATTTGTGGCATTCTTAGGTTCTAGCACATTCTTCCTCCCCCCTACTTTCAGCCCCCTACTCTCCCCTCTGTTTGTCAGTATGGGGCCTCAGCCTTGGCTGACAAGATTCATAAGTGCCTGCCAGACGTAGACGTCTCGCAGCTCCATTAAGATGGCACTGTGAAATCTGAGCGCTCGGTCCAGGAATTCACCCGTCAGTGCAGTAACCTAGGCAACACTGGAAAAAAAGGCCACTAGCTACCAGCCTCTCCACAGCACATGTGTGTCTCCTCTCACTTCGATGGAGAGAGCCAACGACCACTTCTGGATGTAATATTTTGCACTATTTACAGAAGCAACAAAAACAACATTGAAATAAACATCCGAACATTATTCTCCTTTTTTCCCATGCACTCAATTACAAATCCAACCCTGAGGCAAGTCTGTGATTTGATGATTGCAGATGGGCAGAGTTCATTTCACACATTTTTGGCAGGCAGCATGCTTTGGCCCAAGGGAAAATGAGGTGAGCTAAAGAGAGAAACAGAGGCTAATATGTAGATAAGTGTTCGCCATCTCCTCTTCCTCTCTGTCTCTCTTTCTCTGTCTCTCTTTCTCTGTCTCTCTCTCTCTGTCTCTCTCTCTCTGTCTCTCTCTCTCTGTCTCTCTCTCTCTGTCTCTCTCTCTCTGTCTCTCTCTCTCTGTCTCTCTCTCTCTGTCTCTCTCTCTCTGTCTCTCTCTCTGTCTCTCTCTCTGTCTCTCTCTGTCCCTCTCTGTCTCTCTCTCTCTGTTTCTCTCCCTCTCAAGGTGGTTCAAACAGGCCCTTCTCAGCCCACACACTTCCCTCTCTGCGCGGCGAGGGAGGAAAGCTGCCAGCGGACTGGAAAACTGAGGAGCGAGTGATGCCGCTGTTGCTGCCGCCTTTAGCTTCTAAAGCCTGCTTGATATCCTGAAAACTGGAGCAGAACTTCACACACACACACACACACACACACACACACACACACACACACACACACAGAGGCAGCCACTCACGGCAAACAAACACCACCGAGAGACCCCCCCCCCCCCTCGCCCATAGGCAAATAGGACAATGGCATCGGCATCACATAGCCATCAGAGGCACAGCAGGATGAGCAACACAGCATCAACACAAAGCCCACAATGCCACCCACCCACACTGGCAGCGATCCACACTAACCACCCCAAACAGTGTTGACAACACACGCTTCAGTCACCAACTACAATATGTCAACAAAGATCCTGTTTACCCCAAGTAGTAATGGTAGGTTGTACGCGATGTACAAATGTTTATGGGAAAACAGGCAATTATATTATTGGGGAAAAGTCTGACTAATGCTGGCCTTAGGGACAGCAATAGTGAGATGTATCTGTGAGTTATCACTTTTGTTTTTTGGATGGTGGATCTCGTAAATACCTCGCCTCACCACAGCCTCTGAGTTACTGCGAGTGATACTGCCAGCCGTGGCAGCTGTCAGGGGAAACTATCCAAAACTGCTTGCAGGAGAGACAGGTCTGTGGAAGGAGGAAATCTGCAGAGGATTTGTTGCCATTCCCAGCTTATGCCAATAGCGATCTCTTCTCCAATCACCTGGTCTTCTGCCTCATCTTTCTCTCTCTTGCCCTGCCCCCTTCGTGCTCTAACAGGATTTGGGCCAGGAATGCAGCCAGCAATCATTACAGAGCTCTTACACAATTAATCCCCTCTGCAAAGACAGATCGGGTAACCTTGGGTCACCCAATTTCCCATCATGCACTCTGTTGTACTGGCTGCTCTCGGGGCATCCATCAACTCTGAAGGGAGTTATGCGAATGGGAGATGCGAATGGGAGATGTGAAAGTGAACTGAGGTGAACGTGAGTCACTCTTATTTAAGTAAAACTAACAAACAAACAAACCAAAATGAGAAGATGTTCCAAGAGAAGAGGGACCGTGGAGCTGAAGTGTAGTCTAATTGCAGAGGAGGTTGGGGTGGTGGTAGTGGTGGTGGTGGTGGTGGTGGAGGGTTATGCTGAGGGAGGAAGTAAACAAGAGGAAGCGAAATCGGAGGACCTCGCAAAAAGTGCGGGCAGTGGCCCAGCGCGACACGTTTCTCCCGGGTGTGAGAGAGGAGAATGGCCAAGGCCCCCAGGCTTCCCAGACCGCAGCGTGTGCCAAGTCCTCCTCCGAGCCAAGAGGCGGGTTTGATTTCAGCCATCCCCCCTGACTGCTGCCATCCGTTCTGTCCAAATGGATGACTGTGAGTGAAGTAGGGGTGTGTGTGTGTGTGTGTGTGTGTGTGTATAGAGGCAGTGTGGTGTCTAAAGACTGAGAGTGAGGTAGGTGTGTGTGTGTGTGTGTGTGTGTGTATGTGTGTGTGTGTGTGTGTGTGTGTGTGTGTAGAAGCGGGGTGGTGTCTAAAGACTGAGAGTGAGGTAGGTGTGTGTGTGTGTGTGTGTGTAGAGGTGGGGTAGTGTCTGGATATCAGTGATCTGACTACCCTGATGCAGCATCACATAACAGCAATCATTCCAAGGAGCGCCAGGCCTAGAAACTGGGGCAATCATTCCAAGGAGCGGCAGGCCTAGAAACTGGGCCTAATGTGCCCAAGGAGCGTCAGGCCTAGAAACTGGGCCTAATGTGCCCAAGCAGGACCATTTGGGCACAGACAGAAAGGCAGCGAGAAAGAAAGAGATTGAAAATAAGTTCACAAAGGAAAAGGGGGGAAAAAAACCCTTCATGGACAAAGGCAACAAAGCATAATGGGGCGTCTACTCTCCCCAGGCCTGCTGTATGATCCCAAGCCAAATTTGAGCTCTTGTCCCCCTTCATGCATGGCGAGCTTATTGCACCGCGGCCCATCTCTGCTCGTGCAACCGGCCCGCCACTCACTCCCTCCCTCGCGTAACGGCCTCCAAGAAGCCTCTCCCCGATGCCATCCCCGAACACCCCCTTTTCTTCTTTTGTTTTTGGAGACCCACATTCTGGCCGGCAGAAAGAAAGAGAGGGAGAGAAAAAGAAAAAAAAAGGAGGAGGGCTGGGGGGGGGGGGGGTCGTTGGCGGCACAATTGACCGAACACAAGGCTGACTGTCTGTAATGTTGGAAAGGCATTGAGCACAAACAAGGAGATTAGAATCTAACGTCATGTTCAACAGCAAGGTGGTTGCTCAAAAAATGTGCAAAAGTAACAAAATCCCTCCCTCCTGAAAAGCTGCTTATTCTTTGTTTTTTTTTGTGACCACAACATAGCAGGCCCCACAGTGAGCCGCAGCCTTTAAACAACACCATCAGAACAAGTTTCGTCACGGTCAGGGCAACTTCGACACCCCCTCCACACTCGACCCACCCCACCCTCCCCCTCCCTCCCCGAGTTCATGAGCTGAAAAATATTTTCGGAGCAGTCGTTCCCAACATATGGAACGAATTACGGCGCTCATCATGGCATTCACACACCACCCCCAACCCCCCATCCACTCACATTCCCCAACACGATGGAGACAGAACCATGCCTACATATAAAGCCACTGCAGTGTACTGCACTCATTTGCTAGCTGGCTGGCTCGCTGGATCAGCGCCTCCTCTCTGCAATAATACTGCTAGAGGGCCGTCACTCTGGTATGCAGTGGTGGCGAGGACTCGGATCGGGTGGGGTGGGGTGGGGTGGGGTGGGGTGAAGGGGTGGAGGGCTTGAGGGGGGTTTGGGTTCACCGGAACCGACACAGAGGAGAAAATGACTACCGTCTCGGGCCAAGGGGCCTTCCAGTCAAACCACGAGGAGCCAGAGAGACGTGAACCGCAGCAGAGGAATCTGCTCGCATCATATTCGTTTCCACCCAAACAATAGATGGGGGACTGGGAAGGGGGTGTCGTGGTGGAGGGGGTGGTGGGGTAGGTTTGGTGGTGGGGGATGAGGGCTCGTAGCTGGGGTTATTTGTTTGCTTTAGGGGTGCGGGGAAAGAGAAGGGAAAGAGGAATTTGCCACTGGAGAGAGACTAGAAGGGAGGGAATGTGTGTGTGTGTGTGTGTGTGTGTGTGTGTGTGTGTGTGTGTGTGTGTGTGTGTGTGTGTGTGTGTGTGTGTGTGTGTGTGTGTGTGTGGTGAATCATTAATGTGTACCCATCCTTGTAAGGTCATTTACTGGATAGTCTCTCTCTTTATGATATGTAAAAGTATGTATTTACCTCCGCCAGCAGAGGTTATTTAATAATTGGCATTTGTTTGTTACTTTGTTTGTTAGTTAGCAAGATAACTCAAAAAGTTAGGGATGTATTTTGATTAAATTTTCAGGGGAGGTCAAAAATGGGCTAACTAAGTGATTAGATTGTGGTGGTCAATTGAGCTGCGCTGAAGGAGGTCTGCGCTCTCTGGCTGCTTTTCTAGTTATGATGTTTGTGTGTTATGGTAACACTGTATACGTGTGTGCGCGAATGTGTGTGACCATGTGCAGGGGTGTGTGTAAACTTTGGCCCTTAAGCAGGTGTGTGTGTGTGTGTGTGTGTGTGCGTGACCATTTCTTCTGGCGGTTGAACAGCCGCGTGTGTGTGTGTGTGTGTGTGTGTCCGATCCATTGTTAGGGCTTTGTCTGTGTGTGTGTGTGGGTGTATGTGTGTATGTATTTGTGTGTGTGTGTGTGTGAGAGTGATTGTTTGGCAGTGTGTCAGTAAGGCTCAGGGGAGTGTGAGTGAGTGGACTGAAGTCTCTGCCAGGGACTCAGTTCATGTGAGGTCTAAAAGAGAACGGCCTGCATGGTGCTGCATGATGAACTGCAGAGAGCTGTGTGTGTGTGTGTGTGTGTGTGTGTGTGTGTGTGTGTGTGTGTGTGTGTGTGTGTGTGTGTGTGTGTGTGTGTGTGTATATGTACATGGGAGACAGGCTGACAGGGAGTGTGAACATGTGTCTGTGCATGTAAGACAGGGACAGGGCTTCAAGTGGAAGATGATAATGTCACAAAAAAATGCTGACGAAGAGCGTACACAATATTGAAAGCAGCAGTTTTGGCCGAAACTAGCAACCCAACTGCCTAGAGGACATGCATCACCCCGACAAAGAACATCACTGGCACTCTTAAATGGGTTGCTAGCATGCAAATAGATGACATTTGGTGATCCAGTCAGCAAAGCTTTGCCATGACGGCTCTTTTTCTTTCATTCATCATTAACTCTCTTCAAAGGGTCATTTGGACCCAGATCACGGAAATGCTAAATGCAGAATGCATAGCCCAGGCAGCCTGTCAGCGGATGTAGTCACCTGACCTTCATATCATAAAAATAATAGCAATATGGTTGCTCATGACTATTGCATGTGATGTTAATGCTTATGTATGCATTACTTACGCATTATATTGCATATGATGAATGTTAATGTTAATAGGATATGCTTAGAGACTCCACAGCGAGAACACAAGTCGGTCTTGAATGTATTTTGCATTGGGTTGTATGGCATCTGTAGTAGTGAGACAAAATGAGTTGCTTTTTTAGCAACATTCAACGCTTTTTCATTTTTGCAAGTGTTTTTATGTCTGTGTTTTTGTGTAGGAAAGAGTATGTGTATGGTGCGTGTGTGTGTGTGTGCACATGATTCTTCCGTTTAAGGTTCATGTGTATGGTGTGTGTGTGTTCTGAGAGTGCACACGTGTTGGCCAACACCACCTCCATGTCCAGCTTGCCCCCCTCAGTCCTACTCTCAGCTGCCGAGGGGGCGGGGGTGGGGGTGGGGGCGGGGGGGCGGGAGAGGGTAGCTCACATCCCCAAAACCCTCCGGCAGCTTCTAAAGGGCCGCCGAGTGAGGCTGTGGAAAGGGGACACCGTCCGTCAGATACAAATGGAGGGGGATAGCAGGCAGCCCTAGCCCCCTGAGGGCATCGGCGTACGCATTTAAACTCCCCCGAGAGGTAGGCTCACTTACACGGAGGCCAAGATGTCAGCGAAACCATAACCATACCATTGGACAGTCATGGAGTGTGTCTGTGTTTGTGTCTGTGTGAGAGAGAGAAGGGTTGTGTGTGTCAGTGTGTGTGTGTCTGTCTGTGTGAGAAGGAGAAGGGTTGTGTGTGTGAGTGTGTGTGTGTGTGTCTGTGTGAGAGAGAGAAGGGTTGTGTGTGTGTGTGTGTGTGTGTGTGTGTGTGTGTGTGTGTGTGTGTGTGTGTGTGTGTGTGTGTGTGTGTGTGTGTGTCTGCGCGCGTGTCTGTGAGAGAGAGAAGGGTTGTGTGTGTGTGTGTGTGTGTGGGTGCGTAGGTTTGCACATGTATGTGTGTGGAAGCCTGCACACTCGTGCGGATTCTCAAATATGCACCCCGTAAAAGCGGATTAAATGGCGAGGTGACTTTACGATGGCACATTAGTGACTGCATAAAGCAGTGCCGGCCACACAGGACACGGCCAACTCCCAAACGTAGCCAACGAACAGCAGCCATGGAAACGCAGGAGGATTTATTGGAAGCTATAAAATGGACACAGAGATAAAAGGAAGAAAGGAGAAAGAGATTTGAAATGTGTGTGAGTGTATATGTCCTGGAACAGAGGGGGGGAGGTGCGATAGAATCACAGCCTCATAACATACCCTACTGTGCTGGGTAAATCTATATGAACTTTTGCGCAATGGCTCAGGTGCCAAATTTATGAGAGGCAAGTACTACACTGCTCTGGCCAATACTTTCTACAGCACACACTGAACAGAAATGAATAAGTAACTGTACCTATAAATAACAGTATGCGTCACGCATGAGGTTTTCACAATGCCAGACGGTGCGTCTGACTCCGGTGTAACACATGCAAGAGGAGCACATTTTAAGAGAATAAAAAAAGCGCTACATAGTCCGCAGGTTCATAAAGCAGCCCCATAAAGGCTACACTCGGTCCCAGTTTTCAGTGACTGAGTCTTGACTTTACCCCGCGTGGCCCCACACTCTCTGCCAACCAACGTGTGTGTGTGTGTGTGTGTCTATATGTGTAGCTTGGGGATGGATGCAGAGAGAGAATTCAGCACTTCCATCTGTTCATCCAAAACTTTCACGCAGCAGCAGAGAAGGAAAGAACAGAAAAATTGGGGAAAAAACAGAGCGTAGCTCCTTGAAAA
This sequence comes from Coilia nasus, assembly GCA_027475355.1. Classification (NCBI taxonomy): domain Eukaryota; kingdom Metazoa; phylum Chordata; class Actinopteri; order Clupeiformes; family Engraulidae; genus Coilia; species Coilia nasus. The sequence continues at coordinate 13,950,700 of CM050217.1, forward strand.
TGAAGTCCAGACTCCAGACAGTGATCCAGCTCAAATCCTGACAATCCGTGCAGATGGTGTAAGGAAGGGGAGCGCGCTGTCAGGGAGCTTACGACACTCATGCGAAACACAGCCTGCCGTCGGTGAGCAGATTGCAGCGGGAGCCTTCCAGAAATATGTTTTTGTGAGGCTCAATCTGTGTTATTTTATACGGGCCATTCTCACGGGTGTTTTCCAACCCCTATGGTTTTTATAAAGTGACCTTTCAAGCTCTCCCTATAGGCATTGAGGTTATAAATGCTTCCATAGGCACTCTCTATGAGCTTATAAGTATGGCTATCATTTTATTTAAACTGAACAAGCATAAATCCTGGACTTAATGTTCCAGTGAAGGCGTTTCAGTTGTAATACAAATATGAGTTGAATCCTACATGCTAATTTGAAAAGGTGCCAGTTGTAGGCATTCATTTAGCTGCCATTCATCACCCACACTTCAGGATGTCAATAAAACGGACCTGCAGGATTGTTTGTACATCAAAACTCAGGACCATGACACTATTTTCTCATGTGCTTATGTGTTTTGCTTATGTTACGTTTTAATACTAAAAGAATGTTTAAAAAAAACAAAAAAACAATGACCTGCAGCACTTCCACAGCCCGAAGAGCAGGACAGGAGTGGTTCTCCCTGACCACATGGCCAACGCGGCTAACATCACCCTCAGCTCTTACCAGCAGGGGCAATGGGACCCTCATGAAAGGTGGATTGGATTTTGATTTGGGGATGCAGCTCCTTAATTGTTTGTTTAGATTTTTAATCATAGATAAATGGCACTAAACAAAGGTGGCTCCTTAGTTAAAAAAAAAACAAAAAAACATCACAGCATTCAGACACAGACACACACACACACAAGGCGAAGAAGAGGGTGTACATTACATAGGATCTAAGCAAATGTGATATTGTGTGTCTGTATGGACATGCACAATTGCGCATGTGCAAGTGCGAGTGCGCACGTCCCTAAAAGCAAGCCATTTAAAGTCTGACACGAACTGTTTACGAAGTGACAATCTCTGGAGCGGAGTGCGAGGCATGACTTCAGAACATAAATAGAGAATGCATAGCAGGCCCTGGCCTCATGCAAGTTACATCATGTGCAGCACAAACATTTGCCCTATGAATTAAAGATAGGAGAGCAGTGCGCCTTGGCGTACCACCATGGTACGACTACGGTGTGGCAGAGGGCATTCGTCCACGCAAAGGCTTTGGCATCGGAGGACTGGTGGGTCTGAGGTGTGGGTGTGGGGTCCTGATGTTGGGGGGTGGGGGGAGGGTGTCATGTAGGGGTGTTGAAATTAATCATATAATCGATGCATCGTGATGCAGACATGAACGATTAATAATCGTTTCAATAGCAGATGATAATCGATTATAATGTATTTTCTTGCGTATTACTAAACTGTGCTGTTACTTTTTATTTCATAATGTTTTTAATTTGCCATGAATATTGGTGGCTGTTGAGTTTTATTAAATAAAATAGGAAGGTAATATCTGACTGCTTGTGCTTGTTGATGAAATCAAAGCCATGTGCAGTAATATAGAAAATTGATGTGAAGAATCGCGATGCATCGTGATGCATCGAGATATCGAATCGAATCGAATGGCTAGCTTAATAATCGTAATCGAATCGAATCGTAAGATGAGTGAAGGTTCACACCTCTAGTGTCATGGTGTGCTTTTAAATGTGAAAAGCCTGATACAGTCATCACAGAGCTCTGCAGGAATCCCATACACCTCATGAATGAGTCGGAATACTGAATGCTGATC
>CM050217.1:13957500-14145000 GCA_027475355.1 Coilia nasus
CCCCCTCTCTGCGTTGAGAACATTCTCCCTTAGTTTCGAAGAAAAACGCTCGTTGGCAGAGAATGTCACAGCCTCACAGCACTATTGTCTGGAAAACCACCTACACTGGAGCAATAAAAAAGTTGATGAAAACCCTCCAGTGTCTTACCCATTCACAGTCAAAACTAAATCAGCATTAAGCCAGGCCATCAATCACCAGCCGCAGTAGCTGTGCCCCTCAACACTGCATGCTGGATGCAATCAAGACATTACAATGTCCCGAGCACAATGGTGGACAGGAGTGGAAACATTTTATAGGAGAAGAAAGGTGCAGCAATTGGAAGAAAACCCCCTAAGCCATCATCAGTCATCCTGTGTGCCATTTAAGAGCTTTCGTGCACAGTAGCATAGGTCATTGTAACAGCTGTGCTCTGCAGATGCATCACATCATCAGAGGCAACAGGGCCCAGTGGCGGTCGGCCATTTTTTCTCTGGCTTTATCATGAACTTCAAAACTTTCGACTTGCCGCCTCTCTTCCCATTCCTGCCTCCCTCGCATTTTTTCTTTTTCTTCCCATCACTCACCATCTTTCCCTCTCCCTCTCTCCATTTATATCCCTCCCTGTCTCTTTCTCCGTCTTTCTCTCTCTCTCTCTCTCTCTCCCTTCCTTCCCAGAGTGAGCAAAAAGTACAGCAGTGTCAGAGCTCAAGGCTAAATTCACACGGGACACTGGCTTCTATTTTCTGCCCTGCAAACAAGGCCCGCGAAAATTCCTTCCATGTTGTGGAGATTAGGGAGCACTTGGGCAGAATACCAGCTCCATATGGCTGCAAGGTGCTTGCCTTCTGCCAATTAGCGAAGGTTTAGCGCTGTGCCAGGATTTTTTAGTACCTGTTCATGGGATAAAAATAACATCAGCAACAAAGATGGAGGACTGAAGGGGAGAAAACCTTCCCATGGGTCAAAGCAAAGACCTTTGAGCCTTGCACAGCTAACACAGATGCAAGTGAAACAAGGGGAGAAAACCTTCCCATGGGTCAAAGCAAAGACCTTTGAGCCTTGCACAGCTAACACAGATGCAAGTGAAACCTGTGGAGGCATACATTTGAGATTTTCCTGCTCTTTGCCAGTATGTGTGGCTGTGACGAGCTGAAAGAACAGACACTAAGAAATGAAGCGCAGAGTAAATATTTCATGGCTAATTACAACTGAACCACTGCATTCTTGAGAAGAATCAGGAGATATATGAAAGCTAATTTCAGTCTCAGTGGAAGACAACAAAAGAATAGTTAATGTTTGGCTGTTCACATTTAGGCATAAACAATGGTGTTTCACAGCAATTAAAATGTTCTCTTCAAAATCCCACAACACATTTCTCATTGAAGGGAGGCACCAAGAAGCAATTCATAAACAGGCTATTTGGGTGACAACAGGGACAGGCCAGTCTGAGGCCAGAAATGGAGAATAATGCAGATTTATGGCCCGCCTTCACAAGGAGCGAGCCTGGCCGATACTGGGAGGTCTGCCTCTGCTTCACAATTTTATTAAAATTCCAAGAGACAATCCTCCCGTCTCATCCTAATTAGCATGCCAGACCAGTATTAGGAGGTTTTTTTGCAGACTAAGAAAATAGTCCTTTAAGTGCTCTGAATTACTGCTTGTCATTACGAATGAACTGCTCTGCTTCACACAAAACCAGACAGGTGACACAAACAGTAAAAATGATGACTTTGACATGAGACGCTTTCAGGTGTGTCCGCTGGGTTTGATCTTCAGGGTGATAGGCAGCTTAAAAGGGATCCAGTCTTTTCAAAAAACGTTGAGGATGTAATCCATCTCTTGATGCTGCACAGATCTGCCCATGTTTCCTGTCACAGCACTGAAGGCTGTGCACATTTTATGTCACGTCTCTGACGTGGTTCTTGTTGTTGTTATTGTTGATAACTAGCAAGGGAGTCCCGAGGTGCGGCGAGGTTAGTGTGTACGCTGCACTTTTGACCGACTGAGGGGAGAGTGAGGCTATATTACCGTTCCCACTTTGTCGGTCAGGAGGGGATCCTTTCCTTTGGACAATCCTTTGGATCAATAAGGCTGACAGGTTCATACCTCAAAGCTGACAGGTCAAACAAACTGCATCAGAAAATCGCTAAATGGTGGCAACCACCAGAGAGAAAAGTCCAACACAGCGTAAAACACAGCGAAACAGGGAAAACACAGCGTTAAGGGCGTCTTTTGATTTTGACACTGCCTCCAGTTTCATGTAAAGACCAGAATGCAACAGACACTACGCGACAGTTGTGTAACAAAATGATCCCACCGCTGTGTATGAGGAACAACCCATGCCACTGCAAGATACAAACATTTATTAAACAAGCAAATCCATCAAACGTTTAGAAACATTTAGAATGAAGGACACTGTCTACAAAGCATCTTCCTAGAATGATGTTCGAGATTTCTAAGACAAATGGATGTGTTGATAAAAAAGAATGTTCCAGAATTCTCTATTATTTGCTGTCCCACGCACATTCTGCGAGTGAAATGGGCATTATCCCAACTGCTTACCATGCAAAAGGGTGATCTTTCCACTCTTTTCACTCTATTTCTGGACAAACTTGCTAATGTGAAGTACTTTGTTTTGATAAGGACACACAGTCCAATACAAATCAAAGAATAATGAGTGACTCACAATAGCACTCTCTCTCTCTCTTTTTCTGTCTCCGAACTTCAGCTGGTCCCTCATGGCCTTTCCATCTGCTTACAAAACCATTACTTTTCAAACGGGAAAAAAAGGAATCCCAGGAGAAAGAGCGAGGGATAGAGAAGGGGGGAATAAGCAAGCGATAAAGAAGATAAAACGCTGAATATTAATAGAGAGATGAAAACGAACCAAGATTCCAAGGCAGTCTTTTGTTCATGCTCTCCGAGTCTCCGCCGAAGCGCCTAAATAATGTTTAACTGAATGAAGCAGAGATAATAGTGAGACTTACAGGAATGGCGTTGATGGGCCAGAAGAATGAGACCTAAGCGTGCAGAACTCCCACTACTGCCAGCTGAGCTGCCCACAACACTGCAGAGCCACTAGCAGCAGCAAGCACCACACAAAGAGCATGGGCACACACACTTTAACACTCACACTCTCATTATCGCACATAACACACACACACACACACAGCTTTAGGCTCTGCAGTAGAGTCCTCTGGGGATCACGCGTGTGCAGGTTACACGTGCATATGCATGTGTGGGCATGTTAAGACACACCCGCATCCAAGCCCACACATAGAACAATCAAGGCCCCATTAAAACAGGCTTGATCATCGTCTTGATCTCATCCTACAAGGAGGGCACTGAAGCAGTCACACAGACAAGGACGTGCATGCCTACCTGCATTGTGAACCATTGGAGTGCCCTAACCCACGCCCCATGCAAGACCGGTGAAGTCAAACGCAACCCCTGGTCATGTTGCCACCAGATAATCCGACGTATGACACACACACATACACAAAATCAGAGCACCGCGAAAGCTGTTCCTCACCAGTTGCCCAGGAACACTGAAAGCGCTCTGCTGATGAATGCCTAGCTAGAAAGGGGCTTATGGGCTGACTGATGCCTGCTTCAGAGGAGAGTCATACATCTGCCTCTCTGTCTCCAGCCTGAGGATCTGGAGGCCTGCAAGTCTCTCACTGCTAAAGGCCCAGGTGTAGCACTGCCTGATTCTTGAGGCAAATTGCTGCAGGCCGATGCTAGCGCCACTTTGATGATGTAAATAACACCGCCTCTGTCTCTGTCTGTAAATGTCACTGCAATTCCCTCTAACTCAGTGAAGACAACACCACCATTGCTGTAAACAACAGCACAAATCTGCTTACAACCAAAAAAAGTACCTAACCTGCTCTCAGTCTTCGTCTCTCCTCCTCCTCCTCCTCTTCCCCTGTCAGTCTTTCTCCATCTCTGTCTTTAGTTTCTCTCGTCTTCTCTCTTGTATCCCTCCCCCTCTGTTTTTCTGTATTTATTTCTGAGGACATCAAATCCTCAACTGCCAGACTGTTGCGCCACCAAAGAGGTGCAGCCCCTCAAGAGTTTTGCCTATGCTCTTATACATTATTCATCATTAGTACGTTTATTGAAGTTCACTTCCTGGCGATTTCTCCTGTGTCTTGCCCTCCTTTCCCTGCTAATCAAAGACTCAAGGGAGCTTTCATGAGGGGACGGCCAAGTGTCTGTCTGAGAAGGGTGCGGAGGTCATTACTGGAAGGTGTAAATAAATAAATTCATCCACCGTGCTCACTTAGATGATGCCCCAAACAGAGCTTTAATATTCATTTCCTGCCGTCAACAACACATTATTCAGCATTTTCATGGGTCGAGCAGGCACTTGATGGATTAAAAATTGAAAATATTCCAAGAGTAAAAGATGCAAAGTGAAGAGTAAAGAGTTAAGTAAAAAGTAAAAATGCACTGTGCAGAATAAAAACTAAATATGTATCCGGAGGACAGTGCATCCATTTGTTGAGAAACAAAACGAATACCACAGACTGACAAGACAGAAGGAAAAACTACACAAGTAGCCCTCCAACCGTTTTTTCTTTCAATGCTAGAGCGTAAATAAACAGCTCCACACCAAGACAGAAAGTCTACATTCCATTATTTACAAATCTTTCATATTGCAGCTACTGCCTGGGGGTCAGGAACAAAACCAATCCCTGCATAGGATTGTTAAGTTAAAAAATGATAAAAAGCAGTTAACATTTTCTTCTTCACACAGAAGCAGAGCGAGAGGGGAAGGGGGGGGTGGGGGGTGGGACACTGGTAGAACCCTTCAAGCACAAGCCATGATTTTTTGAAAACCAGGTTGCTAAGCTGCAGGGTTGTGTTGTAGTGAAGGGGAAGAGACGGGTCAGGCCAGGATGGGTGAAGTGCAGGCATGGTGCAGGCCCCCTCAGTGCTTTTGTGAGCGGACTAGCCTGGGCTAACTGATGCTAATGCTAAACACAGGAGCCCATTCATAACCTCTCCCAGAGCAACCAGACAGATGGCATGGCCTCAGTCACCTTAAAGTGACCCTTTGCAAGGCTTAAGAGTGCGTGTGTGTGTCTCCGGAAGTCAGATGGTCGGTGCAAGTATATGGAAGTGTGGGTGTATTGGGATGTGAGGTGGATCATCGTGGTGTGGTGGGTAGGTGAGAATTGTCAGCAGAGCACAGGGAAGTAGAGGTGAGGCCGAGGTGGCGACAGATTTGAGGTGAGGGGGGGGTCGGCTGATTGACAGTCGATCATTTCCCCCTCATCTGAGTCTCTGGAGTGCAGAAGGTGACCTGTGATCTCATTAGGCTCCCTCTAGACCACTAGAGTCAAAGATACAAGACTTGGGGCACTCTGTTCCTAAGGCGTGATCTTAGTATGGCAGATTGCAGAGGGAGGGGCTGCTGAGGAAATCTGTCTTAATGGATTAGGTTTTTCGTAACTGCTCCGAGAGGTCTGGATAAACAAACCACGCTTGCTTTGTCTTGGCTTTATGTGTTTCCATCCAGTACCCCCCCCACCCCAAACACCCGCACACACACCCGCACACACACACACACACACACACGCGCACACCCGCACACACACACACACACACACACACACACACAAACACACACACACCACAAACACTGTTTTCTGCCTCACTGTGCAGGCATCAGCATCTTTAGAGGGAAAATATGGAAGGGTATTACTATCCGCCTGTCCAAAACCATGAGTGTGTCAAATGCTCTCTAAATCCGGCCTAACCAGCAAGCCACCCTACCCCACTCACACACACAAACACACAGAAACATTTGGACTGACAAATGCTGATTAAACCACAAGCTGAGCTTCCAAATACTAATGAAGGCCCTGTTCTGCTACAGAAAATCATGCTGTCATTGTACATTTATGCAAATATACATTAAAGTTATAGGGACAGACGGTGTATACACTACTGAAGATAGGTGACACAAAGCAGCTCTTAGCTTGTTGTTTAGAGTCTTTCTTTTTCATTCCAGCAATTTGCAAGTTTCTGACAGTTTATAAACACGTCCCAGGCTGCTATATTAGAGCAATTACTTTGGTGTTACAGCTACACAGTGTAAGAGCATTCATCAGTGGCTGATATTTTATCACTTTCTCTGAGAAACATACCCTCATATAAGCATAAAAGCAGCCTATTTCCAAAATCACAATGGCTTTTTAAATTTCATGTACCAGAATGGCAGTAGCAATGGGTAACAATATTTAGACTGCTTGCATTGTGATTCAGAAATGAAAAAATAATGAAGCCCCAACCCTGCTAGCCTGGTAAACCAGCCCCGTGTACTTCATTTCATTTTGTACAGAGGGTCTGGCAGTGCTGTATTGAGAAATGATTTCTTCCTGGAGGTGTAGACTGCTGAAGTTTAAAACAAGTGGCTCTGCCTTTACCCAATCGTTAACGTCTGATCGTGACATGCAATTAGCATGCCTACACACATAATTGAAATGTAGCACACAAAGTTAATGTCATCGCTCACAAACACTCTTTCTGTTTGCTGATTGGCTAGGAAAAATTCTGCCTAAGACAGCAATGTCAATAGAAGCACTGCTAGACCCTCTGTACAAAATGAAATGAAATACAAGGGGCTGGTTTACCAGGCTATGACCCCCACCACCCCCAATCCACCATCTCCTCCCCACCCTACCCCATCCCATCCCACAGTCACACGAGCAACAAATGGCCTTTCCATCCTTTCTTTTCACCCTCATCCGAGAACCATGTGCACTCAGTAGCGCTGCCGGGCAATGGTGACTGTCCAGTCTAAACAGTCTCTAAGTCACAAAGCCTGCTTTTCCCCTGTCTCTGTCCCTCTCCTGCATTCCATGAGCTTGGTGCTTTTAACGGCTAAGAGTCATCTCAAGTCTGCACAGTCTCTGTGCCAGCTGCTGCCCCCGTTCAATTAAACACCATGAGTCACTGCTCCTTGCCTTTCAGTTGGGTATCCTTGACATGGCGAGGTGGCACAAAGGCATCACCCCACTCTCTCCCTCTAGTTCTTTCTCTCTCCTGCTTTTTCCACTCATTCACTCTCTCATTCACTCTCTCATTCACTCTCTCATTCTCTCTCTCATTCTCTCTCTCTCATTCTCTCTCTCTCTCTCTCTCTCTCTCTCTCTCTCTCTCTCTCTCTCTCTCTCTCTCTCTCTCTCTCTCTCTCCCCCCCGTTCCTTGTCCTAGGCCTCAATATACCCAAGAAGCAAACAAATGTGCAACAACCGCGAAAGACTTCACAGTCAATTAGAGATCCAAAACAAATTAACACGTGAGGCAGGATGGAGCCACATTTTTTACTTTTTCACTGAGCGACAACAGCCTCTTCTGAACGAGCTTCCAGTCAGGTCTCATTAGACAACCCAACAGAGCCTTAAGGAATGCTGTGGACAGACCCATGGCTCCTATTGTTCGATGGTGAAGCACCGCTTGGAGCGAGCGGCCTCTGTACGTGCCAAGGAGGACAAGACGAGAAACAATGCCGTGTGATCGTCGCATAACCGCACATGACAGCTGGCCGCGGCGCTGGACCGCTCCAATTGTTGGAGACGTGACAGCCTATTGTGTGGATCACCTTCTGGGGGAGAAACAAAAAAACAAGAAAAGAAATGAGCAAAATTAAAAAAGAAGGGAATTTAACACGGCCTTGTTTTTTGAGGTCATTTGGGCGAACCTCAAACAGACTAAAAGGAATCGTTAGCACGCGCCTCAAAGGGGCCGAGAGAGAAAGGGCTGGGGTTTGGGGCTAAGGTGGGGTTTGGGGATAGGGTTGGGTAGGGTTGGGGCTAAAGCCAGGGCAGGTCAGGGCGGTGCCAGCCAGAGGTGAGGGCTTGAGGGGCAGGCGGAGGGAACGGGTGGGTGGCCTGCTGTTGTCTCTCATTACAAGGGCCCTGGACTCTCTCTCTCTCTCTCTCAGCCAAAAAAAAAAATGTTGGACCTTGGCCATGGGTAATGAGCATAGTGGTCAGCCATCAGCGGAGGCATGTCGGAAAGCACTTTGGTTGGGAGCAGTGCCACAAACGCCACTCCAACGCTTCCCCAGAGGAGACCAACAGGAGGCCAGCATGGTGTTTTTACAGTGTCAATGTTTATATTGCAGCACTGTTGACATGTTCTGGGGCTCCATGCAGTCAACAGATATTGTAAGGAGATTTCTAGATAATGTTTCCCACAGGGAACTGTAGTTTGCATTGATGAAGAACAAACAATCATTGTTACAACGAGGCACACACTTCACAAAACCAAAATGTACTAGGTGGCGAGAAAGTGTTAAGCATGGAAAAAAACGCAACAGCAATTATCATTTCTCCTTTCAACATGGCAGTGAACCATGCTAAACAGCAACTTCAGGGTCAGCGCAAATATACAAAGCTTGTCCTTTGAATTGCACTACAATTGAACTGTTTCTCCATATTCAACACAGTAAGAGCTACACAAGAGGCAACTTAACTGGACCACAGAAACCACAGAAAAGCACAAAGCTCGAGTGCCAGACAATGACAGAAATAAGAAAGTATTTAAGGCATCCGGTGCCTGTACTGTATGCAGCTCTTCTCTGCTAATCCAGCCTGCCACGCTTGGACCTTGATGCCACAACTTAGGAGACATCAGTCAAAGTCATTAATCCCAGAAGAGCATCTTGGACAGATGGTACGATGGAGGGAGGGGATGATGGCGGATCGATTCATGGGCCGACCCCCACCCTCCTTCAGTTCCACCGCTCCTATCCCAAGCCATGAGAGCTGGGCCAAGGAGTCACACAGTCCCAAGCTCAGCAAAGGCACAGGCTTAATGGGCCAGAATCGGAGACCAGACGTTTGTGAAACGTGTCTGGCTGAGTGGGCAACAACATGGCTGGTGCTTGCAAGACTGTGAGAAAAAGGGGACTGGTGGAGTTTGAGTCCAGAAAGGGGAAGATGAGTAAGCAGGCATCTCTCTCTCACACACACACACACACACACACACACACACACTGGGTAAGGCAGGGGGGGAGGGAGGGGCATGTTTTGAGGCTTGAAAACCCCTCCCTCTGTTCCCCCTGCTGGGCCTCGGAACGTCCCAGCTGCAACTGTGAGGGGGGCGGCGGCTCTGGGGTGAATTAAAGGGGAGGAGGGTGGTGGCGGTGGTGGTTGTGGGGGTGAGGGGTATTTCTATAGACCTCCATACATAACAGTGAAAGGAGCGCTCTCCCTATGCGTACTGCCCCTTCACCATCACCAACTTCTGTGTCTGAAAGCACAGCGCTACACAGGGAGCAGGAGGAAGCAGAGAGGAGAGAGAGAAAGGGAGGAGGGGGGTAGGAGGAAGAGGAGAATGTTCAGAGAAAGGAGGGGTGGTGGGGTGGCAAGATGAACTTCCACTTAAGCCTCTCATTGATTGTTGTGGTCAGTGGTTGAATAAATGCCTTCCAGCAGATCAAAAAAGCGGAAAAAAAAGAATAGTTCACCCCGTCTAGAGACAGTCCATCAGCCTCAGACAGCCCCGAGGGTCACCCCCTCCCCGTCTCTTTACTTTCCAGAGCACATCTGCAGTGTTGTTTACACCTCTCAGCGCCTAAGCTTGGGCTCACGGCAGATTTCAGGGTGATAGACGACAGGAATATATTCTAAAGGGGGGAAGTGGGTACATCTGTTTTGGTCACGTCTGTGGACGCCACATTCCCACATGGAATAATCCCCCACTCCTCCGACACCCACCCCTCTTTTGTGTGCTAGGCTGCTTCGTGCCACCACTGTATAGAGAGAGGCCTGTTTTTTCCACTGTGAGGGGATAATGAAAGTGAGTAAATACACACACACACACAGACACAGACACACACACACACAGAGTCAAAGGGAGGTGTCTGCCAAAACTCGGCAGCCCACTGCCATTAATCATCAAGTTCAGGGTCGCGGGGGTCCCCAACCACTCCTGTTGCCATGGCGGGGCCTGAAATGTGTCACAAATGCACCTTTTCCTCTCGCCCTGCTGGCTCTAAGCCAATTATAGCCATTACAATCTCTCTCTCCCCCTCACACACACACACATGTGCACACACGTATGCGCACACACACAATCTCTTTGACACGGGCACACACATAATCCATCTTACACACTCAGTCTTTCCAAAACACCGACACACACACCTTCCTTCCCAAGCTTTCCCTCTGTCTCTCTCTCTCTCTCTCTCGCTCTCTCGTTCTCCGTCTGTGTCTCTGTACAAGTGAGTAAGCGAGGGACGAAACACACACAAGCCCCCCCAGATCTCTTTATCAGCCTCTGCAGTGGAAAGCAGAGATAGCAGGGGCATGGCGGTGAGCATGAGAAAGGGAGATAGGGCCGTTGAGCACTGGCCAATAATCCCAGCTCGTCACCCGTCATTGGGGAAGGTGAGGCTTTGCCACTGCCCTCCCCCCAGCCACCCCATCTCCCTCAGCGAAAGAAAGAGGAGCACAATGGCTGGGCAGACATGGGGGCAGCACTGAACCTCCCCCTCCCCCTCCCCCGCAAACCCCGTCTCCTTGGCTGTTTACCAACACAGTCTATCAGGGAGGAAGATCTAAACGACTCTTGGTATTTCTTATCCCCTGGTCGGTCTCTGTCCGTCTCTCAAGCAGTTAAACATCTAGCGAGGGCAAACACAGACAGGGTGTGTGCTTACGGGAAAGACAAGCCACCAGGGAGGGAGAGGGAGAGGGAGAGAGAGAGAGGAAAAGAGGGAAAGAGAGAGAGAGAGAGAGAGAGAGAGAGAGAGAGAGAGAGAGAGAGAGAGAGAGAGAGAGAGAGAGAGAGAGAGAGAGAGAGAGAGAGAAGGAGAGGGACAGAGAGCGAGGGACAGAGAGCGAGAGAGAGAGAGAGGGACAGAGAGCGTTAGAGAGAGAGAGCGAGAGAGAGAGAAAGGGACAGAGAGAGAGAGAGAGAGAGAGAGAGAGAGAGAGAGAGAGAGAGAGAGAGAGAAAGGGACAGAGAGAGAGGGACAGAGAGAGAAAGGGCGCGCGAGAGACAGGGAGGGAAAGCGACGAGACCCATTTCCACGGAAACGGGATCACGCAGCAGACACACGCTGAATAAACAGAAGTGATGTGGTGGTGGGGAGGCTGTTTGGGGCACACAATAGTTCTGCCTGAGCTAACACCGTAAACACACTGGTGACAGGGGAGACAGCCAAACATCACAACTCATCTCCACATTTTTTCTTCCCTTCAGAAACCGAGACCGAGACAGAGGAAGAGAAGATAGATTTTTTTGAAATCCTCTAGCCCTTATGCTCAAAGCAATACCACTCATTGCCAAAACATCCGTTGACCATCAAAGGCTGGCGCCCAAAGAATCCAAATCTTTGCATGCACGTGTGGTTTCAGACCAGTCTTGTGCTGACAGTAACCCGCCTGACTGAGCTCGCCAGCTTGTGCTTGAGCAAAGGGAGGCGTTCAGCAAAACAAGCTAACGAGACTTCAAGTCATTAATGTTGCAAATCTTCTTGGCTTGTTTTTTTCCCCCCAAACTCAATGAGGAATGTGCAGGCAGCCATCTCTTGTATTGCATAATTCAATGAGCCTTTTGCCTTTCCTATTTTTTGCTCCCCCAACATGAATTCCATCTGCGCTAGGAGTTGTTTGGCAAGCAGCGCAGAATGAGATAGTGTTACTGAACGTATAGCTCTGTTCCTGATTTTAGAAGCATGAGAACATGCAGACCTATATCGGTCATGATAGCCAGCTTGCCAAATGGGTTATGGGCGAAGTGAGAGGGGAAAAAAAAGGAAGAGGGAGATACAAGTGCTCCCCATTCCCTCATCTCCAACGGCGCAGACACACCTGACAGCCAATGGCATGCCCTGGAAAGTATCCGAGGAGGGGGCAGCGTTGGTGACACATTAGGCTGTGACGGGGATGGAGGGGTGGCGAGAGTGTACTGCGTCAGCTGTTCCTGTAATTCCAGCCACCCCCCCCCCACCCCCCCCCCCCACCCCCCCCTCCCCCCACAGCCCATTCCACAGAGGTCTGGCATCCCCTCCTGCCCAGCCGAGGTGGCCTGTGTTTTACATCGCCCAACACCCCCGGGGTCAAAGGTCGGGTGATAAGGGTGAGCATGGGAGCGGAATGAGGCCCATGTGCAGAGCAGTGTATAGCAGCAGCAGCAACAGCAACGCTTGCTGTATTTAGGACATCTGGAGCTTGGCACCCATTCCAGTCTTCCAGCGCACAATACAAACACCTTACCACCACCACCACAATTAGCAAAAGCCAGACAAGGCCGGTCTGGGGTGGATAACAGTGAGCCCTCAGGCTAAAAAAAGGGAGTAGGTCCACCACCACCACCACCTCCACCATCACCAATGACAATGGTGGCCAGAGTGCTCCATGGGTCTGTGCTCTTTCAGGTCACTGGCATTTCAAGCTCACTTCACAGACACAATCCAGCTTCTCATGCTCTACATGTCTTCAAATATCGATCCCTGGCAGAAGCTCGCAGCTCCACAGAGGACAGCGGGGGGGGGGGGGGGGCTTTGGGCAGGGGAGGCGTTTGGGTGGGGGTGGGTTTGTGTTTTGGGATGGTCGTTCAAGCTGGCTGGGTGGATGGGTGGGGTGGGGGAGATGGAGTAAACAGAGAAAGCAGGGCGTTTCACAAACACACAGACTACAGTATACCCCAGAGACAGCCGCCAAACGATGGCTGGACTGCTGCCAACAGTAGCCAGCAGAAGTGCGTTTCAAAATCACAACAGCATGTTGATGTGCACTGAAGGCTACACACTACATAGCACCCAGTAAAAAAACACACACAAGCACAAACAGACACACACACACATCGCTCTTGGTTCAATATGAATGTAACTGGTCTCCTGACGCTAAGCTAGCTCATCTTCTGTGGAATTGGATAGTGCTTTTTAATCTTCTGCCGTAATCAGACCGTCTACTTTCCACTACAATGGGGCCACTGCAGAAATAGCACAGCCAGACTGGTGCATTTTCACAGCGGGGGCATCTTCAGACTGGGAGCGCGCTGACACTCCGTCTGCCTATGGAGGCAGCCATCAGTCAGGTGCAGAAGTTAAAAATACCGAGCGCTGAAATTTAAAACAGAGACACGGCTCGCAGCCATTCCCTCAGCGTAATTGATGGGGGTCGTACTCTCTCGTGGATTGAGAGTCCATTTTATGGACTTTATAAGCTCCGAGAGAGAGAGAGAGAAAAAGAGAGAGAGAGAGAAAGAGAGACAGAGAGAGAAAGAATCTGATACACATCTTGCTCATATCTGTTCGATTCCTTTAGTCCCGTGTCTGAGACACATGGAATCTGAAAAGTCCAGAGCCATGGAGCACAAGTGATGATCTGTCAAGGCTGTTTAAGAGGATGGTATGGGGGGCCTTCAGCTGTACACCGCTAATTTAGTCCCAGAGTAATAAATCTATCGGTTAGCAGTAAACAATGACAGTCATTAAATTATGATGGCGGCAGCAGCAGCCACAAGATCAACAACAACAACAACAACAACCACAATAGCCATAACAACAAACTACAATAAAATAAAAACAGACAACCACGACAACAAACGACAACAAACTAAACAGAATCTGAGTGCAAGTTTGACACTGAAGTGTTAGCAACTCCATAAACAATCCAGCTATCACTTTGGCTTCCACGTCCCGACAGACTGAGCTGGGCAAAGCAGGTGTTACCCCCACAGTGGCATCTCCAGATTGAAAACAGAAAGGTTCGCAAAATGTTGAGGGCAGCGTGAGTGAACTCCAAAGCATGCTGGGAATTCATGGTATTGGAGGTTGAGTGTGTGTCGGGGAGGGTGTTTGTGGGGTGGGGGATGGCGGGTCACAAGCAGGACCCCCAGTCTCCATTTTTGGTCGTTACGATGTTGTTATGAGGCTACCTTCAGGGTGTCATATGGAGGTCACAAGCTATGGGAAACATGCTGTGGCGATAGCATAGATGGGTGAAGAAAAAAAGTGTGTGTGCGTGTGTGTGTGTGTGAGAGAGACTGTTGCATCGGGAGTGGCTCAAGTTATCAGGTGTCCCCTCCCCCCTCCCAGTGCCTGAGGCAGCCCTTCACAGATTATCAGAATCGGAGTGGCTAGCTGTCAGAATGACTCTCCGTGCCAAGGTATGTTATAACGGCTCGCAGCAATCCTGTGCAAACGCAGCGGGTCGGTGAGATTAGCGTGCGAGTCCCACTCGGTGGCGAGTTAATGCAGTGGTGGCAGGGCCTCTCCGCACACCCGTGTTTTTCTTCACGCCAGAGCTGTGAGACTTGGCAAGTGCCAGGACATTTTCACAGTTTGGTGCGACGTCGCAATCCAGTTCCCTTTTCAGAGAAGACCCGTCAAAGACAGACAAACGTACCGACATCGGACCATGCCTGCTCGGAGATGGGGCGCGTGATGCACTTACAAAAAACAACCAACTGACAATTACAACAGTACTGACCCTCAGTGGTAACTGAGAGGACCTTTGCTTCGTGGTGACTACTGATCCAACAAGAAACTCCAGTTGTGGAGGGAAGGGTGTGTGTGTGTGTGTGTGTGTGTGTGTGTGTGTGTGTGTGTGTGTTTAGAGAGAGAGGGGGTTGGTGTGGGTTTGAGGGGGAGGCGAGCTGTAAAGCCCACACGTATTCAAGCCACATGCAGAAACTTTCAACACCATCAATTCTATCCCTGGCACTACCACACGGCCCTCTGCAATCAGATTTTTGGCTGCTACTGCTCATCAGCAGCACCTGATATGCATGCTGTCTCCCTCCGCGGAATGCTATTGACAGATGTCTCATCTATCACAGCATAGATAGCGTAAGCTTCGGCCAACCAATCCACACTGTGCGCACCTTTTCAGATACATAAGTATGTATGCATGTTTGTTAATGTGTGTATGTTTGAATGTTTCCACAATTATTTGAACATGTGTGTTTGTGTTTGCTGTGTCCATTTGTCTACGTTTTTGTTTCCATTTGTGTGTGTGTGTATGTGTGTGTGTGTGTGTGTGTGTGTGTGTGTGTGTGTGTGTGTGTTTGTAGAGACATACTTAAGATCTACGAAATGCTGTCAGCACAGAAGTTAAAGACAATTGATCAAAATGGACCTCCCTGAGAAGCTGTGACATACGCATCTCTGTGGAATAAACACCACTACGAGTGGAACCGCGAGCTGTTCCTGTTGGGAGTTGGGGAGGTAGGAGTGGGGGTGGGGGGGCTCTGTGTAAAGGGCAATGGTGAAGTCTGACCCTGCATGAAGGCACTAAGCCTCCTGTCGGGGTCGCACAACGCTCACCGTGCATCTGGCATTCAGTGACAACAGTGAAAACAAGACATGAAAGACAGACAGAGAGAGAGAGAGAGAGGGAGAGAGAGGGAGAGAGAGAAAGAGAGGAACACAGAGGCTCAAAACCCAGAGGACTGAAACTAAAGCACGGCACTAACCTGTTTGACTTCGGCAGGCATTGCTGTAATCCCTTTTAGCCGGCTGTCCACACGAGAGGAGAAAAATATATATCAAAGCAATTTCCTTCCTTCTCTGATAGAGAGAGAGAGAGAAAAAAAAAGTTTCCTTTATTTTCCTTTTCCCTTTTCTCTTTCCTGATTCAGCTTCAGCTACTCCCTGTTGGTGTCCGGGCAGCTTCGGAAAACACAACTCTCTCACACAGCCATCCTCTCCCCACAGTGGCTTGTGCGCATATACAGAGTCTCTCTCTATCGCAGTCCCTCTCCCCCTCCTCTCTGTCTCTCTGTCTCTCTCTCTCTCTCTCTCTCTCCCTCTCTCGCTCGCTCACTCACCCGCCCGCTCACCCGCTCTCACACATGCTCTTTAGATCCTCTCAGAGAGGAGAAGAGAAGGGAAGGGAAGAGAAGAGAAGAGAAGACCGCCTCCTCGCTGCTTCTGCTGCTGGTTGGCTAGACAGAGATGCTGGAGTCTTAGGAGTTTGGGCAGAAGAAAAGAAGAAGAAAAAAAACTCTGGACAATACAAAAGGAAAAGAGAGAGACAGTACAGAGGGTAAGTGTGTGAATGAGTGAGAGAGAGAGAGAGAGAGAGAGAGAGAGAGAGAGAGAGAGAGAGAGCTGTGATTGAGAGAATGTGAATGAATGAGTGAGAGAAAGAATGAGAGAGAAAGTAGAGGTCCCTGTCTAACGTTCCTCATACAAAAAAAAACCCCGGGGTAGACACACACACGCACACACACACACACACACACACACACACTGGAGGAGGTGGAAAAAAAGTTAGCCAGTGCGGGAACAAAACCCTTGGGCTTGAGAAAGGGGGGCAAAGAGAGGAGGGGTGATTATATATGAGTGTGTGTGTGTGTGTGTGTGTGTGTGTGTGTGTGTGTGCGTGTGTGTGGGAGTGTGAATAGAAATCCACCCAGACAGACGGCCGTTGCCCCTGTGCTCTGTGCGTAGCTCCTGCAACACTCCAGTTTTTCACTCATTCTCTCCAACCAACCAACCAACCCACACACACACACACACACACACACACACACACACAGCATCTATGCAAATGAAGTGGCGGTCAGAGGGAGGGCGCTGACAGACAGACACAGCTGGAGCACGCAGAGGAGCCTCTGAAGCCCCGCCCAGCTGACGTGCCAACAGAGCACAGCCCCCAAAGAGTACTGAAGGGGGGGGGGGTTGTGGGGGACCCCTTTACTGCCCCTCCTCTTCTCTCCGTCTCTCTTCTCTTCTCTCCTCTTCTCTCCTCTCCCGTCCCATCCCATTCTTGCAAACTCCTTTTTCACCCCCCACCCCCTTCCCCCTTTCTTTTTTTAACACTCATTCCACTCTTCCCCCTTTTCTCTCTCTCCCCCGCTCATAAGCTTTTGTCCTGTTGTCCTCCTAGTTTGCCGTCAATGAGGTGGAGGAAGGGGAGAGGGGGGAGGGGAGAGGGTGGTGTTGGGAGAGGGGGGGAGGGGGAGGGTCACACAAAAATGTGGAAAGAAAGTAGAAAAAAGAAAGGAAGAAAAAAAATACAAATTATGCAGCCACCAACAAAGAGAAAAGTATTTTAATCCAATAAAAAAATAATTTTTATTTCCTAGCTTGCAAAGACGTGGAAAAAGACCTCGTTGAATGGCACCACACTTGTGGCACACATAACTGTGTTTGTTTTTACATTCGAGAAAGCTACAGTCTCCTTCGACTCTTCCCATTTCCATACGCAAAGCAGATAAAAATAACCCTTAAGGAGTAAGGGGGAGTACGGGGAGTGTTCTGAACGGAGTCCTTGGCATAATAATCTACACCAAACACGTTTCCATAGTTTCTGCAGTGCCTGGCTCCTCTACTCATTCTAGCGCGTGCTGTAGTCAACAACTTCCCTGCGGACCCCAAATGTTTTCCTCTAAGCTTCAAACAGCAATCTAAAACCTTTTTACTCCAACGCAACTGGTTCTATCATCAAAACACACACACACACACATGCACATAAAACATGCATGCACATAAACACACTCACACAGTAATGCATCAAGTTATTTATTTGGATGTAATTACTTCAATGTTTGAGATGAGTTGGACACTGTGGAGCTTGGAAATCTTTAAAGATATATTGCTGGTAATCAGAGCCCCCACCCCACACCCCCACTTCCTTGGCCATCAAGATATGGCTATGGAACAGATGGTGGAAGGGTTAATGTACCACAGCAAGCTGTGGTCGGACAGTTAGACACCTGAAGCGTAGCTGGACTCTCAGCTAGTTGTATGCTCCTAGTAAAATAATAATAATAATAAAAAAAATAAAAAAACGCCAAATTAACTGAAGGAACAAGGAGGAGGAGGAGAAGAGGAAGTTGCGGGATGAGAATCTATATTCAGAAAAAGGTGTGTGTGATGCTTTAACTAGGCCTTGAGAGAGGTGTAGACGCCTTCGTGTAGCACAAAGAGCCAGCATGGAAGCCGGAATGTAATTAGCCTTGATCTTTAGCAGCAGCGTTCTGTTAGAAAAGAGGCCACTCAGCAAAGGGTAAGATAATAACTCGCCACATTAAAAATTAGGGCTCACACTTCACAATGCTTTCTGTTCAGGTTTCCTTCTTTTTTAAGATGGCTCTTTCTTTCCTTGACCTAAAGAGAGTTTGGTTTTTACCATGAAGTCATGTTCAGAAACTATTTCTATTTGTACTATTGATTTTTAATTCACACTGGGCAACCCACCTTGTTATGGCCGTAGGCACAGATAGTCTACTTTTTTTTCTTTGGTCTCTCCCCCTCTCTCTCTCTCTTTCTCTCTTTCTTTCCACTTGTCCCAGTCTCCCTCTACCTTACAACCCAGCATGCCCTGAGCCTGACGAATAGTCGGCAGACAAACAGAGAAACACAAAAGACTAGACGGCAAGAAATACAAATACGCTAAAAGGCCTAAAGGTTATATCTGACCGTTCCTGGAAATGATTTCAGACACACAGTGGGCCACGCACGCTGTGGCTTCCTGAGAACTGAAGACCAGACAATCGGCCTTCTGTTCTGCTCCGGTAATTCTCTGAGGCGGCATTTTTACCAACTGCCGAGTGGTTTAATCCAAACCATCTACAGATTGCTTACAGCAGGTGCAACACAGTGGTACTGATTTAGTTGTCAGTACTGTATGAATACCACAGCACTGAATGAAACCACAGAATGTTGATGTGTTTTGAAATCTCCACACTTCAGCTGCACTTCTGGACTCCAGCTACGTGATTGCTGGTGACTTCAGCAGCCATCTGTCTTTGGAGTTTGTCCACTAAATGTCATGCCAAGATCATCTGCAACCACACACGCAAAGCCCTGGCTATCAACATGCCAAACATCAGACGCAAACACAAGTCAGATGCGTTTCTGCCGAGGAATGCCGGAATGTTCCGTAAGCCTAAGCAGACACCGTTGTCTGAAATGGGCCGATGACATTCCTGATTCCCCATTTACAAAGACCTCCGCCTACATGGCAGAGCTAAAAAAAATAAAATAAATAAAGACAAAAAAAAAAACAAAAAAAAAAAAAACACACAAGACCTTGAAGATGTGAAGTTTCACACTGTAATGATTGTTTCACACCATGCATGGAAAAGCAGCTCCCCGAGTTTCCCACTGCACGTTGCCTCCTTGAGAGGGGTCTAAAACTGATTGATGACGGGCTCTGTGTTTGGTACTCATTTGTAAGCCATTTACACGGTTGTATTTCACGTGGTAAAAATGTGGTTCGTGGATGTTTTATGCACGCACACTGTAAAAATGCTGAAGCCTTTGAAGTGGCTGGAAAGACCTCCTTTCAACTTCGAGGTTAGTGGGGAAAGGGTGGGGTGAATGCTCACCATCACAAATGGTTTGAATTTAAGGATTCAATCACCAGGGTCAACATCCAGACTTGTTTGGTTATAGACGTACACAGCAAGGACAGAGAGGTCACATTCCTACAGTGGCACTGTGGTCTCCTACAAAGCCAGGACCCCCTTATACTAAACACATGGGTCCCGCATCACCTCCCAACGTCTGGCCGGCTATTTAGGGCATCAATTGACTGTTTTTGTCCATCGACCGTTAACGGCGAGTGCAGGTTCAGGGGAGTGCACGCTGTCAAAGCCAACTCAAGTGTTTCGTCACACTGACAACAGCTTGACTGGCGTACCACTACCACTCACAGGAAGGACATGTGATCAAAGCCAGCAGCATGTTCAGTGACAACACTACCCTCTTTTACACATTGCGGCCATATTTTTCACTTCATGACCCCCACCTATTGAGGAACGGCTACGTACATGGCTACATACACATGCTACAAAGGCATTTCAATGGAAATGGACAGAGCAAGTACTGTTCTGTAGAATAAGCTACAGCACAATGTTGACATGTGCTACTGGAACGACCTTTGCCTAAGAGGCTTACTGACACACCGCATATCTGACACTTGACCCTAACCGCTAATGACAAAGACAACTGCTGTTGTCTGCGGCCAACAGAAGGAGTCACAGGGGGTCACATTCTTGCAGTGACACCCCAGACTTGTAAAGCTGATATCCTTATATTAAAACACATGGACCTGAACCGCCGCAAGACCTTACCGGCTGTTCAGATCACCACCATAACTTTTTGTCCACCCCCACCCCAATCGTCCTATGGGCAGTTAATTGTGTGTAGGCCAATCACATAGTGCCAAAGCAGATTCAGGTGTTTCATAACACAGGCATTGTGCCGGGGGAAAAGAGAGGGGAACGCAAGATGGTACAAGAGCATGGAGCTGGTTTTCAGAAAGTTTTTTTTTTAGAGCTTTTAATAAGTTTAACGGTTTAATGCATCACGATCAAATGGCAAGTAAGAGGCAAAAGGACAGACATTAGGCAAACCTGAGCACTGTGCAAATTTGAGAGACAAAGGACTAAGCTGCCCCCCCCCCATGGAATATAAATAGCGATGTGGCAACAAAAGCGTTTTCTCTCATTCTT
This sequence comes from Coilia nasus, assembly GCA_027475355.1. Classification (NCBI taxonomy): domain Eukaryota; kingdom Metazoa; phylum Chordata; class Actinopteri; order Clupeiformes; family Engraulidae; genus Coilia; species Coilia nasus. The sequence continues at coordinate 13,977,920 of CM050217.1, forward strand.
TCCTCCACGCAGGCGAAGGAATGCGTCCATCCCTAACCTTGAGGACAACATTCCTGTCGCCCAGTGTTAGCCATGCAGTGAGATGGAACAGGGGCGGCACGTTAAGCCTTCGCCAACCGCGCCTGAGTGTTATTTATGAGTCCCCTCCTCCTTCTACCAGCTCCTGTGCCAGGACACAGTCTGCAGAGACTCTTGGTTGGCAACTCGTACATCCCAGATAAAGAGATGATGAGAAAAACATCTTACGTATAGCGACATAATTAAAGTTGTCAACAAGTGGTTTTGAACCATCAAGCCAGCCATGTTAAGGAACCTATTGGTGTCAGATGTACAGTGTTTTTTTTCTTTCTAGCTATTCATTATAACAGAAATGGAGTAATGCATGAAATGTGATGTGCTAAAATGTTAAAAAGGGCCACCGCTATGTAAATGTACGGGAACAAGAGGAGAAGTCAATGAGATGGGCAGAATGTGAAAGAGCGTGAGAAAAAAAGGAGAGCCATAAACAGCGCCGGAGAGAGAGAGAGAGAGAGAGAGAGAGAGAGAGAGAGAGAGAGAGAGAGAGAGAGAGAGAGAGAGAGAGAGAGAGAGAGAGAGAGAGAGAGAGAGAGAGAGAGAGAGAGAGAGAGAGAGAGAGAGAGAGAGAGAGAGGGAAACAGACAAGGAAGACAGAGAGAGAGCAAAAGTGCCTCCGGTAAACAATACATTGCTGCCAGTTTCGCACCGAGGTAATTACACATTTACAGGAGGCAAGCATTCTCCTAATGGTGCTAGGAGAACAACCAGTGTGTATATGTGTGTGTGTGTGTGTGTGTGTGTGTAAGACCAGGCCTCATTGTTAGGCAGGTGATTTACGATGTCCTAAGCATGCACACACACATGCACGCGAGCGCACACATACACACACAGCCTAGGAGGGATATACACGCAGCGGTGACGCAGCCTTTGTGTCGAGAGAGAGAGAGAGAGAGAGAGAGAGAGAGAGAGAGAGAGAGAGAGAGAGAGAGAGAGAGAGAGAGAGAGAGAGAGAGAGAGAGAGAGAGAGAGAGAGAGAGAGAGAGAGAGAGAGAGAGAGATCCTCGTATGTCTCGGTGCAGACAGGAGGGGCGGATTAAAGAGGACGCGGTATCCTCTAAAGCCCCGGGTCCTTGTGAAAGTACCCCCCCTACGTTTGGACAGGACAGGGCCAGCTGTAAACACCAGCTCTTGTTACCATCTAGCCCTGCCTGCCCTTGTCGGTGGAATATCAAGCAGGGGCTTTAGAGGCTGAGAGTTTGCCCCAAATATGACTTGCCAAATGTATCAGCATGTCACTGTCACGTTACTCTCAGTGAAAAGTAAAACAAAACCCTTTCAGCTCAGCCGTAATATTAGATTCTTTCATCTCAAAGGCAAACATTCCTGAAAGACCCACTATATTGACTCCGTGCCATTTGAATTTCATATGTTTGACTCCATTAACTCAAAGTAGCTCGAAAACCTGGGTGTTAAAACAATAGGAATTTACAAAAACAGGTTTCTGGTCAACAATATTTATGAACTAGCTTATGCCAGTATCCTGCAGCGTATTTACCCTGAGTATTTTAATATGATGGCAGGATTTTAGGACTGCATGTTCCAAAATTACAACTAAATTATTAATTGTTTGATGGAATTATATTTGCAGCTGTGGATAGCGACCACCAATCGAGGAGATTACTGCCCTTTCTAAATTCAGTCCATGTAAAGCATGCAACACTACTGTAAATCACAGACTGCTTGGTCACCTTGCATATAAAGCAAAACACATGGACATGAAGATAAAGCTTTGACACCATGCAAAGATACACACATAACCACACACACACACAAGCATACTGCTGTTCAAAATGCAAGGCCACCGATGGCTTCCTCATACGATCGATCTGCACGCGCAGGACCCAGCAGGCACCCGTGCCTTCCTTACTCAGCATCCTTATGTATGGATGCAGCGACAGCGGAGCCAAGCAGCAGAGCTCCCCAGGCCCTGAGGGATGGGCCATGCCACGCTGCTATGCCAAGCATGCAGGGAGAGCCTGCTGGAGCCAACTGGCACAGCTCCACAATCCCCCCAGCACACACACACACGCACACACAGTCATCAAATAAGCTGGGGTGGAGGGATCTAGCACCTGGTCAAGTGCTCAGCGACCTGTAAGCATCAGCTGAGGATGAGTGGGGGAGGAGGGGGGTGGGAAGGAGGGTGGGTAAACAGGATGTACTTCACTAACAACTGCCCATTATTAATAGAGTTGGTGTGGTAAAGCATTTGCCTTCGATCCAGTAAACAGCAGACTGAACATCAGCTATACAAAAGCCTTAAAGTAAGTCAATCGACCTTGGACAGCCCTGTGGCACATTTCTACAAGTGTGAAGGGATGATAGCAATCAGAGCTTATCTGGCAGTAGGTGGATCCGAAGACAGCAGCGTCTGCTTTGACGAGGCTACAGTTGTCTAAAGGTGGAGAAAGGTGCACACATCCAAATAAAATAGTCCAGGTTCTAGACAAAAATAGCAGATATTTTGAAAAAGTGGTCTGCACACTGTGTATGCTAATGTCTAAAGGGGATTTTATTTATCTAAATTGGGCAACGTTTCGATCCTGTGGGATCTTCATCAGGCATTATGGTTGAGATGATGTATCACATGACCCCACCAGACTACAGTTGCTCACACAGGCTTTCAACTGACACTCAGTTTTGGATTTCAAACGCCCGTCTAACAGCAAGGAGCATAGAAGGTTTAGCGACACACCACACATGTGACATATGACGTTAACTGTTATTAACTAAGACCATTGCAACTGCACAATTCGATTCGGCATTCAGGAGTTTTGCTTGGGAATCAATGGGCAATGATGACCACTGACATTTCAAGGAATTACATCAGCCTCATTTAACATCTTCACACGTCGCTAATAAAAAAATAAAGAAAGAAACACACACACACACACACACACACACACAAGAGCAGAGCATTACCACTGAGAACCCTGAGGCTCTCTCAGATTAGAGAGCACTCCACAAGAAACTCAGAAGAAACGCAAGACAACATCAAGATGCACTGGGTGGAAGGACATGAGGCGGTGGAACAGCTGACTGGATTGGTTGGGCTGAAAGAAAACAAGACACACGTTGAGAAGTCCCTCACCTCCATCACACAGTACAAGGCACCACAAGACATCGACGCCTAGCCCAACCAATCACGGCAGAGACAAAAAGGAAATGACTGCCATTTATTGCACAATGAATGTTCAGGTCAAGGAGATAAGCCATGGAGCGATGGCACCATTCACTCAACCTTTAGAGCTCTGGTCATGACCAGCACACACACACAAACACACACACACACACACAAGGATGGATGTGTGCCGGATAGGTGGTGAGGCTAAGCGAGAGCATCAGGTTGGCAGGCAGACAGACGGACGGATGGGCGAATGATGTAATCTGTTTGCTTCTGGGGGGGATGAGCGGCACTTTTTGGTTACCTGCATCACCACCTGCTGCCAGGCTAGCGGCTGGCTGGCGGCGGCCGTGCAGACGCCCGTGCAGTCCGCCGGCAGGTTGGCGCGCTCCAGCTGCAGCGACACGTTGCGGCGCTCCTCCTCGAGGGCGCGGGTCAGGCGCTCGAAGCGAGCCTCCTGCTCCTTCACCGAGGCCAGGATGCTGGCCGCCGAACGCACGTCGTAGTCCTCCATGGCGCCCCTGAGCCCACAAGTACGGCTGTGCTGGTCTTGGGGTCGGGGCAGCAGGAGGAGGAGAGAGAGGGGGAGCGGGGTCAAGAGGTGTCTAAACCAAGTTAAGAGTTCACTGCAGAAAGGGTGAGTACTTCCATAAAGCCACAAACACAAACCAAAACAGCAAATATGAAATGGTCACAACTGACAAGACAAACTGACACAGAGTCTACCAACCGAAACATCACCAATGAAAACAAAATGGATTTTTAATGCGTGTTATCTCCAGGAACAAATTGACATTCAATCTTATATGTCCTGAAACACACACAATCATGCACTTATGTAATAACCATGCCAGTTTCTGCTGGGGTAGCAAAATGGAATCACAAGAGGTTCGATTGCACATAGCATGCACCAGGCTGGACACCGTTTACACAACATTACCCTTTACCCAGTACCCATACATCTCCCGTTCACTTCCACTCAAGCACCACAGACCGAGGGGACATCACAGATGAGCAGGGGCGAGCAAAATGACGGAAAGGGGGGGGGCAGTGCACTGGGTGTAGGTTCACTGAGTTCATCGTCATACACACCTATTACTGTAGTTGGTTGGCCACAGGCGGTTAGACTACAGACATCCCCCAGAAAGGACAGAGAGAAGAGAGAAACCCAAAGGCCAACAGAGTGCTGCAATTAAACAGAGAAAGTAAACAAAGAAGGAGAGAGACAGAGGAAGGAGGAAAAGAAAATGTTAGATCAGACTGACTGTCAAACATTGCTTTTGTTTCGTGATAAAGTCTGAGAGAGAGGGAGGGAAAGGAGACTCTGCTGTACATACTTTCAGAGCATTTTAATGGTACTCTTAAACGAAAGCCCGGAGACGGCGCTTGAGAATGACAGCAGGCTTTAGGACTGGTGGAGACGGCAGGATTTAGTAGTCTGAAAAAGCATGCATAAACAAACCAGGCAGGCACAGTGGGGAACTCCTGGGCAAGGCTTCCAGTCTCTTTGAAGCACAGCGCTAGCACACACAACAAGGCTTTGATGTTTGTTTCGGGCCGATCATTTATTTATGTAGAATGAAGCTCTGACACCAGTGTTATGCTGAGGCACTGCGGTGTGGCTGAGCTCACCACAGAGGGCCTTGCTACACATGGGTGTGGTGGTTTGGATGGGAAGGGGGGCATTGGTGGTGTCCCCCCCCCCCCCCCCCTTCTTACTTTCTGGAAAAAAATGAAAGCTTGTGGGAGGGTAGGTTAAGCTAAATGTTTTCTTATGTACACCTATGTTCACCCTCGTATGGGATGCTAGATTTGACATAATCAACATCACATTTACTTTCACTGACACTCGGGATAAACAAAACCGGGAAGTGAATGCGGTGACTGTGCAACTTTTTCCCCCAACTACGCAGTCTAAATGAACCTCCTCTGTTTTCCAAAACTGCATAGTCTAAGTGAACCTCTTCTGGTTTCCCAATCTGGGTTGTCGTGTTTGACAGCGTGAAAGGCCCTATCCCATGACTCAAACTGCGGGGAATGTGGGACACGTTTCTAAGCCGTCCTCACAGCACTCGTCGTTACCACACACCTCTTGGACCCCTCCAAAAATACCCTAGCCTAGCAGCACCCGCTGGTGTGAATTTGAAGAATTCCTGCTCGACAAACAAGCCCCTCCTGCTGCAAGATGTGAGGCAGCAGATGTCTGCTAATGGCTGGAAGCTGAAGAGGAGACTCTGAAAACTCTGCAGGTTATTCGCTTAACCCGCTCCTCCATCAGAATCGGCCTGCTAGCATGCCGCATTAAGCTCATACTAATAGGCCTTTTAAATACACAGGGAGAGCGAAGGGGTCGCCCGCACCGCTGATTGTACAAAAGAGCAAATGTTCCTCCTAATGTGTCAAATGGGACAGTGGAAAACCAAATGACTTCAAATTGCGAAGACAATTTCCTCCTGAATTAGCATCTGAAAGAAGTGAAGGTGATACAAAAAGGGGGGAGCCATCGCCAGCAGTGTCACCAGTGTCACCCCCTACCCCGGTGGATTCAGAGGTGTGTGACCACAGTATCTTGACATGTAACTCAAGGGCTGAGGCTTGACCAGGGCTTTTCCCTGAAGGAGAAATGACTTTTAGCTCCAGCCCCGCTGCTAAAAATAGTGGTGTAATAAATTTTATGCGCACAGCCATAATTTCTACATGGTTTCAGGGCTTATACACAGTGATAGAAGCAGCTCAGGCACAGCACATCAAAGCCCTAATGGAAAATGTGGTAGTATATCCTCGACAGCGCATTCATCAGTGCCACAAGACGGCTTCTGTGCTTGCGCAAAGATACCAAAATATCTTAACTAATGAACTAAAAACCTAACTAGACATGTGAGCAAATGAACATGCAAATTGAAGGAGTGCTGCATAATTTCAGCATGCAAACTGGCAGTCAAATCAGCCTCCATGCCGTATATATTTAACTTTGTGGCAAAACAGCTTGGTGAGATTCCTCTTTGCTTTGGCCAATAAACTCTAATCTGAATTTACAATGAGTCTTCACCACACACCCCACCATGCAAGACTCTCTTGAGAACATATTTATGAGGTGTCTCGTTATAAATGAATTCAGCAGACTTCAGTGGGGACCGCCCTTTGACAGAGACAAAGAGGTCTGGCAGTGGATGCCAATGTTGTACGGATGGATGGATGACTTGGGGTATACCGCTAAACAGAACAGGGAGAGTCTGAGGAATTACGCGGTCATAGTCCCCGAACCTCATCATTTGCGACAAGCACCATTTCATTAGCCTAGCCAATCAACTTTTGGCACCACTCAGCCCCCCATCAGCTGGGTTGGGAGGCAGAGGGAGGAGGACCTTAATGGGTGCACCTGAGGCCCACCCCACCCAGAGGCTAGACCTCTGAGGAACAGGGGGGCTGCCGTAAGCACCTGCTCACGGAGAGGGATGGGGATGGGGCACACGGGGGGGCGGACGGGGGGCCTCCCTGGCCCTTTTCCCACCTGGTCTCTTCGATAATTGACTTAGCCGTTTAAATGAAGAGTGGGAGACATTACAAGGTATTGCACCAGATGTACAAAAAAAAATGATTAAAAGTGTCTTGTCTCAAATTGGATTTGTGTTGGATGTACAAAATACTGGGCCCAAACAACATATAAAAACACCAGAGCTAGTGTAATTCCAAGTGATGTCTAACACATTGTGCCATTATACTGAAACACGCAAGGCATTTGTAGGTAAAAATTTTTGTCCCCCGTCACATTAAAAAGCCTGATGCAAATTGCATAGACTAAATGGCCATGTTGTAGACAGGCCCCCTGCACTCTTGTCACGGGCGGGCTGGAGTGCCATGCTTGGTGACTGCTCATTTAATGGTGTGGAGCCCGGCTGTAGTGGCTTTTTGGTCCCCTAAGAGAGGGTAATTACTTCCATCACAGAGTCCCAAAAATGCTTTCGCTTGTCCCTCCAGCGGCAACCATCTGCACAGGAAGGGGAAAAAAATACTTGAGGGGGGCACAGAGAGGGCTACTTCATTAGAGGTGTGTTGATCAAGAGGAGCCTTGTCAGATGAGCCTGAAAGCTCCTACTGCAAAAGCATGCAGCGTTCGATTAAAGGCAATGCATCGCTACCGTCACGGAAAGCAACAGTTGGGGAAAAGCAACGGCTTGTTTTAAGTCGGAGGGGCCCATAAGAATAGTTCTCATCTCTTTGAAGATTCCCCTCTTTCATTAAGTCAAAATAAAGCCCCCCCCCTCCCATCACACACAGAGCCAATCTAGGCTCCAATTTTGGGTCGAGGGTGTTTTTCCCCTCCATGAGACATTAAAGCCATAGCTAATCCACGGCAGGCAGCAGAGCTGCGATGGCTGGATAAACAAAGCTTAGAGAGGAGCACAGAACCAGACTCCTGATGTGGTTCTCAGCTAGGAGGCGAACAGACACCATTGTTTACCAGCCATTCTCCCTCATCTTTTTGAAGTCCCTTTTTTCAGAGTGGAATCAGAGGGCTTTTGATTCCACATCTTTTCTCCCCCTCTCTTCCTCTCTCTCCCTCTCTCTCACACACACACACACACACACACACAAAGATGCACTCACAAACAGCACACATCACAGACAGACAGGTAGCAACGACAGACAGGTAGAATTTAAAGAACTCTTCAGATCCCTAATATATGCTTGCACATCCAACATATGCACCAATAATTTGAATTGATTTGAAATCAATTTACACCAAATCCATGATGAATGACTGCTCTAATATTGAGGTCTGACCACACAAACGCATGCACTGGTATATGAATAGAAACAAAAACAAAAGCCAGCATCCCATCACATCTCTATTTTAAAAAGTAACACGGGAGGAAGATGAGGGGGGGAAAAAAAAAATCACATAAATATGTATTTGAACGGCTCAGAAATGCATTCATACACAGCGGGAGATGAGAAGAGCTGTCATTTAGCAGGTTTTTCACTCTCCCCCTCTCTAGCCCTGCAGAGGAAACACTGGACCAGAACAAAAAGGTGGTGCTTCCGCTTCTAAGCCACTTCCAAGTGGGAGAAGCAAAACAAGAAAACACATTGAGGGATGCATGTGCTGTTTAAGCGAGGGGGTCGGTGCAAAGTGATGTCTCGCTGAGCAGCTCCTGTAACAGACCATGTGAATAACTACCACGAAGCATGAAGCAGCATCATGCAGTGTGGACTCGGTGACATTAGCTGACGAGTAAGACAAACTTTGAGGGGGAAAAAACGGAATGAAGTTGTCATTCGCTTAAATTGGCTGTGTGATTTTTGTAGACTGGATGATGAAAGGGTGAAAAGGGAGTAGAGGATAGAGTGATCTCTGATTTGGGTACCTTTGATGTCGGTGGTGCTGCTGTCAAGGTGGCAAATGGACTGGCTGGCTGTTAGAGTTGACAGGTCTGTGTGGTCCACCCAGGGCGAAGAGACTGCCTCAGCAGCTGCAGAGAGACAAATTAAGAGAAAGTGTCAACGCACAAATCTTAACCCACACACAGACACACACACACACACACGCATGCACGCACACCCACACAAATACAAACATGCACAGATTAATCAGTATGTTATCACTTAGGCAATTATTATAATGAGACCTTTAGACAGTACAACTTGAGGCACAGGTCAGCATTTTTTTCATGTTTTGCTGCACACAAAACTAAAAAAAACTGCCGGTCATGGCTTGAAGCCAAGATAAGAAGTTCCACAAATTATTCATTGCACTTTACACACTGCTGGCCATTTACACTGCTGGCAGCACATTCTATAGCCCTCTGAGCTGCTACATTTCCTTACTCCCAGACATCCATTTCACTCCAGTATCTCTATTTCCAAGGAGCACAGTGTTTACCAGCTCTACTGCAGCCAGCCGAGCGCTGCAATCATACCCATTTTACACATCCAACAGATACAGCTCTACATCTACCATCATTTAACATGAGCCATTTCAGCAGCTGGGAAGGGATGGGAGGTGGGGCGAATTCAAAAACACAAGCCCGAGGTGATGTGCTACTTCACGGGCATCTACCCTACAGGGCTACGAATGTGGCTCGAAGCTGACAGAACACCTCCTCTCCTTCCCCCCACCCCCCACCGACCTTTTTTTTTTTTGTTTGACAGGGATTACAAAATTTCACATTCTCCAGAGATTCATGGCTTCTTTAACTTCAAGGACAAGCAGCCTCTGAGCACCTTGGCTTTTTTAGGACGAACATCAAAGGTAAGCTAAGCCGGGTAGCATTAGTTATCACCCAGCTCAGCCATGTTCGCCCCCTGATGTCTTCAGAATGAGAAATTACACCATTATACACACACACACACAGACACATACACACACAGATACATACACACACAGACACATACACACACACAGTTAAAAAGCAAAGGCACCATCAGTCAGCATTTCTACTGCGCTCCAAGTAGTATGGGACTTTTTCCCACTCATTTGTTCAATTCGGGGGTTACGTATGAGAAAAACAACAGGAAACATCCTATAATATCACAATCACCACGATGGCCAGTATTGTGTAAAAACATTCAAAGTATAACTAATAGCTTAACAAATGGACTTGTTCATGTGGCACCTACAGAAACTCATCCAGACTACTGTCTATTTAATTATAACCAGCCTAACAGATATAACAAGCAGCACTCATCTGTTGGATGATATATGCAAGTTTTAAGAAGGGCAGAGTCCACTAAGAAGCAAGAGAGCTCTGGCACGTTTTAGCAATCAATAATGAACGTAGTACAGCTCTTTTGGAAGCTGTCTGATGGATAAGATCCCTTCTCCCGTCTGTGTCAACTGCCGTGCCGTTTTATTTCGGAGGCCTCCTGGCACAGAAAAGCATTTTCTGCTTCTCTTCCAAACCCTAACTGCCTCCTCCTCCTCCTCCTCCTCAGGTCACTGCTTCAGCAGCTCAGCGGCAAAGTGATGGATTTGCAGAGCGGACACGGCGGAGAGAGGCAACGACAGGATGCCTCGGCTCACAGGAGTAGCTTCATTAGAGAGCAGTGAGATTTAATGTCGCCTGGCTTCTTCCCTTGGCAGACCAGCGAGGCGCTACCACACAAGCAGGAGACATTTTTCACCAGCGAAAGGGATGCAGGCGGTAACTCTGCCGACGCAAACGCAGAAGACAAGATATAAGGATTTACCAGCCAGATATTAAGCTGGGCAATAAAAAAAGTGCATTTGAGATCTGTGTCGAGAAGAACTACTGAGAAAAGTAACGGGGATCCAAACTAAGTGTATCACTCTGTTGCCGTGGAATCAAAGCGACTTTTGGCAGGGCTGGTGGTTTCCTTGGCACAGTCAAATCCAGGAAGGTCAGCTCAACACAAAAAGCACGACACTAAACCAACAAATCCTGGACTTACGTCACTGAACTGTAAGTCACTCTGGGTAATTGCATTCTGCCCAAAGTCACTGCAAATTAAATATAACTGACCAAAGTCACAAAATCACCCATGTTCTTGAAGGGGTAGAGTTCTCATACATTACTAGTAAAATCGTTGTCTCTTGTGGCTTTACTAGATCAAATTCTTGTTTTTTCTTTTTCTTCAGGATGTATCCGTTGTATTACTGGAGCAAAGTAGAACAGTGGGAGGGCCAGGCCTTAGATATCCTCCTTATTGATGTGCTTTTGTTAGGACCTTGAAGTCATCGGGACTAATTGGCTCCATCCAGCTCCAACGGCTCTAATGATGATAACGATCCCTCATTAATTGTTGGCAACCTTCACAAATCCTTCAACAAAGCATTCGTAATGCAGCGTTCATGTCTCTGCAGTAGTAGCTGAATGGGGTACTTCACACTGCCTTCTGGTAGCTGAAATGTGACAATTTTCACATTTAGTCTGTAAGGCACTGGAAAAGTCCAATTTCACCAAAGCCGAATAAATGTTTAATGAACCTACAGCCTTTTGACCCTTCCAGTATGCTGGCCATCAATCCAGGCATATTAGACATATGAGCATAAAAAAAGAACTGAACTTTTGACCTAAGAAGAATGGCTGTCTGGAAGGTTATGCAAGAGCCAGAACAGAGTGGAGAGGCTCCACATAAAATCTGCAGGTAATCCACTTACCTCACCAGCCCAGTTCAAAGCATCACGCAGACACCACACTCTTGAGCGTGCCCTCGTTTGGTTGCGTGCCACGATGCATTGGGCTGGTCATGCAACTGAACACTCCCCAAGTGGAAATTACTGTCCATCACCATTATGTCTTTCAAAATGGCAGTGTCAGAAATATTGGTTCACAAAGAGAACACTGGCGGAGGCTGCCCTTCGCACAGCGCTTTTCCATCGACCTCACATGACAGAGCCATCAAAATCAAACACGTTCTCTGGGGTACAAGATGAAATGAAAAAGCTCCAGCCAAAAAAAAAGGGATTGGTGGATGGGTGTGGGAACACCTGCATGTCTGGCAACATTTTCAAAAAATGTTGACATCTTCAGGAAAGGGAAAATCTATGATTGTCAGAGGATGAAGTCTGGAGGTTCTGGTGTCAGCCGACATTTTTGCAGGCAAAATTTTTCGTGTTTAAACTGCCAACATACTGTCTTTTCTTTACTGCCGAGTGGAGAGGTTGCATCAACATATGCATTTCATTTCATCAGAGGCTGTCAGGTGCTTACCACATCAACAAGCCCTGCTGTGACACCACATAGACACACATAGACACACATCAGCAGCTTCCCTATGGACTACTTCTACTTCAGGCATCTCCTCTTTGACATGTGACACAACATGGGCTGGATGCAAACACATATGAGAAGAGCAGAACATTCATGCAATAACTGCTCAGCCCAGTGCAACAGCTTTTTTGGCACAGGAATTTTATTGTTTTTTATTAACTATGTTACAGGAAGCCAAACTGTTTACATTAGCATTTAGAAATACGTGTGCAAGGTTTCTCATGCAGTCCTAAGTGGTGTTAACAGTTGGTACCTCAGGAGCACAGTCTCTTTCTGTCTGCACTGCTCACTAGAATAATATCTCTCTCTGCTGGAGAAGTTTGATTCATGTCCGATTTGTATATTGTCAGCCATGTTTCAATGTGAAATCCCAAAAACTATTACAGCCATGGCAGGCAATTATTGGATTTAAAAAATTCTTATGATATATAATAAGCATGTGAGATTTCAAGATTCAGATTTAAATTTCAGAGAAATGGGTGTTATGTCTGTGTTGATTTGCTATAAAAATTACCTAAGCATACAGACATGTACAGACCACTAATTCTCACACAACATTGTACACATCATTTAAGGTGGATTTAACTTTTTAAAAGCCACATTTGTTATTTTGTATCAAGTGACCTGATTTCTCAAAGTGACTCACACCCTTTTAAGAGAGTTTGAATCTTGCCCTTTGCTAAAAGCCCTGTTACAAATAAGGTCACCCATACAGTGGAGCCCTCCTCTTTCCTGTGGGATCCAGTGAGCACCTATGCTCTTACAGTTCTTACAGCTCTTACGCGGCTTTTGTCAGTCATTTTTAAGTGGAGTCCAGAGCTGGTCACGAGAGAACAGACCACCGTGGCCACACACCTCCACGTACCTCCAGTCTGCATCAAAAAGCCTGTGGCACTCTATTAGCACTTGACAGACTGGTCTCCATTTGCAGGGGCCATTCACACTCCCTGCTTGCGAAGTCACTGAAGTGGGTGTCTGACTTTGAAACGGTAGGTGAGGATTCTGTTCAAATTCCCCATTCTTAGCAATCTCTTCTTATCCCCTAGGCATGCTTTAAATAAATAAATAAATAAATAAATAAATAAATAAATAAATAAATAAATAAATAAATACCTAGGGGATGACAAACCATGAAAAACATTTAATTTTTTTTGTTCCATGAGGCAGGGGTTTTGGCAGGGGTGCAGGTGCAACTGCAAAGGACCTCACGACGCCTGCATTCTGGAGATTGCGGAAGAGAAGGAAGAGGAGGAGGAGGAGGAGGGGGCAAGGGAGACAGCAATGCCTTTTCTCTGCAGATGTATTTGTGCTTTCAGCTCATGAGAAGAGCACGGTCTGCAACATATGGATGATCAGCCTTCCCTGATGGTAGGCACAGAGCTTCTCAGAGGAGAGCTCTCACGGTCTGCCGCTTTGAATAAAAGATATGAGGGTGGTAGAGGAGGGATGGTGGTGGTGGTGGTGGTGCTGGAGGTGGGTAAGGTGATGAGGAGGGTGTGGGGTCTCGCCTGCTCAGCGCTAGGCACGCTAAACCTTGTAGTGTTCAATTATGCAACACCTGTGCTAGTGAAGAAGCAGGGGGATCTACCCCTGAGGGAATCGGCCCAGCTCTGCAAAGACAACGCAGAGAATAATTACAAGATGTGGAGGCAGGGCTGGGGCCTCGGAACACAGCAAACCCTGAAAGGAGCACACTGCCCAGGCATTATGACAAAGAGCTGTCCTAACCTGCTCCATGGAATCAATAACGCTCTTTTTATGACTATTTCACCTCAATCTCACAATGACTGTTTGACTGGATGAATGGACGGGTGGATGAATGGAAACCTCAGACATGTACATTCAGAGAAGGCCAGACTGAAAGAGAAGGCATTCGTATAAGGGGCCATTCAAATTGTTATCCTTTTTTTTTTTTAATGGCAGGTACTCGAATTCAATTGTTTTCCTTTGGCAAGATGTGACTGACAAGTTGTTTGACCGCTGCGATGCGCCTCACTGATTTTCCCGCCTGTGCCTCGCTCAAAATAGAGCGCGGTTTCTAAAAAACACAAGGCACTACACTAAAAGTTAAAATCTGTTCAACTTTTGGAACATGTTTTTTTCCACAATGATTTGTTGCGGAGCTACAGTGACTCATGGACAGCTGAGTGTCAAATACCAACAGTAAAAAAAAAAAAAAAAGGAGACACTATATGACTTAGCAACAGTAAATAAGCCTTGACATCTCCAGCAAGCGCTTATTCAAAGCCTGGATATTGAAATACTAGCGATGCTTCTCATGTTTTGGGGGTGGAAATAGCGTTGCAGTGTAAACAACCCTAAGGTGGCCTATGAGAAGGAGTCAAGCACTTAAAGGGGTTCTATTGGAATTGCAATGCTGATCCTGGCATTCTGAGAGGACTGTTTGCTGTATAAAGCAGTACTTGCTTAATGAGGATAATGATGACTGAAAAGCAACGATAAGTCCAGCTTGCAGGTGCGAGATTGTATAAAGATGGCTAACACCCATATATACCTCTTACTGGAATACTTGCTATACACTGAAGATGTTATAATGATGAATCATTGTACAGCTACAATTCACAATGCTGAAATTTCAACAATACAGATGTGGGGGAGAAGTGCACAGGTGGTCACAGATTTGTTACCATTCGTAACATGTGATCCTGTTTCCATAAATAAACAGTACGTTGCAAAAAAGTATCAGTACAAAATCCTCCCTGATGTAAACCACAAACATCTTGGGAGTCTCCCCAAAGGGAGCACATGACCATCTGTGCTCTGCCTTTTGATGGCTTTAACAGAATAAGGATTTTGAATGGCTCCCTATGCCAAGCGTATTACTTTTCTCCCAAGGGGAAGGACCAGGGCTGTGCCCATGATTGCATAATTGCCCCTGAGTTTTATGGGAAAATGAAGCTATCTTTAGAGTAGGTGACTCATAATTTCCAGAGTAGCAGCACCCAACGAGGCCATTTCTGCCCTCAAGACTGGTCCAGTACAATGACAGGTCACCAGAACATGGGCATCATTCCCCTTGACCACCCCACTAACACTTCCAGCCATGAGCACATCCTATTCACACTCTAATTCTCATTAGTCCACACGTACTTTCATTATCTTATTTCCTGACGCAAAACCACAGGTAGTTTCAAATTTAATTACGTGGATTCGGCTGTTCCATTCTCCACACGAGATGACGAACACAAGAGCATAATGAATTTCTTCTTTCAAGCAGGGGTTCAAAAGAAATGATAGCTTTAATGGAACCTTTTTTTTTTACCATACCTTTCAGATAGCTGGGCCGTGACTGCCTCGGGCCAAACAGTTTCGATAAATAGCTACCTCAGAAAGCATTACTGGACAAAACGTGTCTCAAAACAAAAAAGATGTGTAATTTCAGTGTCGACAAAACACTCTGAGTCTTTGAATTAGGAGTTTACCACTTGTATACAAGGACAAAGTTAAAGCCAAACGACAGAGGGTCTCCACGCAAACACAGTGCCAGCTAGTCTTTCGAGTCACTGCATTAAAAATGTATGTAATTCTGCCCAGCTGAAATGGAATGACCACGGCTAACTCTAATCAAAGTTTTTAAACAACATTCCACTGGCTTGAGGGCATGGCGTTAGGTGTTGCGTGACAAAAATAAAGAGGCGGATTTGGAGCCGACGGCAGGGCTGTGAGAAGGGCCTGGTGGGAGGGGAGGTGAAGAAATGGTCATTAATATTGCATCCGCAGTATTGTTTGCGGGGGAAGGCAGGTGCTGCTGCTGCTGCTTTCTTTTTTTCAGAAAGCTAGGAAAGTGAATTGGTTTAGTCTGGTGGTATGGAAGGGAGGTATAAGAAAGACCTCTGTGTCAAGTCATCTGTCACCAGGTGGTAACACACACGCAAGCCAATTCCCCCACTGAGAGAGACAGAGAGAGAGGGAGAGGGAGAGAGAGAAATGCTAGGAGTGAAACAGAGAAAGACTGGGGAAAGTTGCAGAGCTTCAGAGTGACTGTACTTAGTTCATTCAACTCTTTCCCACCACTGGCCATAACTGGTAACTAAGCCTGGGGGTGGCCACAATTAGGGCCTTGTTCTGCACAACCTTCTCTGCAACCTGAGCTTTCACTGTGCATTGTGTGTTCTGTGCAACCAAAAACCCCTTACAATCTCACGATAGCACCATTGTACAGTACACAAAGACAACAGTCACAGCTAATGTGATCCAAAAAAATGAAACCGTAGGTCACAACTTGAAGATTACAATCCGCTTTACGGTCTTAATTTTGGCCCCATTTGAAGTGAATACAACCTGATAGAAAACAGTCTGTACATACAGCAAAACGAGCATGAACACTTTAAAGCAAATAAAATGAAAACCCTTAAAATCTACCAAACCTAAGTAAAGCCTACCAGGAATAGCAAGTCATTTCACTGGTAGCAGTAATTATACAGGTAAAGGAGTAATTTTGCCAGAAGAACTCTCTGAAGAGAAAAGATTAACCTGATGTTCCCTAAAGGTCTAATTTCCGCAGCAATCTGAGCCAAACCCACCCACAGCAGGTTTTCAGATCGGTTTTACTCTGCTGGTGAAGCCTACCATATATGTACGATTTGCATCCAAAACAAATGTGCTATATACATCCAAAACCAAAAACATGCTTTTAAATATGTCTCAAAATGAAAATCGACAATCACAAAGAAAACAAATGGTCATTCCACTGATTTAAATAAACCCATTTAGCCCTTCTCTCGCTCTCTACAAACATGGCAAAAATACTTCTTCCATGGTAATTACTGAACTGCCTTCAGTATTTAAAGCCTGGGGAATTTCACTGCGAATCCCTGAGCTGTCAGAGGAAGAGGAGGAAATGGGAGTGAGAGAGAGAGAGCGAGAGAAAGAGCGAGAGAGAGAGAGCGAGCGAGAGAGAGAGAGAGGGATGGAGGGAGCGAGCGACAAGCGAGAGAGATAGAGAGAGAGAGAGCGAGAGAGCAAGAGAAAGCGAAATAGAAAGGCTGGTTTAGAACATGACAAAAGGGAAAAGCAATGGCTACAGACAGGGTCTTATAAATACAACATACACGAGGAACACTCACACCAATTATCCTCTTTATCCATTTACGGTTAGCCACTATAGCCCTCCGGCTCCTGTTCCCATTAAATGTGACAAAACAACTGGGTAGGTGCCAAGCATAACCTGAGAAAAACAGGAATGCTGGTGCACCACTACAATGAATATGGTAGAAAAAAATACTCTAATTTTCCAGTGACATTGCCCTCAAGCACACTGAAAACACTTTGTTTATGACCCTGTTTCATCACGAGTCAGCAAGCTTGGGTAGATGTGAATCAGGTTGCATTAAGCCATTCTGATACAATCCCCCAAAGTGCTTATTTCATTTCCAATTAATAAACACTTCAGTTTTCAAAACACCACAAATCAATATCAATATGGAAAGCGGTCATAATTGAAATGTTTTGGTGAATTAAGTAATGAAACAAAAAAAATATCAGACAAATGAATGGGTAAACAAATAAATTAGTGATTGAAAATCGAATGAAGTGACAGGGGTGTTTTGGAGAGGGTGAGTGGAGGGTTACCCATGTGTAGGGTTGGAGTAATAAAGTGTGCTGGTGTGTTGGGGAGGCATACTCAGTCAATGGGCCTACTATACAGTACTGCTCGGAAAATTAGAATATCCCGAAAAAGTGCGCGCATTTCTGTAACTCAACTTTAAAGGTGAAATGTTTAAAGGCTCAGGACCCTTTTACAAGTGTTTTCTATTACTTACCTGATTAGTGTATGACACTTTGAGCCTACAATATTGAAGCTTTTTGCAGCTGTAAACCATAATCAGCAAAATTACAACAAACTAAAGCTTGAGATATCTCACTTTGCATGCAATGAATCTATAAAATGTATTGGTTTCACCCCTTTATGTTGGATTGCCTGAATAAAACAACTTTTACACGATATTCTAATTTTCCGAGTAGTACTGTATAGTAGGGCTGGGTATCATCTAGGACATGGCGATTCGATACGATTTTTGATACAGGGCTCACGATACAATACGATTTTCGATACAGTGCAATTCAATTTGATTCAATTCCGATATCGATACATATTACTTTACAATTATTACTCAATGTCATTCACTCAACAAATATTATTTATGTCACAGAAAAGGTGCCCAGTCCCACTAGGTACCTGTAGTTAACTTATAAAAACTATTTGTGCAAAAGGATACAATATGGCTAATGTACATTTGCACTAAACAAAGTACATTTACTACATTTTGGTTTAGAATCAATAGTGCATTTCTCTGTGCAGAAGCTACTGGGGGGTGTATCGATATTAATAGCCAGAATATCAATATTATATCGTTTTTAAAAATATCGATATACACACACACACATATATATACATACACACATATATACATACATATACATATACACATATATATACACATATATACATACATATACATATACACATATATATATATATACACATATATACATACACATACATATACATATACATATATATATATACACATATACATATATATACATATACATACACATATACATATACATACACATATACATATACATACACATATACATATACATACACATATACATATACACATATCACTGTATCGATTTTTTTAGCACAGCAGTACTGTATAGCCTGCTATACAGTGACCATTAGTGATTCATATTACTCCCCCTCATTATCCCCAGTGGAGCATACCGAGTAGCTGACTGTCTGTGTGTGTGTGCGTGTGTGTGTGTGTGTGTGTGTGTATCTGAAGTACAGATGACTGCGCTGGGGTGTCAGTTTTGCCGGTTCTGGCCGTGCGTCTCCACTGGCCCCAGTGAGCGCCCGTCGCCCCAGGCGTCAACATGACACTCGTTCCGCACTCTCATCGGCCACGGACGTTCCATCTCATTGGCAGGTCATATCAATCTGGGTCAGAGCTCACTAAGTGGGGGAGAGGGGGGTCTTCTTGTTGAGCTGACCCACTACAAAATATCTATGGGGCTAAATGAGAATGGACTTGTGCCGCATAGTTTCCAGACATTAATTGCATACGGTGGAGGAACATCAATTAGAACAGTAAGGACCCTGGACTTAACTCACTCTGCTACGGCTTTACCTCATCCATCTA
This sequence comes from Coilia nasus, assembly GCA_027475355.1. Lineage (NCBI taxonomy): Eukaryota > Metazoa > Chordata > Actinopteri > Clupeiformes > Engraulidae > Coilia > Coilia nasus. The sequence goes on from CM050217.1 coordinate 13,997,029, forward strand.
CGCCTTGAAAAATGAACAACTGGTCCGATTGGTACTGAGAACCAGAGAAATCTTAAATGAAACAGAAACACTGAATTGGAAATGCATTATTGAGTGTGTTATTAGGCAAAGCAGGTGACAATGAAGGCACGTAAGGGATGATGGACGACGTGCTGTTTGGTCAGAGAAATGTAATGCATGTTTGCAGTCATAATGCAGCCACAACACAAACCCAACCGCATTAACTTTTGCTGTCCTGACAACGCCATTACCCTGCTTATACCACAGTTGCCACACTTGTGTTTTGCGTTTCATCACCAAAATAAAACTGTTTGTAGGGCTACTTCTTTCTGCCACAGTCTGCATCTTTCTGCAACTGGACAATCTGCTGATACCAATTTCAAACTGACTGTTCCTATTGTCGAGACGCAGTTGTTAGTTCCATGCCTTCAGTAGTCAAGCTTGCCTTTCCAGTGTTCTGTGGAGCCAAGCTCATCAAAATCGCTGTAATTGTGAGTACAAACGGCACAGAGAACCACATTCAAGCATATTTAACATGTTGCTACTCTGTCGGTTCATCATTTAGTAAAGCAGTCACAATTCTACACGCCATTCTAGGCTCACCATGAACTTAGTAGATTGACAAATTTAATACAGTCAAGAACTGAGATTATTTCATTGGTATAATATAATATAATATAATATAAAAAAGGCAATTGATGTTGTTAAGAATGCATCAAAATGTGGGGTTCAACCAAGCTGTGGTATGTTGTTTGTTGCGCATATTCTCCCAATCAGTCTGGAGAAAAGCAAGGCACGGTTGGTCCACACAGACCGAGATAGCCAGACAGCCGGCTCCTGTAGTATTGATCTGTCCGGGAGGCATGGGGGTCGGGGGAATGATGATGAGAGGGCATCTGGCAAAGCGTAGCAGATCATCAGATGGGGAGGTGTGAAGGAAATACAATAGGAGAAAGAGAGCGAGAGAAGGAGAGAATAAATATACGAGGCAGTGGAGGCGTAGGTGTAAGGGGAAGGTGGATTTCTGCAGCACGTCCAGCCACAGAGGAAATGAGACAGAGCCCCATTAATACTGCCGCTGATGGGCAAAGACAATTGTGTGGGGATCTTGGCCATAACTATATGTTCCAGCCAACTTGCACTTGACTTTTTAATGAGCAAAGGTCACTGTGTGACATTTATTTAGCCTGGGAGCGAGGCAACTCCCTTCCCCCTCAACCTTACCCTCATCCCCGAGTGATTCATTTGTGACCATGGGCAGCAGGCCATTAACAATCTTGATAAGGAGCACCGACAAATTACCATTGTGGCATATTCAGCTGCCTGTCTATGTCAAGTAAACAGAGCAAATGATCTCTGCCATTGTTTTTTTGCTATGCCAAATGTTAGACTAAAGGCTAATTTAGAATACTGCAGAGATCCTGGCCCGCTGACTATAGGCGTTTTCACACTGCACGACACGTTGTGGAGACACGGTACAACACGCTAATTTACCCCTGAACGGCAGTGGGAATGCACGGCGTGTTTTTGAACCCTCTTCTGAAAAGGTGGGTTGAGAAGGCGTAGCCCAGTGGCACTGTAACATTACGCCAGGCATATTGCTGGGCGTGTACAATGACGCGAATGACCCTTGCATCGTAGTAAATACACCTGTCTGCAAAGTTTTCATTCAGTTTTTTAAAACAACCATGGAAAGATGCACAGAGTTGTTGCTGGCTCTTTGCACAACCATTCAAGGGCAAATGACATGGTACTGTACTGCACCTGGATGCTTACATGGGATTGCAAATATATGCAAAGAATACATTTGATGCCGATTTACTGTAGCTATTTGGCACCATCATGTGAACTATAGCGCTATCATTAAATAATTTACTCTATCCACACATTTTCGCCCACAACACTTAGGGTGAAGATGCACTGGACGATAGTGGTCTTTGTGGGGATATTTGCAGTCACATTCGGGATATTTACAATAGCCTATATGGAGATATATTGATGGATGCGCTCTGGACATATGTTTCCTTAACAAAACAGTAGCGCTATCATCAAACATCAACATTACTCTACAGTTATTAAACATTTACTCTCCTGGTAAAAAGGCACATAACACAATGATTTGTCTCTCAAAATATGCTGTTTATTTAACATAAAATGTTCGGCATAGCATTTACCCTACCGTTTCCATTGTCATGTCATTGTTTTGTGTTTCTAAAAAAAAGTTTCCCGCGACCATGGAGTTTAAAATGACGCTACGACTACCGGGGTAACAGGAAGTGAACTCGCAATTTTTTTTTTACTCAAAATCATGTACTTTCAAACAACACCGAAATGGGGGATATTATTCCTTGCACATTTAGGCTACATGATAAAGCTGTTGGCCAACAGACATGTACAGCATCTAAATTAAAAACAAATTACGTTGGTTGGTACGTTGGTATCACGTTGGGTGAGTTATATGATTTAGGCCAAATAAACAGCATATTTCGAAAGACAGTTTGCAGTTTGCCTCTGAACTCCTTGTTGGTGTTTTTGTAGTTCTGCTCAGCTGTTTTAAAAGCCCCGACGGTGGGTGGTGGCAGTTGTGAAACGTCACCATACCACACCCTGCGCCCCGTCTCGCCTCGGCTCGTGTTCCCACACGCCCCAGGTCGCAAAAAAGTGTAGGGTCCGAGGTGGGTCGAATTGGTGTGTCGTTTGGACACGCCACCCCATGTCGGCAGTGGGAACGCAACAGACGACCCACTAATTTCGGCTGAAATTACCGTTAATTCTGCCAGTGTGAAAGTGCCTTCTGTTACATTCACTGTGGTGCTTTTCTGTTACTTTCAGAACTTGCTAGCTTTGAATTCAGTCCGCTCTTCCCTCAGCCAGTGAAACTACCTTGACCCTGTGCTACTGGATGCAACAAAGCAAGCTAACAAATGTGAGTACTTCACATTCGAATGTCTTTCATTAATTTTTTGCCTTCAAATACATTTTTCCACATTAAGTGCTTCCATTAGCAGTCCGACATCCATAATAATCCATTCAGTCTCCAATAGTGTGGAATTGGTGCAAGGGTTAAATTGGCCCCTGGATATTTGTGAATCTGAACACAATTGTCAAAACTCAACCGTCTGGCTGGCGTGAATGTGGTGAATTTGTGTTTGTCCATCATTTTTGTATGACCTGCCTCCAGTAACTCTTCCATTATTAATATTGTTTTGGACTCTGACATTGCCATTTCTGTTTGAACATCTTCACTTTTATTTATTGTTCAAAGCTGAACATGAAAAGAGGCTGACTTCTACAACTGCTTTGTTACTGGAAAAAAAGTCTTATCTATATCTTTTGAGAACAGAGTCTTCAACCTGTGTTGTAGTGTTTCCCTATCTCCATATACGGTATCATGATAAACATTTCACTGTTAGGCTCTTTGTTCTAAGTGTGGTCACACCATCTATTATCAACAGTCAGATATGGCGTGGCAACCTGAAACCCATCTATGCAGCAATGTAAGCAAGTAATCATTATATAACCAATTATAGCTACAACGACTTCCCATGGCCTCAGTACCTTCCTAAGAAGTTCAGAGTAAATTCTTCAGATGAAGCCATAGAAATAAAGCTGTTCACATGCTAAAATATCGGTTTAAACTCTGCTATGAGACTGTCAGTCAGAGAAGACACTATACTGGCAATAATGCCATCACAATTTCTGGGCCTGAGGGATACCTACAGTGTCCCCAATAATGTGGGCCTAGTTTCTTAAATCCTCTATTTATTCTCGGCGAGCCAGAGAAGAGAAACATGCACCCTGCTGCGCCTGTCCCCTGGGGGACAGCACCTCCCCGCCTCCCTGCTCCACGGGACGCACAGGAGCCACATGTCCTCTACTCCTGCGTTCTCTCCCTGGAACCTCCTGCGGCGGAGGACCAAGCTTCCCTCCCTCGGTCGACTCCCCGTCGATTTGCTCCTAGAATTACACACAGAGGATGAACGAATACAAAAAGTTTTGTGGAACTGAACAAACTTTACCTGTGCAGTCCGTGCCGACGGTGGTGGTGGTGGTAGTGGGAGGGAGGACTCGGAATACGCTGGCTCGCTAATTACAGCACTAATTACAGCGTTCCAGTTCTAGATATTTGCCTTTGTGCTGTAAAAACACACAAACGCTGTGCATTAATGCAGCTCGCTAACACCCCCTCAGGGATTCTACTTTTGGAAAATGCAACCAGCACTCGACTCAAAACTGCTCATTATAGAAAGCAGTGCCATAACTTTCAATGCGTCAGGGCTTCCTGCATTCATCTTATGCTGTGATCATCTCATCACCAACCATTTACACCAAACCTCCGTAACGCAGCTATAACTGCACCAAAGTGAGATTCCCCTCCTGGTTTCCCAAAGATACATTCAGAGATGGAGAGCATTTTTTATCATCCCTTTGCTTTCCCTTCTCAGTAGTATCTCTGCTGACAGACAGAGAAAGTGGGCAGCCATTTTCAAAGCCCTGGGCCGCTTTGAGAGTGGCTTGCTGTGAACAGGCTTCTTTTAGAAATTGTTTGGCTGTGCAGCGAGGTGTGAGTGGGTACCCTGTGCAGTTTTTGGATGGCGTGATTTGGCTGGGCACGTTCCAAAGGTGACAGACTGGTGACGGTCTAAACAATTTGTAACAATTTTGACAGAGCACAGTGAAACAGACTGTATGAGTCTGACTGGCCTTGAATCAAGAGGGGGAAAAAAAAAGACACAACTTCAGGGCCAAGATGGTCTTGAGGGGTGATACAATGACTGAACGCGCTCTAAGACCTTTCACTCAGTAGCGAAATGATTTAACAATCACGTCATCCTCTGAGTCACAGACTGCTACCGTACAAGCACACCTAGGTTGCCTCTGCTAGTGAGCATCTGTAGGGTACAAAGATACCATCAGTATCACACAGGCCCCCCCAACCCCCAAAGAAACGGGAGAGACAAAGAGAGATGGTGCAATTTGGCCGTCCATCTCACCACTGTCTCTGCGTTTGGCCGAAACCCTTGGCTCTTCCTTCTGCCTCGGCCTGTAGAAGACAACCTAATGAGAAAGTATTGATTTGCCTGCAGTATCCAGAGAAACCAAGAGGAAGTTATACTATCCTGTAACTTTAGCAGCATTTGTTTTGGTGGGGGTTGCTTTTAAATGACGAAGGTGAGCGGCCCTCAAAATGATGTCATCACATTTGTTAAAAAAAAAAAATGGGTGGGGGGGCGGGGTGATGTCATTCCAATTAGATCAGAGGGGTTAGTCAAGCATCTAGGTGTCGGGCCTCTCCACCTTTCCTCTTCGGTCTTTTTAATCCTTAACCTTTATCTCATTGAGAGGCCAGGCTTTTCCTCTCATGGTCAACAAACCCCCTCCTCCCTCCACCGTCCATTGCCTTGAGGCAGCAAAATAATCAAATGGGCCTCCACATCCTCATCCATCCAGCACCCAAGGGAAACAAAGTGAGCTTGTCCTGGATGGCAGGTCAATTACACACAGCACCCCTGGAGTGGGCTAAGGGTAGGAGAGGCTAAGCTAGGCTAGAGCCAGGAGGTGAATGTGTTCCTTTTGGGTGGCACAAGGCTCGATTCTGTCTAAATGAAAAAAGGAGGGGCTGGGTTGGGATGGGATGGCTGCACTTTACCAAGGCATTTGGGGGATGAGATTTCAAGGATGAGTGGACAGAGAGGGGCTCCTGGCTCCGTGCCATTCCCCCTCCTCCCCCCAGTCCCAAAACCTGACAATAGGTGGTCCTCAAAAAGGAGGGGGAGGGGATGAGGGTCCGGTCCCCTTGTGATGACTCAGTGGACAGAGAAATTGCTGGTCACTGAAAAGACCAGTGAGTCATGGCTGTTCGGGAAAAGTGATCTGCCCTCAATTCTTTTAAGAGGATTACCAAAAAGACCATGAGTAAAAGGTTTCAATCACCTCTGTGTTTTTCAGGTTCTCCAGACACAAATAAGCACATTGAGTTTCATGAGGATTTATAGAAAAGGAAAAAAAAAAAAAAAAACAAGACGCAGAAATATATGACAAATACTGAGAATGGAATCTTTCATTAAACATCAAAGATTAGAGAGAGAGAGACAGGAATTATTATATATTATTCAAAATAATATTTTAAGCGATAGCGTTTCAAACCTGCCTATTATTTTGTCCACAGAAAAAATAAAGCCTGGTCTCCCACAGGCAGTGCCAGGCAGCCTCCTGAGAACTATATTTAGCCTGCTCTTGTTCAAAGCAAAAACTCCCCACCCTTACGAGCAATTACTGCTTCAGAAGGCATGGTTACAGGTGGCAGAGGACAAAAGGGATGGAGGAGATGGCATTACAGTGCCCTCATCTCCGGGGAGGGCTCCACCCCCCACCCCTTCCTCTCCCTGCTTGTAACCCTGTGCCAATTTAATGCCGTCATTTGCCGAGGATGTGTGCTTCCCTGCCAGTGCTTCCAGTGTTTACAATGCTGGGCCCGGCTCACAGAAATCAATATTAAACGCCAGAGACAGAGCTCTCTGAAATCACTCACGGTGCGGGCCAAATCAAGTCAGCGCGGGCTTATTGCAAGAGAGACCACTGTAATGGCTCCAAGCGAAGGCAGGTGGCTGGGTTTTGTTTATTCGACGTTATTTTGTTGCCGTTCTGGCTGAACATCACCCTAGTTATTCAAATACCTGAGCAGAATAAGAGTGATTATGATCACAGCCTGGTCAGGAAATGGCTATGTGTATGGAACATGACCAAAAACACGCAGGAGTGGAGGAGACAGGGGGTGGGACAGCCTGGTCCAAGACAAAGTGGAACACAGAAGAAGAATGGCAGATCTCACAGACATTGTTATGAGTCACACAGTAAACATCTCATCTTGCCATGCTTACCCAACACCCCCTGCACTTATGCCGATTGGGTGCCTTTTCAATGACGATGACTACAGCTAAGACTTGGGCACATCATGACACAAGGACCTTCTTCTGAGGGATGCAGACACGCTCCTTAATAAGCCAACACTGAGCCATCCCAGCCCTTAAACTTGGTGTTCATGGTCTGCCACAGCCAGGTTTGTACTTACGAACTTCTGCATACATTCATTTTGTTAGGTGCCGCCCATGGTTCACCATGACTGATGTCATCCAGTACTCCTAATTATGGTGGGGTTTACATACCACCAGCAAGTGTGTGTGTGTGTGTGTGTGTGTGTGTGTGTGTAGGTTGTAAGTAGATGTGAAGACTTGAATGGAAGGCAAATTGTTTCCTGAAGGCACAACCCCAACCCCACCCCCCACTCCTCTTCAGGGCCACCAAAAAGCACTGGGTCATCATGATCTTGAATCTATTAAAAGAAGCCCCACGCATATTTCCAGCCCCCCTGCTTCGTCTTATCTCCAAAGCCGCCAAGTCATAGCAATTAAAATTCCAACAAGCTTTCCGCCAGTCTGAAAACCAGGGTCCCTTTAGTCTTCGCATTACCTCCCATCTCTCTTAGTCACTCACTCTTTCCATCTCCTTCTCCCTCTTGCTCTGTCTCTCTCTCACACACACACACACACACACACACACACACACACACACACAGAAACATGACAGTGCGCAAAGAGTGAGATAAGCAAGAGAAATGGAGAGGAAAGAGAGTGGTCACATTGCAAACACTTACGTACACACGAACAGAATTATAGATGAGAGAATCCGAAGGACACTTGAGGGAATTTTAAAAATCTCTGTAAAACAAAACAAAATGCCTGTTAAAGAATATTACATTCAACACAGAGGAAATGGACCCCACTTAAAATCAGATATCATGATGGCACAAATGGCAACCGGTTCAGAGGGTAAATCTCTAACCTCTGAGAATGACAGGAGGTCACCTCAGTCATCACAAAGAGCCTAACCTAAACTGAGGCACGGTCATATACTGGGCCATTAACAAATTATACAGCCTGAATATACAGCTATGAAAAAAAATAGTTGGCTAGCATCTTCAATTATGAATAACTGTGCTGAGATTCTCAGCTCACATCAAGAAACAATTAGCAATTTCAATCTGCCTGTGCGAAAATATTTTAATCAGTTTGATTTGGGGAAAAAAAAAGCGAAATTCTCACACTCACTCTGCCAACTGGTCTATTTGCATACCAATGCCAACGTGAAACATGTTGCCTCTAAATCCTATTGGGACACCATTTGAGGAGGTGACGGGAATCTTACAAATGGCGCTCACAAAGAACAAAGCATTCTACTCAACGGTCGCACTAACACGTCTAAATCACCGTGCTGTTCCACTCTCGCTAATAATACAGCAGATATTTTATTCAACGCTACTGCGATATGCATAATTAGAGGAAGAGCGGTGCTTAATTATTCATGAGTAATCTCCTAATGAAATGATTCAATGCTGCTCTTTCACAGAGTAACGAATCCCTCATATATATTGCAAGCAGGGGATTCCAGACTTCCAGACCAGGCCAAAGGAGGGTGATCACTGCATATGAGAATAAAGTCATGTCAACAGGTGATGACATTTTCTACTAACAAGTTTCATTAAAGAACAAGAATACTACTATTAATACTGCACAGTATCGAGCTCAAAGAATGTTAAATGTAAAATGAATGCGCCACATGAAATTTCTAGTGCCCAATTTCAACTGACTGGATGTAACCACCACCAGGGTGGTTTGTCACTCCATAATAAACTACTCATCTGATGCAGCATTACAGACCTCTGTGCCCAACGTTAAAACTGTGACAGAACGGACAGTTTGAAGACATGATAAAAAGGAGGGCTGTGTTGAAATTTACTGATACGGGAGGGAGAAACTTCCTGGACATGTCTGGCTTTCTAATAGTTGATGGGACTTGAGTGCCAATTCTGGCAGAGCCAATTCCTCATGGGTACTTAGCCGTTTTTACCATGAGGTGCCCATCTTTCCTTTATACAGTAGACCTGGCGTATAACGTACCCGTCATTACCAGCAATTTTTGTCCGTTACATGCAGAGTCTGTTATATGCATATACCGTACTTTGTCTGTTACATGTGTAAATCGGACAAATGTGCCCTATATACATAAACCGTGTTTAGTCCGCTATACAGGAGTGTGAAGACCAGGGTAGGGACTGTGTGTGTGTGTTTGTGTGTGCGTGCGCGCGCGTGTGTGTGTGTGTGTGTGTGTGTGGGGGGGGGGGGGTGAAGGGGGATACGGACTGGAGCTAGTGTGGTGTGCGATGCATGTAGCTGCACCTGTGTGTGTGTGTGTGTGTGTGTGTGTGTGTGTGTGTGTGTGTGTGTGTGTGTGTGTGTGTGTGGTGAGGGAATGGAAGGGAGGAATACGGACTGGAGCTAGTTTGGTGTGCGACGCATGTAGCTGTGTCTCCAGCCACCCGTGAAGGACACCCCACCTCACACACTGAGCAGGAGATCCCACCATTAGTCACACTCTCCTGACACCCTGCCACACACTCCATGCCCCTCTCTCTGTGGCTGTGCATCTCAATAGACACACACAAACACACACCAGTATTACACATGCACATGCACAAGCACACACACACACACACACACACACACACTGGTGCAGCTACATGTGCACCCATTCACAAACATGTGTACATGCAAGAACATGCTGCCTAGTGTGGGCTTTGTTCTGATGTGCTCCATACACTTATCTGGACACAGCACATAGCCTAGCCTAGACAGACAGACAAAGCAATCAGCAGCACCATAACATAAAGTGGTGATGCCAAAGGACTATAAACCTGAAAGCCCTATCAAGAGTGTGTCAGCTGGTGAATGAGGCACTTAAAACGCAACATAACAAGTGTAATGAGAATTTACGATGCATAATGCGACAGAGTACCCATCAGGGCTTCCTCTCCGTGGGAGACAAACAGCCCACACCGAACTGAGAGGAACTTGTCATAGCGGCACTTCAATTTATTAGAAGAGGCCAGCGGAGAGCAGAGGTAATATTCTGGAGTCACTGGCCCTGGTTCTGTGGGGACCCTAAGGCCCTGGGGCGCCAATACACGCTTGCTTCACAGAGCACACTCTTGGCTACCCTACGTGGAATATTTCATCCACTAACGTTTACACTTACCTCATTTCATCAGGCATGGGCAGCTCCTTAAATAATATATGGACGAGTAATGATTAATTTTGAGCTTTAAAGAGTCCAGGAGGGGCACACACAAAATTGAAAAGTCCAGAGTAATTACATCTAGGAGGAAATGGCACACAAAAAACCCAACAGAGCGGAAATGGGCAAAGTTGTTTTTAATCAAGGAGTGTGTCCATGAAGGGTTCATTGAGCTTGAGGTGTGAGTGACAATCTTTTTCTAATCTTACACACGTGACATGATGAGAACTTAAGACACTTTCTCTGAAAAGCAGTCAGCTATTTATCGTAATTCAGGTAAACAGAAGATGATGGCTGGTACTTCAACCATTTATTGCATCAAACTGGCAACTGCAGGAGTTTGATAAATGTACTGTAATTTCCTTGTTTTTGTTATATTGTAACAGAGTACAGATTGTGAGGAGGTCCTTAATGCCACAAAGATGGATGTTTCTCATCATGATTCATCTGACATCTCTGCCACACGTCCTTCTGCCCTCTGAACAGAAAGCTTTCATCCTCCGCCCACTAAAAAGGTCTTGTCCTGATGGAACTCAATCATCCATCGCACCACTGAGGAGTCAAACTCATCAGCCCTCTCAGGTCCAAGATGGGTTTGAACTAGATGACCGTGAAACCCAATCTCAGAATGTCCCACATGCTATCTAGAACCAATGTATATTGCTCTTAAAGTAAGCCCTCCACGTTCAGCTCACATACACAACTGATACCTAAATGGCGCTCTGGAGCTAACTGGCAAATCAATAGTCTGCATGGTTAAATTCATTCTGCACAACATGCACATTCGCCGCCGTTTTAGACTCACAAGGGATGCTGGTGTCAAGGCTGAAGGAAGGTTACCAAGTACATATATAAATACATCTATAAGATATATATATATATATATCTTTTTAAACCCAACTGCCACCTCTTGTGCAGACAGGCATGGCGTTAGGGTAATGACTGCTGCTTAAACAAGAGTGCAGGGGTCTCGGTGTAAACACAAATGACAGGCTGCCGCTGTGTCTGGCCTCCGGCCCAAGGATTATTATTCACTTCCAAGACGACTATTAAAGTGGCCTCTCATATTCCGACTTCAGAGAGGCAATTAGGTTCTCCTTCATCTCAACAGCTCCACTATGACCTTGGCTTTCTTTCTGCAAATGAGCATTAGAGGATGAGGGGATCTTGGTGGCAGTCTGCTATTTCTGCTCTCCTTGACTTTACCGATGTTGTTCTCAGCCAAAAGATTTTTAAATGACATTCAGCATTCAGGTGCTGAGCCTGGCAGCAAACAGACGGTACTTTGACTTCACAAAGTTCATGAATAATCACTGTGGGGAAAAAAAAGCATTTATGGAGCCAAGTCTTCTGACAAACAGCGATAAGCCTTGTGGCCTGCAAAAATAGATTAAATTAAATCTGTCCCTCCATGGAAATGAAAGCCACTGATCCAATAAAACATGTTTTCTTTTAAACTTCTAAACCAAACTCTGAATACACATGACTGACAGCTAGACATACATACAACTTGCCGCTGAAATATTAAGTTGAAATATTTATATCTTTCAACATGAACTAAATGAATAATAATAAAAAAAAAAAAAACAACTATTTCTCCACCGTTCTCCATGTGTCAAACTAGCCAACATGCCCATACACTTAGTGTGCTTCAGATGTAAGCAAATTGATCGCAGGGTCATCCTATGCACTTTGCTGATCAATACAGCAAGCCTTGGTGATGGGTCAAGTCTGTCAGGAAGGTATCTACTAAAGACATCTCCTTAGGAAAAACAGAATGGTCAAATTGTTCAATAATCATCCCTGTAGCCTAAGCTTTATTGCGAATAGGTTGAATCCATACCATTCAAGTCAGAATGCACTGCGAGCTTGGATAATTGAAATAAATGGCCTCTCAAAGTTAAAGAAAATCTATTGATCTTTAAAAAAAAAAGTCTTTAATGAATCTTTGAGCTACTTTATTCTACAACCTAATACAATAATGAGACTTGATATACTATTCTTAAAAGAATGCCTCATTTGCAGTGGAGTAAAGCAAGGCACAATGAATTTACTGTCACTATGTTATTGTCATGACCACCACTTAAACCATGCTTTGAGTTTTTTTGTTTTTGTTGGGGGGGTTGTGTGGTTTTCAAAGTCAATCCATTCATGGTAATGTATAAGGTGAATTTGTATGAAGTTACATTACATTAAGCTTAGCTCACGCTATCCCAAGTTTCTATCATTATAAAAACAGCACCTGACCATGGCTACCAGCATCTCCTATATACAGCACATGGCATGATTACAGAATGGAGATATTAACATTCAGTCAGTACTCACCTTTGGACGATGAGAAAGACCCATACAAATATCAGGCCTGCCTGACTTCCATCAGATGTGGCCCACAGGAAATATGTCTGGAAAAGAAAAGGGGAATGGTATGAGACACTGGGACTAAAAGGGAAAGAAAGTATTTTTTTTGAAAGCACAAGAGATGCATCTCCGGTTTCTGAGAGAGCTTGAGCACGATTTATGTTCTGGCATTTCGAGATTTAATTTGGCCTCGCATTACACTGGGAGACACTCCTGACTGCCGAAGATTCCCGGCACATCCTCCCTCGGAGGATAAATGCCACTGATAAATGCCACTATAAATGAAAAGGGAGACAGCGACAGAATCTTTTACCCGTTTACTCACAAGCACCATAAAAGGATTAACTTAATACACACCGACATTACGGGGATGCCTTTTGGAAAGGAATGCAGAGGGAAAGGAGATATACCAGGGGTCTAGCCAGCCACAGAGTTATGCATCCCACTTAAATCTGAACTTGTGACATCAGGAACCCAGGCGGCCGAAGTCAACACAAAACAGCTGGGCAGGGAGCATGTAGCGTGACCCTAAAAATGCGCTCCCACAGCAGTGGGCCGGTCTGACATGCAGATGGTGAGGCCCTCAGGGTCAATCCGGCAGAAATTAGGCACACGAGAGAGGAAGGGCCCACACTTTGTTTTCCAGCTCAGCAGATGAGTCTGGCTTTGTAGGGGTTGGTGGGTTTGGAACGCTCGTAAAACCCACGCTGACAGACCCTACAGATGGGATACTGGGCAAATGGACGGGGGGCAAAAAGGCAGCACATCTGTGTAGTTGCATCAAGCCGTCACAACAGAGCCAGATCACCAGTTGCACCCATGCTACTGCATTTTGCGGTGACAGGCCAGTGCGACTGACAGTAGCAGCCTGTAGTGCCTTTCCTCACAGACTCACAGATGTGGAGCAGAGCATTATGGGACATAAGTGGAATGGTGAGGGCAACAGGGGTGAGGGGAGGGGTGATGGCACATCTGTCCAGCCTTAATTCCACTGTCTGGTCATCACACAATTGGAATCTCAACACTACAGGGGAGGAAAACAGAGAGGAAGAGATTATACTAGACTGGAAAAAAATAGAGCTTTTATTTATAGCGATGATTTATATCGTTTAATTCCCAGGCTTAACGGCTACCCCTGCACATCAAATGAAATAATAAAGTCTGCATACTGGGCCACAGTTCACGGTGCATATCCGAAGAAAAGAAAGTAAGAGCAAGGAAGGAGGAAAAAAAACTTTTCATTTACTGTGAAAAGCCTGCCTTGTTTAAAATGTGACGACATTTACAATTCCTGGGAGACCTGTGTGAGGGCCGACCGGCAACAGCGGCGGCCTCATTCACAGCCTGCAGACGGCAAGCCTCTGTCTGCACTGTGCACTGTCTGCTAGCACCTCCCATACCAATGCTGCCCAGTTTGGAGCTGTTTATTTTTGCCCCCCCCCCCATGCTCAAATTTTCAGGCATATTTAATTTATTGTATTGCAGCAGGAGTGTTAGGTTTTGGCTCACAACCCCCTACCCCAATTCACTTTCGACCCTTTACTCTTTTTTTACAATTTGGGCACCCCTGTCCTATACCAATCAAACCTGGCTGTTTCAGGCACTTGTGTGAGCTTACAGGGCAACAGACGCTAGTTTAAAAAAAAAAAAAAAATACATACAAAAATCCCCTTTCCATCAAGGCAGGATTTTTATATCGCAGTGCCTCAGTACCACTGTGTCTGCGTAGCCCAGACCATTTGTCTTGCTTCACTATTTACACATTTAAGTATAGGCGGCCGGGGAAAACATCCCATAATTACACCTCTGACCCAAGCTATTGGGGTATTTTTTTGGTTTCCGAATGTAGCAATTTAGCCGCTTTAAAGACAGAATTTAGAGTCTCTGCGCAGCAGCATCTTGCTGTACAAGGGCTTATGTGTTCAACACGGTCTGGTTACATTCCTCAACCACTGCCTCCGCCAGACACAAAGCTGTGTTCTTTAAATACTCAGGCCCAGGGCTGAAGGCATTGTGTTATTTTTGGGCAAAGGAGGTTTGGGAGGTTCCAAAAGTTATCCCGTTCCTAAGAATTTTTGCAGGAAGGCACAAACTGTAGACTTTTGAGGAAGACTCTTCATTGCGAGGGGAATCAATAAAGATAATTTGCTTACATGGGAGCAGAACATCTGACATGTCGAGCACTAAGGGAATTTAGTAAATAAAGACAGGAGTTGGATGAGGCTAAATCAGTGACCCACTGTGTGTGTGTGTGTGTGTGTGTGCGCGTGTGCGTGTGTGTGTGTGTGTAGTGGGTTGGGAGGTGCTGTGGAAGAGGGGGCGTGGAGAGCCACCATCAGGGCATATGGGGCCAGAGATGCATCTGGCTCACAAAACAATCGATCACAAAACAATCAGCTGTCCATTGCCCGTCCTGGGGCAGCAGTGTGACAGGAGCACCCTGATGAAGATGAAGCTGAAGCTGTGGTGGGAGGTTGAGGGGTCTGGCCACTCCCCTCTGCTCCAGTCTGCTGGCCATCTGAGAGCCAGCCATCCAAAGCAGGCCAGTGCTGGCAGCAGCAACCGCAGTCCCACTGGCCTCCAGCGAGCGTGAGGGTGGCAGATCCAATTCCACAAAGCACAAGCAGTTCTTTACTATTCCTCCCCCAACAAAGTCCATTAACTAAACCTTAAAGTAGGTTCCCTTTTTTGGGTGGCAGAGACTCTCTCCTATGTCTACTTCTTATAAATAGTGGAAGCCAGTGTATTAAGTATACCTGAGGGTGGTCATTAAAAAGTCCAATGCCATTGCCCACTACAGTCATCAGTCCCAGTTGAGGAGAAAAAGGACAGTTGTCGAGTCCAGAGCTGTCTGGACAACTGCTTTTGTCTGTATTGACTCTTCAGGGGCCTTCATAGGCCTATCAGGGGGGGCTGGCTGGACGCCCACGGGGGCTGGTGGTTGTGACAGGGAGAGTCATAAGGGACGGTTAATGGAGACGGACAGGTTTGCTAATGCGAAGGGAAGCCACCCCGCCCTCTGCGAGGTAGATGGGCAGGCTTGTTCAGAAAGAAAAACAGAGGATGTCCACCCAGTGACAGAGGACCACAGCAGGCAGTGGTCTACAATGAGAAAAGGGCTGTGACGGCTGTCCATGTACAGGATAAAGGAGGGCAGTGACCTGGTGGTGCGAGTCAAGGGCAATCTGCAGAGGCCGGTGTGTCTCTCTCTCTCCCTCTCGGTGTGTGTCTGTCTCTCTCTCGGTGTGTGTCTCTCTCTCTCTCGGTGTGTCTGTGTCTCTCTCTCTCTCTCGGTGTGTCTGTGTCTCTCTCTCTCTCTCGGTGTGTCTGTGTCTCTCTCTCTCTCTCGGTGTGTCTGTGTCTCTCTCTCTCTCTCGGTGTGTGTCTCTCTCTCTCTCTCGGTGTGTGTCTCTCTCTCTCTCGGTGTGTCTCTCTCTCTCTCGGTGTGTCTCTCTCTCTCGGTGTGTCTCTCTCTCTCTCTCGGTGTGTCTCTCTCTCTCTCTCGGTGTGTCTGTGTCTCTCTCGGTGTGTCTGTGTCTCTCTCTCTCTCGGTGTGTCTGTCTCTCTCTCTCTCGGTGTGTCTGTCTCTCTCTGTCTCTGTCTCTCTCTGTCTCTGACTCTCTCTGTGTCTCTGTCTCTCTCTGTGTCTCTGTCTCTCTGTGTCTCTGTCTCTCTGTGTCTCTGTCTCTCTGTGTCTCTCTCTCTGTCTGTGTCTCTCTCTCTGTCTGTGTCTCTCTCTCTGTCTGTGTCTCTCTCTCTGTCTGTGTCTCTCTCTGTCTTTCAATGTAATGCCTTCCATTCTAAAGTAAAATGCAATGTTAATGGGGACAAAATAGCTGTGACAGAGAAGGTGGGGAAAAAAAAAAATCAGGTTTAAATTCCAAGAGTTAATAGCAGCGATTTACCCATGCAACCTAATGAATTCAGCACTGTTCTGGCTGAAAAATGTGCCGTTTTGATTGAGACAATGCTTTCTTTGTAAAGATTAATTAAAGTACATTTAATTAACAAGCTCAGGTTTTCTACAGATCTAATGAGGAACATGGGAGCCATAGAGAAACCCTGCTAGCACCGCGCCTTGAAGCTGCCGTCCTCTGAATTATCGTCTCATTCCCCCACGCTGCGCAACTGCTGAACCAATTTACAGCAGCACAGCAACACCCATCATCGCAATTCCACCTCCGTACGGTTTATGAACGTTCAATCCATCCACCTCTCTCTTTTTTACCCTCTTAGCCTATCACAAACTCAAGTGCAGTTGGTACTTTTTTTAATGTGATGGATATGGCAATGCGAATATTCCTTCATTAAATATGCAACTCGTTCGCTAATCAATTATTCATCTGCCAGCCACAAGTATTGGATATTTTGAAAAGTCTGGGCAAAGACAATGATGAAAGATTTAACCAATATGCAGGATACAGAATGCCAGTGGGCAAAGCTGATAAATAGCGATGATGATGGTGAAGATGATGGTGATGATGATGGATGGGGTGCTTCTGAGCAGACAGCATTTGGTTCGAATTGTGAAAAAGTCAGACACCTGCCAGTTCAACCTCTGGGTTTTGTCTCTCATCTGTAATAGGTGTGAAACGTACACTGCCAGTAATTAACACATGTATGGACAACAACATTCAAAGCAGCCCACTGTTCATCACCGCTAATTACTTATGGATTAGCCCGTCACAAATGTGAGTCAACTGACATTCAGTTTGAATGCACCAGGTAATGGTTACATAGAATTTATTGAGACCAATCCATTTCTTTCTAAACATAGGACATGGCGGGAAAGTAATAACATCGGGAGGAATAATACAGAAATCTAGTCCCACCCCTTCGCCAAACAAACAAACAAACAAACAAACACACAAACAACACACAATACCAACTGACAGCTGAGGCTATACATCCACTACATCGTCTTCCCACTGTGTCTACATGAGTCAAAACATTTTAAAACCTGACCATGCCCTACCCACCCCTATCAGCCTCTTCAAACGATCAGCAATACAGAACACACACACACACACAAAAAAAAACTTTTTTTTAAAACCCAGAGATTGCAGCCGCCAGGGCTTCCTCTTTGGCAAATCCTATACTGGGTGTGAACACATAGCTCTGCATTCAAATGGCTCCATTTGGACAGAGAGATCCACACAGCTTGTGAGACACGTAATGGGAGACCGCTTTATCAACACCAACAATGTCACAGTGGCGGAGAAGCATCGCTGTAGAGCCGGAAGGGAGATAGTGAGCTAGGCCAGGGTCTCCCACAGCAAGGAAAGCAAATTTAGAGCCACATTATTCAGAGCCTAAAGTGGGCAAGAGTGACACTTAAAAAGACTCCTGGACGGTTCCTATAAAGCAGGAGAGATATAATTGAAGAGATAGTAAGAGCTATTGATGCTAGCCGTCTTGGTATGATTGCCCACATAGTGACATGGAGATAACAATAATCCTCATCGAAAGGCCCCAAGCAATTTCTATTAGTGCTAAAATTACAGTGATTTGGCACGCTGTGAGTCACATTCAAAAGCAAATAAAAACAGCACACGGTATTGGAAAGGGAACGACAACCGACATACAGAGAGTGGCTTTTCCTTGTTGCATGAAGAAAACATCTGAGACACAGCCTAACTCTCCATCTCAGCCCCTGATGGAGAATTGTTTTATGTTCAAATCAATCATGGATCTGACCAGCACGTCCCTAAACACGGGTGCCGCTGCAAAGCCAGTCAGCCTGAAAAGAAATTGTGAGTGAGCCGGGGCTGGCTGGTAATGGACCACCCCAATCTTCCAGTCACCCATCATTCTGGGAATAGCAGTGGCCCAGCCTTGGCTGCTGTCAGGCCATGTCTTATTAATGTTGTCGTTCCTTGCTTTCTTTATTTCTTATTTTTCCTCCTATTACTCAGTGCAGTTCTTCCCAGGCTCATCTTATTCATGAGGGCTACCGCTTCTCAAGGGAACAGCGCTACTCTGCTCACGTCAGCCCAACAGGAGGAACAGCATTGGAGGAAAATCCCATCCGGCAGCCACCACAAATCCACAACCATGAACTATACCTAAAGCCTCCTCAGTGCTCACACCTCTAAAGGATAACGGAATAACTGCAGATAAATATCCTTTGCGCACCAAAGGTGTAAAATTTCCGTCCTGCACTTTTATCAACCATGTTGTAAGGCCAGGCTAATGCTGACCTTGGGCTAGCGTATAATGCTAATACTTGTTTCCATAGTAGCCCTGCCTACAGTGCAACATTTCTAGCAGACACAAGCAAAAAAATAAATAAATAAATAAAACTCTGTTAGTACAGCTCTAAAAAGCCCTTTCGCTGTTCTTATTAATCTCTCAAGTCCAGTTACGCAATCCTAAAATGAGGAAAGCATTAAAAGTGCTTAAAACTTTACGTCAACTGGTGTGGCTGGCAGGGATTTTTTCTCCTCCTTCATGTGGCTGCTAACGGCAGGAGACACCACCACCCACACTTCATTTCTGGTGGAGTGGAAATTAATTGGAGCAGACAAAAATCAATAACACTGGCTTCACTGAGATTCAAAAATAATTGTCAGAGAACAAGATGGAGAGTCTGGCCGAGAAGAGGCTCTTAGTGGAAACCCACTGCAGACAGCACAGATCTTTAACTGCTGGCATCTTAAAAGAATAGATAGTTTAGCCTAGGACAGTAGTAGCTTTTTATTTTCATTCTATAAATCCCCAACAATAAATTTGTCCAAGGGTGTATTTATGTGGTTCTTTAATGCCAATCCAAATTTCTAAAGGCATGCTATCTTGACAGACCAGAAATAATTGCACTATTTATTCTCAGGACTGCATTACTCTCATGATCATCTAACAGCTCCCAAATTCACTCTAATAAAGAAAATATTCGGTCGAGTTTTGATATGTATCTTTTTAAATTGTTCATCATCACACTTGCAAGTGGCCTGATTTAATCTCTCTGCTGGTGCGTGGAGTGCTCATGTGATAGGATCGAGCTGCCAAGGCAGATTAGTTTCTCTCCCTTAGTTCTCACAGCGAAGTCCAGAGAAAGAGAAAGAGAGAGAGAGAGAGAAAAATAGGACGTGTGCAAGAGAGAGAATGTGTGTGTGTGAGAGAGAGAAAGAGACAGAGAGAAAGAGAGAGAGAGACAGAGAATTACACTCCGCAAGAGAAAGTGAGAGAGAGACAAAGAGAGACAGAGAGAGAGAAATAGGGAGAGAGAAGAGAGAAAATGCAGGAGAGAGAGAGAAAGAGAGAGAGAGAGACAGAGAAAGAGAGAATCCCTTTAAGAGAGGAGGGAAAACCGTTGCAATAGCACAAACATTGCGGACCGTAGTGGCTGGCTTGCGATCTACATCTTTCCCTCTCATCACTGATTTTCGAGCTAAATGCGTAGCAATGCGCACTCGCCATCTTTCCAGACATATATTTACAGGAAATCCTATAGAACTACTGCAGTTCTGCTCCTCGAGAGATCTGCATGTGGTAGTGCAAGGGAGGAGAGAGAGAGAGTAGTGAGAGAGAGAGAGAGAGAGAGAGAGAGACTGAAAAAGAGAGAGAATGGCAGAGAGAGCGAGACAGAGTAAGCTATCCAAATCAGCTCATTAAAAATGCCTGTGAGCAACTGCTGGTCTCCAGCATCTAAAAGTCAACCATTAACTCCAAGCAGATGTTAACTTTCATCAGAGGCGACTTCACACAATCCAGCACAGATCCCACAGAAAGGGGCCAATTTGCCTGGCGGTCACAATCACAATAATGTCATGTGTTGTCCCCCCACTGCTGACCCATGCCCCATCAAACCCATGAATCTACATTCTGCCTTATAAGGTACCCCTGGCTTGGCAATGCTACAGAGAGAGACAGAAGAGAAAGGGAGAGAGCAAGAGAGAGGACTCTGCTGCCAGATGGAGAGAACACAGCTGCCCTCTATGGACAGAAAGAGGTAGTGCATGTAAACAGACAGGAGCAGCTCTGCCTCCTCGTGCTCTATACCTCTGTTTAACTCACGTAGAGGAGGTGACGAGGATCAGGTGTGGGGCGCTAATGAAGATGCTAATCCTGCTAATGTGGCAAAAGCTCTAGTGCTGACTCACTACAACTGCTGACGCAGAGTGTGTATTTGTTTGTGTGTGTGTGCGTGTGTGTGTGTGTGTAATACAGCCTACCCCCCCCCCCCCCCCCCCCACCTCCAGTTTTGAGAAAACACAAGATACTTGTGCACCTAGACCCAGATCTATCTATCCCTCCCTCTCTCTCCATGCTTTGCTTCCCTGTGCTTTGCTCATTCCTCTGAAACTCGATTTCTGCTCGGTGAAAACAAACATAGCACACACACAAACACACACACACAAAGCAGGCAATAATAGATTCTCCTGCTGGCCGCTGGGATGAAATCCTATTGAATCCTCCTCGTCATGTTCAATAGTCATGCAGCAGGAGCTGCACCGGTGTTTGCCCCCCACCCCCACCCCACCCCACCCCCCACGCTCCCCGAGCCACATCGCCATTCTGCAGTCTGCAAACGTGTGCCACCGTAATGACACGGTAGGGGACAGACACACCACAGGTGAGTGGGGGAATACAGAGAGAGGGAGAGAAAGAGGGTAAGAGAGCAAGAGAGAGGGAGGAAAAAAAAAAAGAGAGAGAGAGAGGAGAGAGAGGAGAGAGAGAGAGAGAGAGAGAGAGAGAGAGAGAGAGAGAGAGAGGAGAGAGAGAGAGACGGAGAGACAAACCACAGATGAGTGGGGGGAATAGAGAGAGAGAGAGATGGAGAAAGAGAGAATGAGGGAGAGAGAGAGAGAGACAAAAAAAATCGAAAATCCCCTAGTAATAGATTTGCGGAGCAGGTTTAACAAACTGCCCATGTGTACACGGGGCTTTGAGAGAGAGAGAGAGAGAGAGAGAGAGAGAGAGAGAGAGAGAGAGAGAGAGAGAGAGAGGAGAGAGATGAGAGAGAGAGAGAGAGAGAGAGAGAGAGAGAGACGAGAGGAGAGAGAGAGAGAGAGAGAGAGAGAGAGAGAGAGAGAGAGAGAGAGAGAGAGAGAGAGAGAGAGAGAGAGAGAGAGAGAGAGAGAGAGAGAGAGAGAGAGAGAGAGAGAGAGAGGGAGAGACGATGCAGTTAGTTCGTGTTTCTCCCCTGCTGGGGCCTGGCGCTCTGGGGATGCCATGAGACATAACACCGCACAGGAAATGACTGTCCACCGAGCAGCAGTGAGCTCACACATTCCCCTGACTCTACCCAGATTGATGCTCACACCTCCATTTTTGCCAGTGTCCAATGTGGAGTTACTGTATTGTTGTTATTTTTCAGTGCAAACAGCTGTGATGCCTGGAGAGAGGAATGGCCGCAGAGGCAGAGATGTTAACTGGATGCTAACTGCATAAAGCAATCGATGTTTTAACAAATGATGAGAGCAGTAACCTGCATTTTCTTTTCCACCTGTTTTATTTAAGAGCTCTGGGAAGAGCAGAGGGAAAGGGAGGGATAAAATGGCTTTTTTAACCAGGAATGCAGATTTTGAGGATCTGTGGATAATATGTCCTGATGTCAAAATGAGGACATCCAAACAAAGACAGCCCCAACAGCAGGACAGCCTACTGTATGCTGCCTGGGTAGCCCCATCCATTCTGAAGCGCTCTGCTCAATCCAGAGTTCACCATCCTCCTCTGGGGTCTGCTTCCTCAGCACATACGATTAAAGCCACGTGTGGACATAAATGTCAGCACCACCGGTCTCCCCTTCTACACACATACGTCAGGGTGAAAGGGGGGAAAAACAAATGGAAATTGGCATCTGGCAGCCTGGCCAAGGCTGCTATTTTCGGATCTCGGCATGGCTGCATGAAATCGGTCACTTATTCAAAGAAGGAAGCATAGTAAACTGCCTCATTAGAGGCTAGGGATATGTATGTGTGTGTGTATGTGGTCTGTGTGTGTCTTGCGGGGCTCGTGCTTGGGCGCCGTCAGCTGGAGTGGGGGATCCAGTGAGCCGTGGCACAGGTTAGCATGGAGGCAGAGGGACACCTGACGTAGCATAGTGTAGCATAGCATGGGGAATGAACTAAGGAAAACCTTGTAGGATAGCCTACC
Source organism: Coilia nasus (assembly GCA_027475355.1). Classification (NCBI taxonomy): domain Eukaryota; kingdom Metazoa; phylum Chordata; class Actinopteri; order Clupeiformes; family Engraulidae; genus Coilia; species Coilia nasus. The sequence continues at coordinate 14,019,613 of CM050217.1, forward strand.
CTTTAATTCATGTCTGCAATCTGTCTATTTTATGTCATTTGTGAATATTCTGAACTGCTATAAATGTTCACACACATTTAGATGTAACGGAGACTACAAAATTGTTGTAAATATGGTCTAATAATATTTTAGTGTGTGTTTAACACCAAAGCGATTACCAATCTCTACATTTATGCTCCACACTGTACGAACACTGCAATCTGTAACAACATGCTGAGCACAGCAATGGTGATCTTACTTGCCGTAAATAAACACTTAAATTTACATCGTTGAGGTCTTTGTCCCTCTGTCTCACATACATGTGTGCACGGGTGTGACTAGGAAATAAGCTTTACTGGGGTACTGTGCCCCCAACCCAACAGCCTCACCCTCCTCATCTGCCCCTGCCTCTGCTTCATGAGAAGAATTTCCTGATATACATCTAGAGAAGTAATTCAATACTGTTTAAGTCCATGTAGGATAACGGGGTTTGTTGAAACATTGTATACTTTTGTTGCAGAAACTTTGCGTTACCTTATCTCATCTCTCCAGTATCGTGTACTAGACTGGATGCACATTACAGTTCACAAATAGAATGTCAATGAGAATGCGCCAGACCAAATTAGTTAGAAAGTAGAGGTGATGGAAGTTAGAAATACTCTTTGGAAGTTACAAATACTCTTTTCCTACAACCTACTGTGGTCAAAGAAAGACAGAAAAGCCAAAGAAACCCGTTTGTTACTAACATCTTAAAACAGTGCCCTGGTAAAAAAATGCCCAGTAATGCCTATGCATGTGTGGACATACACAGCATAGCAAGCATGAGGGTAGTGATATGAATAGAAAACAAAGGACACAAGATGAACTGACTGTTTTGAGTAGGCTGTTTGTAACAACTGTACGTTGAAGCTTAAATAACATAAACCATGTAATGATATTTCCATCCTCTATGTCTGACCACAGGAAGTCTGAGACTCCATCTTGGAGAGCTCAAACTGTTAGCAAGGTGGCCACCATTTTCCCACCTTTGTGCCATCCCGCTTGACACTCGTTACCCTAACACAAACCCATTAGGCATTGACAGAGGGAGGAGGGGGTGTGGGAAAGGCAGAGGTGCAGCCTGGTGAAGAGGAACCAAGTGCCACTGCTTTTTGGGTGAAACCACTGGCACACCTGGCAGATCCCCCAACCTGATGTACCTCCTACTCAGCCGAGGCAAGCCCAGACCAGACCCACATCCTCTGTCCACCCTGAAGGGGCTCAGTCAAAAATAATCCCACCTGTAATTAAACATTAAAACAAAACTGAAGGGCAGCTGTGGCTGACTGGTTAGGGCTACGGCTACAGCCTTGAATCTGAAGGGTTGCGGGTTCGATCCCCGACTGGAGCATGACTGAAGTGCCCTTGAGCAAAGTACCTAACCCTGGGCGCCACTGCAGGCAGGCAGCCCACTGCTCCAGGCTAGTGTGTGCTCACTAATCCAGGAATTGGGGTAAGTGCAGAGATCCCTCAAGGGATCAATAAAAAAATAAAAAAATAAAAAAATAAACATTGGACGAGACTGCGCCATGGTGTTTTCACTAAACTCAGCATCCACTGGGGGACGACTGAAACCATGGCCTGTTTCTATCGGCCACGCTGGGCAACATACATAAGGCATGAAAACACAGGAATGCACTCCGGCAGGACAACACGAGGAAAGTTTGAAAAGATGGCTGGTCACTGACTGTGCTTCCCTTTTCTTTTCTTTTCCCCTCCTTCTGCATTATGCAAAGGCTCAGCCACAAGGTAAATGTGAATTCCAGTTCCAATCACAATCTCATTTTAATCGCTCTCCACTCATCTCACTTATGTGACAGCTTCTTTTCACCCGTAGAAGGCTTTTTGATTCAAGGACAAGGACATGTGATGCACCGTCACGGCATGAAAAGCATGTTGTCCGAGGCTTATTACCAGATGAGAATGAGAATAGATTAGAAACGCATTACAACTATTTTCAACTGAATCTTCTGCATTTTAAATTATTAATCTACCCACTACCTCATAATTATGTCCAAAAGATTGATAAGGACTGAAAACTCTAAAAAAAAAAAATGTACATATTTCTGTAAATGTAAATTTTCTTTTATTTCCAGTCTGGAGGAGCACACCAGCCCAAGAACAGTTCAGCATTAGCAGCTGTCATAAAAATTAATCATCTCCAAACACCAGAGACAACTTTATGAAACTGCCTCGGAAGAAATTTCATTCCATACAGCGCAGGCTAAACACACTGATAATGGCTTCGGATTCATAAAGCAAGGGGAGCCATGAGTAGAACGATCCAAACCATTTCACGCTCAAATTGCTCACAATTCAATATAGCGGTGCTTTTAAGACATATCCAGTGACCCCAATTCAGAAATGTTGATACAGAAAAATAGCATACCTCGGGTATGGAAAAACCCATGAAAATGACACAGAGTAAATGGGCGGTTTAGTGTGTGTGGAATAGCCTTCTCAAGAAAATATTTATAATAAAGTCTATTTCCTGACCCCTACATCAGGCTTTGATTCATAATATCAGCATGCTCTCCCCACACACACATACTTGGGTTCTCGACATACTGGCTAGCCCCAGCACATAAAGAGAAGAAGAGGAGACACACTATAAAGCTCACTTGGAAACATGGAGCTCTGCCTAACTGCCATTCCCTATCCAGGCTCTGTCTCCAAGACAACTGGCCCCTAGCCGCTTTTCCCTTGAACCAATTACACAACCCCTCCAGACTGGTGTCTGGACTTCAGATGCAGACATTAGCTCTCAGCACCGAGATTTATCCCCCACTAATGCATTAAAACATCTTCTACGGTCAATGTTAGGCAGATTGTCTGTGGCTTGAACCCTGTATTTAAAGAAGTCTGGCATCCAAATGCATAATTGAAGTCTTGAATATGTGGATTTGATTTTCAAAACCTGACTGAGAGCAGTGATTAAACTGATACAGAGGATGGTTTGCTGATGATGAATGGACTGCCTTAAGCTGCCGATAAAAATACACAAATGCCATTAGGGACCAAGAACGAGCTCTAAAAACCGAGGCAGAGGAAGTGCAACAGGATATTTGTTCTTTCCTTGGAGTATGCATGCAGCGATTCAACCGTGTAAATCACTTAACGTAGGCTTGTGCACGTTCAGCCTGGAGCTGAAGCATCTCTGCAACCCTACCCCACTGCTCGACACATGCCACTAAAGCGCAGGGGTGTGGCACCTCTGGATCAAGTAACAAACAGCTTGCTTCCTGTAAATCCAAGCAAGCCAAGAAACTCAACACCATGTCAAGCAAGCTCCTCCACACCCCTCTCCTGATGACCCACCTGCCCCTCTCGAAGAGAAGCAACAGAACGGTGTCTGTGTGAGCAGTCTCTCACACACACACACACGCATGCACGCACACACACGCATGCACGCACACACACACGCATGCATACTCTTCCCCTGATGACCCAATGGTCCTTCTCAAAAGGGAGACAGACTCTCACTCGACCACATACCTTTGGGCGATTCACATGGAATCGCCAAAGCCTCCATGAATAATTGTCCCGGAGTCTAAAGTAGCATGAAAATACCTCTACTTCAGCTCCAAGAAGTTAATCCAAATTAACTCCAGCTAGGCCCTCCTACACCTGTCGCTTCGGCCGTGGCTGAGGATGGAGCTTTGCTGCTTCATTACACAGCAGTTCAAAAGGAACTGGAATGTTTTCTTTTGCTGGAGGAGACGTTTGAAAAGAGAGTGAAGCTAAAAAAAAAAAAAAAAAAGAAGAGCACGAATCAACAAACCATAGCCCCACAGTCAGCACATTTAGTGCCCAAAACCAGAACGCTTGTCGAGCACCAATCTGTGAAAATATTTACATTCAGGAAGATCGAATGGATATCAAATATGTCTCATAGGAGGGACAATGCTTTTCAAAACACGCTGTTAAAACCCCGCAACCCGAATGACCTTTTGCTTATAAGAAAGGCTCCTGTAGCCAGAGTACACACAAAAAAAGACAAAAAAAAAAATCATCAGAACTGAGTGAAATATTAATCGGCTAATAAATATCTCAAAGGACGATTGCACAAATCTCTTATACTTGTATTGCCAACTGCCAACAGGAGACAAATAAACCTGGATAATGAAACTCTGTACCCTGTGCTATCAGACATGAAGACCATTATAATAACCAACCTGGTACCTATTATCTTCACGCATGTTTAAAAAGCAACCTGAGGTTGTTACTGGACCACAGAGAGGAAGAAACAACCAAAGAGACAGAGAGAGGAGGAGAGAGAGAGAGAGAGAGAGAGAGAGAGAGAGAGAGAGAGAGAGAGAGAGAGACAGAGACAGAGACAGAGACAGAGACAGAGACAGAGATAGATAGATAGAGAGTGAGAATGTGTGCGTGTGCGAGAGAGAGAGAGACAGAGAGAAAGAGAGAGAGAGAGAAGAAAATGAAGATATACTGCGAGATCCATGGTATTCCATATTCTAAATGGCAGGCACTTCTTGGTCGCATAAAGGAGCTGCTGATGAGGAGATGTGGATGCGGGTGGTAAAGGCCATCCATCAGACGCTGCATCTGATTAGCTAAGCACAGCTTTGAAGAAACAAAGGATTATGGATCATTATTAAATGGGCCACTTGCACCCAGTGAAAAAATGAACATTTCTGCTGTGACAAGTATGAATCGGTGGCCTTTTGCACAGTGATAACCTGGGGAACTTCCGCCCTATATTGGAGAGCTAGATAAGGACAGAGGAAGATATGTCTCCGTCTCACCCTCCGTCTCTCCCTCCGTCTCTCCCTCAGTCTCTGGCAAGGGCATTAATATACGTTCTTTTTTATGCCGACTATGCATTACAAATGTGGTGACTAACTCTCTTAACTACTACTCAGGAACTGCTTTTCAAAAGAATTTATTCAGATGCGAGAAAAAGGGGACAATAACTCTGGCAGTGGAATGAGTAAAGCTGATTTAATTACAATGTTTTAAAAAATCACGAGGGGCCCGGAGCTAAAAAGTGACCGTGTCCAGACGAAGGGGGTGACGGGGAGTCCAGGTGGCTATGCCTGGAAGCAAGGTGACAAAGCAGCCCTCCTCCTCCTCCCTCCTCCTCCCCCTCCTCCTCCATCCTGGATGAGCACCTTTTCTCTAGGCGCCCCCCAGCCTGTCATCCACTGCCACCCATCACAACGCACATGTGGTGGCTGTCAGAGGACATCATTTACGGTTCAGTTCACCCTCTGCTCTGCTCCACACCCTGCTTCAGCAGCCTGAACCCAACCAACCCCTGGGCCATGTTTGATACCAGCTGGGAGCACGTGTAGTCAGGGGGTCTCTCTGCCTGTGTGCACTGTTTGTTTAATTCTGAATTCTGTTGGTTTGGAAAGAGAAAAAGGGAGAGAAGGGGAGAGCTGGAGAGATTATGACAAAATAATGGTGTTGACTTACTCTTACCGCTCTCTGCACTATGAGTGGGATTTGCACTCAGAGGGTCTTAATGTGCTAGCCTGCAGTGAGAGAGGGTTCAACAGTACATCAGTGAAGCCATGGTTTGACTTCACTCTGCGAGGCAAAATCCAAAACACATTAAGGTATGGGTATGTGTAGGCATGCACATTTATATGCATGGAGACCCATGCGTATGCATGTACATATAACAGAGCATGCCTGTGCATACATATACTATACTGTGCATGCGTATACAGTACTGTGCATGCGTATACTTTACTGTCAACCATCACCCACAGGGTACAATGGAAAACATGCCCATTGCCCATAGGAAAGGGAAGTCACAAAGGGGTCTGGCTACTGAGTCAACCCTGACAAAATGTCAACCATGACTCACTAGAGCCTGAGATATCAGTGTCTGCCTCTGTCTCCACTGCCAGTGGACACTGGTAGGCAGACCTGGAAGGCTGGAAGTGGGCATCAGCCTTCCCCTCCGCATCCCCAGTGCCTCTCTCTTCTGGCGCCCCTGGAGGAGTGCTTGTTGCGTATTGAAATAACCCCTCTCAGATGTCAGGGTGATTAATGGCAGTGAGTAATCTACTTACATCGGTGGCAGACGACACACTTAATTCTTCATGCCTGGCACAGTGCGGCTTAGGGAGGACACGGAGTAAACACAGCATGGGTGTGTTTAGGTTCACGGCGATATGTTGGCCATGCTGGAGCTTTAGTACAGATGGCCAGTTTTTTTTCTCCCTTTCATTACTATTCACATGGTGAACTATTTGATTCAATACGACTCCATTGCATTTCAATTCTGCATCTGTAGGTATGGAATACGAGTTGTTTTTTTTTTAATATAGCAGCTGTCCATATTTGAAGAGATATTTTTAAACATCCAGGGATGACTAGACTTCCCCATTTTTAAATATAAGCAGGTGTCATCTACAGTACTTCTTGCCACTAGGAACATATTTATCATTTTAATTCAACAAGTTGAGTTTTCCATTGCAAACAAACAATGCTACATAAAGGTTTAGCAAACTAGATGTAAACCCAATCATAGTTACAATGTGTTCTTGATCATCAGTAGATTATGCTTCCATAAGCAAACTGTTTTACCATTATCCATACCCTATTGTTCTAAGCCCTGTTGTTAGTTGAAGAAAGAGTTAAAAAGAGAGAGGAGACAGGTTTTGTCAGGAGACTTACAAAGTGCTAAAAAAAGACAAATTTTAACAATTGACTAATGAATTAAACCATATTTTCCCCCAGTCCTATACTGTGCGGACCCTTAACATTACATCAGTTTGAGATTAAGGCTATGATCGGCCTGCAATTATGTAAATGGTCAAGCATGGAGCGGCATTATCCTGACCAAATGTTGCATCATTTCCATAAAGAAAGGCGGTCAGCCCAGAAATAGGGTCTGTGGTTAAAAGGGTGGGGCTTGATGGAGACGTTGAGATCGATGCAGAGCTTCTATTTATATTCCTGGAAAAAGAGGGAAGGGTGGACAACAGAAATATCCATGGCGGTAGGTTGTGGAGGTTCATCAGAGAGCATGATGAGCGGGCTTGTGCTTTGAAGACCAGTACTGACGGGAGAGTGATGTGGTGGAGTGGTGTGGCACGGTGTGGTGTGCGAATGTATTTCAACACAGACACTCAGGCCAGCATGTGCTGTCTCCCTTCTGACTATAATTAGCTCTTTTCAGTAACCCGATTAATCTCCCTACACTGTTCTCTCCCTCTCCCTCTGACACACACACACACACACACACGTACGCATGCATGCATGCTGGCGCACACACACAGAATAACATGGATTCCTGATTTTCTTCAGGCTCTAAAACCAGGGAGCTGTCAAGAGTGCTCACTGAGGCTTTGCACGTCACGACTGATCCATGTCAGAGAGCCTGCTTAGCAAGTGCACACACACATGCACAAACACACACACACACACATCCATATGTATGTACACACACACACACACGCACGCACGCGCATAGATAAAACACATATACACAAATGCACACACACATACACACAAGGATAAAACACATAAACACACACACACACACACACACACACAGACAGATAAAACACCCATATACAAACACACAATACCACATGACACAGAAAGGCACATGCACGCAGAAGTAAACACATACACACATATAAAACCCTCACACACTAAATGGATAACGCAGTCTCCCGCATGCACACATTGCACACATAGCCACACATACACGGCTGCACACCTCCAGCACTAGCTACAAGGCAGGGCTGCGTCATCATCCTGGCTTACGTGCAGGAGAGCGGCTTTAGCAGAGGGACCGACTGACACACACACACACACACACAAACAAACAACTGTGTTGCTCATGGGACCGTGGAAAGCTCGGGGTGTGTAGTCAGGCTCTCTCTACCGGTGGATCGTCTCTCCCAGCTGACAGGGGAAACAGGCAGCTCTGAGGGGATGCAAGTCAAATTAAAACCAAATTAAAATTACATCTCGGCGTTCAGACGGAAACATTTGAACTGCCGCACTATAAAAATTCGGCTTTGGCACTCCGCTGGGAGACTCCCCTTGAGGACCATTTTGATCACTGAGATTCTTCTCTTCCATCTCTTAATGTGTGACAGATGATACACCAAAAAAAAAAAAACCCACCACGCCTTTGATATTTTTTTTCCTCAGAGAGCTTTCAAGTATTTTCTTATGCAACAATTTGGAAACCACAGACAGTGAGATACATTTATGACCATCTCAATAACCCTAATAGCCACAGAGACATGATGCAATCTTATATACTTCAGATGGGGTGTGGATAGCGAGGTGAAATCGACTGTGGCAATTAAAGGGATGTCCTGTGATCCAAGGGAAGTGATTGCAAATGGAGAGCTTCACTGGGACACTGTGGCACTGATGTTGAGCCAGTGAGCTTAGGATTCACATTCCTCCTCTGACTCTGACAGCTTGCTCAAATTAGAGCTAGGATAACTCCAACTGGCCAAATTTCGTAACAACATTTCATAACGGCCTTAATAGGGTAGAGCGACTACTGGTCTCCAGAAGTCGTGAAAACAGCTACTTAACTGCAGCAACTTCTCATGTCAATAAAGGAGCAACTGTGAACAAACAGCACTGACCAGATTCTGGAAGAATATTAAAAGAAACAAAAACACATGCAGTATTGTGAATGCAAATAACACAACTGAAAAGTGTTTAACGTTTCTATTCCCTCCCCAATTATCACCAATTATTACCCATTACTGCAGATGGGATGTTTTCACAGCAGCACAAAAGGAGGAGAGCCCAAAGCAGGTTGAATGGCTGTGGCGAATGCCATGTAATTAGTCCCTGCAGCAGACGGGGCTGAGCTTATCTTAGTGCGACGTAATAAGCAGAAATGGCTCCCTGCACTCAGTGTGATGAAGACCAGGAGGCCAGGCCAGGGCAGGGTCATCCCCCCCCCGCCTCACATTTCATTTAATTTTGCACAGAGGGTCTGGACCGGAATCTCTTGAGGGTCATTTAGTCGGCCCCAGCAAGACCGATCCAATCAGGGAACAGAGGGTGTGTTCGTTAGCCATGACGTTGACCCTGTGTGCTACATTTGAATTGTAGTGCGTAGGTAGGCTAATTGTATACGTGACGTCCAGGCGTTAGCGATTGGGTAAAGGCAGAGGCTTGTTTTAAACTTCGAGTCCACACCTCCAGGAAGAAATCGTTTCTGACGGTGTCTGGTCCAGACCCTCTGTACAAAATGAAATAAGGTACGAGGGGCTGGTTTACCAGGCTAGGGTCATCCAGCAGGCGGCCAGGCCAGTCAGGCAGGTTGGAGGGGGGTTACCAAGGGAACAGGCCAAGAAATAGAAAGTGGAGGCCAAGGCCAAGGGCTCGGCTTTGGCTGCCCACCTCCAGCAGTGGTTAGAGGCCAAGGCCACAGCAGCATCCTGAGCCACAGATAGGAGGAAGGCTTTAACCAAGGAGCTGGCTTTATATACACAGTGGTGAACCAGGTCTCTCACACACATACAGACCTGTTTACACACAGACACACACACACACACACATAGAAGAGTACATACACACACAGACACATTCTGTGGTAATGTATTATGAAACACAAGGGATAAAAATCAATGGTCTGTTCAACTCCACAAGTAGCAAAAAGACAAAGGCCCTTTTCTTTACAATGGATATTTGAATAAAAATAAAACCTGACGAACAACTAAAATACACACACACACACACACACACACACACACTCACAACCATGTAGACCCACATCAAACACATAATATGTAGCTGCCTATGTTTTTGATGTGGCACTTCAATCACACTGGGCACGGAGGTATCATTTGGCCTTTGTACTGTAACAGCCCTCATGCTCTGCCAACCTAAATACCCAGCCCAGAGGTAAGAAGATTGAAACCTCCAGTGCCTCAGACACCACTCATCTGACTCTTAATCCAGAACCTCGTGCTGAGAAGAGGAGGGGAAGGTCACGCATTCTAGGTTACATCCCCACAGAACGATGAGGCAGAGGCGGAACGCAATCCCCGTGAGTTGGCCGCCATGTTCCTTCGCCAACAGACGGGAGAAAAATGAAGACTGCAGGCAGCAGTGCAGCAACTGTATGGCACAGCGCAGGGATGAGCCATCGGTGATTTTTTTCAAACCCATCTGCTCCCATTCCAAAGCCACGAATAATATGACATGCTGCGCACAAACGTCATTTGCTACAGTGTGTAATATCGTCGAAGTAAAATGTAGTTGGGAGCACATTAAGCGCTTGACTGGATGAAAGCGACACTTGTCCTTACCACTCTCTGCTACAGTTACACGGTTACATCACCTCAATTTATAGCCCATTGACTATGTTTTACTGCCAGCCTGGCACTCTGCATAAAGTGCTTGTGTGGGTATGTGTGCGTGTAGGTGTATTTGTGTGTGAGTGTGTATGTGAGTGTCTATGCATGTGTAAGTGTCTGCGAGTGTTTGTGTGCGTGTGTGTGTGTATTTGTGTGTGTGTGTGTGTGTGTGTGTGTGTATGTGCATGTGTGTGTCTGCGAGTGTTTGCGTATGTGTGTGTATTTGTGTGCGTGTGTGCGTGCGCGAGTGTCTGCGAGCGTGTATGTGAGTGTGTGTGCATATGTGAGTGTCTGCGAGTGTTTGTGTGTGTGTGTGTGTTTATGTGTGTACATTCCAAGTTTTGAATATAGAAGCCCCATTATAGCAATGCACCATGGGGCAGTACATAATGCTTTGATCTGTGCAGAATAATAAATCAATGCACACTATGTAGAGGAAGGGGGGAAAAAATGTCATGCCAGTAGTTTGCTATGCGCAAAGTGTATCTGCAAACTGATTTACTGGCTGGTACGGGTCTCCCTGGTGATGCAGCTACTTACGTCCACAGCTTCCCCTTTCCGGGGTGTGGCCTCCATAATTACAGTTTCAATAAATCAGTGAGGGATGAGGCAAGCAGGCGGGTCCCCCCCCACTGGGATTTCAGCACACTGCTCAGCATATGACAGCACTAGCCAGTTTCCATGTTTGAGCTCAAAAAGGCTTCCCAGAGTAGCACATGAGACTGATATGTAACATGTGATGACAACAAACAGCATTGCATCTTTAAATAAATGTGTGCGTTTTCTGACGGTGTGTGTGTGTGTGTGTGTGTGTGTGTGTGTAAAGCTTGAAGGTGCCGCAGAAGCAGAGTGACAGGATATGACATCAAAACAAACAGCACAAGCCTACTGCTATCTGTAGTGAGCAAAGACAACTCCACAACAGCATACAGCCTCAAAATGAAACGCCTCACTCCATATGATTACACATGGGAGCAACAACACACCATTCTCTTGAAGTCTGCTTGTGGGTTTTTTTGTGAATAAAAGAAAGGATAAAAAAAATCCAAAAGAAAAGATCTGCAGGGGTGGGAAGGAGGGCAGGTTTGCATTCATCTTCCTGACATGAGCAGCTGTTGGAGATGTTGCTGAGCATACAGGGTGCCAGGCGCTGACACTCAGAAGCCCAGATTGGGCTCATGACACCAGACGAGTGGAGGGTGAGGCAGGGGACATGGCCGTGGCCATTACGGAAAATGAACTGCACTCCAGACAACTCAACGTTTTTGAAAGCTAGCCCCTTCCAAATGAGAGTTGTTGGTTATCTCACTGCAAAGAGAGGTAGGGTTCTTCCCAGGGTAAACCACTCTGCAGGCCCTTTCATGTGTTAGGTCTGGCCAGCAAAGAGCTTGAAAGAAAGCTGACCTCCATGCCAGAGAAGCAGGCTTTTGGCTCTCTTTTTTGGCAACTCCCAATCACTGCAGGCAAAATCATAATTAAACAAAAAGAAAAAACACAGAAGATGAGGACTAAATGTGATGACGCTGCTCACTCTCCCTGCTGCCCTGCTGTAACTATTTATTTTTCAAAGAGGATGAGCCAGGAAGACTCTCTCGCCATCTCATGCAGACATAAGTATCTGCTGTCTGTCAGTGTAAAACAGACGCCTTATAGTTTCCCTGCTCTCGTCGTTCCTGCAAACCATCAGCCTGGTGACATACGTGAAGTAATGGTGATGGCCGGGAAAGGTATGTGGAGCACATTGGCAGCGGCATAAACATCAATTTGCTCATGCTGCTTTATGGCCTGACAAATGTTTCCCAGGGAACAGCTTTCATTTCAAGATACTTCCCACCACCGACAGTACCAAAAAAAAAAAAAGGATGGGGGGGGGGGAGAAATGAGGAGGATTTGAAGCATAGGGCCCCCTTTAGGGGGGAAAGAGGGAGATGTTTAAATGCTGAACAGGGATGATTTCGTCTTTGAGGAGCAGTGCACGGAAAGAATGTCAGTCGCTTTGTTCGAGGTGAAACCCCCCGTGACTCTCTTGGGAGCTGGAGGCACATACGCCTGCTGTACACGAACCTCACTCGTGTGAAAACATGCAAGAACTCACCACCCTCTGACAGCTGAGAGGGAAAAAAAAGAACACGGTAGGAATAGAAAAGCAGGCAGTAGCTTTTTTTACCTTGAAGAAGTTGTTAGAGAAAAATGTGAGAAGTTTGTGTGTAAATAAATCGACATAAAACCAAACCGTGCAGAAAGGAGACTTCGGCCTTCCTCTCACTCGCTCACTCTTTAACCTTGTGGCACGACAGCTTTTTTTCCCTCTGCTGGTCGTGTCTGCAGTGTAACCACCATCATCACCAACAGAAGTAATTGAGGTCGCTCAACTTGTCATGGAGTTTAATTGCTTCCTGATCCATTTCCTGCATATCAAACAGTGCTGACACAGTGCCCACAGAGCGTCCGTGGGAGAGGAGTCTGTTGACAGTACTGAAAAGGGGGGAGACGAAATGCTTGTTTGTGGTAAAAGCAAGGCAGAGAGGGCAGCGGACAGGCCCAAATTATCACGGCCACACCGAAGACCTGGGAGCTGATGCAGGTCCGGAGGTCAAACGATTCCACAGCCTGTCTGACAAGAATCCCCACCTGACTCTGAAGGACTTTCAAAAGGTCAGAAGATTCCAATGAAACTGATTCTAAAGAGTTCTAAAGATTGATAGTTTTAATGGGTTGTTACATCTCTTATCAGTATGTTTACTTTGGTCTCTTTGCCCGAAAATGGCCTTCTAACCTATTTTAAACATTCTGAGTCAATAAAAGCTCAAATGCAAGGCATTAAATACCACAGTGATATTGTAAATCTGTGGTGCCCATCAAGTTAGCAATATAGATCATAGAAAATGAAGAATATTCACAATTTAGGATATAGATATCTTTAATAAGCATCAGTCTTGGCTTTTCCAAAATATGCGCATGTTCATCTGTAAAATTGGAAACCCTTGCTTTTCTTGTTGGAAAGCTCAATTCATTTGCAAGCTTCAGCCATTCCATGTTGGTGCTGAAAAGAAAAAGTCCCCCAAATCCTTCAAGATGCTCAGTATCAAGTCTCAGCAAAAGAAGGCTAACACTTGATCTAATGGAGGCATGATTATCTGAGCTCATTGGCAGACCACAGAAACAAGCGAGTGACACAAAGGACAGGCACAGCAGAGCTGCCATTGAAGCTGAGAATCAGTGCATCTGAAGCACAAACAGGTGTATGCTTCAGATAAAGAGAATGCCTTCCTTCCAATTCGTATCCCACTGGGAGCCTACCATATCAGACCAGATCACTTTAATAAAGTCCTCTACTTCCTGCCAATGGTAGTCGTTGTAACTGGCAGTGCTGAGTGTGGATGTCCATTCCAACACGCTTCAGCAGTTAGCATGGCAGTGATGCAACTTCAAAGGCAGCACCTCATATAATTCTTTGATGGAGTCCTGAGCATTGCACCATGGGTTATGATCCCAGAGAGGGGGGAAAAAAGCCCTGGGCTGCCAATTTCCCACAACCTTGAGGAATCATCTTGTGACTGGCCAGTTACAGGAAATAAAAGTCCACTATTTGATTAGAAACAGGCTAACACTCATTCACGCGCAGCCAAGGCCTCCTCATTCATGCTCTATTTGTCCAGTGTCACGGCATTCCTATCCCATATCTCAGATGCAGTCCATTCATAAAACCATCACTCCACTGCGTGGGGTGGCATGACTCACTGATAAGTGGGCTTTTGTTGGAGTTCCTCTGTGCCTGTGTTTGTCTGTGTGTGTCTGTGTGTGTGTGGGTGAGTGGGTGGGGTGGGGGGGTACATGCTTGCAGAATGACTGTATACAACATTTGCATGGCAAATGTTTTGAGAGGGGCCAACAAGCTTGTGGTACGTGAGCCTAGGAGCACAAGCATGCATGCACTAAGAATGTGTTAAGTAAAGGGGACACCACACTACACTTCATAGCTTATCAGGTGGCTTCCTTCCTACCACATGGACTGCCCTTGAATTGTGATTCATGCTGTCCCACTTCAAAACACCTCCCCCACCTAGCAACAACCCCCCTACTAGCAATCTCCATAAGCCCTTAAAATAGCAGTCCCACCCCACCACCACCACCCCACTCCTGCCCAACATTCACCCTCCCTGAATGATGAGATGCATCTCTGCTCTTCTGACACCACCCTCCACCTCTCTCTGCCTTGCGGACTGTCCATCACACCCCTCCCCCACCTCTCTCCTTCCTCCTGTCCTCCCTTTCCATATGGTGGCAACATCACAGGGTGTCCTGCTGGGGCTGGCGCTGGGGCTGGCGCTGGGGTTGCTGCTTCACTGAGCATCTAAGTGTTGGGGATTCCTATAGGGTATGACACGCTTTCCTCTCTGCCCCTGCCTCTGAATTATATACCACTGGCGCTGAAAAACAACACACATACTCAGCACGGCTCTTGGTTTTTGATCAGCTATGTTTATCAGCTCTAAACCCCCCCACACCTTCTCCCACACATAAACCCCTCTTCCTCGCTCTGCGGCATGGCATCCAAGACTGCTGATATGCTACAGTGCAACACATTGTCTCCCCATTAACAGACACTCAGGGTACTATGGTCCCCTCTTAGCATTAGTTCATTAGTGAGAGAGAGAGAGAGAGAGAGAGAGAGAGAGAGAGAGAGAGAGAGAGAGAGAGAGAGAGAGAGAGAGAGAGAGAGAGAGAGAGAGAGAGAGAGAGAGAGAGAGAGAGAGAGAGAGAGAGAGAGCGAGCGCGAGAGAGAGACAGTGAGTGAGTGAGTGAGAGAGCATGAGAAAGAGCGAGAGAGAGAGAAAGAGAGAGAGCGCGAGAGAGAGAGAGAGCGTGAGAGAGAGAGAGCGCGAGAGAGAGAGCGCGAGAGAGAGAGAGAGAGAGAGAGCGAGCGAGCGCGAGAGAGAGAGAGAGAGAGCGTGAGAGAGCGAGAGAGAGCGAAAGAGAGAGAGAGCGCGAGAGAGAGAGCGAGAGCGAGAGCGAGAGCGAGAGAGCGAGAGCGAGAGCGAGAGCGAGAGCGAGAGAGCGAGAGCGCGAGAGAGCGAGAGCGAGAGCGAGAGCGAGAGAGAGAGAGAGAGAGAGAGAGAGAGAGAGAACAAGAGCACGAGACCACGTCTTCGCTGCAATTAATACTCTAACTGACGACTGTGGGATCGCGCCAACTTGTTTGAATGATGGCTCACACCAAAAGCTGGCTGGATTTTACCCAGGCGACGCCTGCAATTAGCAGACCATTTGAGGAGGACAGTGGCCATAACTCAAGAGTGTGCTTCATCAGAGCTCTGGGTTTCACGAGGGAAATAAAACACTTTGCAGCCAGTCCTTAACACCTTATCAGTTAACGTGTAAACAGAGGGCTGAGCGATTAGGCCATTCCTTCTGTGACGGGTAGAAAAATAATGTGAGGGAAAAGAGGGGAGACACATCAACGCTGTTTTGATCTAGGTTTCAAGCCACAATACATGTGTTAATGTTTTATGGACTGTTTACGGAAAGCCCGGGATTTACCAGAGGAAAGAAATTCACAGGAATTGTCCCCAAATCATCTGGAGCACAGGGCCAAGCAGACTACTGTTTCCTTCACTTAATCTGTTCCATCTTCCCTTGCGCTCCTGCAAATGTTAAGTCCTGAAGTTTAGCATAACACCAAACAACAGCCACTACTACTATTATGTCTGTAAACACTAGGGTGGCACGGTCCTGGGAAAAAAAACGAACTAAGTAAGAAGGCTAAATAACTTTAATACATGCTCGGTTGGATAGGCCGGTATCGGTATCGGCCACCAATATCGGTATCGGATCGGAAGTGCAAAAAGCTGGATCGGGACATCCCAAATCATCTGGAGCACAGGGCCAAGCAGACTACCGTTTCCTTCACTTAATCTGTTCCATCTTCCCTTGCGCTCCTTCAAATGTTAAGTCCTGAAGTTTAGCATAACACCAAACAACAGCCACTACTACTATTATGTCTGTAAACACTAGGGGTGGCACGGTCCTGGGAAAAAAAACGAACCGAACAATACGCCTGTTGCGGTGCAATACGCGTGTAGACCGCGGTTCGCCAAAAAAAAAAAAAAAAAAGCCGAATGCCTGTATGAAACCACGTGGTTCTCTTTCGCTCGAAAGAATTGAAATGACAGCGGAGTGTGGATGACGAGTGCAAATATGGCAAGTGACAGTGGAGAAGGCATGTCGTACATTGAGGATGCCCCCGCATCATTCAAATCAGGTGTGTGGGAACATTTTGGTTTCCCCATTACATACGATGACACCGGCAAAAAATTGATTTAGAACTCATGTAGGCTGATAATTGTCAAAGCCTTTATTCACTCCCGGTACAAGAAAAGCGAACGCGTTTTAACCCCTTCCATAAAGTTATGATAAACTCTACCTCTTTGCCAACTTTCACTTTGCCTACATCGGGTAAATAAATTATTAAATGTAGTGACTTATGGACCTCAGTTTTGCCTAGTGCCTTATTGACTAGATTTATCAAACCAAGTAGGAAACACTGAATGACAAGAACGAGGTGGCTATTTTTATAGCTCGAGTGGCCGGCAGCAGACTAGCGATTGAAAGCGACTAGCTTTTCTTGTATTGAGAATACACCGAAGAAGAAATCTTCAGCAAAATCTTGCTTCTTCCTATTAAGAACATAAAAGCTAAACAATTATACCTACAACATGTTTGACTGGACAGCGTGACAACTTCACAGGTATTTCAGTTTCTGTGTTTATGTAGGCTAGCCAATATTGGTAGCTTTCCAGCGTTTGTTTCATGCAGTTGTAAGCGAATGGTAATATTTTGCAGACAGTCGCGAGGTTTTTGAGGTATTCCCTGTGTCAATACATGCATTGATGGCACAGTTGACATGAATTGTATAGCTGTGCCTATAGCTTTCAATGGAATTTTGGCTAAATACGCGCAACACGCGCAGAAAAATAGACTTTCTATTTTCTAACTGCACGTAGGTCTCGCCTCTTGCCAGAAAACGTTGACAAACTGATTTTCTTGCAGAAGAATATGAAAATTAAGTGAACAGGGGATGTTTGTTTTAAACAGTGCAGTGATTGGTTTTATTGCAATATTTTATACTGGCTGTGTGTGCGCGCATGGTGTCATTACTATTCTGTGCCAGCGCACCGTTCATTTCAGGCAAAAAATCACGTTGTCTAGATAGCAGATGACACTGCGCCATCACGGGTGTGTCAGCGAAAAGAAGAGGTGTGGTCTGGCGCAAAGCGTGCCAGATGCTATTATAAGGACGCAAAAATTAAATCCGCCAGTGACCAACAAAACCCTGGTCTGTCGTCAGTTGCGCATTGCTGAACAGCTATTTTATGGGCGCACAACGCTTTGGGAGATCGAGAGGGATCCCCCTCTTGAGTCGCTGTTAGGGGACGATAGCTATCCACTAAAGGCATATGGTTATTAACACATACATCATGCCAACAACAGGGCTTAAAACATCTTCAAGCTCCAAAAAGATGTCCAATTGCATACGACTACGAATCTGATTATTTACTAAGTGCAACGACATAAACACTGATACATATTTTGCAATGATGCACATTCATTGAGCAATCAGTTTTTAATAAACATACACACATTGTTCATAACCAAAGGAAACACACATTGTTCATAACCAAAGGGAAACAGTAAGTGTAAAAAACAGACTTAAATATCCATCCCGGAAGATTAACTGCTCATGCACGAGCAGATCGGTCTTCAAAGAAAAACGCTCCTGATGGGAAACACGCCATCGTAATAGCAACAAGCCATGGACAAAGCGCGGCTGCCTTTTAAAGGGAATGAGAGTATAAACTCTGATTGGTTTATTGCATGTTACCCCCCGAACACACCTATGATTAATTAGGTAACTTAGGACCAACCCTTTTGAACCATGGCGCAATGTTCACTTTTCCCGTCGTCAAAATAGCATATTGTCTCAGCAACGCCCCCAAAGCAACTTGCGCGACAGACTTTAGACAATGCGCATATGATCGTGAAAATAGAGCCCTGTGTGTGACAACAGACACCTGGTTCCTCTAGATGCCACAAGATGGCAGCAAACGCTCCTGACACTTTGTATAAATACTGTAGTAAATAAAAAAGCTGTTGAAATCATCCATGTCTTCCCTCTTGCTGTTTCAAAATACTACCTGGCTTTTTATCAGAGATTGTTCATAAAATACGCTTATGTCAACTCAAACTCAGTTTGTGCATGATTATTTCATTCTAACTATAATTTTAACCTCTCTTAAATGCTAAAAAACTATGGTTATTTAAGGTAAATAGTATATGCCCAAATATAGAGTACTTAAGATTAAATAAAATAAAAAAAACGCAATACGTACCGAACCGCAGACCTCAAACCGCAATACGTACCGAACCGCGACTTTTGTGAACCGTGCCACCCCTAGTAAACACTACCCATAATATATCTATAGGACCCCAAAAATCTCCTTGAGCCATGATCTATGTGACAAAAACACAATAACGGTGGCAGGGGGAAACAGGTACACTTATAATACTTAATGATTTGCCTCATTGCAAAGACAAAATGCTTTAATGACCTCCTTCATTTTCACATACACAGCATCTGTAACTCGCCTCTGTACCTCACAATGAGTCCTACTGTGGACAAATGTAACAGTGGCTGAGGACCATTGAAAGAAGCAGGTCTGAAGGGGTTAAGCACAACTTAAGCCCATACACCACTAGCCTATTTAAGGTTGAGTGAAGGATGACTGCTTATTTGTAGTCTTTGTAGTGTTTGTTTTCAAACCCCCAGTCAGGTTGTTCATTATGAATTAAGGGTGTCAAGCTCTCACTGCCCTGCCAGTAGCCTCTCCACATAGTCCTCAATACACCAGTGTTATTTTCCAGGGAATATTCTGTACAAAGCAATGCATGATTAACACTATTGGACTTGTAAGACTTGGGCAGCTTCATTTACCTGCCAAACCTCTGCTTGCAAACATAGCTAGCTTCTTCTGCTTACAACAAACTGCATGCAATACCTTATCTGTATAATTTGACCAATAAATATTTGATGAGATAATTGGATCGCAGCTAATAATTACACTACCATTTGAATTAGAAACTACTGATCACAACCACATGTTCCTGTCAAAACACATCCATTGTGCAGTCAAAATTTCTCCCCCAAAATGAACAGAGAGAGACTCCAGCGCCCTTTTGAATGTAGCAGGCTGATGGTATCGAACATATTTGTCTGAGTTTAATCGGATTATGTCAGAGAGAAGCTGGGGCGATAAGCATCTTATAACTGACCCCATGTTACAATTACACCTGTCCTCTCATACGCATACTGACAAACTACAGTGTTGTGATGGCACAGTGATTATTGAGGTTACCCACATAGCCTCCAGCTGCTAAAACAGGCAATGACCTTGAGTTGGGGCCCGATCAGGCATGATCCGAGTTGATGTTCCATTGTAAACGTTCACAGAATACAGGCCATACATATTCATGTGCAGAGGCCAGGTAGAATATTTTGCTCTCTAAATGAATGCAGATATTTTGCGACTGGACAGAAAAGGGCCCAAAGGCATGTCTCCTGGGTAAAGACTGGGTTTTGCCATCCAGATGCCTCTGCAAAGCTACGGTTGATGGCATGCCAACACGTGCATCTGCAAGTGTGAGTGAGTGCGAGTGTGTGTGTGTGTGTGTGTGTGTGTGTGTGTGTGTGTGTGTGTGTGTGTGTGTGTGTGTGTGTGTGTGTGTGTGTGTGTTTAGGGGGTGGGGGTTCTGTACAACTCCACGAGTGAGTATCTGCATGCTGTGGGCGCTGGCACAGTATATCTGATTTCATGGTTCTCTCATTCTATCTCTCTCACTTGCACACATAAACACACATGAACACACACACTTATCCTCTTTCTGCATGTGCTCACCACACATGAGCTATGCTCCAATAACCCGACTTCACGTTTTTCCAGGTTTGGCCTGAGTGGCAAAAAAGCACCAAATGAAAAAAAAAAAAAAAAAAAGAGAGAATGCATCCACCTCCATTCAGCATCAGCTGATCAAGGCCTGTGCCTTTCACAACAAAGACGTGAGGGAGGGAAAGACAGAGTGAGAGAGAGAGAAAGAGAGAGAGAGAGAGAGAGAGAGAAAGAGAGAGAAAGAGAGAGAAGGAAGAAGTGAGAGAGAGAGAGAGAGAGAGAGAGAGCGAGAGAGAGAAAGTGTGTGTGTGTTCTTAATGTTCTTTATTGATCTTAACGTTGTTATCTCATTAATACTTTAATGTTACTGTTTTTTTTTTTTTGTCAGCTTTGGCAACACTGATATACACAGGCATGCCAATAAAGCATTTTTGAATTTGAATTTGAGAAAAACACAGAGAGCAAGCGAGAGAGAGAGAGAGTCTGGAGAGCTCCGTCTCGATCGGCCACCGACGCCTCCCACACATAAAGAAGCCTCGATGAGAGACCTGGCACATTACATCCCCGCCACACTCGGCAGCAGACACAGCTACTCGCTTGTTTCACACCAGTGTTTTAGACGGGAGAAAAAAGGGCTGAAGACTGTCCTAAGCATCTTGGCAGTACAGGGCTTTCGCTGAGGTGTTGCAGAGATATATGTTAGTGTGAGGTGTTTAAACACCAGTGAACATAAAAAAATATCCTTTTCTGTATTTCTTTCTCTAGTTCTTCTTCTGTTATTTTGATGGCTCTTTAAACAAAAGCATTGTGTGTTTTTAAATACATGAAGAGGTGGGTTCCAGAGAGAGAGAGAGAGAGAGAGGCAGAGAGACAGGCAAAGAGAAAGTGAAAGAAAGACTGAAAGAGAGAGAAAGAAAAAAAGAAAGAAAAGAAAGACAGAGACAGACAAAGAGAGAGAATGTCTAAACCGACGCGGCTTGGCCTCCACCCAAACCATTTGTCCTTTCTTCCTTTCTTTTAAACACCATCACATTATCAAAGTATGCCTGCATGCAGCACACAATGCTAGTGTCTTCGCCTTGAGCTGAAATGCTTTAACATCGGAGTGCTTTAACAAAGGAAGTAACAGCTTATAAGTCCTCCGTCCATGACCAAAAGAAATCTCCACTGATATCATCTTGTTCATTTCTCACACTTATCACAGAGAAAAGACCAGCAAAACTTAACAGCTTTGATAGACAACCATAAGCCAACAATAAGATGTCAAAGGCCAAAACAATCTGACACACAAAGGAATTCATCCTACTGTATGGAATAAACTGGTTCTCTGAGAATATGAATGCCTTTCTTGTTGTTTTTCTTTTTTATTTACTGTAAGATAAAAAGATGTTTTGCACACTAATTACACTGTGGATTTCACATCGTAAACAGAGAGCAGGAGTATGAACCTGCATTCGAAATAAGCTTGAAACAAAAACAAGAGCTTCCTTTTGGGTAAATATGTTGTTTTTATATATATGTGAGCATATGGATGTCAGCCTCAGTATAGGACCTTCGACTGGAATGTGGCTGTTCATTAGGACTGTACCAGTTGTTTATTTGTTTATATAAAGCCAAAGGGTAGCTTAACGTTGACGTTAACGCTGCAGTAGCGTGTGCTGTGGTATAACCCCTCACTCAAAGAAACAACTTTACAGGCTGCTTCTCCGACCCAATCCTTTCAATTAATTGGATTTTTAATTTTTATTTACCACGGCTTATGTGTACCGCGGCCCATTACTTTCTCGGGACTTGAAGGTGCTTTTTGTTCTGCGCTAGCATAACTGAGAGCATGAGTGCACACACAGACGACTCCAGGTCTAAAGCTCATTATTATAACTGCTTTTTGTAAGAATTTGAAAAACAAAGTATTCTGAGCTCTCCGAATCTAATTAAGAGAACTTTTGAGAAGGACATTTATCTCTGAATAATGGCATTGAATAATGAAGACGGAGAAAGCAAACTCAGAATCATTTCAATAGCACCAGTAGAGCTTAGGTCGCATGGGGTGGAAGGGATGAGGGTGCTGGGTAATGGTGCCCAATTAAGACAGGAAATACAGTCAGTGGGAGGCCAGAGATGGTCTCCACCCTTGACTTACCTTTACACATGCATGCGGATGGGCACGCGCACACACTGGCATACACACACACACACACACACACACATAAACAGCTTATGTCATTCCTAAGTGGATCCTCCGGATGGAGTTATTTTGTTGCAGTCAGTTAAAAATAATAAAGAAAAAAAAAACAGAAAAATAAACAAACAGCTCCTGCTCGAGAGCTAAAACTGAAGTCGTCCATAGTGCAGGCAGAGCACAGATTAAGCCCCTCTCCCTGGAGGCCCTGGGCCACAGTCTCCCGTCAGTGTAGAGAGGGTTCATTAGGACAGCACTTTCCCACAGCAACAGCACCCCCTCTTCCCCAACACCACCACCCACCCACCCCCCTCTCAATTCTCCACTGCCTTGCTGCACTGCTACCAGGGGAGGGGTAGCAACACAAAATGTATGGAGCTCCATGCTGTGGCTCCAGCCTCTATCACGATGGCAGCAGCAGCCTCAGGGCCCAACCATTAGCACTGAACAAACAGCACCATATGGAGCCTTTTCCGGTGACACCCAAATCTTTCACGACGTGAAGGATCAATGGGGCTTCGCTGTCGGTGTAAACAAGCCGAGCCATCACAAAAAACAACAGAGGCGCACGTAGTCGGCCGTGACGCGCTGACGGCTAATGACGCCGTCACGACAAAGAAAGCCATCGCGGCAGGCTAACAATCCAACTACGCAGCTTTCCTATTACATTCAATTCAGCATAGTGCTGTGAGCAACGAGACTGGAGTTTGTCTCTCGTGGCGTCATCCAATCAGAGTTGGTACAAGGTCATCGGCACTGATGCACGCACAACACCCTTTCAGTGACAACACGAAGGCTTGTTGTTTGCACACCCACTGATGCACTCGTACGTAAAAAGCTGCGCATTCAAGTAAAGGCGATCAAAACGCCGCCTTGAGCAGAGACTGCCAGTGGCGGGGCATTACACAAAGTTTGCATCATCTCGCTTTTGGGTATCCGGCTAAAAAACAAAGGCGTGTGAACTCCCAAAATAGCAGCGTGATAGACAACAATTTGTAAGGGTAGACTTAATGTTGAAAACGCTTTAAATAAACAATCGAAGAGCTCCCCCTGCCGCAGAGGCCGGAACAACAATCCAAAGTGAAACCAAGTACGCTTTGGTGAGGAGCCAAGAAACAAGGAAAACAATGGCAATAAAATTTGGCTCATTCAGACTATCGCAAATGGCTTTGCTTTACTGCCATCATTTGCTTGCAAGACCGAACACTCGGGTAAATGCGGATGCAGAACAGAATTTGGCAGGAGGCAGGATGAACAGCAGAGGTGAGAGCTTAATTCCTGAACTTGCCTTCACGCCAGACTGCAGGGATCCCCAGACAGCAGCAAACGCAAGAGCAAAGAATGCATTCTGTTGCATTGGTCAGCTAACACATACACATTTAAAAAAACAAACTCTCTCAGACTTACACACACACACACACACACACACACATACCACTTGTGTTTACCATCTCAGTGCCTAGTGATTACACAATTAAGCAGCTCTTATCCTCCCCGCATAATCAAGTCTGGGCGTGGTGCGTCAGGGGGTAATCTCCAATCATGTGTGCACTCCACCTATCCATACTTATGGCGGTCTGTGGAGGCGCGAAGAAATGGGCTTCCGTGCCAGGGCGTCAAACACGCCTGCCAGCCGGGCACGGGGAGGATGGATTACACGGAGCAATCGCAGTTCGCTACCTGTGGGAACCAGGCGAGCTAAACAGCCCCCCCCCCCCCTTCACCCACCACCATCCCAGCCAAGCAGACGTCTCAAAGCCAACCCGGGAAGCAGGGATGCCTGGGAGGGGCGGATTAGTGGGTGCTTAGACCCAAGGTGGGATGGAGGGGGTGGCGGAGTGGGGCAACACAGACACACACACAGATACCCCTGAGATTGAGGGGGGTATTTGTGAGCGAGTCTTATCTCTGCAGCTGCCACGACTACTACTCTTTATTGTGGCCCGCTTTATCTCCCTCCTCCTGCCAGGGGCGGGGATGAAGAAAGGGCCGAGGAAACGGAGGGTGTGGGGGTGCAGTAAACTAAAACATCAATAATCCAGCCGTCCTGAAACGCTGCAGAGATAATGGAAACATGCTTCTTTGAAATATTGCACTCATTGGGTGGCGACTATGGTGATGGATCAGTCAAGTCTGCCACAACTTTGTGCTACAATCTACCACTTAATCCTTTCGAAGGCAAAAAGAACAAATAAAAGTTCAGCCCCAGAAACACATCTTTCATCTATCTATCTACAGTCGTAAATGAACAAATTAGAAAATGTTATCAAGCATCAAGCATCACACTATACACAGCCTGACACATACAACGTTCACACTGCACTGATATATATTAAAATCTTTTTTTTCTACTTAAGCACGTTTGTTCTATTTATTTTAATCAAGCACTTTGGCAGTTTATTTGTAAATGCAAATACATATTGTAAATGCAGAGTTTTGTTGTGGTGCTATGTTTTAATTTTGAGTGACTAATGTGTTTTTGATGATCTAACACTACAATTTCCATTTCAGTAATCAATAAACAACCCAATCTATATTACCACTGAACATGAACAAACTAGATCACCACTACATTGCTCAATCTCTTTGTCAGTAGAGTCAGAAGATGGAGTCTGCAGTGTGTGGGCTCCTTATTAAGACTGATGATGGCTATGGGGCCTGCAGAGAGACCACACACACAAACTCTGACTGCCTCCTGCGTACTGCTGCTGCTAATACTCCAAGCCAGGTAAGGCCTGGGAAGATGGGATTTTTTCTTTTTGAAATAAAATAGATTTGTTTTTTTTTTAATTGAGCTGCCTTTCTGCAGAGCCTCCCTTATGGCATGCATGTGGATAGACAAAAGCGAAGAGATTAACCTCAGAGTCAGATGTCACATTGCATTGGCAAGCCTGTTGTTTTAATAACAGTGCCAGGCTCTGCGGAAAAAAAATGGAGAGGCGATGCTGCAAAATCTTGGTTTACAAAAATATCACTTTACTTTGCCAGTCATTTCAGGTCAGCCTGTGGTAAAACACTGAAAAATGTGAGCCCAAGCCTACGATGAAAAAAATGCTCGGCCCATACCAACGGCGAAACGCTGTGAAAGGTGCTGGCACTAAAACAAGAGAGACAAAAAGCAAGCGCCTGAATGGAACTGGTGACTCAAAAGGCAAGGCTACAGCATACAGTATAGCTGAGGCTACTGCACTAAGCTGATCAATATGTGAAATACATTCCTTTCCTTTACCCAATCAATTAGATTATATATAAAGCACGGGGTTGGTTATAGAATAAAGGACAAATGAAGGATCTTTCCAAAATGCACGCCTGCCACAGCTACACAGACAAACTTCCCAAAAGTCGCAGTCGGATTTATTTTCCCTAAGCTATGCTACTGTGGATGGATGGGGTAATCCGTGAATTTCTTAAATATAATCACATTGGAGCAGATCATGGGTGCCTGGTGGCAGAAGAGATTTCGAGTGCGGAGCATAGACATGCATCATGCTGATCCCTCGGAGCCAATCTATGGAGTCCTCAGAGGGGGGTCTCAAACTGTGTGCTCCTTGGGTGTCAAGACACTTCTGCTGATTTGTGTTGGGGTGAAGGAATAAGACAAGTTTATGTGCCCTTGTGTGAGTGTGTTTGTGTTAAAAGCAATGTAGGAATTCTGAGGACACCATTGCACTTTTCATATTGTGTGTATTTCTGCTAAGACCAGTGCTCCACTTAGATCTGTTTTCTTTCTATCCATCATCTTCAATCACTGTACCTAAAGAAGCCTAAAAAAGCCAGATGATGCTTCTGAATGCATGAACTGCACGTCATTTCTACAATAATATACTCAAAACTCAACATGACCAACTACAAAGAAGAGAGGAACAGTAAGAAAGGAAGAGGAGAGGAGATAAGATGAAGATGTGGAATTAATAGCCAAAACATGCAAATGCAGTCAACAGAGCAGTATGTGCAGTGATATCAAAGAACTCTGATAAAAACAAAACTGCCAAGCAGTTTCACACCATCTATATTTAGTGATATAATGTAATCAGCAGGTCTTGGTGCAGCCAATTAAATAATGCGCTGACTATCAGGTCATAGCCAGGTTGTCAGTCACTGCAGTTACTTCTAGAACATCCAACCACCAATCCAGACATTTCTGCATGCAAATCAATGACGAAAAGAAATATACCCAAACTGACAATTTCATCATTAGTGTTTCACGGGACATCACAGCTTCCCACGACTGTATACTTTGCATATATGGGACCACCTTTGTGATGGAATGCCCTTGCACTAGCAGACAAACATTACATTTCAGCCCTTTTGTGTGCATGAACATGGTGAATTAAAGCACGTGCCATGAGCCGAGCCAGGCTAGCCAGAGTAGGCGATGTCCAGTGGAGCAGTCCGGCGAATACCAAACAGGCTCGTGTGCTGGGCGGTGGGTGGCACGCGAGCAGGTGCCATGGCCATAAAGGCTCATTCATTCTCTGTTATGCCACTGCTGAGCCCAGGCCAGCACGCTACCAAGCACCCTTCCGATGTCTCTCCGTCGGACTCTAACAAGCCTGAATTTCTCTTATCAATCCCACCCAGTCACCACACACGCGCACACACACACACGTGGAGTGGGCCACAGCGGGATGAGCGATTACCTGTCACGCAATGGTGGATGATATTCCACCCCAATGCGGTGAAAATGTGGGATTTAACAATATTCCTGTAATTCAAACCTGACAGGGGACCAGAAATGTAAGTCACCCAAGGGAACCTCTGAAATGCACTGCAATTTTGTAATTGTTTTTGACTGCGTAGCACACACCCACCCACCCACCCACACACACACACCAGCCTGCATCATAATCTAGGGTATACACGCACACACACACACACACACACACACACACACACACACACACACACACACGGAAGCCTCAGGCATAATCTGTGTTTGCGATGGGATTACGTACACAAATGAGAAAGGAGCAGAAACAAGCGGCATGAGTGTGCGGCTGTTGCCATCATTAGAGAGCTTCATTAACATAAGAGCTCGGCTGCTGATGGAAGCATCTGAGGGAGCTGCATTCCCCCTGGAACTGTGCCTCACGTTTCCCAGGGATTCTCTGAACGTACGCAGGAGACGCAAACAGCCTACATACTGATGCTGACAGGTCCGGACTTCACAGAGAGGCCTCAATATATTCAACATGATGGAAATGATGGATCACAACCACACAGCCAACAATTTATTGGCTGGGGTTGGAGAACACAGTTTCCAGCCAGTAGAGAGAAAGAGTAAATCACAAACCACAATGTGAAAGGGGCACATTTTTTGCAGTTAATCACATTTTGTGAGACATCATACACATAATATTCCATCAGGATCTGAAACTGCAAATTCCAAGTAGCCTCGGCACTAATCCATCCACCTATTATTTTCCACTAACTCACCATACATCTGAAGATTTGGTAAATTTGTGGTAATCTTTTGGCTATCCCAGGCTTGAGTGACGAGCACTGGTGACAAGTACTGTATAAAGCACCCATCCCTAATCAGCAGCATGTTGATGGAGAGATTATCCTCTACCAGTCTGTCTCTGCTGAAATAGGCCTGCCTGTTACAAAAATGTGACTCTTAAAGGCAAGCATGGTCAGCCATCATCAGTAAAATCATACCTTCTTGTTTTGATGTTAGCACATCAGTGTAAACCCAGTCAGTCAGACTTTCATTGCTGCAGAAATGGATGCCTGGGTTAAACACTGAAGATGTGTCTGCCTGTCAACATTTTATGGTAACAACCATATGATGTCTAAGTAAGTTCTATGAAATGAATCCAAAAATGTTATTCTGAGTAATGACAAGGAACCATCAATGTGTTGTCTTCAACCAGATTTCCAGGACTTTCATTACTGTGTAGTCATGCTCTAGATTTCAGTTCTGCTCCTCAGGGTTTTGACAGCAACTCTGTATCGAGAATCAGTGCATCACTGGATATGCAGGCAAAGATATTTCTGTGTTCAAGCTTCAGAGGAGTCACTTTAAAAAATTCCCAAAGCCAAGGGTTCCTTAGAGCATGGATAGTGCCGCTTCCTCATTATGCAGCCACTTGCATCCGGTTCACAATGGCCCTCTTGAGCAGCACCATGTTACTCTGTTACTTGAGGGGAATGTTACATGAATTGCAATGCAACATTTTATCTATGAACAAGCCCAAGAGATGAACTATGCCACAATATACGATATGTACGGCAATGTTGCTGTAATTACTGAAGGCTGCAAGCTAGTTATCAAAAAACCTCAGCTGTGCCTCGTTGACAGGTAATACTAATTCGGGTTTGTTGTAAATGCAGTGTGCAGTCATTTGGTTGAGGAGACTAGTGCAGTCATAGGCATCTAAAAGCTACTTACTCTCTATTCTAGTGACATGACAACCTGCCAAAACACTAAATCTTTAAATCTGCATTGTTTCTTTTAAATATACTGGGCAGTCCTAGCTTTGAAATGCGTTTGAAATGACGCCACTCAGTGAAACAAAATTAAGGACATTCCTGCAGGGAAAAAACAGTACTGTGTGTCGAAGTGTGTGTGTGTGTGTGTGTGTGTGTGTGTGTGTGTGTGCGCGTGCGTGCGAGAGAGAGAGAGAGAGAGAGAGAGAGAGACAGAGAGAGAGAGAAACAGAGAGAGACACAGAGAGAGAGAGAGAGAGAGAGAAAAAGAGTGTGTGTGTATGTGTATTTAAATACACACTAAGAACACAAAGTCCCCCAACCTTTGAAATCATATGCAGCACAATCTAAGGGACCACACACACACTGTACGTGTCTCCGTGCGGGAAAACTGTCGGTAAAGCACAAGTTGATTCCAGCAGCTTCCCAGAGCATGACCTTGTGTCAGATCACGGCAGCTATTTATATTCATTCATAGTACACTGAATATGCATGCCAATCTCTCTGCATCTATTTTTTCATGGGGCAGTCATGTAAAGTGAATCCAACACTCCACTGGCCCCTGGTGCATGGGGGCAGATTTGTTCTATTTTATCTCTCTCCCTGGTGGGGAACTTCGAGCTGGATAAGCTTCCTGAATGCAGTCTGCTGCATATATACAACATTTCAAGAACAACCTCAAGAAAGGCATCTCCATTTTTTGACGTTTTGGTCACTGCAGAACAAAAAAGTGCTTAACTGTGGCACGTTCACAAACAAAAGCAAATATATACATATATCGACATTCCTGTTATGTATAGCTTCATGACAGGCTAACAACCTACTTAAAAGACCACAAGCCCACTGCAAGTTGTTAACACATATTTAAGACAATCCCCACAAGAACACACTGTAAATGATCATGCAGAGGAATACTGTCGCAACAAATATTTACAGTAGCTATGGTGGGGTGCAATGATGTCCCATTGCAGCCTAGTGCCATACAGTGCTGTTGAGGCTTTCAGAGAATAGCATAAACGTAATAGGAGACTTATATTCACAAACCACTGCACTGGCACATAATCACAAGCTAAATCACACACTCATTCAGTTGTTAGACACTGTAATGTACATTGCTCAATACATTTTTGATATTCGATAGTTCACACATTTTGGAGAGAGACATTATTGGTACTCATACACGATCTTTGGTACGCAACATCAAGCGTCTGCAACAATAACATAAAAGCCCGATAATCAGATGAATTTGGCAGCAAAATAAGGTTCTCTCACTGACACGCTGATACTCAATCAGTCCCTTCCGAGGCGTGCAGTGTCGCGTAAACCAGTAGAAGCCCACAGTCATTCTACTTAGGTAAATCTGTTAAACACGGTTGCCTTCTCCTCGGTAAACTGATAAAATGACTATAACATTGTTAAACCATTGAACCTACCTTTTCTCCCCTTGCCTGGGGGAGTGAGTTGAAAGACAGCACGCTATGAAGAGCTGCGTAAACTTGCCAGCTGTAGACTATCGCCTGATTCTTCAGGGCTGTTTGGATACTTCACCTCAGTGGGCTTTTTTTCAGGAGGAATTGCTTTCAGCACTGCAATAGTGTAGATCCGAGGGAGTAAAAGTACTTGCAAAATAAACGGCCTATTGTCAAGTTACCGGAATCCTAAGCAGCGTGCTATTGTCCGTAGGCTATAGGAGTGTGGTATCCCCTGACAAAAAAGCCATTCTGGAATTTCACACTGGAACTGTTGTATCAGATCATTTCGCATTAAAATCTACAAGTTTAGGAAAGTTACGGTCACAGAGTGTACATATGTTTAATCCTCTTTCTGTTCTTTAAGTTATTTGCGCTGTTTCACTCCAGGAGCTTACAATGAAGACAGGGGCAACCAACCGCTGCTGAGAAGAGATAGGTCAGGTGTATTTGGATCTCTCCAAACTGCGGACCACAAAGCACTAGCCTAGCCTATTTTTAAAATATGTCTTTGCCTTCAAAAATAGGACTACTAAAATCCGTGGCACGGAAAAAATCTCAAAACCATAAACTGAAGAAGTCGTCTTTTGGTTAATTTCCCTTTTCTTTAAGCAGCACAGCTGAACTCTATTTGTCGATATCACTCACTCTCAGCGCAGCATTACAACCGCTAAAACAACACAGGCGGCAGCAAGCCTATCAGAGGTAATGCAAGTTTTCCCCCGCCCCCTGTTACGGGGCAACCTTCGAGGAACAAAATTTCTGATTGGTTACTTTTTATAATCCATCAAGGTAAGGCGAGTGTTGGCCACGTTATTGGTTTTAAATCCGTCAGTCATAATAATATTGCAGCAGTAGTTTGCGTGGTAGGCTTCATGTTGACGTTTGATTCAATATTGAAGTTAATATTTTGTTGTGGGAGAGAGATAAACTGTCGCATCTGAGAGACCCTCTTTGACTTCTTACAATGGAGTTGGGTAACATTAAAGTAGCGTACCAAAATTGACAAGCTGCATGCAATGCAGAGCCAGAAGAACCATTTATTCAGTGTAAAATGCAAGATGTGTCATATTTGCAATACAGTTTGATATTAGTTTTTTTCCGTGTGTTCCAAATCCACCTTCTTTCTTTCTTTATTTCTTTCTTTTTTTCTTTCTTTCTTCCTTTCTTAAAATTGTACATGTAAATTGGAAGTTGAATGTTCAGTTTGGTAGCAAAAAGATGACAGGCTACTTAGCCTACACATCAAGCATTTTTTAAATTCTTTTAATTTAGTGGTAAAGTAGTCAATACATTTATTTAAAGAGTCTGCTAAGGTTTTTTTTTTTATTATTATTGTAAAGGTGACATGATTCGGCAAAGCATGTGGTCGGCCCAAACAGTGTCATATAAAATGTGTGACTGATTAGTTGACAGAACAGTGAGAAGGTGCGCACATCTATATAATCTGCAGGTGCCAGACTGTAAAGGCAGCAAACAACTAGATGGAGGAAGTTTATTAAATAGACAGAAAAAACAAGGCAACATTCTGACCACAGGATCTTCATCAGGACTTGTGTTCAAAACGTTGCCTTTTTTTGTCTATTTATCAAACTTTGGAGCATATTCCACGACTTCCCTCTTCTGATTATTGACAGCCAAAGCAAAAAAACTAGATCAGACACACAAAGCTAAATAGTTCCCTGCACTCCATGTCACACTTTAATGTTAAATGCATAGAAAATCACAAAGAAAACTCACAGTAAATACTCACAACAACTTAGCCAAGTAGCCTCCGACAGGTTATCATTGTTGGTGTTAAACAATGTAAATGTGAAAGTTGGTGACATCTCACCATTTAGTAGGCTGGTATGAAAACCCAAAATATCATTACATATAGGCTATGTGATGAGGGAGACTGTGGATTTTAAAATGTGTTTGGAGATTTTACTTAATGATACATGAGAGAGGACATTTAAGATATCTGACACATTCTTCAGTAAACAAAGCAGAAGCAACCGGATAAGCTTGTCTCATCAACCAGACCAGCTCCTTGATGGGTTTAACTGATCACTTGAATTAGCTGGTTGGATAACCCTTTTGCAAGTATATAACTTTTCAAAAAATACTGGTAAAATGATTAAGTTTCGCCACAACTAAAAAGTATAACTTATTTGTAGCCAATATAGCCTATTGTAGACTCTAGGATGCCTGTCAGCCTTGTGTTTTGTTTTGATTGATTGACATGTGAATTGATCTAAATATTACAGTCCTGTTTTTTTTTTTTTACCAAAAGCAAATAAACTCTGGTTCACATTGCAACCATCGAAAACCTACTTGTTATACTGTCCTTGTACAGTACATCCAAAGATCTTATAGAACCGTCTCTGGTACATCCTAGCTGAGACCAGCACTCTTAGGGGCAGGGCTTGTAGCCAAGCAGCGGCCAATCATGTTAGTCTACTCTAATGACATCAAAAATAACGTGAGCACTACCAACATCATTGCACCAGGGCTCTGTGCTAATGTGTGTCTAATAATGTCTGTGGAATTTTGACAGATGGACTGGTAAGTATGTGAATAAAATAAGATATTCACTTTCAGTCCACTCAACTGATTTGTCAGAGCAAACTATTCAGTAACTGTTTGACAGCTGAGAAATGTCAGCATGTGTAAACATGAACTTAGGTAGCATGCAAACTAGTTAGCTTCCTTTACAAGCCTTAGCTAGAATATGCTCCGTTTATCACTAAAAGCAAAACTTGAGGAAGATGATGGTTACTGTGTTAGTTTTAGCTAGGTTTCATTGCATCGTGTGTCCACTAACTGACGTGTCGGCAACTTTAGCTGCTCAGCTAGTTAAGTAGCCAATGCATTGTGGTTTAGCAATGTTAGCTATCACTACCTCGTACTGTACATTTCAGGTAGCCACGGTTAGTTCTACCCTCCATCGACAACAAAATGGAGTGATTTTAGTCTTTGTTTTTAGCTGGTGACCTGATCTTACGCTGTGAAGTTAGCCAGCCGGGTGTATAACCCTTGCTATATCTCGCTAAAAAGGTGAACTACTTAGGCTAAGTTAGCTTTCTACAGGTTTTGTGATCAGTACAATTTACCAGCCAAAGAGCATTTCACAAACTAATGTTTAGTACCAAAGCACGGGATAAAGCACTTATTTGCTTTGGTTTATTGACAGCTAACTCAACGTAAAAATAAAACTAACGTTAACGTTACTTTGCCTAGCATCCGCTGACTTAACTGTTAACGTAAGCATATTTTGACAGTAAAAGGAAGCTGCTACTAGTCGTTTAACTATTGGGAAAGAGAAACTTGCTTAATCCGGGTTAAAGGGCACTGCCAACCGATCTGTATTACAGCACTGGCACATCACTCTTTAACCTTTCTCCATTATCAGACACTTTACAAGTTTGAATCCATAAACTGCTCTTATCATTCTCTATTATCACGTGTCAAAACAAATGCGCTCATAAATTTGTGTTCTCATAATAATTTTACAGTTTCCAATTTCTATCTGTGGCATCAACTGACACATCTTACCTTGCAGAATTAGACTACTCTATAGTGTCTCAAAAGTCCAAAATCGTGACTCCTGGAACAGATTGTGGTATTATGTTTCAGTAAGCAGTTAATTTGGCATCATACTATATTTTGCTCGGTGTGCATAAGTGCTCCGTCAGCTTTGTTTTATGTATTTCTCTGCCAAATTCATGAAAGTGGAGGTCGGTGTAAGGCATCGCTGCTTGTTATAAAAATCAGTGCAGTCTATATGTAAGTGCTGAGTGTAAATTTATATCCCAGGAGAGTGGTGAACTCTTTATGCTTATGGTAACTATATAGCAGAAAAATGTGTGAAAATATGATTGCACTGAAGTTGATGTCAAATGTCTTACTCTAGATTGTTAAAACAAACTGTTTGTCTCCTCTGTCTCCTTGTTTGACACCCATACAGGCCCTATAACGATGTCCCAAAGTTGATTTTATCATCACATGTATGAAAAATAGTTCCCCCAAAAAGAAACCCCCATGTGTATCATCTTTTTCAAGTTTGACCCACGGCCTGCATCAAAAAATGCGTACAGGTAAGAGTTGGGAGCTCTCTGCAGTCTTGACATATTGATTTCCTTTTCTTCAATCACTACATCCAATGCTGTATTTGTAAAAGACTGTACTCTCCAGGCACCTTATTTTGGTCAGTGTAGTTCTGTGTCTTATAGCTCACTAACTTTGCATCTCATTTTTGAGTGCTCTGCGTCAAACCCAAAAGGTAAATTCAGTCAGCATTCAAAGACCACATGGAGACTACCTTGGACAATCCCTTCAGCTAAACTGTGTCACAATTCCACCTGATCTCTCCCAGGGAAAGGTCTGGAAGGTCATAGTCTATGGGTAATGGAGCAGTCAATAGTGTTGACCTGAGTGATTAAAGAAGAGCTTAATACAGTCTCTCTCTGTCCATGACAGCCATGTCTTTTTCTCCTTAGAGGAGATTTAAAACCCTATGGCTATGATTACAACTCTGTTCCCAAATCATGCTAAACAGCATGTGTCTTTTTGAGCCCAGATATTAAAATATGTCTTCATATTCCAAAACACAGTGCCCATTCACTACTCCAGATGGATAGTTTTGGCAAGGAAATAATCTGTGCTAAATAGAGATAATACCCATGGATGTGTTGGGCTTTGCTGTATGTAACACACATGGCCAGTGTATTGTATTACATAAGCATTGCTGTGGATGAGCGGTATAATTAGGACCCAATGTACAGCGGGTTGGTGATGATTGATTTTTTTTTCTCTTTTGATGTATGGGCTCTTGGTTCATTATTGGAGAACATCAACAAATGTTATGATGTATCCATAGGCAAACCAATTACAGACTTTACATCTGTGCTCACGGGAATACAACCAAACATGACACACCTGGCTATCACACAGTGGAATGTGGGTATTCCAGTCACTGACATACCTGTTGTCCAGCAGTAATTACACTGCAGCAGGTCCCATTAGCCAAACAAATGATCATGCTCCCATGCGAAATCATTTACAGAGTGTTCCTGGAACCATGCTGTGTTTATCCTGGGGGTGGGTGTGCATCACTGGCTTTTTGTCCTTCACTGTTGGTAACAGTCAGGCATTCACATTCATTTGATACCAAAAACAAATAAAAAAATATATATAATAAAAATAAATGAACCGCAATTGTCTATTGAACTAAGTACATTTCAGTAAAATGTCTACTTTGTGTTTTTGGATTAAAGGACAAAGTCAGTGTAAAATGAAAATTGGCATGTTAAAACATCATCTTGTTAACATTTTAAATGTAAAACATAGTTTTATTACCCTAGAATACAAAATGAAATGACATGTGTGCTTTGTTTTCTCTCTGTAATTGAATGTGATGGCCATGTTGGGTAGCCTTGCGAGCACTGACTAAAGATGTACATCACACTCACTCAGGGAAGGGGGAGGGGCTCACCCCTAGAGGGTATAACACCAGCAGCACGAATACGGGACTGCCTCTCTCCAGCTTGAGGGGTTGTCTAATTGGTTCAGTGGTTGCAGATGTGATTTGTGCAGGTTGTGCAGGCTGCAGGTAGAGGTCGGCAATGATTCATATTAGTCTCACATGTGTCCGGAGGAGATCTCCAGCCCCTGCTGTGATGTGAGTGGGCAGGTGGCCGACTGAATGCAGAAGAAGCAGTGGGGCTGTTACATACCAACATGTCTGATTTTTATGGACTGGTGAAAGCCTGACCCTTGACAGAAATGCCCGTTTCTTTCACAACAAAAAAAATGGAATGTATATTTTTGGACACATGACAGTCCTCCATGTCACCCTGCCTGGTGCTGAAAACATGTGTAATGTTGAAGTATACTGTAATTATTCTGTCAGGATAAATCTATTTTAAAAACGGTCAGTTAATGTAAAATGTGCCTTTTCCTGGAAACCGACTTAAGATAAGGACTTCAAAAATCTATGTAGGTCAGTGTCATCGTGTGAGGTCGGAGAGCGGTGTTGTGTGTTCAGTTACATTTCATGAAGTGGTGAGGTGGACGGGCATGTTTGAGTTACTGCACATAAATGTGTAATGGCGCTCTTGGGAGCATGGCATGAAATGTAGGCCGCTGCATGGTGACTGCCCCACAGCTGAAGAGATCCTCAACCCTCTCGGCACAGTGCTGCCTCAGCAGTGACATCAAGCACAAGCACAACATGGACGCCGTTGATGAGGGAGCCAGAGAGAGAGATTGTGCAAGTGGTTGGTGGATGTGGGTGGGGGTGTCAGTGGGGGGATTGCATTGCTGTGTGTGTGTGTGTGTGTGTGTGTGTGTGTGTTTCTGTGTGGGTGTGGGTGTCAGTGAAAGGGATTGCATTGGCTGCCAGCTGTGATTCATGGACAGTAGCGGCACATTATCGTGAAGTCACTAAGTCATGCGTCATTGCTGTGCTAAATAAGTGACCGTTGTGCAGCGCTGGTAAAAGTCTCCAGAGATTAATGTCAAATGCAGCGTCGGGCCAAGCAGTGATAAAGTTCCTGTTCGGGGTCTGTAAATGCTGTGAACCAAGTGAAGCGCAAACTTGGCACCAGCCTTTTTTGGAATTAGTCTTAATGGGAATACATGGCAAACTTCACTGTATGTTTGCCTTCGCAACACAGTGTTTTTGTGCTGTTGTTTTCAAAACAGTCGTATCTACTTCAATGCAGATTAACGTCTCATCAAGGACTGTGCCAAACAATGTCATGTTCGAGGTCATGCCTGATGGAAAACAGCACGCGATCCACAGTTTTGAGCCGATATGCGTCAGTCAGTGCCTAACATTCCCATGGCCTTTGCTTTGCCGTTAAATAGAAATGATGGAGATCCATCAGTCATATGCAGGACTCTGATTCTGTATGCTTGAACTGTGCTAGCAATCAGTGTCAATCAGCGGGGCCCAATTATCCAATACATCATTATAATGAGCCCTGGGTTAGTGACGGATATTGGCTGACCAAGCAGAGAGAGAGAGAGATGGAGTGCTTTTGCTATTATATCCCAAAGGGATGGATTTCTCTTTTTGTATTTAACCTTCCTACCTTTTTTGTTTCGTTGTGTAGTTACCTCTGCCAAGGAGGTTATGTTTTGCTAGCCTTTATCTGTCTGTCCGTCTGTTAGCAAAATAGCAAAAGGAACGTATTGTTCTGGAATTTTGACAGTATGTCTGTATTATCACTACCTTGAGGTTACTCCTTTTGGGTGAAAATTGGTTCATTGGTTACCTCACAAAAAATTTGGGGGGGATTGAACTGCTTGGCGGAGGTCTGCGCTGTTTTGTGGTAACACTTAAAAAACTGTTTTGTTGATGGATCCCAGAAACAGGAGATATCCTGGCAGTAACAGCTTTTCTCCCCCAAATATTTTACTTATTTCCCCTCCAATTATTTTCCACTCATGGTTGCCAGAGAGTATGTAAATTGGCCACGGCAGATCCAAAACTTGTCATTGCCATTGGGAACGCTGCAATTATCACTTCCTTTCCTGCATTTCAAGTGTCCCACTGTGCAGAATTAATCACACATGTAATTGCTGCGTTTAATTTAACTCACATGTCTTGCAATGGGATTTTACCTTATATGTCCCCAAGTTCCCTATGTGAAGGGCACTTACCATGTGTCCTTACTTTACATTACTTGCAGTGGGGCCAGTATCCATTCAGAGGCTTAGGATGGTTTGTGAAAATAACAGGGATGGGTCAAACAAGGAGGGCGCAGGATGGTGTATGCGATGTTGGGAAGACTGCAGCCTCTCCATCTCTCCCCACAGCTGCCTCTGCCAGCACACAGCGGGTGGGGGGGTGGGGGTTGTGTGTTGGGCTGGACTTACTGAGACTGATGACCACAGAGCATGCAATATCCAGACTCTGCTAAGTCTGCAGACTCTCTCTCTCTCTCTCTCTCTCTCTCTCTCTCTCTCTCTCTCTCTCTCTCTCTCTCTCTCTCTCTCTCTCTCTCTCTCTCTCTCTCTCTCTCTCTCTCTTTCTCCCTCTATCTCTCTTTTCTCTCTGCCTTGTGTCCATATTCTCTTACTTCTCTCTCTTTCTCTTATTCCCCCTATCCCTTTATGTCTATGTATCCTTGTTTATCCCTCTCTCTCTCGCTCTCCCTTCCTCTCTCTCTGTCATGGCCAAAGAACTATGACTGGTCTCACTGGGCTTCTGCAAAGAAAACAAAAACAGGCTGCAAATGGACAGCAAGAGTAAAACATGCAGTGAAGTTAGGTCATGGGCCTTTAAGCCTTGATGCTGCTTGCACACCCCTAGTGGCAGACATATGTGGCTGTTTTAATCTTCCCAAATATTGGATCTCACTGCACTGTACCAATATTCCATTATTATTACCTCTGCCAAGGAGGCTCTGTTGTTGTTGTTGTTGTTGTTGTTGTAGTTGCTGTGTTTTCTGCCGCTCTGTTTGTCAGCTGCAAAATGGGCCAGGTGGCCCGGTTGGAGATCTAGCTACACTGTGCTACTCTAGTTGTACTACTCAAGTTCTAGTTCTAGTTGTACAGTACTCAAGCCCTGGTTTCACTGACGAGCACAACAAGTGAAAGCCATGTGCAAAGTGAGGTGGACGTGAAGTCGAGCTGTAGAGTGGTGGTGTGTGGGAGCACTGCAGGGACCCACCCAAGCAGAGATAAACCGATATATTGCTTAGCTGATGTATCGCGCCGATATTTGGCATTTTTAAACATATCAGCATCAGCTGATATCCATGTAATAACTGGCCAATTTATAGAGATGCATGTCAGTGTGCACAAAATGAGGCAGAAGTTTTCTTAAGGTGGCAGTGACCCCTTCCTTAAAAGGGCAAGGGCAACTTCAGGTCTACTGTACATGTTATTTTGTTAATCCTGTACCAAGGATAGCAGGTCCAATGTGACTTTTCTCCATTAACTGATGGCTTCATTAGATAAATGACTGCCACTACAATGGAAATATTTTGGGAAATAATAACAATAAAAAAATATATAATCGTGTATAATCATGACTTAAAATATCGGTATCGCATCTGTCATGAAAAAACAATATCAGTCGACCTCTACACCCAGGTTTGTGCCTGGAGATATGCCCTTTCTAATAATTGAATAAAATTGTTCTGCCAAGTTGCTTAACTTCTTATACTTACCTGTTACCTGCCAAGTGGGACTACAGATGAAAAATAGCTTAAGGGTAAATCTGGTGCAATGCATAAAATGTTTTATATTTATGTTTTAATTGCACACTGTCCCAATTAAATAAACCGAAACTGAATCTATAACTAAATTGGTTAGATTTAGGGTTTGTTGTGTGACAGACATTGCTTGTCACTTTCCTTGTTGTCAGTAACCAGTCAATGAAATTAGTATGTGTAGTAGATCAGCAGGCATGCGGTTTGAACCACTGATTTGTGTGCTTCAGGCTGATCTTGGCTGCCAACCGAGATGAATTATACAACCGTCCGTCCAAGGCAGCAGACTTCTGGGGGTCAAACAACGAGATCCTTAGTGGTAAGTACACTACGATTTACCAGAATTATCCTTAACACACACACACACACACAACTTTTTTAAAAGTATAGATGCTTCATGAATCCTTCCATTCAGCCAAAGGCTTTGCACAGAGAAGAAACATCCCTGGATGTTTTCTTCATTTCTAATAATAATTTATAGAGAAGTTGCCTTGTATATGTATTAGAAAAGGATAGATACAACCGACATAATGGTTCTCTTTAATCTGAGGGCTTAAAAAACAGTGGCCTCAACGATACATAGGAAATTTGGGCAAGTCTGCCTCTCTCTCTCTCTCTCTCTCTCTCTCTCTCTCTTTCTTTCTCTCTCTCTCTCTCTCTCTCTCTCTGTCCTTTTCTGGCACATTCTCCACAACTGCCTCAGTGAGACGTGCTTTATAACCACCGATATTGGTTTCCATGTCAACAAGCCTTATTTGAAAGGAATTAGTGCAGCACGGTGTAAACAGGCCACTGATTTTCCCTGTTCTGAGCAAGCACTTTCACATTACTACGCTTTGCTCTGACTTCATATGAGGCGTAGTAGAACTGAAGGCAAGCAGCAGTAGGCGGTAACGGGCCGTAGCTGCTGAGCAGTTAGGTCAGATGCCTCAGGCAATTTGTCTGCGTGAGATTTCTCATTCGCCAAATGTCCTCTCACCTTGCAGTTGTTGCAGACATTTGCTGGTATTTGTTGGTTCACTGGACCATTGCCTGACTGCGCCCTTGTTTCACTGTCAGGCTGGTGTCCTTGAGGGTGGAATGATGTATTTATCATTTCAGCAATGAAATCACATGCCCTGCACTTGCAGTTGTATTGCATTGTCCACTGTAACAAAGACTCAACTAGATGAAATACTGAACTAGTCGACACCAGTATTTCTTACTACTCTTCCTGTCACCAGTACTTTAACTTTATTTTGGCATGAACCAATTCAGTTCAAACTGGGATCATCCAGTTTGTCAAGACTGTCACTAAAATACCGGCCTTCCTTGTCAAATGTTCTGTCGTGTACTAAAATTTGTTTGCATGTCAGTTCATGGCACTGAGAATCTTTTTAACATTGTCACCTTGCCTTCCTTATTAAATGTCCTGTTGTGCATAAAGATGTTTGAATGGCATTATATGGCACTGAGATTCTTTTCAACGTTGTACTTAAATTCGTCCGTATTTAAAATGTTCTAGCATTGAAGGCCAGGAGTGAGCTTCGACATCTAGCAGGCAGCACCTGGCACTCAACAAACCAGACAGGAAGTCTGTCAGTGTGAGAAAAGTCTTCTCTTCAGCAAGCAGTCTACACTGTTTCATTCTGACTCTTTCTTTCCCCCACTTACACACATTGACAAACTGCTTACTCATTGGAAGGCATTGAAGCCAGCAGGAAAACTGCCTTTAATTGACTGATGACCACACACCTACACACACTCTCTCCCCGCTCTGAGGAACAATAACGCGTGGCGCAGGAATCAATCACCCGGCCTCGCGTGCTGTTGTTTGCCTGTCTCACCCTTACCCCGTAATCTCGGGGGTCAGACGCGGATGGGTGGTATTTAATTGATAACTGCCTTCAGGTGGCTCAGGGACCGTAAATCCTGAGGCCGACGGCAGAAGCCTTATCTGTCCGAAGAAGGGTGGAAGCCGCTACTGGGTGGAAAAACAAGTGACACGGTGCACGGTGCATTTCACCTGGAGAGTTCTGTGATGGAACTCTGTCTTTAACCCCTCAGCGCAGTAAATGGAAGTCATTTAACAGGTGGCTCCTATTTAAACTGACCATCGGGCGTGCCCGTGCTGCTAAGGAATTGCCGTTGTGTGAATATATACGTGCTTGTGAACAGAAAACATGTAGCCTTAGTTGGTAGAGCACTGGTTTTAACAAGCGTTTTATGATAATAATAATAATAATCTTTACTTGTATAGGACAATTCATATACAAGATGCAGCTCAAAGTGCTTTACAGTTTGGCAAGGTCACCACAAGACAACATTTCTTGCAGTCCAGTGGTGTCGTAGTGGATGAACACAGTAACAAAATGACGTAGTGGCGCAATGCCCCGTTTATGCGGGCTCTATGGTCTTTAAACCACTTGCTTGATTCTGATAGTCTCATCAATACATTCCTTTGTCTTTTTATCTTGTTAGTGCAGATGCATGCAAATGGAAATCTCAGGATATTGAACTATTGATCTCCACCACAGTGCCTCCTCACCCACCAGTTGACTGTCCAAGACCTCTCTGTACTTCTCGGAGCATTATCAATCATCCCCAAGCACTCGCCAGTCTGCTGAGATTGTAATTAGCACACTGATGGTCAGGCTCATTTGGAGAAATCTTTTTTCGTGTAAAAGGGCAGATGGTAGGAGTGTTCATTTGTGCACGAGGCGTACCCCTGCCAGGCGGACAGGCCCCCAATTTGAACTGATAAAGATGCTGAGAACGGAGCTCGGTCAGATTAGAGAGCTCAGCTGCTTCGTTTTCTTCAAAGGTAACCATGCTCTCCTGTGAGGGCCGACATCTTGGCTCGCCACCCACTCTCTCAAAGGTTCTCTGACTGCCTTTTTTTTTGTTGTTGCCGCCTTTTATATTTTCTGTTTTATAGAGATCTGAAGGACAACTGTGCTGTTTTTCCAATCACTGTAGATTTGATATGGCCATCTGTCCATGGGAGAGAGGGAAAGGTCACCCTATGAATCTCAATAGTGTTTATCACCGCAAGGGAAGCTGTCAAAGTTTTACATATGCCTTTTCCTCTCTCTGTAAAAAAATCCCTGATGAGAGAGGAGTTTTTGTTCATGATATTTACCTACTCTTGCTGAATTATGAAGC
Source organism: Coilia nasus (assembly GCA_027475355.1). Taxonomy (NCBI): domain Eukaryota; kingdom Metazoa; phylum Chordata; class Actinopteri; order Clupeiformes; family Engraulidae; genus Coilia; species Coilia nasus. Next base: position 14,062,327 of record CM050217.1, read on the forward strand.
TGAGCTTGCTCCTGTGCCAGTGCACGTCTGTAAATATGTCTCATGGTCTCTGGAAGGCCTGGACCTGGAGGAGGGCAAGGAGGGGGGCTCATGGCTGGGCATCAGCAGGAGGGGCAAGCTGGCCGCACTGACCAACTACATGGAGGGACGGCCCAATCCGGATGCACAGGGGAGAGGTAAGTACAGGAAAAGAAACACAAAAACATGGCTATAGTGAAAAATATGCCTTAAAGATATGCTTAAGTTATAGAAGAAAAATGCAGACCAACCTGTGTCAAAATCTCCTCAATTTTGTGTCCTCTCATGCATAGTACGTCAGCAGCCACTCAAAGCTACTACAAGGTCAGGAGCACCAGTGAAGTGGAAGTTTACTTTTTTTAGTGAACGGAGACCATCTTTTTTTCTTTTTGTCTTTTGACCATCCCCCGTTCCATCCCCCTTGTCTGTCTGTCTGTAATGTATCTTAGCCTCAGTCACTCACCAGCTGTCTGTTCTGGATGTGGATGTGTTTAATGGAAAACGATTGAAAGGAGCCTTGTACATTCTGATCTCTCACAAAACCCACATGTCTAGCATTTGTCTAAGGAGACAATGCAGTACTAAAGAGTTTCTTGCCCTGCGTCAATTGGTTTGATCCCTGAACTCATTTGGTGCATGACTCGGACAGGAGAGCAGGTGAGAGAGTGAGGGTGAAGACAAACATCTCCAGGATTCTCTGTTGTCTGATGGAAAACTTGATTAAAAACAGTAGACATTTCGTTTGCCAATTGTTTTCATAGATTGCAGGGCATGGCATGCATTGATTGTAGAAAAAAAAGAAAAACATACATTTACTGACCATTGTAAATCAATGCAGGCTTAAATGAGTTCCTTCACCATTAATCCTTTTGCAAAAACATTCTATTAATTAGGCTGTTGGAGGTTGTGTCGTAGAACTTTCCGTTGTGTGTGTGTGTGTGTGTGTTTTTAGGCTTTTTGGTGTCCAACTACTTGACTGACAGTGTAGACAGCTTCTCCTACCTTCGCAAGGTGTCAGCTGAAGGGCATCTCTACAATGGCTTCAACCTCCTAACGGCAGAGTTCAGGTGAGTGATTGCTAGGTGGGATTGGTATTGGAAAATTGTCTGGCTCGGATTGAGCGTGGCTCCTCCTTAAACAAAGGGGACATGAAAAGTACAAGAAGGGTAAGTAAGATTGCTTTGTGAAGCAGGAAAGTTATTGCCACATTCACTTGAAGAAAAAAGCTCAGTACTTCAATAACTTTTTAAAAAGTATAGATGCTTCATGAATCCTTCCATTCAGCCTATGGCTTTGTAGAGTTTAAATAGGGTAGACCAAGAGAAAAAAAACATACCTGGATGTTTTCTTTATTTATAAAAATAATGTATAATTTATAGAGAAATTTGCCTCTTCTGTGTATTAGAAAAGGATAGATGCAACAGGCATGTTTCTGTTAGGCTAATCTGAGGGCTTAAAAAACAGTGGCCTCAATGAAACATTTTAGGCAAGTCTGCCTCTCTCTTTCTCTCTCTCTCTCTCTCTCTCTCTCTCTCTCTCTCTCTCTCTCTCTCTCTCTCTCTCTCTCTCTCTCTCTCTCTCATCCTCCATCGCTGTGCGGCTGCTTTGTGGTGGCAGATGAGAATGGAACAGAGATGGCATTGTCCCCGTCTCTTGGATCATTGAGACTGAGTGCGGGCACTGGGGAACAGCCACCTGCTCTCTCCAGACTCAGACACGCTGAAGAAAGCCCATTTAGAATTCAGACTGAACACCTGTCTTCACTCTTACCAGCCAGGCTTCTGAGGAGATATGCAATGTATATTTTTATTTCTCTTTTTCTCTGTCACTGTCTCTCTCTTTCTCTGTCTCTCTCTTTCTCTCTCTCTCACTCTCACTTTCTTTCTGTCAAAGGAACATGTTTACTCAACTGATTGTGTTTGGTTTCCTGGGATGTTCCTGTAAAAAAAAAAACAAATATTTATTTAATTGCATCAAACTAGGTCTGAGCTTCTACTGTGAAGGACTGTATCAAAGTGCTGTCTTAGAATGGAGCACAGGCTCAAACAAGAGCCCCATTCATTGGCATGGCAGGAAGTTTTAAGGCGATTGGCAAAGTTTCAAAGTCAGAAGTATTCATTGTCCCCCACCCCGATTGGGAATTTTTTTCTGTAAATTGTGTGGAGGTGATATGTGATCCAAGATTTTCATTGTCCAGCTCCCAATATCCTCTCCAAATGGAGCCTTGGAATATATTCTGTCTCTTTGTGTCTCGTCCCCCTCTTAATCCGGAAGGAAATGTTTCATTTCAATGTAATGCCATCGGGAAATGAGGGCAATCTCATTAAGAGAAGCAACAGCTGTCACCTCCGCTCCGTGGCCCTAACAGAAGACACATGGGCAAGACGTTGGGGATTGCGGGGAGAGAGGGAGAAAGTAATATCTCTATGGCGGGTGGTGTATTCCGTTGCCAGGCCATCATCTGGATGCTGAAATCAATCCATTTCTCTCTGTCTGCTCCAAGCCTGAGGGTCCGCCTTGTGCCGAGAACATGACGTATGGATGCTGACAGAACAGGGCTGCAAGCCTCCTAATAAAGCAGAGCAGAGCAGCAGCTGCAGCAGCAACTGCTATTTATTTGTTTGCCTTTTTTACAAACAACCTCATTATAGACCTATTAGTTTGTGAAAACATTATATCTGCACACCAGCAAAGCTCAGCTGAAAGAGAAAAAGGAACCTGTATATTGGTGCAGAATCAATAGTCATAAATTGTTGATGGTGAGTGGCCCTAAAACCACTTGTCTTTGGCCAGTAGCGGGATTGGTGAGGTCATAAGAAAACAAGGTGCTTCGAGCATGCTAAACAGGCTAAATGGAATTCATTAATGCGGCTAAGCTACTGATGTCAGGGAGCAGGGCGTAAGGACACGAGAATCTGAGGTGAGGAGGTGAGAGGTACAAAGCCTTATTTGTATCTTCTACAGTGCGGTCCATCTCTTCTTCCTTTCGAATATTCTAAGTGGGCCTCTGTTATTTACTTCAGTTTTTGTCATTGGCACCAAAGCACAAACAATGAATAGAATTAGTTTTGCTACTTCAGACAAGAAGTAAAGCACACCAACTCATGCATTCATGTCAGCCCCCATCACCACCTCACAGTCAGACATATTAAAGAGATCATTGGTCAGTACAGAAAAGAAGGTAGGGTCGTAGTTAGAAGGAGTATAGACAGAAAGAAAGGTTGGCTTTTACATGAGTTGTTCTGCTATCTGTTTCATTACCTGAAGCATATCAATACAAAGGCTCCTACGCATTAATATCATCACGCCTTTCGTTTTATCAGTAGCTGTTGAAGTAGGGACTATTTTGTAAAACTTGTTATTGCATCTGTAAACATCTTGTTTCTTAAGATGAGTTTCTGGAATCAGCGGCAGATCATTTTTTCTTCTTCTCAACAAATCTAGAGAACATACAGTGATGGCACTGATATATAGCCTGGTAAACCCGCCCCTCGTACTTCATTTCATTTCGTGCAGAGGGTCTGGAACAGAGACCGTCAGAAAGGATTTGCTGGAGGTGTGGACTCTGCTGAAGTTTTTAAAAAGCGCATCTGCCTTTACCCAATCGCTAACGCCTGGTCGTCACTTATGCAATTAGCCTACCTACGCACTACAATTCAAATGTAGCACACAAGGTCAACGTCACAGCTAACGAACACACCCTCTGTTCGCTGATTGGAGCGGTCATGCTGGAATTCCCCAAATGCTCCCCAAGAGCGTCCGGTCCAGACCCTCTGCACGAAATGAAATGAAGTACGAGGGGCGGGTTTACCAGGCTAACTGATATATACATTTACTGTCATTTTCAGCATTGCCCAGTAAAACCGATTTCTTTGATGTGACTGTACAGATAGCGTATAGCACACCGCTGATGACCAATCAGTTTTGGGGCTGATGGAATATCAGCATGTGACAGAGTTTGCAGAAATAACTATTAGCTCAGTTCAGACATGCTTCAGTGTCATTTTCTCAAGATTTTCACATCTTCATGTCTGCACGTTGCTGTACGTTAGATCACTGTGAAGATATTTTCATGCGTTTTCAACACAGGCATAAAATACTGTTTTTATAGCATATTTCTTCAACGGCAATCAAAATTCAAGTTGTATTTAACTGCTTTTATGGGTGCTTTTCGCCAGTGCTTTGCACAGAAACTGCAGTTGCACTTGCCAAACACTGACAAATAGCAGCCTTAGAAAAGCTGCATCTTAATTGATGCTGAATTTGCAACACACCAAAATTGCACCATGTAAAGAAACAGCTCTGGCTTCTAGTCTCTTTGCTTTAAGTTTTCACCTCATTTAAAGTGCAATAGGGGGGGAAATATATCAGGACATTCTAAATCACCTGACAGTTCACCTAAAAGCATTACAGCTAAGCTGATGAAACCTCAATCATGAATTTTAAGAGGTCCTATCAGGACACCTGGATTACATTATGCTTGAATTCCACTCTCATATCCAGATTGTTTTTCTATCCTTGAGGTTATCTGGGACAGGCGTATTTGGCTATTGCCTGGCTTCTTCTTTTATCTCAGGGAGTTGAGTCAGTGTTTTCAAATGTGAGTAATTGATAAGAGATTATTATTTAATATTTGGTACCATATATTTCAGATGCTTTACTCAGTATTAATATAGTTAATTATCCCTGCTTTTCCCCTTTTTCAGTCCTGTTCATAATACAGCAACATTTTATTTCGCATTTTTGCTGCATATGCCTATGTCTCTTAAACACAGAGCAGGTATCAACACCAGCACTACCAGCATGAATAGATATGGCACTCTCCTCACACAAGCTTATGTAATTGTGTTTTGTGGCTTTCGTTATTTTTATTTTAAAATGCAGCTTTAAAAACTTAATGCAGCTGGTGGAATTCTGTGTCCCATTTGCATAAAAAGAAAATAAGTTTATGGTGTACACAGCACACGGCTGGTTTATGTGACCTACACCACAGAGCGAAGCGACAGATCATGAAAAAATCATAACTGCGGTTAATATTTAGTTTTCCTATCTGTGTGCCAATTCTGCCCCATAGGAAACCCCACCTCGCTTCATCTCCATGCTCCATGGAGGATGGTGCTGGTATGCTAGCAATAATGTTTCCATCAGCACCATCTCTGAGTCTTTTCAATCTCAGGGGGATTTCTCTGTGGGAATTACCATACATCATCACGTGTTTAAAACATTAGTGAAGTTGGCTCTAAAACCGTGGCTGAACAGCCCGAAAAATTAAGGAGGCCATCAGCATGTTAAGCAGTTAAGCAGAATCAACAAATACAAGACACAACACCTTGTGGTACTCTCTATCTAAAAACTCTCTTCACTTGCAACCCTCTGTCTTAATGTAACTAACTATCAAAATAGTTATAAACCCATTGTTTTTAGCATGGATCATTTTGGGTAGCTTGTAGTGCGTGTGATTACGTTTCACTAATACAGAGGTTTTCTCTGATAAGTTTATATTTGTTTATTATTTTATTATATTTACTAGTTTATATTACTTTACATTTCCTATTTATGTTGTAGTTTTGTGTACGTAATTTCCTCATAAATAAGACATGTTCTGCAAAAAGGCCAGAATCGTCCCTAGCTTGACAGCAGCATAACTAACAGAAATGGCCTGAGGCGAGTGAAAAGTGCTCCATCATCCCAAAGACTTGGCTGAGATAGTTGCCCCCTCTCCCTCTCCCTCTCTCTCCCCACCTCCAGAACTCACTGTAAAAGAACTGAAAGAAGAAGCAAAGAAGAGCTGAAAGTCTGCTCATTACAGCAGCCGCATCTGTGACAGTATCCCAAGATGCACACTGATAAGTTGTCTGACAGAGCGAGCTTCAAGCACCTTCAGAAAAACTCAACAGGACTTTTTTTTCCTTCTATGGTTACACTCTTACAACATCCTTTTATTCTACCGACAAAAACCTTGCGCAAAGCCAGAGATAGTGAATTCCCAAAAGGTAAATTTTTCAGAATTGCATGCAAATAAGTACTTTTTGCTAATCCAATTATTTTCACTGTCGGGTCAGTGGAGAAAGGATTTTTATATTTGAGTGCAACTGGGTTTGGATCATTTGGATTGTCTGTCAGCACAGATGATGTTTCTGATAGATTCTGTTGTTCTCGCTTTCTTGCCCAATCCTGTGAACTCCTAGCCTGGGTAAACCCGCCCCTCGTACTTTATTTCATTTCGTGCAGAGGGTCTGGACCGGAGTCTCTTGGGGAGCATTTGGCAAGTCGTAGAACGTACGGTCCAATCAGCGAACAGAGGGTGTGTTCGTTAGCTGTGACGTTGACCTTGTGTGCTACATTTGAATTGTAGTGCGTAGGTAGGCTAATTGCATACGTGACGACCAGGCGTTAGCGATTGGGTAAAGGCAGATGCACTTTTTTTAAACTTCAGCAGAGTCCACACCTCCAGCAAATCGTTTCTGATGGTCTCTGTTCCAGACCCTCTGCACGAAGTGAAATGAAGTACGAGGGGCGGGTTTACCCAGGCTAGTGAACTCCACCATACTCAGTGTAAACAGCAATCCACAGAACAGCTGCTCTAGCCAATTAACTGCATACTTTTGCATGAAAAGTAGATGTTCAGGTGGTATTTACATTAACTTAATTTTTTGGGCTTTAATGAGATTTTATTTAGATTAACATTTTATTTTTAAAATGTCACCTAACTTCCCAGGATGAAGAGTTTTTTTAATGGGATTGGTAAAACATAAAACAGTTGGTATTAAAAATGTTTTTTAGAGACAGACCTCAGACCTGCCTGATTATGTTTTCCCTTCAAGTAGTTTGCGCAACACAGCCACTTTGCCAGCATGAATGCCCTTTTCACAGTCACTAGTTCACTTCCACTTAATTGTCAGCTCTGGCATAAACAAATTTGCAATGCAACGCTGGTGAATTTGCCTTAATTAATCTGACGGAATGAACATGAAGAGCGAAGCAGAGCCCTGAATGTCGGGCCTAATTTCATAAGCCTTGTTCTTCCATCCCCTGGTTATATATAGCTACTCCACACAAACATGTTTAGCTGACGTATCCCCGAACCTCACTGCTAATAAAATTGCAATGAGCTGCGTGAGGTGTTGGTCGAGGTGGAGCTCTCTCTCTCTCTCTCTCTCTCTCTCTCTCTCTCTCTCTCTCTCTCTCTCTCTCTCTCTCTCTCTTTCTCCTGGGACATGGACAGAGACTGAGTAACAGCTCCTGTGGTCGGATCATCAGTGTGCAATGTGTGTGGTTGATGGTTCTGGCAGCTGTGTTGATGGCCACCTAGTGATGACTGACTTTTGTGACTTCAACATTGGTTATGATTTTCAATTAATGTTGTTTTTTTTATATTCCCAACGCACAGCACCACATGTCACAATATCACAGCAGAGTCTAAGTCTAAAAATAGCTAGGAGATTTGCATTATTATTATTTTTTTGTTGACAGTGTTGCTGTGTGGAATTCATTGTCAGCTTCCTCGTTGTGTCTCTTGCAGGGCCAATGAAGACACGATGTGTTACTATGGAAACAAAGGCAGCCCAGAACCTGTCCGTCTGAAGCCAGGTTTGCTTAGTGTCTTATGTTCGTCAGAGCCCGCTCTCAGTGTGTGTCCGCAAACACACACGCGTGCCTCCTGCTGTGAGGCACGTTTGTTCAGTCATATTCCCTTCTCACTTCACACCACTGAGTTTTAAAAGCAGAGAAAGACGTGTATGCCACGGCCACACGTGTGTGTGTGTGTGTGTGTGTGTGTGCGTGTGTGTGTGTGTGTGTGAGAGAGAGAGAGACAGAGAGAGAGAGAGAGAGAGAGAGAGAGAGAGAGACAGACAGACAGACAGACAGAGAGAGAGAGTCCAATCTGGCTGCTTTCACACACAGCTCTCTAGTAGTAAGCACTCTGGCTGTTTCAGCAGGAATCTACGGGCTGAGTAACTCCCTGCTGGAGACCCCGTGGAGGAAGCTGCAGCAAGGGAAGCGACTCTTCTCCAACGTGGTTGGGCGCACACTGCCCCCCGATGGCTTGGTTCAGGAACTGCTGCAAATTCTCAACAATGAGGAGCTGTAAGTGAAGTGTCTCATACCTGAGAAAGACTTCTGAGCTTTTGTTTGGAGCAAGTCACATTCTGTAATATGTGTCTGACTGTGCCTGTTTCATGCTGAAAACTTTTGTGCCTGACTAATAACACTGAATGTACACATGATGAAAACCTTTCAAAATAGGTCATGGCTTTCTTTTTTATGCCAGACATCTGAGTTCGTATGAAGTCACTCTCAAACTCACTCTCTGTGTCCCCTCCTTTTCTTTTCCCTACTGCATATACTCTGACTCTTCGTTTGTCCTTTGTTTTTAACTCTTCTCCTCTTCCCCAGAAACACCCCTGACCCAGTGCAGGAGAGTCAGGGAGACGGCTACAGTAAGCCCTTGCTCCGCGCCCTGTCTGCCGTGTGCGTCCGAGCTCCAGGATACGGCACAAGGTAAGCACATCCTGTCAGCGCTATTAATCACTTCCAGGTGAAGTAAGCTATGCACTCATCTTCAGAGAGCTGAACCAAATCTATACTCCCTTTTTAGAGTTACTGTCTGAAACAAAAGTGATGCAAATACATTTAAATGTGTCATTGCATCGTTTTTTCATTACTTTTGCGGTGGTGTCTAGTGTTAATGACTGTCCTGTGAGCCAGTTGCCTGATGAAAAAAATGCTTTAGTGCTCCTGTTTCAGGCTGTTCTAGTTTGGTGGACGAGATGGAGCGGGGAGAATGACTCGGCTATGCTAGTCACAGGCTACAAACATTCGAAGCCCATTCGGTCATAGCACACCCAATAGAAGATTCAAACATTCTAAACAAACACACCTGGTTACTTATGTTTTGCATGATAGTGTGATAGTGTGCTGCAATGAGACTCCTCTGGTAATCACAACTACGGCATGGCTTTTTCTAATTAACAAACTTACCTCAAATTGGTTTGCCCTTTTCTTATTTGCTCGTTTTTCTGCATATTTTCTTTCATTGATTCATGGAGGCAATAGGGGTAGAAGAACATTTTACGTGCAGCATGCATATGCAACTCAGAGTGACCTGTCGTATCTCAAAAAGAGCAAGTACTAAACGGCTTCTTGGGGAATGACACCTTTAACAGATTTGTCCTCATTTAAAATTTCAGGACCAACACGATCATCCTTATTGATGCAGCAGGGAAGGTGACCTTCACGGAGCGTACTATGATGAACTCTGACATCACCCAGTGGAGCACCAACACTTTCCAGTTCCAACTGAACGAATGAACAGTACTAAAGCTCGGGGGAGACATTACACTGTGCCTTCTTGGGATTCCCTCCTCTCCTCCCTACACCACACCTCACCCCACTCCCATAAGCCATGACTTCCTGCATTACTGCATGAGAATGGACAGTTTTAGATGAAGGAGGAAGACGAAGGAGAAGACTTGGAATGAATTATCAATGCTTCGTGAGCTGAACTGGTTGCACTATTATTGAAATAATGTTTTGGAACCCATATTTCAGCTTTGCTCAGATATGCTGTTGTTGAAGATGAGGATGCAGAAAAGCAACATCATTTTACAATGAATTGATTTGAGCAAATGGGACAAAGGATTTTGTAATCATGCATTACTTATTATTTGAAACAGTGGTATGGTCATTAATTCATTTTTATTAAATATAAAAAAAGAAAGATGACTCAACAATCTGTGGGCTTGCTTGCCAAAGAATCAATGTATTTAACATTTTGGAGACCAATAAATATCTAACTTTGATGTGGTATGTATCATTTGATTACAGACTGATGGACCTTGTAATACTTAAACAAATGGCATGACAAGGTGTGACTGTGAAGTGTCAAACCATGTTGACCAGAATGACTTTGTTTTCTGGTATAAGGAATTATTAGTCTAATTTTTGAAACATCTGATAGGGACAACAATCAAGCTTCAGCTTTACCCTTTTTTTCAATTGTGGCAGTCCATATGTTCTGATGCATTTCTTGGTTAAAAATCATTTTCTTCAGTGAAGAATTAATGAAAATTTGGGCTTAAGAACTTTAAAGCCAAAGTGACCTTCAGTTTCTGTATGTGCAGGTAAGCCCTTTTTACCCCTGTGAATATAACACGCTGACATTCACAGCATTTTGCACATTTTCTTTACTTTTTATCAAGATAGGAACTTACATTTTTTCAGTAACTTTCACTTCTAGATTTAACATTTTTCTTTAGTGTTTCAGTTTAGAAGTTAGACCATTCAGTGTTTTGTTACATAACTCAGCGGACAATTCTCACAGAATAGTGTTTGAAATTGCCAATGCCCTGTAAGCAAATTGTTAATAATAGTCCCTCCTGGGGAAAGAAAATGCTGCCTGGAAATCTTTTTAAAAAACAATTTCATAGGGAAGCTCATATAACTGTCAAAAGTTATTCAAGGTATTTCAAAGCATCTTCTGTGGAACACTGCCCTTTCCGCTACAGTTCTGTGCAGCCTGCTGATGTGGCAGTTTGTGCCTGTAATGTTCCATTACTTGGATCATTAACTAGACCGGTGTTAATGGGGCGTATTAATGCATGACAAACTCTGCCAATGCACCTGCAGAGGGATGTTCTGGTTAGCAGGCACCAAATCTCCACAACCTTTTTGTCCAAGCGTGTAATGTGTACCTCAATCTCACCTTTTCTTATCCAAACACACTCTTGCATTCTTTTAAATGTGTTAATGTGTCATCAAATTTTGATTTCTGTCGTAAAACACATTGATAAACAGATGTATAAAGATGTAATATTTATAGAAACCCAAAGATCAGTCAGAGCGTAACAGGTTAATCACGACTGCCCCCTTCTGTGAAATGAAACATTTTTGTGTACATCCTACATTTGTAATTGGACAAATATGAGCTCGCCTGTAACCTCATTGGCGTTTTTATTCCCGCAGTCTTTCGTCTCCACACGACTGATGTCTCATTGGCTTGTGTATACTCAAGGTTGCAACGATTGGCTGAGAGCTTGCAGAGCCGGTAACTGGGAGGTTACTTGACAATATTGCAAGCCCTCTGTGCTAAAGATGGCGGTGGGAGAGGGACGGTTTTGGCTTGAGCAGAAGTATATTGTTTTCTGTTGAGACGAAGGTGAAATAGGGAAGGTGAGTGAATCTATTGTAAATGATATTACAACACTACACACACACAGAGTGTCCTTGGAGGTAAAGGTGCGATTTAATGACAATGAAGGCGTAAGGCTGAAATCAAGCAGACGGATGTTAAGGTTTGCTTGTTGGCTAATATCAACCAGTTATGCTGAACAATGACCTCCAGAAATTTTAAATAAGGAAATGAGCATTCATATAATAGCTATAGTTTAAAACAGAAAAGTGCACGGAATTGTAACGAGCAATCGAGTTGAATCAGCTTTAATCTACAAACCAGTTAGCGCGTGCTATATTATACATGTTGCAGCGGTCGCCAGCTAGCTTCTTGCTGTAAAAAATCGACTAAATTAACTTGGGCCAGACATTTTGTCTAGCCTGTTCATATCTGATGACGACCAACAGTCTACACAATTGTTTATTTCGTAAAACGTTGTAATTGATTATAGTCTGCCAACTAAATTAGCCACTTGCCGTTAACATTTTTTGCATGACAAATGGCTCATCCGCCAACTCGTGTCTTTACCTAATTGGGCTCTGACTAGGTGTTGTAGGGACAGTACGACGTCGTTATCGTTTAATGAACGTATTTGAAATGTTCTTTCCTGTCACAACTACATGTATTAATCGGTTGTGTCAATAATTATGGTCTGTCTTACACTAAATCACAGTCATTGTTAAGCTTAACTGTGAGTTTGCAAGTTCTTATCAACCCACCGGCTGTTGACGTACTGCAACTAAGCTGTCGGGAATTAGCAACACGATATTAAGTACCACTTAATGACGTAATTGGTTGTATGGTAAACTACACATGTTTTACTATGTTCATTTTATTTCTCTTTCAGAGCATATGGAAGATTCTGGAATGGAGGATGGCCAGTCCATAGATGCGGTCAATTAAGCTGAATGCATTGTGATTTCCAATAATTGAGACAGTGATTTCAAAAAGCTGTCTACATTAATGAAAAGAACAATGTAGTCAGCTTAGCATATTCAACCCTGTACATGACTTGCAAAATTTGAGACATCTTGGCAATGTACTTCTGCATGTCTGTCTGCAAGGTCTTTCTGAAGTCATTGAGGAAATTGTAGACTAAGGACCGCCGATAGTTTACCTGTTACATTTAGTGTGTTTTTAAAGTTGTTAGGGGAGATGGATGTTGATGATGTGTTGCCTCCTCTCCCACTGGAGCCCCCGGAGGATGATGTGTCAGGCAGCCATGAATGCATAGCACCTCCACCACCTCCCCTGCAAACGTCCAGTGACGCAGAGGAAATGGACGTTAGCTCTGGTGGTGATGGACCCACAAACACCCCGGCAGGGAACAGGGAGGCACAGCTCCTCACGAAGGGCTCTCTGACTTTCAGTAGCCACCCGTCGGACGAGTCTGTCCCGGGCGCCTCGTGCCCTAGAACGGCTCGCCACGCCCCTACAGTCACCAAGTTTCTGCCCGACCTAAAGTTGCTCAGAGATGTTAAGATTAGCGTCAGCTTTTCAGACAGCAGCAAAAGCAAAGACAGGAAGGTACTCTACACAGGAGTCGGTCAGGCAGGGACTTCTGAGGCAAGCGCTGAGGTTTTAAATGGTGTGTTGCATGACGCTGAACATGAGATGGCTGGTCAGGGTTGTCCAGGGGTCAGTGGTAACGGTGCGCTCAGCACAGGGACTAAGGGTGAGGAGGTGGAGGTCGATCTAGAGAACAAGGTTGAGTTTGCTGTCCTGGACGAGTTGGAGGACTTCACTGAGAATTTCCTGGAGATTGAAGAGGGAGACCAGGTTGGGTTCAGATCGGAAGTCATTGCACAACAGGAGCAAACTAACGAGGAGGACCTAAACTACTCCAATGAGGTAAGCTGGTAATGTGGCCATAAAATAATTACTTTAACAGTTTAACAGTTATTTATTGGCAAAACGGCACACACAGGCTGTTGTCCTTATGTTAAGTCTGAAGTATGTTAGCTACTAGTATGCCTGCCTGTCACAAGACTTGAATTTACCATGCATTGATTGAAATGTTTTCTTGTGGATTGGCCTCAGTTCAGTGCTACAGTCACCAGTGACTTCCTAACTAATCTGTCTTTGTCTTCAGATGTAAGGTTTAAGTTGAGCTGAGCTTTTCTCCTAGTAAAGGTAATGAATTAAACGCCTGTATAGAGCCATTTATGTAACAGCATAAAGCTATATCAAGTAGGGTTTGACTGTTGCACAAGCTACATAGTAAGGGTATCAGTTGTTGATGGGGGTTTCTTTACGTTGAGGCAACACTAAAAGGTGCTTTCCTGTAGGAGGACTTTGACAATGACGTAGATGCCTTGCTGGAAGAGGGTCTTCCGGTGGCCAAAAAGATGCGAATGGCAGAGGACAAGTACACAGGGGACAGTGATCACCAGTCTGACGGAGAGGCTGGGGTCCAACCAATGATGACCAAAATTAAGACTGTTCTTAAAAGTGAGTCAGACTGCACCATTTGACCTTCGTATTGACTTCCCGGTTTCTACACATCTTTTCACCTCCCAGGTCAAACTGACCCGGTCTGTTTGTTTGTAAAGCATAAGGTATAAAATGCGAACTTTTTTTCCTTCACTTTTCTTTAGTGAAGTTGTTTCCAATATATTAACATATACTGTATGTTACACTTGTTTTTATAATCTGTGGTATTATAGACCATTTACATGACATTCTACCTATGCTTTGAGCAAAAAAAGCATACATTCTGAATTATTTTTACTATGGTTATGATGAGAGGCACAGAAGTTGGTAAAATAAGAGACTCGTGTGTGTATATATGTAGTCAGGATATTTTTTTGCGGTTTTTAGGTAGTCAAACTGTTGTCCTTCCTTGTCAAATTGACCCTGTCTGTTTGACTGCTTGTAAAGCAGAAGGTCTCCCTGGCTTTTTGGGGGTACAGCACAGGGGGAGGGGAGGAGCCCCAGGCACCAAAACCTTAATTTCTGTATCATTTGGATGGGACTAAATTCCCATCAAATGTTATGTTCCCCGGCCTTTCAGTGTTCCGGAAACTGCGCCACTAAAACCATCCCTGTCATTTTCAGGCAGTTATATGGAACAAAAAACAAAATTATGACGTTATATTATGTGTTTCTTATTCAGTAATCCTTTTTATGCAAGTCAGCCTTTGTCAACTCTGTTGAATCAAGCCAGTGATCTCGTTGACACTAGGCCTTATTTGTTCTGCCAATACCAGATACACGTGTTGATGCCTTGATTAAAAAGGAGTCTACTTCCATGGATGAGGTTTAAAGGTTCACGTTTATGAATGTCACACATACCTGAATGTGGACTCTGTGCAGGTCGTGGGCGCCCACCCACTGAGCCACTACCTGACGGCTGGATCATGACATTCCATAACTCCGGCATTCCAGTCTACCTTCACCGGGAAACCAGGGTTGTTACCTGGTCCAGACCTTACTTCCTCGGAACAGGGAGCATCAGGGTAATGAGGGGCTTGATTGCTTGTTGTCAAACATGATTTTGAAGGACAGGCCTCTTGAGTTTTCAATGTTAATGGTTGTACAACATAAACTCTCCAGTAGCATAATTCTGTGTACACAAAAGATACATAGGACCAGGTAGTTTTTTGTAATGATTGCAGTTGTTTCCTCCCAAGAAAGTACACTCTGAAACCACAAATTGTCATACAACTTGATTTAATGTATTAAAAATACATGTACTTAAGGACACTTTTTCCTATTTGCCTCAACCTTATCTGGATTTCATTTATTTTATGTCAGTTTATTTTTATTTTTTTGCACTTTGTAAACAAACACTTTGTAATTTAATGGCTTTTCTCTGCCCTGTCACAGAAACATGACCCTCCTACAAGTAGCATTCCCTGCTTGCACTACAAGAAAATGAAGGAACAAGAGGAAAGGGAACAAAATGGCGACATGATTCCCAACTTAGATGGTTCTCCTGCAAAGGAGGTGGAGCCGCTGGAGAGGTTGGATGAACCTGACTCCACGGCCCCAGAAGAGAGCACTGACAAGGCCGTGGAGGGATCTGGGGATGCTTCAGGGTCCCAGGCTGACGGAAAGGAGCCCCAGGCCAGTGAGATGACCCAGAGCGCACTGGGCCAGGTTAGAGCCAAGGTGGAGGTGTGCAAGGATGAGTCCATTGGTAAGGAGGGCACCCGTTCAGGGTTTTATGTCATGAATGGCTTTGTGTGTTCGTGTTTGTCGTGTTCGTTTCTGTGTCACTGAAACCAAATCGGTAGGGTCGGGTTTAAGGTCATTGGTGCCCAGGTTGGATGTTACCTGTGTTTTTGGAACAGGTGTACAATCTCTGCTTTTGGTGGTAAACATCCTACCACAAATTTGTTTCACCCGTTTATTGAACCAGCAGATTCTACCCATCTACCCATTCTACCCATGGTGTTATTTCCCTAAAAATATGCCTTGAAAACTGGACCAAATTGGTCCTATCAGTGAAATGTTCACCTCTTACTAGTGTGAGCTGTTCTGCACAGCAAACCTAAGCGATAAAGACACAGTGATCCCCTTGAACTAAGTGGCTCCAGTTAGTTAAACAACAACCAATTTTAAGAGTATGGTAATTAATGCAGTGGAGTCATCAAACAACTCAGCCAAGAAATCTGATGTCACAGAATATTATGTCTAGAAATAGTGAGCCCAGAAAAATGAGCTTATCAGTTAAAATACCGAAAGCCTCAAAGCTGCAGTTTCCAAGCGATTAACAGGATTGTGTGTGAGTGGAACATGAAATGATGGAATGTTCTCTACAAGGTCTGTCATGCAGCTGACTGCATTTGAAATGGCAAAAACCTTAACCTGCCCACCACTAAATTCAGAACTGGCCTTAGTCATGATTTAATATCAAAGATCTTAGAAAACCTTAGCTTACCTTTTCTGTCTTTTTTCCATTTGATTTGTATATAAACAATACTTCATCTTCTCAGTGTTTTCCAAAAATTAGTCTTGCAAAATGGGTGTCACCTCAGTCAGTGTGATCAGTTGAAACAATGTTCTAATTAGTTTGACCATTCACTAATTTGTAAAATTACCTGCACATGTAAAACTAACGCAAGGTAGGACTTTTACTTTCTGGGAGGATGCAGAGTACAGTACAGGTCCTGTATTTGTCGCAAAGGAAATTAATTTGTTGCTATTGTAATTTGACTTCAACCATGCTATCTCTTTGTTTTCCTCCTGCATAGACATCGAAGAGTTTCGCGGCTATCTGGAGAGGCGCTTTGACTTTGAGCAGGTGACCGTGAAGAAGTTCCGCACCTGGGCTGAGCGCAGGCAGTTCAACAGAGACATGAAGCGGAAACAGGCCGAATCGGAGAGGCCCATCCTGCCCGCCAATCAAAAGCTCATCACCCTCTCCGTGCAGGATGCGCCAACCAAGAAGGGTGCGTAGAGTCACAGGTCACACATCACCTTAGTGGCGGCTTGTGTGGGAGGGCTGTGAACAAACATTCTTTTGTCCAATTTACTATTGCAGAATTTGTGATCAACCCGAATGGGAAGTCGGAGGTTTGCATTCTGCATGAATATATGCAACGTGTACTCAAGGTCCGACCTGTTTACAACTTTTTTGAATGTGGTAAGTTATTGACTCTTTGTAAATGTCCTGTGATCTCGTCCTTACTAATAGCTTGGGGAAGGATTAGGTGTATAAAAAATGAAACCCTTTATGTCCCTGTCTCAGAATTGCAAGTTGTATTATAGGGATGATTACCGGTAACTGAATCATACCTGATGAAAGTGTTGTTTTGAATTCAGTCAGCCCGTCAAGGCTTTCAGTTTTTTGTATTTTTTCCTTCTCTCTGCTCTGAAGTTAAGGTGTTTTTCATGCTACACACCCCACTTAATTAATGAGAGATACGTCACAAGACAGCGTAAGACCTCTGAACAAAAAAACAGCATGATTTTAAATTTCTTATACCTCCCCTCACTGTATTGATATTCTTGTGCTCACTTCAAAATGGCCCTCAGGAGACCTGTGCTTGGTTCTGATTCACAAATCTCTTAATGTCTAATACCAACCCTGACTTCACCGTGGTTTTCCATCCATCACATACTTCTCACAAAGTGTCAGGGATCTTGAGCAATGCTAATGCTTTAGAGTGCTGACATAACTGCATATACTTTTTTTTGCACAATATATGCACAATTCATAAGGAGTATTAATAAAGGAAATATGCATTTTATGTACTGTTGCATATTTTGAGTTGAATGTAAATGAGGAATTGTGAAACACATTTCTCTGTGTGGTAACGCATACATCTGAAAATGGATTTACAGAGAACCCAAGTGAGCCCTTTGGAGCCTCTGTCATCATCGATGGTGTTACATATGGCACAGGGACTGCAAGTAGTAAAAAACTGGCCAAGAATAAAGCTGGTATGTGGGTTTCGTTCTGTCTTTCTAATTCTGGTCATCCTGGCTTAATAACGCTGTTATAACGTAGATTCTTCATAATGGTTCCTTCAACAAAGTGGGATTTTTGTTCTCCTTCCTAAGCTCGAGCTACACTGGAGATCCTCATACCTGACTTCGTGAAACAGACGTCGGAGGAAAAGCCTGTTGAAGGAGATGAACTGGAGGTAAAGGCATCATTTTGTGTGTTCATTCTGTCAGCATGTTGAGGTTTCTTTAGCTTCTCCTCCTGAATTTTCGATTTAAACGTTGAGTTCCAGTACAACATGATGACAAACAGTGCACCTGGCATGTTCTCTTTTGTATTGTAAAAGAGACCAAGGGCACATGTACATTTACAGAAGGAACCAGGTCACTGTTGTTCACGTTGGATATTTTCTTTTACAGTATTTTAATCATATCAGTATTGAAGACTCGAGGGTGTATGAGCTGACCAATAAAGCAGGCTTACTCTCACCTTATCAAATTCTTCATGAGTGCCTTAAGAGGTGAGTCTTGTAACATATTTATTGCAGATGGTATTGAATATTAATGAACCGACACCAGTGTAACAGCGGTGGAAGTAACTCAGTTTATAAGTACATACCAAACATTTATTACACAGGAAGCTGTTATTGCAAATCCCAAACATTTGCTCATGTAGTGTTATTTTGAAGACATTGACTTAACATGATTCATAAAAACCTTGTGAAAACCTTGCATTGCACACTGTGTGTCTTAGAAATCATGGTATGGGTGATACAAGCATCAAGTTTGAGGTGATCCCTGGAAAAAACCAGAAGAGCGAATACGTCATGACTTGTGGCAAGCACACGGTCCGTGGATGGTGTAAGTAAGACTTCTATGAAGAGGTTAATCTAGCAGCCTCTTGGGTCCTTGTGCGTTGCACTTATCAGAAGGCACCTTTATCTAAACAGGCTAATATGTTGGTCTGTTTACTTTTTCTTTTCTCCACTGAAGGCAAGAACAAGAGAGTGGGCAAGCAGCTGGCCTCTCAGAAGATCTTGCAGATGCTCCACCCCCACGTGAAGAACTGGGGGTCACTGCTACGCATGTATGGCAGAGACAGCAACAAAATGGTCAAAAAGGTAAGCGCTCTCGGTAGCAAGGGGACCCAACTCAATTGCTGGAGCGGAATTTATAGCATGCAGGGGCGCCGCTAAGGGGGGGGGTAGGTCGGGATGATTCAGGGGGTCCAGAACTTCACAGGGCTCACAGAGGACTATGATATGGTTGGGGTAGGGGCCCAAAATTATTTTCTTTCAGGGGGCCCACAATTTGTAGCGGCACCCCTGATAGCATGGGTCAGAGGTGTACGTCTGTCAAGGTTTCTTGGCTGTTAATTTGAGCTTTTGTATGCCAACAGGAGAATTCAGATAAAAGTGTAATTGAGCTTCAGCAGTATGCCAAAAAGAACAAGCCAAACCTGCACATCCTGAACAAACTTCAAGAAGAGATGAGGAAACTGGCTAAGCAGAGGGTATGTTTGACCTTCAGACATATAACACCCAGGAGTGTTAATAGCCAGTGTCTGTAGTTGTAGATCTACCACAGCCAGCTGAAACGTGTGCTTGTTTTCTCTGCAGGAGGAGACAAGGAAGAAGCCAAAAATGACCATCATGGAGTCTGCCCAGCCTGGTAGTGAGCCCTTGTGCACAGTTGACGTTTAAAACCTTCCCACAGACCAACAGGCACTGTCCACGGTACCTGATTGTCCACAAGAAAGACCAAGAGTCTGAACGTTATTACTGAATTATGCATAGTCATTTAATGTTCAATGGCAATACATGTTTTACAATTACGGAGATAATTTCTGCAAACGCAGCACTCATTCAGCTCATCTGCCACCTTAGCCAAGGATGTGAAACTGCAGTCAGAATCAAAATCATGCACTAGGATTAGCATTTAACATCATGTACCTCCAGTTGCAATTTAACAGCACTTAAAGCATCTTAAAGATGAACCACAACTTTATACATTTCTTTTCTTCCCAGTTCTCCTGACTGAAGCATGTACAAAATGATCTATCCGTTGTTGCAGGAGCATTAACAAAATCAGGAGCTTCATAGGTTTTTCCTGAATTTGTTTCATTAAGGTTTACACTTATCCGACTTTGTGGTTAGAATTGTGCCTATTCATTTCAGAAATATGACAAAAGTACATATTTGGCACATGTCTCTTTAAGAAACCAACCTTCAGTCACAGTCTGCTGTTTGCTATAAGGACTGCCATTTGATTTAATTTTCTTTTTTTGTATACACTTTGTATGATTTCTTTTCGTGATTTTTTTTTTTCAGCTCTTAGTCAAGCTTTGGTGATCTGCAGTAGATTCAAGCTCCTGTATTGGTGTGAAGTTTGTGGTAGTGTTGTGTATGCAGTGATGCTGGTGGTGTGTAGGATGTTAAAGGAACATGACTGGCTAAAAATTATGTGGCAGGTTGTTTCCTTTGCATGTTCTTATGCATCTGAAATGTCGTTTGAAATCTGTTTGAAACCCTGCTCTCAATCTGCAGTGCAACTGGATGGTATTACATTTGTTTTGCTCTTACATTTGTTTGCTGTTATTGCTAACCTGTAAGACGAGTATGTTTAAATGCCTTGTTTTATTCTTCTTTTTGTGGAAACGCAGGATGAAACATATCAAAAGGACAGCCCATTTGTGCTGATCTGACAAGCTATAA
Source organism: Coilia nasus (assembly GCA_027475355.1). Classification (NCBI taxonomy): domain Eukaryota; kingdom Metazoa; phylum Chordata; class Actinopteri; order Clupeiformes; family Engraulidae; genus Coilia; species Coilia nasus. The sequence continues at coordinate 14,082,625 of CM050217.1, forward strand.
TTCTTGCTTTCCATTGGCACTGCAGAGAACACAAAGCACCAGAGCTTTAAAGTACTGTAGTCTTTGTGGCTGTGAAAATTTTGTAGGTTTAAAAAAGGCGTTTTGTCCCTCCGCTCAAGTTTCCAGAAAGCCTTTTACTCAAAACACCCACAAAGACTACTTAGAACATGGCCGCTGATTACCGAGAACATCAGTATTGCCCATCTTACAGGAACTTTATCAGAGAGACGAGTAGAAGTAGCTGGTGTTCGTTGCCTTAGTCTATCTTTATTCTCCTTAGTCCAACAGGAGGGAAATGCAAGGCCCTTCTACTTGAGTCTTTGCTGATGTTGAAGCTACCTACTCTGACAGCAGTGCAATGAAATAAGTTAATGATGTTGATGGATGGAGAAAGAGGGTGAATGCCTTTAGCATGAGCTGAGATTTTAGTGCCGTCTTAACAGGTTGTTGTGTCCACGGGCCTAATTAAGCATGTGTTCGTTGCCGTCATTGTGGCGAGTTGTGTTCCTGGTTTTTTTTTTTTGACAATGACATGAATTTTAAAATTGGTCAACTTCATTACTAAATGCAGTTAAGAACGGCTAGGTACTCTATACCTCGAGCAAAAATCTGATCATTTCATGACATTAAAAGGTGTGAACCAAAGCTTTTAATAGTCTTATGCATTTTTATAGAATACTGTAGGTTGCTGCATTACACATACAATAGATATATTTACTGGAAAGGAGGGATAAAAGTTGCAATAACTGCTGGAACAAAAAAAAGAAACTATATAAACTGCTGTGCACTGTCATTGTGTGAAGTATTTTAGTTTAGTGTGCTTTTCCTGAATGTTGCATTTGTTTTGGAAACTTCACCGTTGTACACGAGCACAAGGCTGCTGTCTTACAGTGTAGAACGCTTTTAAGAATGTGCTTTTCACCCCCGTTGAGTTTACTGCCTGTCCAACTTGTCTTGCCAAGTGTGTTGGTGTGTGAATATAATTTTCTTTTTTTTTATATATATATATATACACTCGTTACCATTGAAGGTCTAATATTGTTTAATAGAGGCATTGCAGCCTAAGGAAAAAAAATCTTGTCAATGTGACTTATGATCGCTGACTTACAGTGACTTGTTTATGCAAATAAAGTGTCTTGACTAGCACCTTGCTTTGTCATTGTGTGAAACCATCTGTAAGGAAGTCCATTTTATTATTTTACAAAATTATTCATATACATCTCACGCAGCACGTTAAGATCAAAAGAAAGGAACTTGGTATCCATACATTTACCCGAAAACAAATAAACATTGTCTGATGGAAACATTGTAGACACATGCTCATTCTTAACCCTCAATTGAAAAGTTAATGGACATTAAAAAAAAAAAAAAAAAACTTGTCAGGGAAGCATGCAAATTAAGATGTTGGAGGTGTGGCTTCAGCAGCCTGCACCTGCTGTTTATCACAGGTGGTGCTGTAGTCCACCCTCTCAAACAGCAGAATGGACTCGATGTGAGGGGTCTGGGGAAACAGGTCCACGGCCATTGAGCGCACGGGACGGAAGGGCGCTCCTCGCACGCGGTTGGAAGGGGCTCTGCAGAGGCTAAAAACAGGTTTGAAATCACACCCTGATCTTGAATACTTGGAATTGCATAAACACTATGAATGTAGAAGAGGTAAACTTGTACGTTGGGAGAGAAATATGGTGATTATTTGCAGATGTGACCAGAGATCAGGAAGGTTCAGAGTGATCACACCATCTCAGTAAGGTTACTTACTCCACAAAGTTGTTCATTGCTGCTTTGGCATTGCATGCAACATAGACCAGCCTCTTCAGATGCTCTGCTCTCCTTATGGCCAGAATTACCTTGGAGTCTGGTAAAGATGATATTTTATGAGACATGACAATTTTAATTAACATACTATTTCTGACAGACAACAACTTTGTATGTTTTATGCACATGGTTCCTTTAACATGGAAAATGAAAAAGGTAAAACATACGCAGCCCTGCTCTTGGCGGGTCAACGATAGCAATGACGTTTGGTGATATGACTGCATTGAGCACGGTGGGAAAAACATCTTCGGCTTTTCCGCACAGGAATTCTACGTTGTTCAAACCTAGACCGCATAACACATTGGACAAAAAAATTGTAAACGAAAATCATGGTCAGTGGTCTAAGAAAGCAAGCATTAAACAGAATGGAACACTTGTGCATATTAACCAGGCCTTAATTGGTTGACTTGCCATTCAGCTCAGCATTGACTTTGGCATCTGCCACAGCTTCCTGGCACAGTTCAATCCCAATTACCTTCTTCACTCTCTGTAATGCCAAGAACACAAAACAATGGCTACATTTTACAACAGTTGCGACAGAGAAGCAAGCCCTGAGAATTATCCTCGGCAAAGTGGTGTTGGCGGGACAGTCAAAAGACAAACAGTCCATACTGCTTCTACCTTTGCCAGCGAGATGCCGATGGTGCCCGTCCCACAGCAGACGTCCAGCACAGTGCTGTCCTGGTTCAGCTGGGCCCACTCCCCGACAGCAGAGTACAACACCTCTGCAGCTGGTGTGTTGACCTGCCAAGATAGCTCAACTCAAACTCAATTCAAACTGTATTGTCCCCAGAGGTCAATTGGTTGTGCAGGTTGTTGGAAGGACAGACACAGACAAAAAGTGCCGTGCATACACAAAGACATAACACCACATTAGCCACAAAAATAAATAACTAAAATAAACAAATAAAAATAAAGAGAGGGATTCAGCTGTGTCTACTCCCCGACAACAGTGTACAACACTTCTGCAGCTGGTGCACCTGAATGACTTAAAACAGTGTGTTGGTGTCTGCCCATTCACACCTCACCCATACATTACTGTGACAGCAGTGGTTTCATTCATTCATACCAGCCTTTCATTTGCACAGTGTGCAAGCACTACACTCAAAGGCTTATTTTTTCATCTCAATGTCTCAATTTTTGAACTCAGCAGTTGTCAGAAGTCACAATTCTTCTCAACCACACTGCTACAATACAGTTCTAGGAGAAACACTGGACTCCCTTTAAGACAAAGACTATGGTAGTGTCCGGAATGTCCACTCACTCCCTATATAGTACTCTCTATAGGCTTGTGAATTGCATTGCTGCACTATATAGTGGACATTTTGTACTCAGCCTATATTTACCTGGAAGAATGAGTGTGGTGAGATGCGGAACCTGAGGCCCAGTAGCTGCTCATAAATCCACTCGTCTCCAAAGACAAGCTCACAGGGTAAGTCATCTGGTGATGTCCTTCAATCAGACAACACAATGAGCGTTCACGGAACAAAAAAAGTCAGGCAAGAAGAAAACGTATGAAACTTACATCTACCTTTGTCCATTTCTGACAACGTATAGTGATGTGACACCACTGTCTTTCCCTTCGCCTTCGATGAAGTACATCTTCATTGACTTTTTAAGAGCATCTATGTCTTCCTCTGATAGTTTCTGAAAGGAATAGGACCAGACACATAAAACAAAACGCACAGGGATGTAAGTAGTTCACTGTATAGGTCTTGTATTGCTAGACTGTTTCAAGATAATTTGTATTTCCTAAGTGAAATATAGTTTTTAATATTCTTGTTCTTGATGTTTTGTATGCATCATGTGTTGACAATCAATTTGACTGCCTTTGAAGTTTATTTGAACTTCAACACTGGTATTCAAATATCTTGCAGAACTATTTCTGCTACTAGCCTACTTCTGAAAGGTTCTCCTGACATTAATTATTCGACTCATGCTCCCCCATTTATATTCAATACAATTTACAAAACGAACATTTAAGTCCTGTACTTCTGCCTATGCACATCTAAGACAAGCAGCTACAACCATTTTATGTATGTGCAGACCCTTCATTTCTACAACATACGTACTTGGGGATTGAAGAACACCATGGCCATGACCTGACTACTCCTAGTCGTCCGCACTGTTAGCTGTCTCCAGTGGCCTTCGTAGGTCTCAGGACTGTAGACAGAGTATGGAGTGGTCCTGTCCAAGGCAAATGCAGTGCAAGTTTAAATGCAACAATGTTATTGTTCGAAAATGTCTGATTAACCTCCAACCTGTTTTTACAAAATAGACAAACTACTGTCACTGATTTTATCTCATAATTTTACCTGATGTAGTCCTGAATGACCTGAACAACTTTTTTGGTCTCTGCCGGCACGTGGATGGTATCTCCTGGCCCCACCACTGCACATGACCCCCCTATGTACTTCCCAAGGCGAAAGCCCACAGTCTTGTCCTGACCATCTGCTCCCATCCCAATCAGAAACTCACACTTGTTCCTGTATTCAGTCTGCAATTGGCACAACATCACATAAAATGATCAAACGGAACTTATAGGCAGGGGTGCTGACAGTGTCTCTGTGGCCAAAAGAAATTGACTTGACTATACCTGCACTGGGGAAGGTCGTATCTTCTCCAAGGGGCAACACATGCCATTATTTTTCTCCCTCTGGACAAACAGCCATGGCAACATAGCTTTGTTGTTTTTGCCTATTTCTCTATTAGGACACAAGTGATGGAATAGAATACAGGTAAAACTTAGCAAAAGACGAAAATAAATATATATATATATATATATATATATATACATATTGTTATACGATTGTGTGGGGCCAGACCAGAGGGCGGTTACTATAGTAATAAAAAAAGGATTCCAAGTACTAATAAGAAAAATACATGCATTGACAGTAAAACATGTCTAGGTACCTGGACAACTGTTGCAGAATCGACACCACCTCCTGCTCTTTCCTATCCAACTGTTTGTCATAGGGCAAGTTCCATAAGGGGGTGACTACATTGGCAAGCTGTGTACTCAGAGGCTCCGCACTTTGCCCTTGGTCTTGGTTTCTAGCCTGGCGCTTGGAGACTGACTCTCCGCTATCATCAGCCTCCTCCTGCTTTCTCTTTCGCATGGGGTCTGCTTTAGGCTTAGCCAACTTCACGCTTAGGACCCGTCCCTTCCACTGCACGCCGTGAACCACCTTCATTGCCTTGTCTCTCTCCTCCTGGTTCTTGAAAGTGACAAATGCAAAGGGCTGTTTCCCTAACAGCTTGACTTTGTGTGGATTGACACCATGCTTTGTGAGGAACTTCTTCAAATCATTGAAGCCAATGAACTTGGGCAGGTTCTGAATTTCCACCTTGAAGATTTCAGAAGTGAAAAGATCCTCCTTGACATATGGATAAACATAGGAATCTGGGTCTTCAGTAACATCCTTTCCTAATGGCTCTTCTTTGCTTTCTTCTGCCTGGTCTATGACTTCTTGCACTTCTTTGTCATGCACTGATGAAGTTACAGGAAGGGTTGCTGACTCTGTTGGGTCTGTCATGGTCAGGCTATAGAGAGAAACAAAAATTAACAAGATGTGATTTATTCAAAACGCCACAAGAGTGGACACCTTCTGTCTGCTTTGTGGGTCTTATATGTCGATTAAACAATTTAGAGGAATTTGTTCATTCAAGTGACAGGTAGCTGTTACCCCTGCTACACATATGTATGTACAGCAGCCACAGGGCAATAGTATGCAAAACACAAATAAATCACCGAAACGCGATATTCAGGTGGAAATTGAACACAGATAACATGCATGGATAAAAAGGTTTCCCTTACCGTAGTACACAACAGTCTAGTCAGGTGAAATACAAACAATTTCAACAAGACACAAAGAATTGCCACAGGGAGTAATGCGCTGCCATGTCTCAAACCACGTGTTACAGCTGGGAATTATGGGAAATAGGGCAACGCACTAGTTTTATGTTTTAAGAAACAAAAACATAAATATCTTTGGCGACAATGCAGTTTCCTTCCTCATATTAATGAGATCAGATAATCTATAAAATGTACAATATCTAATTTAGTGTAACATAGTAACATAGTTATAGATACCGGTAGTAAAATTAATAATATAAAATACATTTATGCTGCATACTTGTATTTTTTTTACTTCTCACTGGGACTCTTTATGTCGACTAAAAACTATTATAATGTGCGTTTTATGATCTGAAGAAGTTAAACAAAAACAACTTCCAAGTTCATTTTACACCATTTCCTGTTAATCAGAGTAGGGGGCGGGCTCTCGACTTCCTTTCTGCCGCGCGCGAAATCGGTTCGGTTGTGCAGGAAGCCTTGGGAACCACGACTAAATCATCAATATTTGCAATCTAGAAACATCTACATTAAAATGGCAGATCCAAAGGTGACTATAGTTTGTTTGTCTATTTCGAAGTATACAGAAATCACTTGTGCAGACATTTGATTGTATGTTTGTATTTTAAGTTAGCTTTAATAGAAGTTCATTGTGGGATGTGGCTAGTGTTCGCTTTAAAAGCCGGTAACTAGCTAGTGTTGCCCGCATCATGTTCAGCTATACACTGTTGAAATTACTGTAGACGTAGCTGTGTTTTAACATTGATATATTGACTGCAGCTAATTAACAAACAGCGAGAGTTGGTTGTCAAGAAGCAAACAACTAAGACATCCATTTGCCGCCCCAACGCATGAGCTAATCTAGGCTAACTTGCTAGTCGACTAGAAGCTAGGTAGTTGAATCGTTACAATGTTTCTTTCATAATATCCATTGTATTAGTTTCCTGGGTTTAGCTAGATACACCGTGATGCATACAGATGTCACACTTTGCCTTTTTGTAAGTCGTGTGGTTTTCATTAACTAACCACACCAGTCCCTTTACTTATTAGATGCCTTGATGAATTCTTCGTTTCACTTAAGTTGATGCTACTATCTGCGAGTTCAAACTACTCCATTTTCCACACGCTTGTCCCATACAATAATTTAAGTAACTTGCAGACAGCTGTATCATTTTATGAAATGAGCACCCTGAGAGAATACGTAACATAAAATGCATTTGCCTATTTGCTTCATGTGTACTGTCTGCTGAGCAACGTTAGCTAAAGTTACACCCTGAATCTCATGACTAGCAAATGGCTAACATAAAAGCTAAGTCAGTTAGCCTGCTAAATATCTAGCGTTTCCACCACACCGTTAGATGGGCTAGCCAGGCAGGTAGAAAGGGAGGGGAGCAGACGTGATCACGAAGTTTGTTTACGTCGGTAAGTTCAGCTCGCTTGCCGACTTTGTCATTGTTCTTTGGGCATTCGTAGAAAATGGCTGGGAATCATCTCTGGATTCCATCAAAATCTCTGTTGATTTATGCTATACTGATAGTAAAAGGAAACTGGATGTTGACTTGCTAGTCCGATAGTTCATACCACAGGCGCTAGCGGGAGAACTATTGTGCTTTGTCAAGCTGATATTTGCGCGAGTTGAGTTACCCAGGTAGCTATTACATTACAAAGCATGGATGCATCTGCCGACTCCAGTTTTAATTCACAATGCGCAATTCAAGACGTCTATCTGTACATGTGCATTGTAAAGCCGACATGAACGTATTTCTCACGTTGGTTGTGTAGGGTTCGTAGCACTCTACAGGAAATATATATATATATATATATATATGTATATATATATATATATATATATATATATATATATATATATATATATATATATATATACCCTTTTGTTACTCATCACCCACATATATAAGTTCATCAGTACAAGCTGCGAGTCCCGGGTGGGCCTAAGATGGGTCCATCAGACCTCAGCTGATGTTTTTTACCACAAGTGCAGGCCTCAGCAGTTGTGGAAATAAGTTTGGTTGTCGCAGCAAATTGCCAACAAAAGGCTGCCCCGAAAGCTTTATCTACCAAATCCCCTGTCACTCAACGCATCAGTCAGCAGCGGTGTTCCTCCCAATCCAAACATAATTTCCACACAGTGCTTTAGTGAAAAGAGTATTTAAGTTGTTTTTCTAGATTGAGAGGGTTTATAGCATTAATCATCCTATCCTGTAATGAATGAAATGTTGATCAGTGACATGATTCTCTGTGCTGTTTGCAGGACACACAAGAGGACCATGAAACGTCCACAGACAATGCAGATGACCCAAACCATGACCCCCATTTTGAGCCCATTGTGTCGTTACCAGTACAAGATGTGAAGACACTCGAAGAGGATGAGGAAGAGCTTTTCAAAATGCAAGTTGACCACTGAACTTGTTGGAATAATTATTGTTGCTTCATGGTTTGAGTTAACAAAATTTAAGTTACTGTCCACTTGCTTTCATCAGGCGTGCAAAGCTGTACCGTTTTGCTAGTGAAAATGACCCACCAGAGTGGAAGGAGCGTGGTACAGGTGATGTGAAACTCCTGCGACACAAAGAGAAGGGTTCTATCCGTTTGCTAATGAGAAGAGACCGCACCCTGAAGATCTGTGCCAACCACCTCAGTACGTCACTTACTCTGGTTTTCTGAGTTAAGGTGTTTGCTGCCAATATTGAGATATTGTCCTGCATTGTTGCTAATTGCACAAGCATCCCTGTTTTTGGGAGAGAGGCTGTTCTTGAGGGTGGTGCTGTGTTATTGTATTTAGTTATGTAAAGAGTACATTTCATGTCTCCTGGAGGTGATCTTGACATTGTGAAATTGTAACCTTTCCTAAGCGAAATGCATGTCAATGTCATTGTCATCTTTTTATTTGTTTTAGTGCTACCCGCAGAATCTCATTCTATTTATGGTTGCAGCTGAAGTGGGGGCAAATATATTTAACATGGGAACTGTCTTTTTAAATTTGTTTTAATAGACAATATTTGCCAAAATATTTAAAGAAATAGCGGGGAAGTAATTAGACATAGCTGTATTCTGCAGTGTTGCATTTATCTCAGTAGTTGGAAATGGAAGTGGTGTCACACCCTGGGTTGATGGCATTCCATCTATGGGAAGGATGAGGTGCCTTGTGTGCTTCCGTCCCGGTTGGGCATTGTTTACATCATTAATCTGTAATGCACCATAATCCAGTGCCCCTGTCCTTGCTGGAAGCTAGTTTAGTGTACTATGTTTGTCAATGTGTTTTTCTAGCCGAAGGAAACATTTTAATAACCTACTATCTAATAACTATAGTAACTAATAATCGTTTAGTGTGGGAATGTTAGTAATGGCTACACCTTTCTGAATGGACAATTGATTAGGCCCGCTGTCCTTAGGCTACACCTGCATCAACCCTTCTTATAGCAAGGGGTCATGTTGCTATTAAGGCCACATTGAGCTTTCATCAGTGTGTCTGTCTGGTCTCGAGCAAGGGAAAAAGTTCTGCATAGTTAATGAAATAAGATTTTAACCATTTTCTTATTTTACCATTGTTTTCATATTTGGAAGCCTTGTTAAAAAATTTGATCAGTATTAATGGCAGAAGTCGTAAGAAATATGTTTTTCCCACTTAGCTTTCTAACATTGTTTTTCTGTTGACTTGTGTTCATTTGCAGTTATGCCCTTGATGGAACTGAAGCCTAATGCAGGCAGCGATAGGGCTTGGGTGTGGAACACACATGCCGACTTTGCAGATGAGGAACCCAAACCAGAACTTCTGGCACTCAGGTTCTTAAATGCAGAAAGTAAGTTTGCGTACCATGACATCACGTGCTGTCATGAATGGGGATGAAGCACTGGCATGCAGGGATACAGATTTGATGCGATATTTTAGGTTTACAACTTCAGACATATATAAAAACTGCTGATTTGTCAATTTTATATGGTGTGTATTGAGGGGGAGGGTTGTCATCAGTTTTTTTTTTTTATATATATATATCACATCAAATATTTGATTTCATACAAAATGGAACTGTGCATCTGCATGCTCATGTTTGTGATTTGGTGCAGTTAAAACCTGTTCATTGGTCTAATTCAGAATTCACTAGTAATTTTTATCCCTGTGCAGAATCCCTGTAAAATGTACCTGCACGCTTTTGTGTGGTCCATCTGATTGTCTCTCTCTCTTTTACCAGATGCCCAAAAGTTTAAAGCAAAGTTTGATGAGTGCAAAGAAGAAGTTAAGAAATTTTTGGAGAAAGAAAATTCTGGTAAGATTTTCTTTTTCTTTTTTTTCTTCTTCTTTTTTTTGGGTCATTGTTGCAGACTCACTCTGTTCCCTGCTGCCTCATTACAGCATGGAACTTTTTCTGTCTGCTACATTAACATGCAGAATGTAACACACAGGCTTGCCATTTATGGGGCAAGTGCTGCTATGTTCTGCTACATCTAAAAGGTACTTAGTACATCATTAAGAGTGTACATGCTTTCCTTATGAGTTCTGTTTAGTGAGAGCTCTTGCTTGTTTTTAGCACTACAATTAGTTTAATTAACAGTTAAGACATCCAAATTATTAAAGCTAACAAGGTTAGCACAGAGTAATCGAGTTATTAATATCCCAGTTTACATGAAAAACACATCCCGATTTCTTGTTACAGACAATGCTGTCAGAACTATTATCTGATTACTCTGCATTTAATCAAAATCAGGATAAGTCTCATATTCAGGATACTTAAGTGCATCTAAACGTAGTCAGTGATGCCTTAAAGCTGTCTCTGCTAGGTCTACCAGAATAAGCCTGTTCACTGCTGTAGCACTGTTTGCTACTTCATTCGTTTTTTTAACTTGTTTTATTTTATGTTTAATACAGCTGGGGATAATGATGGTGCAGATAAAGTGGCAGACAAACTGGAGGAGCTCTCAGTAAAAGACAACAAAGCTGACGCCAAGACATCAGATGAGCAGAAGGAGGAGCAAGAGAAGGCTGAAGAGAAGAAATGAAATCCGGATGGCGGCTTCACTCATCTTCAACTTGTCATTTTAACCCTTCTTTTCTACAACAGACTCTGAATTTGGACGTTTGCTATTTGGTTTGACTTTATTTTTGTTTCTTTTATTTGTTTGCCTTTTGAGATCACAAGACCTTGGTGCCACACTTCAGCAAATGTGTCCATTCCTCGATCAAGTGCTTATCTTGCCCTCCTCACCTGCCCTGTTTTTCTTTCTGAAATAAAATTAGTTCCCTTTTCTGGCCATTTGTAACTCAAGTATCGACATGACATGCTGTGAAATGAGGCTTGTGGTATGGAATGATTCCCACATTGGGTATTTTTTTTATTATTTTGTTTTTCTTTTTTATAAACATTCTAAAGTAACTGTGAGTGCTGTTCAGATCGGGTGTCAGTGGACTGGGTGGACTTAAGGGACATGAATGAGGTTTGTTTTTTTTGTTTTTTTGGTTTTTTTTTTTTTTTGCTTTTCAAAAGTGGACTTTGGTGATAGATGCAAGACCTTAAACAGTTGGGAATACAGCAGTCCCACGAGGCATTTATGTAGGATTTTTTTTCCTTCAGAAGGAATGGAAGACTTAATTGCTCGGTCTTTCCCTGAAATCACAACAGTGGGGCTTGAGCTGACAACACCCAAATACTTCTTGCTTTTCTGTGAGAGGTAGAAGTATTGTAATGGTTCAAGTGAGTTTTGATGACTAATGCAGTCTCAGACTTGAACTCCAGTAGTAAATGACAAGTAGAAATGCATTTTGGGGGGGCAGAGAGCACATAAACACAAATCTGTTGGCACTTCAGATCTTAGACTGTTTTGGCATTCCTGTTGCATCTGTAAATAAGTGTACATGGATGAAAGACTTGCTTTTGATCTGTGCTTGTATGGATATGGTTCCTCTCAATTTTAAACAACCAATGAAGATGTCCTGTCTCTTTCCATTCCATTTGGGGGAGGGGGGAAAATAAATGACACTATTTTGAAAATCATAGATCTTGCACGAAAACTGATCATGTTTCAAAATAAGTTATGATAGGCTTTCATGTTACAAAGTGTTGCACAATGCTCTGATAATACAATTAGTCTAGCTCAGGGTGCTATTTGAGTCTGTTGAGTTTAATGTTTGAGAACTAGTCGGGACATACGTTCTGTGATACTGCGTCTTTCCTGTTAATAATGGGAGATAGTATAGCGGCTGCTCTGTTGTAAGGCACTTAGACTTTTAAAACATTGTAGAAGATAAGGCATATGAGATACATTCTGACACAAGCACATATGAATATAAACAAGCGTAGATATCCTTGATTTTGCCACTGCGCACCCCTCCCGGAACATATTAGCTTTTCAGCTGTTTCACACCGGAACGAGGGACACATGGAATCTAAACAGCCACGTAGAACCAAGGAAGAGGACGTATATCCTAAGGTTGGTGTTTTTAATTTGTAGGCCCGGCCATGAAATCATCTGTCATACTCTGAAAATAACATGATATGGATCATAGTTTGAGCATGCACTGGTGCATAGATGATGCTATAATAATTTAATTGTACGTCTCTATTGTGTTATGTAGAGTGCGTGCTAAGCTACATAGCGCAGTAGAGCTACTGTCTAGCTAACGTTAGCTGGTGAGAGATCCAACATCATTCGGGGCAGCAAACGCTAGCGGTGAAACAGTCTATTTGTGTAGGGTTGCTGAGTGATTGGACGCTACGGGCAAGTTCAGCTTTCGTTTAGAAACTTTTAAAACATCGATCATACGTGCTGACATGAATATAGTTATATCAATTAGTGGACTGATAAGTATGCGGACAACATGCTTAGTCGGATATAGGGTGGCAGAGAGGTTGCTAGCGGGAGCTAACCACCACTGGTGCTTAATTCAGAGCTTTTTTTATGTTAACCTGACCCTTTTAAGGCAGAGGATCCAATGAACATCAAGAATCAGAAGCATAACTGTTCCGTAAATACAGTCATGTTTCTTCACAAATTTGCTAGTTCAGCCTCTGCTAGTCAGCATTGTTTTATGTCTTAAACCATGCACTACTTGTTGTTGCTTTATTTGCCTAAGAATTACAAATCCCAAAGCAAGCTAAATGGCCACAAGTCATTCTAAAGGTAGGTTTTTAAACAGAGCGAAGTTAACGTTGGGCTAGACGTAGCAAACCTGCTTTAGCTTATCTCAAACTAGTTAACTGTTCTTGTGTGTGTATTTATGTTTTGAGCATCCGCGTTAACATTCCTGACTGCTGCTTCATTTTAAAGAAATTTCACAGATTCGTGACCGCATAAACCCGTAGAAATGCAGCTAGTATGTCTCATGCTGTCAACTGTCATCAGCGACACGTGACTTGCTCCACTGTCAACGCAGTTGACTATAGCTGCCCAACCATATGATTAATGTAACATGATTGATAAAACATTTACAGTTCCTTTTCGATTGGCAGGCCTTGTAACTGTGTGCTGATGAATTGTACTTAGGTTGTGAAAAGTGAATGTTATTTCTTACTTTGCAGGTAAACGCTGATGAAGTCCTGGCAATATACAGTTTTTATGAGGACTCTATGCCACCAAAGCTCTTCTGAAAGGATGTGTGTGAAGAAGTGAATCCTTCCTCAGGCCCCATCTCTTTTCCATGGGCGCTCTTGTCGCCTCGCCTGTACTTTTAAACAATGGAAAACGGCAAAGCAGAGATTTCCACCATGGAAACCAGTTCTCCTGAGCTGAGTTCCACACCACAACCCAAAGACAGCAGTTCTGATCCTGTTGGAGGTTCAACTGAATTGAATCCAAAAGCAGTGGAGGACACATGTAATGGTAAGTTTGGGAAATGCAGTATGCTGATGTATGTTATTACCTGAGGGTTAATTTCTACAGTTAGCTGTATATTTGGTCAGTTCGTTAAATGCTGCTGCCCTTGAGCCTTTGAGTTCTATTGCATCACTGGGAGGAATGTGCTGCTGCACCCCTGATGTAGATGTGTTGAGGTTTAGTAATTACTTTTGTAACTTAGTGCCTAGCCATTATGCCTTCCTATTGTGAGCAGTTGACAGTTAATAATACATTAGGATTTAACTTATGTGGGCAATAATCTGTAGTTCTAAAAATAGCTAATAGTATGTTAAATCAGTTTCTGCTGTTCTGTGACTTGTTAGGGCAGTTATACTTGTTCCTCAAGGGGAGACAAAGTAATGTCAGAGTTGTGCTGTTGGCTTAGCTTTTACTTTCAGCCCATTGTATAATGGTATTCATTTGATACACAAGGTAATTGTCCTCACAGGCACCCATGTCCCTCTCCTTGCAGGCCCTGTGAAAGTGGACAAGGTGCCAAATGGAGAAGGACTGGTGGAGGGCCCGGGAGCTGAAGGGGACCGGCAGCCAAACGGCCCCCTGCTTCCACCAACCCCTCCCCAGACCAAAGAGCCGTCTCCAGGTGTGCCCGCTTTCCGTGACAGCCTAGAGAAGTCTGAGGGAGCTATTGCTGAGGGCTCTGTTCACAAGGGCGACGCATTGCAGTCGCTCAGACTAAGTATACCTATGCAGGAGACGGAATTGTGTAAGCATACGGTGACGTCCGCTGAGTCCCCCATCCACCTATGTGCTACCCCTCCTCTCCCCCAGCCTGCATCTAATCATTTTTATAGTAACAACCACAGTAGTATCCTGATGCCTTTTTAACCCTTGTTTGGCTTGGGGTTTTCGCTTGTGAGGCTGATGTAACCCACCCCTGGTTTTTGAACCCCTTGCCTGTGCTCTCTCTCTCCCTTGGGAGATTAAGTGGGAACCTGCTGTACTTAGTAATCTCTCTGTTGTGCTTCCTATGTCATCATCGGCCTTAGTTGGGTGTCGTTTTTTTTGTGGTTTTGTTTGACTGGATGTTTGTGTTTTTGTGTTGTGTTTGGGGGGTGAAGGTGTTTAGGGTTTGTGGCATTTGTGATACACGAGTTGGAGATAAGTGTTTCGGGGATAGGTAAGAAGTAGGTCCAAAGTGGTGATAAGGGTTAAGAACTGAGCATGTAATACAATACCTTTGGACGCTAGTGTGAGTTTTACATATTTTGGAATATTCAAACCTGTTTCGAAGATGCAATGTTTATCACAACAGTGAATGTTCCATGGGAAGGATGGGTCTGTTGGACCACCCTGGGCTTTGCAATCTGTAACTAAACTTTCAACAGAGCCCAGCTCCATTAACAAAATGAAGAAACTTCCAAAGTGTGGGCCATCCCTATCTGTTGGTTATTTTGGGTCTGTACAACACACTGACAGATGGGTACCGTCCCCTGTAATATCTAGCCCTTCTGGAAGTAATAGATTATGACGTAGTTTACAGAACCTTTAGCTAGTTGGCCAGATACCAGCAAATCTGGTCCAAACAAATGGTGCATATCTAAAATGTGCAGTGACCAGGTGGTTAGTGATGTAATTTCCACTGTTCTGTTTGCCAGTTAGACTAAACAGTAAAGGAACAAGAAAGGAAGGAATACGTGACTTCAGTCTCCTCCTGCTGTTTTGCAGAATGCTGTGGGGTGCTGTGTGTTTTGCACTAACCACGACAAAAGAAGGCTATAGGTTACCATCTTAATTTGGCACCTGACTAACATGGGACCAAGGGAATGGCTGTGTCATAATTATGACTCATTGTTGCCATCAGGGTTTGACCGCATGTAGCATAATTGCCCACATAAAAAGCACCACTTCATACAAGCATGGATTTCGCTGACTCAAGCAACACGTCTGTATGAACAGTGCTTGTATGATCGTGGCCCAAAGCATTTTATGGTGCACCACTGACCGATCCAAAGGGTAGTGTGTTTAAGGCCCTCAGCCAGTTCAGGACACCTAAAAGCCAATCTAGGCCTTTAAAGCGATACTAAGTAGATTTCATCTTCAGTCACCCTACAGGTTGGAAGCGGAATTGTCTCTCATAAAGAACTACTGAGAGACAGTCTGCTCCTCCAACCTTACTTAGTGTGGTTTTAGCCCATAGATGGCGGCAAAGTGAATTCGACAGTGCCTTTCACCCTGTTACAACCTGATAAACTACTGAAACGAGTTTGGAAACATTATTTTAAGGTTGTAAAAAATTACTTGGTGTTGCTTTAAAAGCATGGATGTAGCCACATTGGTGAAGAATAAGGGCCTGAAACATGCTATGCCTAGGTTCCAGTACTGGGAAATGCATTGGTGACCTATTGATTCTCATCTGGAGGTGGGACCCTTTTGTTTTTAAACGTTTTTGGCCACTCCTATAGCTTCCCTAGAGCCATCCCTCGAGATGGAGAACGAGGAGAAGATCAGACGAGAGGCTCGGCGCCGTTTGGAGGAGCAGCTCAAACAGTACAGGGTACAGAGGCAGAAGGAGAGGGTGAGGGCATGTTTCAATTTATTGCACTTTTGATGGCGCTAATTCCGGTATTCTGACATTTTTTACGCTGTACACAGAAGTCACTTAAGCCTAATACTTGTTTAAATAAACGTAAGTCCACATCCTAATGACTATCCTGTTGCCTAAGCAGGTCATACTGGTTAAGTGTAGATCTAAATTTTGCTGTCTTGTACACTACAAAATGAATTAAACTAATTCATTACATCAGTGTATAGACCTTCTTTAGTGGATTGTGGTTATACCTGGTAAAGAGTTGGGTAATGCCAGATTTTGGAACAGCATGTGTGTGGAAGTGCGGAAAAGAATTTTTGTAGCATTTCTTACTTTGTCTTACTGTTGCCAAGAGAGTAAAATCAAGTGTGGCATAAGTGGGAGTAACCTGTTGCATCCGGCATTTAATGCGTTGGCTGGGTTCTTGGCTTCCCACAGTCCCATCGCTCCACTACAAAAAGTCGCCTGGTCAGCACTCTGGACCCCGAGCTGATGCTTCACCCCGAGAGCCTCCCCAGGGCCAGCGCGGTCTCCATGACCAAGGAGTACTCGTTCTTGAGGACCAGCGTCCCTCGGGGGCCCAAGGTGGGCAGCCTGGGCATCCCGCCGGCCAAGGAGCGCAAGTCCAAGTCGTCCCGCACCAACAAGATCCACTCTCTGGCCGACTACAAGACCCCTGAGTCTTCAGTGGGGGGAAGTGTTGGTGGCGGTGTGGAAGTGACCTCCAGTACCGACTCGTCCCTAAACTCCGCACACTCCACCATCACATCCGTATCCACTGTTTCCGAGATCAGCATCTCCTCGGAGACGGCCGAAGGGCGCCTGGAGTCACCCGCGTCGATCCGGGACAACGTGTCGGAGGTGGACGGGAGCGAGGCGGGCATGAGGCAGGACGGGAACGACAGCGACAGCTCGTCCTACAGCAGCGTGTCCACCACGGGGACCTTCAGCACGCTGGCGGCGGCAGTGGTGGGGCGACAGAAGGCCCCGTACACAGTGGAGGGTCGGGAGATCGCTGCGGAGGCCGTGGGACAGTTCCGCTCCCTGCAGGAGGTGCTGCAGGCGGCCACGCAGGAGCAGCAGAACGAGGAGCTGGAACGGGAGCAGGAGCAGGAGCTGGACGGGAGCATCGAGCCCCGGAGCAGAAGGGACAGCTTCTCCAGCAGGTACACCCCCCCCCCCCCCCCCCCCCAAATTCTACGCACTTTACTTCCCCCTCCCAATGCAGTTTACACTAACAATCAGCAGTTTTACTGCATGTCCTACCACCCAGTATGTCTATGCATGTGACAAATAAATATCATTGTATTCTCGTACACGTGCCACAGATGTGGAAGCGTCTCTGATTCGTGTGCTTAAGATAAATCTGGACACTGGTGCTGTCAAGATACACAGGCAGTGATTGGCCAGATTGAATAGGCTGCTTCTGTTATGTCTAGATGTGTGAAGCTACAGGGCTCAAAGGCATCTGATGGTTGACTTAGTTTACATTTTGAGAGAATCTGGTGTTCACAAATGCATCACAAATGTTTTGTTTTGTTCAGGGTTGTGCTAGGTCACTGTGACTGTTGATGGTTATGTTCAGAAGTTAGTTCTGGTGAAATATGCACGTCCTTCTCTGTGTGCATTTGTTATGACTGGTAGGACTGTAAGACATGTAAACAGACTGTGAATGCTAAAGATCCCCTGTGTCTCTCCAGTGTGTCTTTGGGGAGCTCGGTGATGGGGACACATGACGAAATGCTCCAGGTCCTGAAAGAAAAAATGAGACTGGAGGGGCAACTGGAGTCTCTGTCATCCGAAGCCAACCAGGTACAGTCATATACTGTGTGGAATCTGAGCACTTTGACTTTCCCCTTTTGACATTTTCTGATTTCTACATTCATCACCATTGACAACTTCTAATAGCTGAATATGAAATACATTCTGATGTGTCCAGCAACACGGCGTGCTAAATACAGTTTTTTCCAACATGACTTAAGCCCTAATGCTGTGCAGTTTCAAAGGTGTACTAAAGCCTTGACGTAAAGGGCATGTGTTTTTCTGCTAAGGTTCAGGCCTCTGGGGAGGATTATAGTGCTTCTTAAGCAGCCTGTGACTTTGAAAGTGAACATTTTTTTAAAGAACCTGCTCAGAGAGCCCTTCAGGCTGTGGCATAATAGACGATTCATGGTTTATGTGCTAAATAAATAAATACATACATACATAATATTGCTGCCAGAGCAAGCACAGCCCCCAAACTGCTACCCCCAACTGCAAGGACTGTGTTCCTTTTGAACTTCCTCCCAGTCCACACACTGTACTGACTTTTTTCAAGTTTTTTTTAAATTCTGACACACATCACACCATGATTTAAAACCTATTGAAAAAAAACAAAACAAAACAGATTTTCCCAGTACCTATAACTGAAAACATTTGCTGTACTATTTTCACTTAGTTGTCTTTATGTAATTGAAAGCCTAAAAAGCAAATGTATGGATGCATTGCTTTATCTGCTAGATGCATGCATTATTTCACTTTGGCTACAATACTCCCCAACAGCATCGCAGAGCCCTGACATTGGACGTTTCTCCTCTCCAGGCGCTGAAAGAGAAGACTGAGCTCCAGGCCCAGCTGGCCACGGTCAACGCTCAGCTGCAGGCCCAGGTGGACCAGACCAAGGCCAGTCAGGAGAAGCAGAGCGCCCTGACGGTGGAGGTGAAGTCCCTCCGCCAGAACAGCGCCCAGCTGGAGCGGGCCATGGTGGAGCTGCAGAGCAACCTGGAGAGCAAGAACGCCAGCCTGACGTCGCTGGGCACGGACCTCCAGGTGGCCGAAGAGCAGTACCAGAGGCTTATGGGGAAAGTTGAGGAGATGCAGCAAGCACTACTTACTAAGGACAACACTGGTAAGTGCGTAGAAACAGATGCTGTCATTCAGGCCAGTGTTGAGTTCTGGCTGATAGAGTGGAGAGGAAGTAGATCACAGGCACAGGAAGTTGGTGCAACGATAAGACTTGAATTTCAAAAACTGTCAGCATGGATACCAGCAGGGTAGTCCGTGAACATGGAACTGTGCGTGTCTACACCCTGGATTTTTTGTATGTAATTGTGTCAGGGGTGGAAATTAACTTTGGAAAATGTGAACTTTTACCAGCCACTGACAAATAAATGAATAAAATTCACAAGCCACTCAATAGTAAATTATTATTTTGTGTACAAAATTGACCAACCACTTTCATATTTTACCAGTATTTGGCTGGTGCAAGGCTCTCTAAGTTCTTTACAGTGCTCCCTACACAAACTTCATCCTTTCTGCTTGCAGTTGAGGACTTGCGGCAGCAGATGGGAGGTCTTCAGAACCAGCTCCAGCAGGTCCAACTGGAGCGCAGCGTGCTGCAGAGCAAGCTCAAGACCTCGCAGGCCGAGATCGACTCCCTGCAGCAGCTCCGGCAGTGGTACCACCAGCAGCTGGCGCTGGCCCAAGAGGCCCGGGTCCGCCTGCAGGGAGAGATGGCCAACATGCAGGTGAACATTCACATGACTTCCTCAAGTCTGATGAAGAGCGGTGTATGCTTGAAACGTTATTTTGCACTAACTAAAAGATAAGCTGATAAGGGAGTTTTTTTTTTATAGTGTCAAAACCCCTCCCATGACTAGATAACTATACTAATCTGATGGCATTTGTGTGTGTGTGTGTTGTTTTTTTGTAGGCTGGACAGATGACCCAGATAGGGGTGCTGGAGAACCTGAAGCTGGAGAATGTCACACTATCCCACCAGCTCCAGGAGACCAAGCACCGCTCCATCAAGGAGAAGGAGCGCATTGCCGTACAGCTGCAGAGCATTGAGGTCCGACCATCACGTCACTGTTTCTCTGGAATTAAAAAACATTTCTGGGAACTGAAGCAATGTTTTTATCGATAATGTTTATTCCACTTTGAAATCCACCAAAAGTGAATGGACTGTGTTTCTACCGAATGCCTAACATATGGGGATTTAAGAGTATTAAGGAGAAAATGTTGTACGATGCATGCCATTCTTCAGTTAAGCGCACAATGTTTGATCCGATTTCTTATTGATCTCCAGGTGGACATGCTGTCCCAAGAGGCTGCCATTCAGCAGATCCAGGATGCCAAGACCATGGTGGAGGAGGATCTGCAGCACAAGCTGGACGAGTTTGAAGCAGAGCGTGACCAACTGCTCAAATTAGCCAACACTGCGACGGCTCTAGAAAGGGAACTAGAACAGGTAAAGTGTCTGAACATGCAAATTTTTAACATTCCAAGAAATGACTTGCTGAAATGACCTGCTCAAGACACCACGCTGTGTCATAAGGCAGTAATTATGGTCAGCAATTGATTCTGACCACGGAGAGATGTGTCATTGAGGCATTGGTCTTGGTCCTCAGGTGAAACTCACGTTGGCCCAGAAGGATGCCCAGTTGAAGACTCTTCAGCAGGAGCACTTGGAGCTGATGCGGCAGCTGACCGACACCCAAGAAAGCCTCCATACCAAAGAGCAGTCCCTGAACCAGCTGGAGGCGCGCTACCTGGAGCTGGAGGGGCAGCTGGCTGAGCTGCAGACTGAGGCCACGGCCAAGGAGGACACCATCCAGTTCCTGCAGAATGAGAAGATCGTTTTGGAGGTGGCTCTCCAGGCGGCTCGTGCGGACAAGAGCCAGATCGACGAGGGGGCAGAGAAACTCGGGCAGGAAGTGCTGGTGGCTGCGGACATCCTGGATCAGCTCAAACAGGAGGTTCAGGTGAAAGCTACTCAGGTGAGTGTCGAGGACTGTTTACGCTTACTGCATGCTTGTCTCAATACTCTTGTACTGGTCTCTCAACGTAATCTTTTTCTCCCTCCTATCTGTTTCATCTAGATTGAGACCCTTCTACAGGAAAACAGCACCTTAAAGAAACAAGCCCAGAAACTCAAAGAGCAGTTTTCACAACAAAAGGTGAGCTTGCTTTTGGCATCGATGAATATTATATTGTTTTGACCTCTAGGACAGACAATGCTCACTCTCCTACTTCAACACCTAACAGGTAATGGTCGAAGCTTACCGCCGAGATGCCAGCTCCAAAGAGCAGCTGATCAGCGAGCTGAAGGCGTCCAAGAAGCGGCTGGTGGCCGAGGTGAAGGACCTGAAGCAGGAGCTTCTGAGGGAGCAGGGGGAGAAGCAGAGTGCCGAGCAGGAGCAGGCCCGGCTGCAGACCGAGATGGAGCGTATCCAGAAGCAGATGAGCAACCTGGAAGCCCACCTCCAGTCCGTCCAGGCCGAACGTGATCAGCTAGACTTACAGCTGCAGGTGCACTAAATCAAGATCTATTTCTCTCTCTCTCTCCTTCTCCTCCTTTCTTTCTTTCTTGTTCTTTCTGTTTTCTGTCTCTCACTGTCTTGCTCGCTCTCTTTTTCTCACTTTCACACATACACCTGCTCTACATTTGTCTGTGAAACAGTGTGTAAGCCTTATTGCAGTGCTGGTTTTTGTTGATTCTTGTTGCTGTTGTGAAAAACTTGAAAGCGTGTTTAACATGTTAGGGGCTCTTCATTTGTATCCAGAATCTGCAGTTTGATCAGAGTCAGCTCGCTGCTGTGACTGAGGAGAGGGAGGAGCTGAAGAAGAGGGTTGAACAAATGCAGGAAGAAGCCAAGAAGTGAGTCACCGCGCTAATTATGAAAATGGCTTCTATAGTGGTTGCCCAAATGGTTATATAATGATTTTTGTTTTGTTCGTAGTCACTGACAACAAATCATCTCACATAGACAATCACATAATGTGGTTTTATTGTAATGCTTTCCATCTCCACTTTTTAGGGCCATCTCGGAGCAAAAAGTGAAGATGAAGCGGCTGGGGTCTGATTTGACCACCGCCCAGAAAGACATGAAGGCCAAGCACAAGGCCTACGAGAACGCCGTGGGCATCCTCAGCCGCAGGCTCCAGGAGGCCCTGACTGGCAAGGAGACGGCCGAGGCCGAGTTGGTCAAACTCAAAGCTCAGATCGCAGAAGGGGGCAACAACCAGGAGCTGCAGGTATGCCCTGCAGTTTGAAATTATTATAACACAAGACAGCATGACACCAGTGCCCTACTGGACACATCCCAAAAAACGGGTTTGAAACGGTTACTGCATGGATTTTTTTTTTACCTGTGCTGTTTTGTTGTCGACTAATATAGGCAAAGGTGGACAGTCTCAAAGCTGAGCTCAAGGCGGTCGCTCACAGCAAATCTATGCTAGAGAAGGAGCTGCAGGAAGTCATCTCTCTGACGAGCACAGAACTGGAAGAGTATCAGGAAAAGGTTCTCGAACTGGAGGATGAGGTATAGAAAATTGATGTCGTCGTGGTCCATTTTGATCTTGACTTGTGCAGGGTTGCCTGTCAATTAAATTATTTATTTATTTATTTTGTAACAGCTTCAGGAGTCTCGGAACTTCAAGAAGCGGATCCGGCGGCTGGAAGATGCTAACAAGAAGCTGGCCCTCGAGCTGGAGCACGAAAAAGGGAAGTTGGCTGGGCTGGGGAAATCCCATAATGCCCTGAAAGAGCATTCCAACATTCTGGAGACGGCACTGGCCAAGAGGGAAGCGGATCTAGTCCAGTTGAATCTTCAGGTGGGTGACGTGTGT
The DNA here is from genome assembly GCA_027475355.1 of Coilia nasus. Classification (NCBI taxonomy): domain Eukaryota; kingdom Metazoa; phylum Chordata; class Actinopteri; order Clupeiformes; family Engraulidae; genus Coilia; species Coilia nasus. The sequence goes on from CM050217.1 coordinate 14,105,298, forward strand.
GTGGTTCTTGCCCTTTGGAATGAGTTTGATCCAGTCTTAAATGAAAAGTTTTTATTTAATTTTGGATACAACAGTTTTTTTCTCCCTCTGTTGCCATCTGTTAGTTGAGCCCTTTTAACTGTGTGATTGTAAGAAATAAGTGATTTAAAGACTCTTTTTATTACCTGGTCTTTGGAGGGATTGACAAGGTATTGCAATGACCCTGTCTGTCCGTCTGTGTGTGTGTCTGACCGCCCATATGGGGGACCAGGTTGTTATCTCTGATTGCGCTTGTTCAACTTGTGTTCAGGTCCAAGCTGTGCTGAAGCGGAAAGAGGAGGAGGACGAGCAGATGAGGCAGCTGGTGCAGACTCTGCAGACGGCGCTGGAGAAGGAGAAGATTAAAGTGAAAACCCTGACGGAGCAGGTGAACATTATCGCCTACTACCTGGGCTAAGGCTGCTCGATTATGGAAAAAATTTGAATCACGATTATTTAGGCCAAAACTGATATCACGATTATTCAAACGATTATTTTGTTTTCCTCAGTAACATGCTTCATTTATTGAAAATGTATTCAAAAACATTTCAAAAAAACATTCTTGTACCTTCGGATTTTCCCTAATACCTTTCTTCGTAAACATCTCCTTTGATGTCTAATGTACAAACAGTAGAAATGTCTAATGTATACATCTAATGTACAGTACAAACGGTAGAAAATAATTAGGACAAAAACATTGTTTCCCTCGATTTTATGTGTTGTGAGATCGTTTGGCCCTGAAATCGTTATCATGATTGGAATTCGATTAATTGAGCAGCCCTAACCTGGGCCTCTTTCAATTCTTTCACCTCTCTTTTTGCAATCAGTGCAGTGCACTAAGGGCTGGGTAAAAACAGAAACGATTTCTTGCTGGAGGCGTGGACTCTGCTGAAGTTTAAAACAAGTGGCTCTGCCTTTACCCAATCGCCAACATTTGGTCATGACGTATGCAAATAGCCTACCTACGCACTACAATTCAAATGTAGCACACACAATCAACGTCATCGCTCACGAACGCTCCCTCTGTTCACTCATTGGCTCAGATTCTTCTTGGTCCGACTACATGAATGTCAACAACAGCAACGCCAGACCCTTGGTACAAAATTGAATGAAGTACGAGGGACTGGTTTACCAGGCTATCTGGACTGCACTGTAGAGTCTGCTTTTTCTGTCTGTGAAATTTTCATTCTCAATTTGGTTTTGAGATACATTGGCAAGGAACCAGCAAGAAAAAAAGTCTGCAGGGTATCTGAACTGTTGGTTGTAATCACCAACAGATTAAAATCTATCCACACACACAATACACAATATAACCTAATTTATCATGTTCATTTGTGATCGCAATCGCATTACCATTTCCCATGTCTGCATCCATGGAGGATTGATGTTTCTGATCTGTGATATGCTGTCTGAATGAACGGGTAACAAATGTGAGGGAATGTAATCAGTCAGTGGAAGGCAGCCATCATAATCACAATCACTGTTGAGACACCCACCATCTCTCTGAGGAAACACTCAGCCCTTACTGCAACCGTGCCTTATTTCACAGGTGGCCGAGGCCAAGATGGAGGCTGCGCATAACCGAAGGCACTACAGGGCCGCTATGTTGGAGCTTGCCGAAATCAAAAAAGACCTGCAGGCCAAAGAGGAGCTCATCAAAGCCTTACAGAAGGAGGCGCGTAAGCTCAGGTCAGTCTGCACCCGTGTCGTGTCTGTGAGCGCAAAAGTAGGATGAGGTGGATAAACCCATGAAGACGTCACTTTAATTTTGAGCATGACACAAAAAATCTCATCTCACTTACTCATTCTGTGGGATTTAATTTAATTTATTTATTTTGACATTTGAACTTGAGATGCTATTCTGACATTGATATTTTTATCTGAATCTCAACACCCTCCTCTACCCTCCATCGCTTGCTTGCCTGCCTCCGGTGCAGGACTCAGGATGAGAAGCATGCTCAGGAGGTCTCCAGGTTCCAGGAGGACCTTGCGGAGGCCAACATTCAGCTCCAGATCCTGCAACAGCAGCTGGATGAGCAGCTCAACAAACAGCCTCTTACCAATCAGGAGGTACGGCCCGCACAAAGGCCAAAAGGCCGTAGACTCTTATGGATCTCTTTGACCCCTTATTTACAGTGCTGTGAAGACCTTTTGCCCACCCTTGTGGATTTTACTTTTTAAGTCACACTTAAATGTTTCAGATCTTTAAATATTTTTTTCACAGCACTATATATTCAGGCAGACAGTTTAGTCTGGTGTGGCTGTTAAGTAATTTGTCTGTATTTACTGTGATAAACTTGCCTTGTTAGCAAACATGTAATGATAAAGTGGTTAATAATTAAGCACCAAATTTGACTAATATAATGGGTATAGACTTGATCATAATTTGTAATAACTGGACTAGCTTTTAACCAGTCACCAGTATGAAATTCCTACTTTCCTGGTGCAAGATGATATTTCAGCCTTATCTGAAGGCCCAATAGCAGTAAAAGAAATAATGTCTTTACCTTTGATGAATAAGTACAGTATAGGCATTTTTCTTCCAGCTTAATTTTTTTCATAATTGCTTGAATTGCTACCACTTGTTTGTGTTACCCCACTGGGACCCAACGACATTGTTTATTTTACGTGGTGGAACAAATGCTTCATTGCAACACATCACACTTAGTAACCCCATCTGAACACTGATTGGCTGATGCCCTAGTTTAGAGTGGCTGAGGGATTCATTTTGCAAATGGGGCTTCCAACATATAATCTCAGCGAAAAGCTATAGTTTGGGTGTAACCAGAACATATTTTATCCCCCTTTCAATCTGAATTACTGCACTCATCTGTTTGTAATTTCCCTTGAAAGTCACTTGATGGCATTGCTGTAGCTGTTCCTGGTTCATGCCATGAAAAATGACCTCTGTGTTTGTGCGTGTGTGTGTGTGTGTGTGTGTGTGTGTGTGTGTGTGTGCGCGTGTGTGTGTGTGTTTTGACCCCAGGTGGAGGATCTAAAATGGGAGGTGGAGCAGAGACAGCGCGAGATTGAGAGCCAAAGGCAGCAGCTGGAAATGGCGGAACAGTGCAACCAGAGAGAGATGGACAGCCTCCAGGAAACACTGCAGGTGACAGAGACTACGGAGAGTAGAGCTGCATGCAGGCACCTACCAGTATATAAAATGGACATGATACAAATCAATTTCAAAAAAGGAAGTAAATGGCAAAAAAACGTTTTTCCTTATAATGTTTAAAAATGTTTCTCGTCTCAATCACATTCCTCTAAAAAGCCCCTTTTAAATTGAACGTATATATTTCTATACATTACATCCTCTGAATAAAACACTTCAAATATATAATATTGCCTTACACCATGCCGTCATTCCCGTGCGTGTGTGTGTGCATACAGAGAATTAAGGTGGAGCTGGAGTTGGTGCAGGAGGAGTTGACGGGCACCAGGAAGGACAAGTTCATGCTGCAGGCCAAGGTGGCCGAGCTGCGTAGCAGCATGAAGACGGTGCTGCAGCAGAACCAGCAGCTCAAGCAGGACCTCAAGCAGAGCCGCCTGAGAAAGGTCAGCCAGCACTCGTGTGTCAGCAGCTGTAATAAAGTGGAATTTGAGCTCTCTAGTCGGGGGAAAGAAACAACAAACAGCCATTGTGTGGGCCTCTGTGGAGTCACGCCTGTGTGTGGCTCATGTTGAAGTTTTTTGGATGATGTATTAGCGTTTGGTAAGAGCAAATGAATACATTTGGGGGGGATGGCACAGTTGACCGAAGTTCGATTCTGGCCTGAGGTTATGTCCCTATCCCTTCCCCTTCTCTCTCTCTCCCACTTATTTAAAAAAAAAATACAAAAAAAAAAAAAAACGACTGCAAGTTTTAACGAAGTCATACCACGTTGGATGGGTTGCATCGTCTCACTGTCGTCAAGGGCAAGCAGTGACATGCCTTTGTAATGATGTTACATTGCGTCATTGTGTTAATGTGTTTGTCCGCTTCGGCGCCACTGGACTGCAAAAAATTTTGTCTTGCGTTTTTCTTGGCCAACTGTAAAGCACTTTGAGCTGCATCTTGTATGAATTGTGCTATACAAGTAAAGATTATTATTATTATTATTATTATTATTATTATTATTATTACTACAGCAGCGGATGGAGCTGAAGGCAGATTCCAATCCGGTGACCCCTGTGAAGATCCCTGACTGCCCCGTGCCTGCCTCTCTGCTGGACGAGCTGCTGAAGCCCTCGGCCTCCATTAGCCGGGAGCCCCTCAATAACCTGCACAACTGCTTGCGCCAGCTCAAGTGAGTCTAACTCAGACACGCTGTGCACGAAGTGACTTTTGCATCTGGCGCTCTGGCAGGGGGCATTAGGACTAATGGTCAGTGGTCAGAGCAGCTTTGCTCTCCAGTCCAAGTAAATTGCTCTCAGTGGGCCACTTACTGGGGAAATAAAATCCATCTGGACATTAGCTGAACATTTAGTGACACTTACAGAGAACCAGATCAGTGTGTTTAAATATTCATAACACTGCATGCCATTATTTAGCATAGATGTTTAAAATTAGAGTATAATAACTTTTGGGTTATTAGTTTCACTTGAAAATGTGAGATTCTCCAAGTATTTTACAACTCCCTTGTTGTGGTGTGATATTGAAACATTTGTTTACACACACACAGACATGTATATAGGCCATGCCCCCCCCAAAATGTATTCATTTATTTATATAGAAATGAATACATTTTGGGGGGGCATGGCACAGTTGACTGAGGTTCTCTTGTAATGCTATATGATATATATACTGTAATATTGTTGTGATGATGCTTCTTTTTCCTAGGGAGGAGATGGACAGCCTTCAGAAACAGATGGAGGAACACACGGTCACTGTACACGAGTCAATGACGTCATGGGCAAACGCAGAAGAGGAGCTCTCTAGACTGGGTGTCCATGACAACGGACCTATTGCCGTCGCTAAGGAGGAGGCGAGCGGTGATGCGGAGATGGAGGCCTCCCTATCATAATATGCAAGAGATCTGCTAAAGACACTGTGCAAGAGAGCTTGGTTTTATGTACTTACGCACTTTTTAAAAGCGAAAAAAAAAAAAATCCCCCATGTTTTTTTTTTTGTATTTTAATTTCCCGTCAACTGCCAAAATTTGGCAGTGTCCCATCTTTACTGAGAGTTCTTGAGTTATGTCTTGTTTTAAACCCCAGCTTTACTGTGTCAACTGTGTCAGGTTATTTGATTGGTATCTGTTGTTATTTATTTATAATTTTCCAAAAAGAATATCAGATTATATTAAGTGAGCAGAGTAGGAATGTACTCTAGGGTGTTTCTAGGGCTTAATTATTAGTTATTTAAATGACTTCAGAGTCAGCGTATGATTTTGTTCATCATGATGAATGACTTGTGTGGGGGAAATAAATGCAGGAGTCTAATGGTATTATTGACTGTTGCAGGGGGTAGGGGGTTCCCAGGCCCTTTCCAGGTGGACAAACTGCTCTTCCATTCCTTTGTGCCTGTGAATGAGCATGCCCACTCATTCCGCTACCTGCTCATTTGAAATCCATGTGCCTGGTGGTCTTCGACTGCTCTGGTCACAGCCTCTGCCATAATTCAGTCTTTCGTGCTCCAGTTTGTGCAGATTCACTATTTGTCATAGCTCCGAACCGTTCAGCTTGGTGGGTTGGTTGGTTGTTTGAAGGTCAACAGGGTCAGCTCTTTGACCCCCTTACACTAGTAAACAGTTAAATATCACACACTCAAGATGTTGGTGCAAGAACCTCACTGTTTTAACATGTGGCATTTCTAAAGGACTTTTGTACAAGTTTATGGTGGTGTTGGATGCCCAAGTGTGTTATGGTGTGTTGTTTGGCTTGGACTGTAATATGTTTTTTTTCACAGCTGTTAAAACTTTTGTCAGATGAATATAATTAATGTTTGTATTGAAAGGGTGTTTGTGGGAGATGTATCATATGATTATCTGATATGACTGCTGTTCTGATGAAATGAACTTGGATGTAAAATATGAGAGGGATTTACTGATGTTGCACAATTAGAGAGCAAGCTAAACTGACTTTCAGGGAGAGAAGGTTGTAATATATGTTATGCCTAATGTTACTACTTATTTCTGAGTGTTTTTACTCAGATATATTTTTTTCTTGATCTTTGTTGTTAACATGGTTCATACTTTGAATATTTTCACATCTTGGCTCTATTAGGTTCTTCGGTTTCTGTTTCCTATCGCCAGTCTTACTGGGTGCATTTTCATTTGTCAAGTACAAGTACAGTCACCCCTTCATATCTACTGTTTGCAACATTCAACATTTACCAGTGTGATTAAATGTAATTTGAATGACCAGTTGGTGTCAAATTCACAGTTGTAGAAGAGGTACTGTAATATCTTAAAATGACCCTAATGTCATGTGTATCTGCATTTTAAACCTATACAGTGTTAGGCCTGCTGTGGGTCTGTAGGGACTGTAATCCCTAATAATTAGAATGCTTTCATGAATATAAATGCAGTGTAACACATCTTACAGAATAAAACACAAATCACTGATTGAGCAGGGAGGAAGATAATCCAGTGGTCAATACTTGACATGAATTTCTTTTTAACCTTTAAAGAGCTTTTACAGAATTGTACAAAAGAAATGTCCCAGTTCTGCAAAAATACATTTTTATGAGTAAAGCCTGAGTTTGATTGAATTCTGTGGAATGTATAGGGCTATTATTTGTTGTTTATGTGATGTTCTGAATGTTTACAAGTCCCATTCCAGGCCAGATTCTCGAAGTCACGAATTCAAGTTTATTCTGTCCTTGCTGGCATGGGTATTTTACCGAGGCTTTTTTCTTATTACACACTTCACATGTTACATCTCACATTGACTGGTGTTCAAAAATGCAAAAGTGCCTTAGTCTTTTCATCTCTTGATGAACTATGTCAATTTATTGTAGGTTCTGGCAGTGGGCCGAAAAAAAAAATACATTGTTAGGCTTGTCCCTGTGTCCCAAGCTCCCTGATAATCAGTAATTGTGAAGCAAATTGGTGCTCTGGTGCAAGAATAAGACAATTTGGTGTTCTGGTGCTACTTTTTTTCTGACAGGCAGTGTGTGATGACGCACTGTCGAACAGGGTCCTTTCTCAGTGCATTTTGAAAGCGTCGCGGTGAAGTGGAGAAGCGGAGAGGAGGTGGGCGTACGACCACGCTGCTAGAAGCAAGTTTTAAATTATAATGTTAATATTTAGGTTGTTTCCCCTCCTTTGTCAAAAGAAGTGATTTGGCTGCAGATAAAGAACCCACGTGTTTTAAAACAGAGTTAGCAGTAGCAACTGATAGCAAGTTATTTCTTTAGCTGCTACTGTTACCTTGCGTTAGCAGGTTGCCTATGCTGCTTAACGGACGTTAGCTTCTTCAACTGTTGCTAGTTAGCTTGCTATAAGAGCAAATGCCACACGGTGGATAGATAAACCGACAAGTTGCCGGTTACTTTGTGTCACCTCACAAATATATCAACTCTTCTACTTAGGGGTACACATAAGTCATTTCTGCTTGCTGACATGATGGGAATAAGACATACCGGTTGGTCACTCCAAGCCTTGCATATTTAGCTTAGCTAACTAGGTGAAATCAGAGTTAGCTAGCAGCAACCATAGCTAAGTGTTGTTGCTACGGCCAGTTACAGGAGAATGTGGAATGCATGAATTGTCCATATGTTTGGATTGCTACCGGTGCAGCGTTTCCTTGTTTTATGGGACATTGTCTGCAATTTCTGCTTTAAGAGGCTGTGTTTGTAAGGTTGCTAGCTGGGGATTCATGTCTGCCGGTTTCAATGTGACTGATCAGTCAACGATTTTATAGCATTGTTGCAGTTACAAGAGCAGTTATTGCAGTGTAATTGTATGTAATTAAACGAGCTGTGAGAATGCAAGCAAAGGATAATGTAGATGAAGCACCTTACAGCACTTCCTTTGCCTAGAAATCCAGCTCGTTTCGCTCAGCTGTGCGACGGAGCCCTCCCTTTCTCAGTGAGCATGCGCGCCATAGCTTGTAAACAATGAGACCATTCCAGACTATACATAGCATTGTGTCTGTTTAAACAGTTTTTATACGTTCAATAAATCATTATGTACAGCATGGACGATAGATATTACGGTCATTTGTGGTAGGTGGCACGACGCGATTGCAGCCTTCTGATGTCATCATGCCGACTTGAGTAGTCTGGGCACTGACAGAGCCGTGATATAGGGTATGGTAAAGGATTAAAACACAAAAAAACTGAATGCCACTTGGGCGTGACATTGTAAAATATGTATATATGTAGTAATTATACATGGTATAGCCTCTTACAAAAGGTGAATTGTCGTTCGTCGGAATGAATTTTAAACCCTTGTGATAGAGTTAATTATATCCGTTGAATTTTTCTCCTCTTAGAATGTCAAGTTTTGATGTCTGCTTTGCTTATGAGTTTACACTGGCTTGCTTATGATGCACTGACTGTGGCATCAAAAAATGTTGACATTGTGTTCTTGTTTAATTGCCCTAAGTTATACAAGTCAGACGGTCTGCTACTTGCCATGTACCTGATTTATGCCTGTGTATGTCAGCAATTAAGAGTAAACATGAAGTACTATGGTGCTTTATAGCTATATCTCAGATATTTAATGCTCAATCAGTAGGTTAAAAACCAGTCTAAAGCATTACTGAGTTTAACTTACATATGATTGTGTACTTGAGCTCTTAAAAACACAACACAGAATGCAGTGTTCCTTAGACTTTGCAAACTGCCAGTGTTGGATTAGTTGCCTTGGCATTTTTTGGGCTGGCTCCCACAGCGCTGTGTGTCCCCCAGCAGGTAGCTGCAGCATGGAGGCCATCCTGAGCAGGCTGCAGGGCCTGAGCGCAGACGAGCTGCGGGACGAGCTCCTTAAGGCCAACCTCAAGTGCGGCCCCATCACCGCTACCACCCGTGCCATCTTCGAGAGGAAGCTGGCCCGCGCTCTGGTGAGCGAGGACGCCAGCAGTAATGGTGCTTCAGAAACCGACAGCAACAACAGCAGCAGCAGCAGCAACACAGGCACAGCCTCGGCCACCAATTCGGGGACCTCGGCCATGGGGGCCTCAGACCTTGAGCCACAGGCAAGGTGCGGACCCCGCGTCTCCTCAGCATCCGCAGAGTCACAGACGAGCGAGGACAGTGACTTTGGGTACGGTATGGGGCTTAACCCGCCCGAAGAGGAGGCTCTGACGGAAAAGACGGCCATGACGGTTGGCTGCGTCAGGGCAGAGGAGGCTCAGACGGACGGGCAGACACCCACCAAGCCCGCACAAGTCTCACCTTCCTTCTACTATGGCGTGTGTCCACCCTGGGAGGACATGCTGGTCAGGACTGGTACGACATTACTTACTGCATATTTTCTGTTGCTTTTCTGGGTGACATGTGAATCATCTGTGACCAGCTACTGGCAGCCCTGTGAACATCATCAGCGCATTGATTGAAATGACCGGTCCGAGCATGGGCATTCTTTTACAAAATGTCTGCATTATTGAATATGCTGATGCAGAGGCCTAGCCTAGAGGGGGCAGATTTGTTACATCAGGTTTATGGAGTCAGCAGTTTTTAAGGTCACCCTTCAGCAAGTGAATGTGTTAAAAGTCTCAGAGGGTGCAGAGCAGTGATTTGCATACGTTGTAGCAAGGACAGCAGGGGCATGTTACAGGTAGGAGAGATATTGTAAAGATGTTCCTGAAATGGCACTGGCATTTTTAAGTATCCTCAAATCTACTGGAAACACCACCGTCTGTGTTGAGTTACAGTGTTGGCCCTCATTTACATGTTAGTGCTGGCGGTGCTTTGCAGTGGGTTCATGTGGAAGGCTGAAGATCTTGTTCAAGGTCAGCTTGTTAGTGACAACAAACACTGTTATTTTGTGCGTACTCTTCAAGCATGGATTGAACAAGGAGACAGAGAGATAAAGCCTAGCTTTTGGTAGAGATTTCTCTGTACTTTGAATTTACTGGTTGTAAACAAAGTTTGTTTTCTAAATGACACAGAAGAATTAATATTTTTATTAATGAGGAGGAGCTCAGTTGTCAGTCATTAGTTACAGTGATTGTCCAAACACCAAACTGTTGGTACAGTATTTGTAAAAGCCTTCTTTTTGGAGTTAAGATTTAGTGCTTTTTACATCTTAGTTCTTTCATCCAGTTATATGTAATGGTTCTTTAGACGCCATTTGTGTTGAGTTAAATAAAACACAAGTGTAAAGTGTGCTGAAAGTCTGCCTCGTGAAAGATATTGCGACAATGAATAAAGGCCTTGCAGCCTTTGTTCATCTCCGTCAAGGTTACCTGTGTAACCTTAAACTAAAAGGAAAAAAATAAACAGTACTAGTGATGGTATTTTTTTTCCACCTGCTGTCAGCGTCAATACAACAGACCTATTGAAGGTAGAGTCAGTGATTTTGTAATTTCATACAGTGTTTTTCAGACACAGATAATTGCTTCTCTCAGTCCATGATGTTCCAGCCTGGGCCAAAAACAGTTCCAGTCAGTCAATAATGGTGCTTGAGGGGAACACAGAAAGGGAACAGGCAAACTTGGTTAGTTGTTGAGCTAAAGTATCAACATCCTTTTGTAAAGCTGAATTGCAGAATCTACCTTTAAAACACCCTTTATAGGATGCAAATGGTCCATGTGATTGCTTTATGTGAATGTGCGTCGAACAGAGATGTCAGTCCTGGTTCCAAAAAGTAAAAACACTAGCATCTATGCCTTCTGCCTGTGCACTTAACACAGGTGTTTTCACCAAGTAGCATATCTACCTGTCTGATGATCTATGTGTTTATTAGGATCAGCAGGTTCAGAAAATGGTTTAAATATATAGGAGGGTTTTTACTTTCTGAAGTCTGGATTGACACCCCTGGTGTAAAAGCACAGTTAGCAAGATTGAACAACGTCCCTGGTCCCTGTTTTTGTCTAGTGGTAGGGATTCATCTGTACGCCTTTTCCAAGACAATTGGGAGTACTCATGTACGTGTACTTGCTGGTACCAAGTGCTGATATGAGTAATTAATGAGTAGTTCTACCATACAAATAATAATTAATAATAGTTATCAGCTAGCCAAATCAAATATGTCAGGAAAAAATGGTAGTCATAAATCCCTGTTACTAGCTTCTGCCAGTTGGCCAGTCTGACATTGCAGGCAGCAAGAAAAAACAAACAGGCCCTGACCAGAGCTTTGGGTTTAATGTAATGTTTCCATGAATTGGTCGAAAATCAAGTTAGTTGAGGAGAATTTTAAGGTATAAGAGCAGAGTATCAGCCTGACACTGATATCAGTTTTGCATTGTGCATCTTCATTTACTGATATGCTAGACGTGCATCCATTTCTTCAGAGAGCAGACTCCGGGAACAGCTTGACCCAGAGTCAAGCCTAGGACATACTGCAGTGAAGCCCAGGTGTAATACTCTTTATCTTGTTCTCAGAAGGCTGTTCTCTTGTGACCATAGGTGTCTGTGTGCTAGCCTTCGCTTGATGTTCAGGTTGATGGCAGGCGGTATGGTTGTGCTGTGCATGTTGTAAGGTTTTATAAGTAATAGATCAGTTTGATAAGGGATTATGAGGTGTATGGAGCAAGGAGGCGTTGGCTGTTTAAATTCAGTAAAATGACTATTTGTAAGTGTTTCTGTGTTTATATAGCAATTAAGTACACATCTTTTGCCTATTTGTTTTAATTCTTACAGTCTTTTTTCTCACCTGTATAAGAATTTTCTAAAGGGAAGTGGAAATTCTAGAGTTGTTGCAAAAAGCTGAGGCTTGGGTGGCTATAAATACTGCTTTCATGCTGGTGGTTCCTGTTTGGTTAAATCCATATTTTGATGGCTGTATTGCTTTGTGTTTTGTCCTTTCCCCGTAAAGACAGGGCACACGTGTACACTGACAAGAAAGAAGCTCTGCAGGCGGTGAAGATGATGAAAGGGGCCCGGTTTAAAGCCTTCAGCAGCCGCGAGGATGCTGAGAAGTTTGCCAAAGGCATCTGTGACTACTACCCCTCTCCCAGCAAAGCGGTGCAATGCATCTCACCTGTCAAACCAGGCATCTTCACAAAGGGTAAGCAGAAAACACTTACCCACAACGGCTGTTTCTGTCATGGTGTAAGCACTTGTGCAGTTTGAACACTGCACTAACGCAGCACCGTCAGTTGTCTGTGGCAGCCTGTGTGGTCTCCAGTTTTGTGTGAGTGTGTCTTCAAACTCAGCTGATGAGAATGGCGGTTTCCCCATCTTTGCCCTCATTCTTGCAGCTGACGGTAGCCCTGTGATGGAGACAGACACGATCAACAGGGAGAAGGCGAACAGCTTCAAGAGCCCACGCACGCAGGACCTGACGGCCAAGCTGCGCAAGGCTGTGGAGAGGGGCGACGAGGCGGCCTTCGCCGAGCTGGTCTGGAGCAACCCGCGCTATCTCATCGGCTCAGGGGATAACCCCACTGTGGTACAGGTGAGCTCCCTGTGTGTGTGGACATGTGGTGGGCTCTTCTTGGAGGAGGTTAGGGGGTAAAAACAATATATGGGATTGTTTTTATTTTAATGAGTCCTGTTCACACTCGTCCCAGGTCAAGGCCATTTCAAGGCTAATAGGTGATATTGGCCCAGGGCTACTAGTCATTGTCACATAATGTAACATAATTTTTTCAATAGAGGAACTACATGAAAATTATTTATTATTTAAACGGCAATAAAATGCCTGAAATATGTTAGAGATGTATCTGACTCAGATAGCAAAGACCTTAAATTTAGCAGTGAAGAGCTATGTGGTTAAATAATCATCAAAGAAATACTCACCCAAGAAACCCTGCCAAAACTGCCCCCAGGTTTAACAGGAGTGTTGTGTCACTGGGGTTCTTTGCAGGAGGGCTGTCGCTATAACGTGATGCACGTGGCTGCTAAGGAGAACCAGGCCGGGGTGGCCCAGCTCCTGCTGGACACGCTGGAGAACCCCGAGTTCATGCGGCTCATGTACCCCGACGACCAGGAGGACATGCTGTGCAGACGCATCCGCTACATCGTGGACCTGTACCTCAACACTCCAGACAAAGCTGTGAGTGGACCCGCGCTGACCGCTGACCATTTCACCACATTGATTCACTCTGCTTAGGCCTTGCACAGAGCAAAGTCTTGACTTTTAAGCATGAATGAAAGCCACTATCCACAAAATGCAAGAATATTTCAAGAAGTACAGGCAAAGAACTCCATGACACTAAGCATAATGTTGGTAACCTCCTTTAAAATGTGCCCTGCTCTCGTGTATTTTTGGCCTTCCATATATTTATCCTTCTCTCCATAATTGCTCCTCTCAGCCTGTCTTTCCATATCTCTGTCTCCAAGCATTTTTCCATCCTCTTGATCACTGTTGTCTTTGTCATGGTCGCTCTCTCTCTCTCTCTCTCTCTCTCTCTCTCTCTCTCTCTCTCTCTCTCTCTCTCTCTCTCTCTCTCTCTCTCGCTCTCTCGCTCGCTCACTCTCTCTACCCCTCTCTCTCATTCATTGCATAATGTCTGGACTCCTTGTCTGCACCATACAAATTTGGTTATATTTAGTCCTTTTTTGTGTTCCAGAGCTTTGAGACACCACTCCACTTTGCCTGCAAGTTTGGCTGCCCAGAGGTGGTGAACATTCTTTGCTCCCACCCTGACATTGACAAAAACTGCAGGAACAAGTATGACCAGAAGCCATGCGATGTAAGCAACTGCTTGTTTTTGGTTGCTTGGGCTTTGTGTGTTTATACAAACAGTTCTTTCCAGGTCCACCCCTTTTTTGCAACCACAGATGTCAGCTAACCTTATCTTTTCATCAGGTCATATGCGAAAGGAAAAATAAAACCCAAGAAGTGAGGCAGAAGATCTGTGAATATTTAGAAGGTACGACTCCTTGCCCAGCAATTAAGGACATGCACACGTGTCTGTTCGTTTCCCTTGTTTGCTAGAAATTGACCATGTCCCCCTCTCCCGAACCAGACCACTGTTACGTGCCCTTGTTGAGAGCCACTGACAACTCCTCCCAGCCCGTGATCGGTGCCCCGTGGTCCCCTGAGCCCTCTGAGCCGTTGCCCTCCTTGGTGTCTCGAAGCCCCATGGACCCCGTCATGGCTGTCAAAGCCTACGCTGGGCCGCTGAGTCCGTCAAAGGTACTGAATCCCATCAGTAGACATTCTGTGACAGGTTGTAAGAGAAACTACAAGCTAGGAATTAGAAGTCACATTTGAATTTTACCCTCCAGGAGGTTGTGCTGCAAAACCAATGTGTGTTAAACTTAAAAACGGCACTCTTTGTAACTGAAACTTTTTTGTCCACGAACAACATACGTGTTTTGGTGTTTTGCGGGTTCCGAAACGAGTACATTGTTTGTGGACATGGTCCAATAAACCAATGTGACAAAAGAGAGTTTTTTTTTTTTTTTTTTTTTTTAGTTTAACACATTATTTGGTTTTTGATTCGCACCTAAAGAAACTTCTTTATCTCCAAAAAGTAAAAACAGTAAAAAAGTAAAAACAGTAGAGTAGAGCATGCCTGTTTTTCTTTACTACACAAAACAGACATGACTTTTAACTGTAGCTGTTTGTCTTTGACCGGGGGTAGTATCAGCTTTCCTCTACTCCCTTTTTTTTTGGCCCAGGATGTCTCCAGCAGTGAAAATTGCACGAAAAAATGCATGCTCCAAGCTCCAGCTCCACTCATTTGCTTAAAATAACCACTAAGCCCATGGAAAACAGCTATTAGTGCAACATATTCCTCCTCTTATTATATCCCCTCTCTCTCTCAGGCGGATGAGTTTCGGAAAGCCTGGAAGACGCCGCCTAGAGATCGTGCTGGACACTTTCATCACATCCTGAAGTCTGACCCCGACAGAGGGGCAGAGAGAGTGGGCAGGTATGGAAGCCAGAAACAAGACATGTTTTAATGCATGCAAGGGGAGGATAGGAGAAGGCTTCACTAAGTGTACAATATTAAAGAGTGCTGGCCTAAATCTAAAATTCAATGAAAAAACAGTCGGCCGAAACGCATCTGTGCAATTAAAAAGTCGAAGTTATGCAAAGTGCGACCTCTTCTGTTTTTTTTTTGTTTTTTTTAATGCATGTGAGCGCACATATCTTGTTGCCTCTAACAGTCAGTCTAATCTGTGTGCTTCCAGAAATCTTGCTCACGAGCTTGGCCACCGCTGGGCGGAGTACTGGGACTTCCTGGACGCCTTTGTTGACCTGGCGTCCACTGAGGGCCTCAGCATGCTGGAGGAACACCTGAGCAGGAAAGACTTCAGTGAGCGTGCCCACCAGGAGACTGGAGAAAACGAGACCCGCAACAGGTTCAGAACTCCATCTCCAGGTAAAAGTGCACGCATGGACTGCTTGTTTGGATTTACATCTACAACAGGACCTCCTCTCGATTAGCTTCTGTCACATCCTTACAAAGAGAGGTGCTGCCACATTGTATTCTATTTGGCGTGTGCTGTGGTTATAGCTGAATTATATTGCAGCTGGATTATATTCAAAAAGACATGAGTTCGGCCTACCTATTAATAAACTGTTAAGAGGTTGGTAAAGTCTAAAATTCAAGTTAACAGCTATAAAACAATAGGCTGAAAAAGTTTGTAGGATAGCTGATTGTTGGATTATGTGATCGTGTGTGGCTCCTAATGCATTACGACTATACGTTGTCCCCAGTAAATCTGACACATTGCTTTGGTCATTTCATAAACAGCACAAAGAAAACTGCTTGATTTTCTTCATGTTGTAATGGTGCTTTAAGTACATGCTCCCCTCTTGGTCTTCAGGCAAACCAAAAAAGTTCTGCAACTCCATCTCGGTTGGCGCTTTCCTGGACGAGGGTGACGACCTGAGCCTGGAGGAGATGAAGAACCGCCAGAACGCCGCCCTCACCAGCGTGTGCTCCAAGGACAGCCTAAAGGGAGCCGCGGGCGGCCGCGAGTTCCACATCCTGCCCGTGTCACGCAGCGCGGACCTCATCGAGACCGCCGCCGAGCAGGACCTCCTCTGCGCCGACAAGAGCCTGCTTGCCGTGTCCGCCAGCAGGAACGGCCTGTGCCCACCGGCCTCCGGCGGGGCTCAGAACGGGGACAAAGGCTCGTCGCCCCGAGCCCTGTCGTCCTCTTCCTCCTCCTCCTGCCTCCTGTCCCCCATGTCCAACCTGATGGCGGAGTTTGAGCGCATGTCGCTGCTGGACGAGGCGGAGCGGCAGCCCCGGGAGAGGCGGCGGAGCGGGGGCAGCCCCAGGCAGCGGGAGCTCCTGAGGGACTCCTACGCGCCCGCGGAGCTCATCTCCAGCGTGGGCCGCCTCTCGCTGGGCTCCAGCAGCGACTCCGTGTTCGAGAAGAGCTGCTCAGAGCGCACGTGCAGCGCGTGGAGGGGGCTGAGTGGCGGCGGGGCTGGGGGCGGGGACGAGCCGGCCGCGGGGGACTCCAGGCTGGACGGGCGGGGCAGCGCGGGGTCGGAGGAGTACTTGTCGGCGGAAGAGTTCCTGGAGGGAGGGGGGCAGAGGACTAGGGGGCCAGTGGTGGAGCGCACGCTCTGCTCCAGGTCCAAGTCGTGGGATCACGGAGGTCGAGACATGAGTAGCTCAGGGTCATCTGGCTCCTATAAATCCATGGATTCCCCAGACTTCATATTGAGGACACCGCCTCGCTTTAAAAAATCTCTCTTTATTGAAGGGTAAGTGAATCGTGTAGCTCAGAAAGGCAACTTTAAAGTTTTTGCATTACCGTGTTGTCGAAGACGAGATTGCTACTGTTAAGGTGTCTTGTGGTGTTAAGCCAGTGTAAGCTTATTCTGTCCTTATATTATTCCTTTTATCAGGGATTCGCCAACCAAGCTGGACAGAGAAGTGCTGTCTGCAATAGAAGCCATAGATGTTGATGCCCTGAAGTACCCCTGCATTCACAAATGGAAGAGCACAATGCAAACATACTCCCCCACTGAGATGCAAAGGTCTGTATCAGACTCTTTAAAATGTCTTTTTACAACCACAAATAAATTACATGTAATAATAATAGTGTATAGCTATATAAAAGAACACACAGCTTCTTTAGAAACATGCCTGAACATGGGCTATTTTAGAGTTACTAATGAGAAGGCTGAGGATGGGTTTCGTCAGATCAGTCTGGAAAGATGGTAGACGGAACTACTCAAATATCAGCCTTATCTTTAAACCTGTTCCACTTCTTCAACTTGAGCTGGGCAAATGCTGAGAAATCACTTTGCGAGTTATTATTGCGGCAGTATTATTTTCATGTCCTAAGTTGCAAAAAAGGTGAATCACAGTGTTGCAAAAAATGGAATTGGCTTACCTTGTTGAACTTCTTCTCCAGAGATTTTTGTATTTTTTTTTTTTTTGCTTTTACTACACAAGCTGCATGGTAAGGAGCTTGGACTGTCTACAACATTATTTGTCCAGAGCATGCTCATGTTAGTCACTTTTGTGATGCTCTCAACCTGGTGTTTTTCTAGGTGGTCTTAGGTATTTCATACGTGGTTCATAGGTTCATAGGTTGTCATTTTTGTGGGTTAGATGTTTTTTTCCAAGTACAAATTTGTATTTCAAACAGTCACCATGATACTGAGGTTTATTTACATTGACCACTTAATAATGTTTATTAATGACCTGTTGATGTTATAATGTGGTCATGGTAACAGTAAGTATGTCATGGTAGTCCCACCTCAAATGGCCTTTCAGCAGATTATTTATTTATTTTTGACCGCACTCCCCAACACGCCTTTTAAGAAAGATTGAGAAAGAACAGTACAGACTGTAAGCATGTTTTAAATTATTTTGTTAGAATATTACCTGAGATGCACAATGTGTAAATTCATGAAGGAAGTAATATTAGTTCATTATTGTGTAAGGTATGTGTTTATTCACTAGACGGAATGCGCGTGAGATATAGTATAATATAAGTCATGTGACACGTACGATTTCTTATTTAGAAGGTCGGGTGGATGTGATAGTTTTCTGACCACATCCACCAACGAACCACCGACCATGTTAAGACCTAAACTATAGAAATATACAACTTTTTTGTTTTGTATGTTTTATTTCATCAGTACACGTTTTAAATGAAGATTTTGTCACGTCAGACTGGTTGCTGTTCACCCGCTCCATTCGTGGCATGCAGAGCTAGAAGCAGCTGCCACTACACAGGCCACACACAGCAGCGTTCATTGTTTTACCTCTGAAATTGCCACTGAATTCAGTTATTTACTGCCGTGTTGTGGTGCTTCTTTATGCAGGTGGCCGACCCCAGCCGTGGTGAGGAGGCACGCCTCCAAGGTGCAGACGTTCACGCCGGGCTCCCCCGTCAGCAGCAGCCTGGCCTCCCCCCTGAGCCGCGCCAGCCCCTCGCGCTACGCCCCGGCATCGCCCGACCCCTCCAGCCCCGGCCGCCACAGCCCCGCACACGCCAGCTTCATCCAGCGCCTCCGCCTCAAGCACTTCAGCGACCCCCCCATCTAAGCCCCCCCCCCCTCCTCCCTCCGGCTTCACATTCGCCAAGACGGGTGAACACATACTGGCTTAAACCCCATCAGAAATATGCACAAGTGTCTTGAGGGTTTGTATCAACAACATGGTACTCCAACATGCTATGTACAGTTTTTTTTTTTTTGTTTTTTTTTTTGGATGTATGTTTAGATTTTTTTTTTTTCTAATGAGTCTCTCTACAGTTGTATGGATGAGTGTGAGCTTTGTCAGAGATGACAGTAATAATATTATTTATAGTACACGGTGACATGCACTTGTGTCCTCGTTTAAAAAAAAGAATAAAAGGATTTTATCATTTAAAGGAGCTATATGCAGAAATTAAGCTGTTTTATTTTCTTCCAAATGTCAGGAAAATGGTATATAATGATGTCTGGACTGCAGAATTTAGGTGCTCGTTTATTGCTAGAATTACAGGACGCTGGAATATACATGAAATCCATCCTCCTCCCTTCCTTTCAATGATTATATTACATTACATTACACTTGGCAGACGCTTTTATCCAAAGCGACTTACAATAGATGTCCCAAGCTGTCAGTGTATGCAGCATAACATGGTAGCCTAACATGGCAGATGACTAACACACATTCTGTACAATTTGTTAAACATTCAAAACATCAGAAGTCAACAATACAATTTCTCCCAGTTCCTTTTGTGCATAACACTGTCAAAATGACTTGGTGGCCTACATCGCAAAATCAGTAATAGGAAGTATATAGCCAAGTTATAGTAGGCAACGGATTGATTAGGCTACACTTTCCAAAACATTATTATTTGTTACCTGTCAATCAGGCCCACCCAATCGGAAGGCTTCCTATGTTTGGTGATTGTTTTAGTAATAATGTGTTTGGGGTTGAACCCACGCAGGGATGGAAATTGGCACCAGCCACCAGCCAAATGCTGGTAAAATACGAAAGTGGCTGGTAGATCTCGAACACAAAATAATAATTTACTGTTGAGTGGCTGACAAATTTTACCATTTATGTGTAGGTATCTGGTAAAAATCCACTTTTTGCCAAGTTAATTTCCACCCGTGGGCCCATGTTATGCTTTCTGGCTACACCCCACCACTGAAGAGCATGCAGGTATAGGGGCTTTACTATACACTGCAAAGGTGTTGCTGACACACAACAGAAGGAGGGCGTGCAGGAAAGAAAGATCGAGTTGTTTGTCTACCTTGCCTCAGTTTGGTTTTGGTTAACATGGGTTTGTTTCGGTGCAAAGGGGGGGGGATAAATGTGAAATAAATCTTGTATATAGCTCCTTTAAAGATGAATCAAGAGAAAAGGGTTATATAGGAAGTTTAGTAAATCTAATGCAAATCCTTACGTGGATGCATTGCTTGAAAATAGTTTGTAAAAAATTAAGCTTAATGTAAGGAGGAAAAAAAGTGTGAAATTATTTTTTTGTATATCACATAGCACAAAATGAAAATTGTTTTTGTTTTCTTTGTGTGTAAATGACTGCCAGTTCCTGTTTTTAAGTTCTTGAGTTGGAGAATTGCCTTAATTTTTCTGAGACGAGGGACCAGCCTCCAGTCAGAATTTGCCACACCGTGTTAAAAAAGCAGCCAATCGAGTTTTACCAATGCCTCTCTGTCCGTATTTTTAAATCCAATAAATATGTTCATTTTTTTCTAGATAACTAAATGTTTTCGTTCACCCCAGTTACTATGCCATGCACCAAATTACAACCATGTCACTTTATAAGTACAGTTTCTCAGTGACATACAGAAGCCATCTTCATGATCTCTCAATTTTCTCATGTTTGTAGGCTATACGTTGCCGGTTACCTAATTGTACATTGCAGATATGAATGTTCCAACAAAACAGCACAACTGTGTCTGAACATATCAACCAATATTTGATATTTCCACTGGATGGCGTATTTGTAGACAATTGGAGGGAAAAAAAAAACAATCAAAACCATTTGTATTATATGGTCACGTGGGGCCTAACTTGTTGCTCTTGGTCAGTGGTGTAAGTTGTGTTGTGAATTGGAGTGAGGTATCTGTGGTCTTTTCTTAAGATTTGTTATAAAACAACAAAAACAATGTTAGCACAGGGAATAAATCAGGTTTGGTGTGTACTGCCTCTTGACACCAGTGTTAGTACCAGAGATGGTTAACTCACATGTCAGCGTTACTTAAAAATGTGGAGTAATTCCCCAGTGTCACTCGGTTCCCTGACACCAACCATTTGCCTCGTCATCTGAGGGTGAAACAAATGGAGGATTTCTCCTATATCCTAGCTCTTATTGGGAGGCCATTACACATCAACGCCAAATATGTGTACATTTTAAATGTGCCACACTCAAGAAGGTCCAAGTAAAAGAAACAAGTTTGTTGACACCGTACATGTAGGTGTATTTTCTGCTCAAGGCCACACTAGAAGCAGACAATTCAGTTTGACTTACACCATTTGGCAATGGGGATGTTGAACTTTCACTTTAAAGATTGTACACCCGTCCCAAATATCCCTTTTCCCCGATGTGGTGACTGCTTAAAACTTTGCCCCCTGCTTCATTCAGCTTTCTTAGTGCCTTTTTAGTATGACAGTGAGTGGCAAACCCAGACGATTCAGTGTTCAGGTTGCATTGATGACATCAAGGCTTAATTTTCTTTTTTTACAGTAGCCCAATTTCAATTAAGTACAGTAGCATTGGTTTTATGCAGCATCTGAATACCTCTTACATAAGATTGTAAAAACGTTTACATTTAGTATGCTATAACAGAACATAAATGCCAGCCTTACTCCCTTTCTTTTTTTAAGGCTTTGTAGTGCCAACACTGTGGTGCAATGGATTTGCTGTTTAATTGTTGGTATTTTAAGTTTTTAATTTTGATCTGGCCTCCCCATCGCATGCATTTTTAGTCCCGTTTTACTACTGTATATGTCGAAGGAAAGTATTTGATGTACCGCCGAGGAACGAATAAAACAGTGAACACTATGTTGAGCCTCTTTGTGTGATCTGAGTATTTGGTAATAAATGGGTTCTTACCAGAGGTGGACAAACTGGCTTGAGCAAGTAAAAGTCCTGCCATGTATTCCTTCTGATTGTGCTCTTAACACAGGTAATTTCCCTGACTAGTTCATCTAACTGGCTAAACAGCTGTAGCTAATTAGAATCAGCTGATTTTGTGAATTGGCAATGAACACTATTTTCAGCTTCTTCATGCAATCTGAGTATTTAGATTCCTCCACCGAGGAAGTTATGGTTTTGCAAGTGTTGATTTGTTAGTTAGCAACTGAACACAAAAACGTGAACAGATTTGCATAACATTTTCTAGTAAGGTTGGAAATGGGACAATGAAAAAAATATTAGATTTTGGTGATGATCCAGATCATCACCGTCTGGATCCAGGACATTTATTTTAAAGGATTTAAAGGAGATGGGGCATGCCTTGGCAGAGGTGTGCCCTTTCCAAGTGCTTTCTAGATGTAGATGGATTTTTACACAATGCCTAGTGAATAACTCAAATGAATTCAGGATGCATCTGATACCTTGAAATCTGCTGTATTTGGCACTTTTGGAAATTAACATGTCATAAATAAAATTTTCCACAAGTTCTGTTTTACTTTCAAATGCTTTTCAGGACTCAGTGACTTAAGCAAAAACTGGAGTAGTCATCATAGGTGTATATTTCCTGAAGAGACACAGAGGAAGAAACACAATAACATGCTTCAACTCTATTGCACGCAAATAACTTACATGAGTCTCGTTTTACAGGTGGAATCACCTACACAATATGAGCGACAACCAAACCTAGTTACCAGAGAAATGTCTCTTTTTGGTTCGATTGAAATCACAAGTAAACCTTCTGAAAGACACCTGTATTCATATTAAGTGCTCCAATCACCTAAAAAGAAATATGCAAAAGCCATTTCCCCCTTACAACTTTCCCATACCCATTATATTACAAAACCTACGTAAATACAAGGTGGTACTTTGTACTGAATGTAACTGATGGAAAAACATGGCACTAGGGTAAAGTCACCGTCATCTTGATCATCATCATCATCATCAATACAAAAGTAGCAACAAAACAGTTATCACACTTTCAAGACACTTAAGGAGAATCGATCAAATTGAAAAACAAAAAACAAAGAAAAGAAAAGCCACAGGCTCCAGCAGATCTGGCAGTCAGTCCGCGCGTGGTTGGCCGCTGTGTCAAGTCCACGTGAGTTTGTCTGGGGGCATGAAGCCCGAGTCGCCCAGCACTTTGAGCGCCACGCGGCCGCTGGGCCTGATGGTGAGCCAGGTGATGCTGCCGTTACTCAGGCCCATGCGGAGCCAGCCCTCCGGGGGAAACTGCAGAGCCCTGTAATACGCCAGACATTTTCACACTGCATCACTTAACACACAAACACCGATGTAAAACACTAAAGGTGACAGTTTAACTCTTATTTGTAATACTTGTAAGTCGTTGAAATAAAATCTAGTTTTATAAAAGCGACTGCTTTCTATACACTTACAGACCAGCCAGTCAAGCGTGGCTCCCATGGGATTTAGCCATTTTAAATCAGCAGCACTGACCTAACTAACTTAATTGAGGTCACCACAGGGTTTGTTTTGATTAAAAATTGTTCCATCACTGCTGACACACAAGTGAAGTGTACATAGGTATGAGCGTCACAGAGAGCTGATAGAGTGAATATGACAATAATGACTGAGCCCCGTTAATCTAGAGAGAGGCGGGAGGCCAGATCCATACTGGGCACAGGTGGGTGGGGTGGGAGAGAGGGGAGTCCTCCTGCTGAATCCCAAACAGGAGAGGAGTAACACACCTGCACACAAAATAGCGGATGACATTGGCATGACAGACGATGATCTCATAGCTGTCCTCCTTCTGCTTGACATCAGCGCGGTGGATGTAGCGGCGGAAAGCGGCTTCGATCCTGGCGCCGTCCTCGTGGTACTGCTGAGATCGGTACAGAGGTTCACAAGACCACGCGCACAGACACACACGACACGCGTGAGAGACACAACGAGGGCCTCAGGGCCCTCTTGTTTCCATTAGGCTCATGACAAGGAATACATGGTGGGGCCCCATGCAGTATTCACTGTGTCAGTGAACCCACCCTTATGAGAGGACTGCTGATAGAATGGCAATGGTTGGAACAGAACACGGAGCTAGAGTTAGGTTAGGAGCTAGAGGTCTAGATCTAGGGATCTAGAATCTGGCTGATAACTGACACATACACAAGAACATGGGCTTTTGCAACATATATGAGTGATACTAAGGTAGATTTAATGAACTATACCACTGCATCAGGCTTCCAGTGACCAACTGGAGGGACTGGTTTGATGGGTGCTCCTTCCCTCAACAAGTCACAGCTCAGCAGATCTACCCCTGTTGGTTTTTGAACAAAATTGAAATGAGGCATTGTACACATTTTTAATCCTCAATATGTTTCTATCCTCAAGAGAAAAAAATACTAAAATCAAAAGGCTTTCTACTTAGAGGATTAGTATCAGTCATACATCAATGTGTCAATCTGTGACTAATAAACACCAACTCTCCCAATGACTAGTAGGATCTGTAGGATCCTTAAGCTACATTAAGGTAACAACACCAGCAATTTCTGCTGACCTGGAAGGTATTTGCTGATGATGCGAGCCGTTTCTGTGGCCCTCGTCATGGAGGAGTGCACCAGGATATCATACTTCATCCCCAGCGCTGCCAGTCTCTGTCCGGTAAGCTCAGCCTGCTCTCGACCTGACAGAGGGAGGGGAAAAAATTAGTTTTGACCTTGTCCCTGAATAATGAAAGTTTAATACTGATTTAAATTCAGCCATAACTGATACTCCTGTATTTCTTCTACACATACCCAGTGATGTGAGATATCGCTCTTTGTCCTCGCTGCCACTTAGATTGTACTGGGAGTGACGAATGAGGAGGATATGGCGGGTGGCCTTTGCCTTGTGATTCTCCACCTCTGACAAGTCGTCCACCGTTCCCTCCTTTTTCTTTCCATTGGCAAGTGAAGCAGGGTCCCTCCTGCATCCAATTAGGGAAAATCACAAGCAATTAGACCCTAGCAGGTTTTCCAAGCCTTACTTCTTGGATTCATATTGAGGCCTGATTGTCAAGTGCAATAGGTACACCATCACATTAAAAAACTATAATTACATTTTCCTGATTTCCTGAAAGGGGAACTCCCACCCCAACAAACTGTTCATCTGAATACATTACTGCTTAAAACTATCCTGTGTAAGATGTTTTTCCATCTAGGGGCGAGGTTGTATATCATAATAAGAAAAGCAAAAGCTTTTCCTATTTTCCTAGTGCTGTGCCGTTGGTGCCTATAGTCTCACAAAAGGGTAGCATAACATTGAGCTCCCCAAATGTACTTATATATAAATGGCAAATTCAGAGTTTGCAAATACATTTCAGTTTACTGGAAGGGAGGGAATTAATGAATGAATGAAAAACAAAAACATTTTGTTTATAAGCAACTTACACAACGTGGCTTTATCACAACTTGCCACTCATCAAATACCATGGTCGGCGACTCACAACCAAACTATTTTTTTATTTACTAAACGTGTCTGTGAACTTTGGTATAATTATTCTGTTTATACCCTGATGTTGCGGCCAAAACCGGTCATGCTTTCACCGAAACATAAAAGAGTCAAGCAGGATGCTGTAAATATGTCTGAGTCTATTGTGGTATGCCTGAATTGAGGCCTATAACCTAGTTTACATGCAATGATCAAGGGTGGACTGGGGGCTGCGGTTCCACTTTCGATTTGCAACAGTTGATTTCCAAAAAACTACAATACGGGGATAATAACTAACGCGTAGAAAACACAAACATACTTATCCCAGTTGGAATCCCAACCGTTTCCACTCGGTTGCACCGAATTGTTTCCTGACAGCCATGTGCTAGGCTGAGCTGCGTGAATAACTGCAAAGCCACTTTTGAACCATTGCCGTTCCCTTTGCGTCTCCCCAAAATACCCTCTAGATTCAGCTGCCGAAGCAGCGTAAACTAAAACGGCCGAGCCGCCTGCGACGCTGCAAATTAACCGGACACCCCTCCGGAACGACATATCGGTAGAATTCCCAAACACCAAGAAATGTACTGATTTTCTTCGGCGTGGTATATGCAGCTAATTCTGTGCGCAAACGACTGGAGCAGCTAGCTACTTAGCTAATGACGCAAAACGGATAATAACGTTGCCAACCTCCGGTCGGCTAGCTAGCTGCCTCGACTTCTTGGATATATCAAGGAAAGATGGGCAGCAAACTATGCCCATACCTCCAACACTGCAGACTACTTATTAAAGTAAATGCAATGTTCGAAAGTAAATGAAACGCAAAGAGGTAGACAAACCTGAATATTTGTCAGTTAACGTTAGTTCTCAAGCTAAAAATAAAGTTCCCACTACTCACTGGAGACAAAGACTCATATGGTGGCTCATTTGTGTCAAACCGGACGAATACAATACAAAATTGCAATAACTAATTTTAAAGATGGTTTTAGCTCTTTTCTGTTGTACTATTCGTAGGCTAAACACATTAAGATGTATTTGCTTATCAGAGGTCGATTTTGGTCGTGATATTGTATTGTGGTATTATTTCTCCCATTCATGGTATGGCAATAACATTTTACCCTGTGTGGTTGGCCAAAAAGGCTCTCTGCACTATCAATACTCGCCAGTAGATGGTATGTGGAACTTACTCCTAAAGTAGGCTACTTCATTTTCAAATCTGGACCTCCTTTCTAGTTGCCAATGTCGTTTTATTGCCTCGGACAATATTCTTATTCTATATCTTCTTTCTTTATATATTTAACGAAGCATCACTGGGACGCTTGATACAACCTGATTATCAATTATACATATTGTTCTAGACGTGGTAATATATCAACGTTAATTCTTCAAGACTAGTGCAACACTTTGACGGAGCACTACACCTCTTGGATTTGCATAGCGGAGGCTCCACCTTTCAAGCAGTGCAGTGACCTCAGCAGTGGGTTGGATTGCTAGGGTGGGATTTTCAGCCTCTAGAGCGCCGTGTATTTCTGACTGCCTGTCTACCGACCTTTAGTGAAAATTAACGGTATAGCTGCTACAAACTGGCGAAACCATACGAGTTCAAGGGTCGCGCAGAACAGACCTCCACATTTATATGCATCAACGACAGGAATAAATAATTAAGGAATGTGGACATTACAGAATGCCCAACAGCGCTGGAAAGAGATTTAAACCCACCAAATATATCCCGGTGTCCACTGCAGCTACTCTTCTTGTTGGATCCACCACTTTATTCTTCGTTTTTACGTAAGTCCCGCAGTGTGCTGTTTACGGGAATGTTTGGGCATTTTACTTCAGGTGTCTTAATGTATGACGATTCTGATTTTTTTCTGCTGGAACGATGTCTGGTTTATGTTGTAGATAAAGTTTCTGACAGGTCGACTTTAGCCGACCGTGTTTTCTCTGTTGAATTTCGATGCTGTAGCTAACGTCAACTTCAATCATATATACTCCCATCAGTTTTGTCAATTGTGCTAGTATTTCAGTTAAGTTGTAGACTGTAGGCAGATACCATGTGCATTCAATGAAATCAGTTCTTTGAAACTTGATCGAGCGTTCTATATGACTCTGCAGTTCAACGTGGAGTAATACTTTGCCTTCGAGCAAATATGCGCATCTTTCATGGGCTGGTTTTCAGTGACCATCACAGCAAAGTTATGTAGCAGCGTGTGTAAAGGTTCTGAAAATGTCAGGATGTCCAACCGGCCCCGCATGATGGTGTGGAACCAACGATGTCGCCAAATGGATTCTTTTTTTTAGACACTACCAGTAGGCAGCGGTTTCACTGAATATTGCTAAAAACAACACAACTAGGCCTCAGGCATACATTTCAGTCGGCACCGGTTGGTCCTATGGCTTTTAATTTGTTTCTTGTCCAACGGAATGTGTCTATGTATGTTATCGCTTGATCAGAGATGTGAAGGCTGCTGCCTCGTAGAATCATACCATAATAAAAGCAGTTTGTTCAGGACCAGGGTTCTATGCTTTTATCCAAGTCTCCTGGCAGACAACTGTCTGGTCATTCATTAGTCGAGTTTGTGTTTATTTAGGTCACGAAAATGATCTTAGAGCATTTTGGTTCAGTTTGCCAGTTGTAAACAACATCTTTGGTAAATATTTTGCTCAACCTGTAGAATATTTTCAAAATCCTGGCTGGTGTACTAAAGATGCATGTTTGTATTTTTTCAGTGCATTGAATATGCACAGACAAGGATCAAACTTGCTAAATCAGTGAGCTGGCGTAAAAAGCCTGTTTTTGGTTGGCCTGGAGTGCATCTTATAGCATCTTCCTCTTCCCAACCAGACATCTAAAATTATCTCAGAAAAAAATGTTATCAGCTATAACTATTTATGGAAAATACATTGTAATAATCACAAGAATCTGACTTGAATATACTGACCACAGATATTAACACTGATCATTTTGGCACAAAACTTACTTTTTGGTTAAATACTGATGTGTTTCCTATTTTGTTCTGATGTATAGCTTTCTTCCTGGAACCTTTTATTCTAAATGTAGTGGTAAGACGATGCAAGAAACAAAAGTCAGTTTTAAGGCTTATGCTGCAGTTTGTCTTCTGAGGGGTTCAAAAAGTCATTTGTAGTTTGTCTGAATCCACTGTCTGGACACGTTTTCTCTGCACCATACTTCGTTTGAATGGACCCTTGTCATGCTTTTTAGGGGGTGATCAGTCAGTAGAAAGGTGCTTGAGGAGGTTAGGATTTCACCTTAGTGCTATTTGGATCCCTTGGTAAATATATCCAAAGAATTGCGAAATGTATGAATCTCTTAAACGGATTTTGTTTACCATATAGCTCCACAACAAAATGTATGTGCTTGCTTCATGTCTTTATTCACTCTAACCACACTACAACCCTACGCACCACCACCACCACCACCACTACCCACCTCTCACAGGTGAAGCCACACATGCTTCACATGCTTCCAAGTCAAGGTGAGAGGAGAGTGAGTCATAGCTCACGTGATCGCTCACCCCTTGTCCGCTCTCCTCTTCATCAGCCGTATAGAGGGGAAGACCAGGCCTGAGCTGGCACTCACACAAATCGCCACATTATTGCGCTTGTGCTACGGGTGGCTGTGAGCCAGAGAGCTTAGAGTGGCATTATGGTGCATGCAGTCAGCTCCATATGGATACAGAAGGGCCCATGTGACAACAGATCCTATGATTCACTTTGTTATGTGCCCCGTGTTGCTCTGTTTGTGCAATTGTGAGTGGTGAAAGGGTCATGCCATATATATATATTTTTAATGCAAAGCAGAACAGTAACCCTACCTGCCATTATTTGTGAAGCTCCTTGCTGGTAGCTGACATCCAGCAGAGTGTACAGAGTAGCAGTGCACATGTCGGAGAGAAAAATTGAGCAAACAAATGTGTTTGAAAAAGCCAGAGTTTCATCACTAACTTGTCCTAATGTCCCAATATAACCTCAGAGAAGGGAATTGGTTTTAGGGAAGTGTCCATTGCCAGCCGGAAAGAAAGTGTATTTAGAAGTCTATGTCTGAAGTTGAGTTGGGGAAGTGGAGCCAGCCAAGTGTAATGGAAATAAACTTAGTACGCAGGCCAGCTTTAGCTATGCAATTAGTGGATGTCATTATCTGAGACATACCGGTATGGTGCTGAATTTTGTCTCCAGTGTGCATGCATGCAGAAGAGCTGTACAGATACACAAGAGGAGGCTGGTGTGTCTCTTCATGTGTCTGTGCTTAGGGGTGATCACAGTTGCTTTGCAGCTACCACAGACGAGATCAGAATAAACTTCGAGGTCAAAGGTTAAGTAGGGGACGTTTTTAATCTTAAAGTCACTCCTCTATTAGTGCAGACTGACTCCAGTAGAAGAGGGCTAAGTGTGTTTGTGGTCCGTTGTGTTTTGTTTTTAAACATCCCTCTAATCCTTAAGACATTCATAAAAAGCTCTGTGAGCTTGTGATTTGAACATTCATCCCTTAGTGATTTTAATCGTCTGTCTTTTTTTTTAACAGAGCAATAATGGTTTTTAAAAAGGGTTTGGTAAATACATCTCTTTTGTAAAGCTGCCTAATGGTTTGCATTATCATCCAGTAAAGCCTATTTGCTTTTTTATGATATATTTAGATGTATAGTCGCAATTCTGAACTCTTTTATTCATCAGTCCATAGTGTAGTTACTCAACAAGCTTACAAAAGCTAAATGTAGGGCTCTTTTGCTTACAGATTGTGTTTAATCCACTAGACGCTTCATCATAGCACACCAAGCTTGTGTAAACTAGAATGAGGAAACATTTGGATTGGTGTGCCTCTAACGGCTGTTAATTCCCTGGTTTCAAAGCCAGACTTGAAGCACACAAGATGAATACTTATTATTTTGAAGAAAGACGGATGTGTTAATGTCCGTAAGTGATTCATATAATTTGCACAACACTGCCAGGAGCTAATTGCAGGTTTTCACAGGAGCCTTTTTTCCTAATTGCAGGACCATAGAGCAATGTCAGTTCCTCAACCTCCACAATAAAATGTGTGCCTCATCAAATCGTAACAGGACAGGCCTATTGTCGTATGTTGGGTATAGGTCACAGACTCACTCTTTGTTTAGGGATCCCCTGACATTCACTAATTGAAAGTGGAACGCTGGTGCATTTGTAGAGCTTAAGGACAGTGGGCTGCATGTTGCCATTCCAATTGTCTCCTCCAGACCTAGCCTGGGCCCGCCCATACTGCGTGTGACACTGCATAGAATTTCACATTCAAGTCAGTCTGGCCAAGCTGCCTGTTTTCGACTGTTCCTTTGCCCGAGAAATCGGGCACCAGTGGAAAACCAACGCTACACATGTACGTCATCAGAATCAGTGGTCTGATTGGTTGTGGCTCTGTCCGGTAGCATACGGAGGCATTTGATAGACACCCATCGATCCCGCCTCTGAGAACTTCCTGTCTGTGGGATCTTTGCCAGGCCAAGCTCCGTCAACGAAATTGGTGCGACAGCCAGGCTACTCCAGACCTACACCAGAGTATGAATGACCTACCTGCACCTCAGCCCTCAAGCCCTGCAAGTCTGTCTGGGTCATTTCTGTTTTCACTTTTCCTGAGAAATGGTACAGTGTGCCTTGTGAGGTGTAGGCGCTGTAGTATGAGCCTAGCTCTGCTCAACTGTAATCAGAGGGAGGTAGACATGGGTGGAAATAAGGAGGGACCCCTTGTTAACTGCACTTCTCCTTTTTGGTTTTGTTCCTGGTGTTCTGTTAAGGGCCTGTTGAGGTGTACATGTCTCCCACTGTGGCCCTCGGGTTTGTGTGAACCTATACTTTAGGTTCTTATTCTTAGGACCTCTCAGAATATAACACCTGCAAGTGAGTTCATACCAGTGTGGCAGAGGACTTCATTAAGACAATTTGACAACTGATTCATGCAGCCTATGACCCCACCCCCTCAAAGACAGACGCGTGCACACTAGCAGCAGCAGCAGCAGCAGTGAAATCCAGCACATGTGACAGAGGATCAAAGAGATCCAGTCTTTACTCTGGCAATGATGGCAGAGGAGCTCATGAGGGAGCACAGCGTGATAACACACAATTAACCTCACCACAGTCTTTCCCGCTCCCAGCTGCAGGCCGCTGGTGCCACCGTCATCCTGATGACAAACGGCACACCAGCAAGTACACCCCAGTAAATCTGCCACCGTCAGTGAAGTGAGTCACATCTAGCCGCCCAAGGCTCTCGCTTTCTGGGAATGGCATCTTGTCTTGTCTTACCTTACCTCTCCTCTCCCCACTATCTGACCATGAGCTCCTTTGTTGACCGTGGAAGAGCAGCGATGGACGGCCGGCTGTGCCGCCATCTTTGCCACCTCTGCCTCTGCCTCTGCCACTGCCTCTGCCACTGCCTCTGCCTCTGCCGCCACCGCTGCTGCTGCCTCTGCCTCTGCCACTGCCTCTGCCTCTGCCTCTGCCACTGCCTCTGCCTCTGCCTCTGCCGCCACCGCTGCTGCTGCCTCTGCCTCTGCCGCCACCGCTGCTGCTGCCTCTGCCTCTGCCTCTGCCTCTGCCTCTGCCACTGCCACTGCCTCTGCCACTGCCTCTGCCTCTGCCTCTGCCTCTGCCTCTGCCGCTGCCGCTGCTGCTGCTGCTGCTGCTGCTGCTCCCTGCCTGTTGGAGTATTGACATTTCTTTGAATAGGAAGGCAGGAGAACATAACAAGCTTGAGTGGCTAATCTTCATCTGTCTGTGCACCACTGTCAGCTCATGACCACCGGTGTGAGATAATGCAGAGCGATCTGGCCGCAGCAGGATCCTCCTCCTCATCCCCACTCAGAGCAAGACCTCAGAGCGAGACCATTTACACACACACACACACACACACACACACACACACACACACACACACACACACAGAGAGCACCGTGAATCTGCAAAATCGAAATAAATCAGTGTAAGTGCATTGTCAGCATGTAAAACATACTGGAATTTGTTTAGCTTTCCAGAGTATCACATCATGGATTCAGAGATGTGGCAGCAATGGAAAGAGCACATCATGCATAATTGATTAGAGCAGATTGCATTGTTGTTGTGATAGACCTGTTCTGCTGGTGTTTAAGGGGTTCTAATGAGCCACACCCCCCCAACCCCCCAACGGCCATTATGTTTTCTAAGGCATCTGTTCCTGGCCCTCTGCTTTTAACAAGCCCTCGATCGATGTTCTTTCAGCAGGCACTGTGCAGTGGCAGCACAGCTTATTGATATTTACTTATTTCCAACTTGGGTTTAGGGCTTCAAATGAATTAGCACCTCATCGCGTTACATATGGTTGCCGGACAGTGTTCGAGTGCCCTAGGAAAAGTTGACGAGTGCATGACGTGCTGCAGGTTTCTTTCTTTTTTTCTTTTTTCTGTCTCTCTGACGTCCGTGTGTACTGTTTCTGTCCCCTCCTGTGGTCTGTCTCTCCCCGCTCTGTGAAACAGCCCGCCTATTTTTGGAGACTGGTTGTGGGCTTCCAGCAGGTTTCAGGTTCTTTCTTTTCATCAGTGAATGTCCCAGTGACCAAAAAGAGCCGAAGAGCCGAAGCATGTTTAAAAATACACGCCTACACATGGCTCCCGGTCTCACAATGGAAACCTGACCGGTGCTGTTCTGAATGTGTGACTTGCGTTTGCCTCACCCACCCACCCACCCACCCACCAGAGTGGAGCCCCTCCTCACGATGGCATGGGGAAAGTAAATGAAGCCATGTGTGTCAGAGCGAGCCACTAATAGGTGAAAAGTGCGGGAACTTGGGAGTGAGCGGTTGGTTGGAGGCACTGGTCGAGGCCAGGGCGGGTCGAGGCAAGGCAAACTGAGGCAAGGCGAGGCAGAGCGAGGGAGGTGGAGGTGGAGGCCCGGCCCTCGTCTTCCCCAGGGTCGCCTGTCCTGCGTTAACTCTGCTACGGTGGTTGTAGGGGAGCGGCTTAGAAAAACGCCTCTCAGAAAAGGGAAAAAAAAGGAAAAAAGCAAACATGTGGAACTGATTTAGCATCTCCAGCTGCTCCCTCCATGGGTGTCTCCACCCTGCTCCGTCTCTCCCTTTCTCTCTTTCTATTTCTCTCTCTCTCTCCCCCTCTCTCTGTTTTTGGCAGAGGGAAACCGTGACCAAGAATAAGTTGAAACAGAAATCTGTCTCTCACACCTCATACACACACTTAGCTTAGCTGCACAGCAAAGATGCTGTTTGATACAGTGAAACAACAGTACTTAGTGATGGGATGTCTTGTGTGGAAGTCCCCCTTCCGCACACGCACGCACGCACACACACACACACACACAGACCTAGACAGTCACACACAAACACACACACACACACACACACACTGTGAGGGTAACAGGGAAAAAAACGTAGTCGAAGACATCAAATAGAAATGGCTGCCATTCATCTGCAAAGGGCAGCTCAGCCTAAATGCAAGTGGTCAGGACGGCTTTGAAGACTGAGCACCAAATGCTTAGCAGGCTTTTTTGCTGGCTTTTAACCGCTGGCTTTATGCTGGCATGGAGGAGCTCTTATCATGTCCACCGCAGTCACATATTATTAGAAGGAATATACATATTATTACTTCGGCAGGCCCTGTACTCGCAAGACTGAGCTCGTCGTAAACCA
Source organism: Coilia nasus (assembly GCA_027475355.1). Taxonomy (NCBI): domain Eukaryota; kingdom Metazoa; phylum Chordata; class Actinopteri; order Clupeiformes; family Engraulidae; genus Coilia; species Coilia nasus. The sequence goes on from CM050217.1 coordinate 14,139,011, forward strand.
GCAGTGCTGAGACAGAGATGTTACACAGGCCTCTCGCCCCAGTCCAGGACAGAAATAAACCATTGATTACTACTCTGACAAAATGGGACAGATTTAATGACTGTGCATAGATCATTATGAGCAGTAGTAACTAAACAAACGCAGGCATTTAGTTGTCATTAATGATTGCCCTGAAACAAGATAAGTGATAACAACCGAATTCGTTGGACTGTGCTGTAATTGCTTCCTCTTCTACGGTGCAATGTGCTGTCAGATCAAAGTCTGTTTGCTTCATTATTACGGCATAATCGTCAACAGTGTGTAGAAAGAAAATTGGTTCTTAAAGGTGGAAATGAAGCTGGGTTTGCTTAAAAGGCTGTTGACTGCACATGTCATGTCTGTGGAAACGGGCCACAGGAGACTCCAAAGAGAATGCAACTTAAGAAGTTTATTGGGCTTGAGTGGAACCACCGTGTGTGTGTGTGTGTGTGTGTGTGTGTGTGTGTGTGTGTGTGTGTGTGTGTGTGTGTGTGTGTGTGTGTGTGTGTGTGTGTGTGTGTGTGTGTGTGTGTGTGTGTGTGTGTGTGTGTGTGTGTGTGTGTGTGTGTGTGTGTGTGCGTGCGTGTGTGTGTGTGTGTGTGTGTGTTTTTGTGTGGGGGGGGAGACATGAGGAAAAAGGCTCTGCAGCTGCACTGGTTCCCTATGGATATCTTTTGCTCAGAGTTATTTTCAGTGCATTGTAGTTAATTCTTACCGTATCTACTTAATACTTACACTGTTGTAAACAGTCATTCTATATTCACTGCTTAGTGGTCAGTACATTACAATCAACTGTGTGGCTATATGGTTTCATTTCTAATGTTGATGTTGTGCCTGTAACCCCACTACTTATCACTGTGTGTACTGTTTTGTCAGCCTGTGAGATCAAAACATCTTATTACACAAACCTATCCTTTGGAGCATCTCTGAAATATTGGGTAGAATAGTTTTTTGACCTTATTTGCTTTTAAATCATAACATTGCTTTTTTTTTACTGTTTATTACTGTATTGTGTGGGATATATTTTTTTCAGGTGTGTGAGTAAATGTCAGCTGTGCATAGTGTTGGACGATTAATTGATCGCAAATCAAGATCGCAATAAAATTCAGGTCAATCAGATCCCTGAAGCTGATGTCACTTTGGACAAAAAAAATTCACAATGTCATCTGTGTGCCAATGATTTGGTTACAGCTAAGGTGGCATGGAGCAAATTTAAGCCCGTGTGAGAGATATGTCGGTGTCTTGAGAGACTGGTTTCAATTCAGCTGCTTTCAAATTGTCAGTATCAGGAGATAATTGTGATAAAAATTGATATCGGACGATAAGGGAAAATATATTGTGATCTTTTTTTTTGCCATATCGCCCAGTCCTAGCTGCGCAATATGGTCTTAAATGTATTTCTTCTCAGCCGTTTTCCCACGTCCTTGAGAGGTGTCTTTGATAGTCGACTCATGCAGCAAGCAGTGCTGGTGTGTGTGTCTATGGCTAATCGGTATTCAGCACCATGCATAGTGCCTGGCCTTAGAACTGAGGTGCTCAGTCGAGCTTACTGTGAAAGAGAGAGTGTTTTACGACAAGTTTTGCCGCTCTGTTCACCGTGGAGAAAGTCCTCCTGTGGGCTTGTAATCCTTAAACTCCCTGAGCAGCCAAATTAAAGAGAAATTTGCAAATGGAGCAATTTGACTGTAAAAACTGAAAGACAGGAAAAAGGGGACTAAGAAAAATCATATGCTGTCAGGCTGAGCGCATATGGGTTCTATTGACCTAACGTAAATCGTGTAAATTGGTGCAGTGCTCTCCGACGGATGCTAATCTAATTCGGTGCAGATTTGTATTTGTCATGTTCGCCTTACCTCAGAACGTGAGTCAGGCTTCATTGCAAGGTTGTGCCTATACCGAGCATGGATATGGTAACTATGGCAACACGCTGATGGACACATCCCCCCACCGAAACATTCCTGCACTGTGTATACGCTCCAGCAGGATGTTTTCCTTGGCTTTGGCAGAATAACTTCTGAATCAGATCGTAAGCTGTCAAAATACCATGAGGTAATTGTTATTTAATGGGGGAAATCCATTGGCCAACAGTATAGGAAGACTGCTATGAACACAGTGCCTTGCTAGGCTTGCATTGGAATGCAGGAACATGTAGGAACATCGTGAAGGAACTGTATGCCATATAGTCTCATTCCTAATTACTCTTCTCATGCCTGTCTCATCTTGACCTAATTTAGCCTCCTGATGTTGTTTAGCTCATATTTTTATGTAGCTTTTGGACAGGATTGTAAAGTAATGTAATGTTTTGCTCTTTTCAGTGGAGCACAATGTCCAGTTCTGTATGGATCCACCCAGCCTCGAGGAAAGGAGTTATCTCCCCCCTGTTTTTTAAGATGGGTCAGAGCTGTATTGGAGGAAAGGGTGAATCGTCTCTTATCGGCTCAGAGTTCATTTGGTTTCCACTTGTCATTGTGACACTGAAAGTGACCCCATTAATGGCTCGCTCTGCCAGAAAGCCATCCATGTTTGGGCGTCTTTTGCCTGTAGTAGTACTTTCGTAGTGAAGCTTGGGAGTGAAATCAATATGCTCATGTTGCTAACAGCTCGTGTGTGAAACGTAAACCTGCTTGTAGATGAGTCTGCAGAAACAAACACAAATGAGAGGCCTAGCATTTTTGAGGGTATTTTTTAACACAGTGCAAGTCTATGTCTCTGTTTCTGTGTTTATATAAACCTAAGCATATAACTGTGTTATTTTCTCTTTTAATCCTACTTTGGAGAAGGAAAATGTGATCACACACCTAAAGTATGAGGGAGTCGGAATTGTGTCTGATTGTCACTGATTTTCCTTTGACAAAGCACAGGCTAACCACGATATAATATTGCTCTGTACTTTTGTCTGGTGTGAGTCTAGAATCTTCATGACTCTCCATGGACATTATGTACTTTCTGGGAGTGAACCGTGTGGTTTTGAGAGTCGCACGTGTGGTTTTTGCTGAGCTGTTCTTAGCTTGTCACCAGCCATTGTGGCTTGGGGCTCGCTGTTGTGGGCATAAGGTGTAGGCTAAGCTACATCATGTGGTGTGGTCTGGGGTAAGCAGCAGGGGGGAAGATTAGATCGAGGAGAGAAGAGACTGTGGGAATCTGCTCATGGTGGCTGTAGTAACTATAGAGAGGCTGCACAAGTACACTTAGTTTAACAGCATACTCAAAGTGACAGTGTGAATCAAACGCCAATTACAGGACAGCTATTGTACGCCTCTGAAGGGCTGTAATCTGTCTAGGGCCCTGTCGGTGTCTGCCATTTTCCAACATGCTTGTCTTAACAGACACATTCACTGGTCCTTCCCGGCTCTCACCACAGTTGCGGGTAAATCCAGATGATTGTACAAAATTGTTTGAGAGCCGTGTTTTAAGCTTCCCTCCATTTGTGTTTCAGTAGTCCAGATTCACCCATGTTGCCATGGCAAACTGCCCATACAGGAGAGGGAAGGAGGGCAGATGGAAAGGCCCAAACAGCACAAATCACCGCCTCATTCACTAGACTGAGAGGGAGAGGCAGTAGGCATTTCTTTCATGTGATAATTTCCCTGTGGGCACAGCTTTAGCATAGGGCAGCATCTCGTCTGTGTAGTGTGTGTGTGTGTGTGTGTGTGTGTGTGTGTGTGTGTGTGTGTGTGTACATGCACACACTATTTACACAGTGCAGAATCTGTGGTCTTGTGTCTGTCATGTAAAAATGCTGTGCATTCTCTAATTGCATCTGTCAGCCGTTGCCCTCTGAGAGTGGTGGCCGAGCAGCCATAAAGGAGCCCATTTTATGGATGATGATTTACAGTGCACAGTCACACTCACACGCAATTAGTGTCATGGCTTAAAAAATATTTATCTGTTTTGTGAGAGTGGGTTTGAAATTAAAAGATGGCCGTTAAGTTCTATGAGTGTCATTATGCAGCAGCGATGCTATACTTTCTTAGCACTTATATGTTATCATCCTCAGCTTCCAAATGGCTTGCTGTATTTGTTCAGTACACAGGCCTGGCACATTGTCAGACAATCTCTCGCATATCTCTCATATCATTGCTATTCCACTATCAAACACGATAGCTTCTTATTTAAGAATAGCTTTTTTTTTTTAAAGAATTGAATTGTTGCCCATGTGCTGTCATTTACCTTTAAAGCTGCTCTGCTCATGTGAAAGACCAATACACCATAGGCATTCAGCCTGAATACTTTGTTGTTATTTTATGGTGGTGTATTTTTGGTGCTCCAAATTAATCGCGATAGTAGACATGGATTTCAGTCTACTTCATTTTCAGTGTTTCCCCCCTGTTCTCTGTCACTTTGTGTGGTCCACACACGTGTTTTACACAAGCACACAGTTGTGGGCAGATGTATATGGATGCAGAACATGTTTAATTTAACAGCTCTGTGGGGTTTTCCCATTGAGGTAAACTGAGAGTGTGAGGGCCTTTTCTCATCAGTCTTTCAAGATGGTAGCAGGGATTCAATTCATTGCCACTGTGGAGGTAAAGACCGAGATCCACAGTGACCTGTTTCTGTTAACTGCATTACCCAGTGTATCTGGTATGTATAACATTTATGTTCCAGAATGGCTGTAGTTTAATTTAATTCTTTTAGAGAGAACTGTTTCATCTTAAGGTAACAGTTGGTATTACACATGGGGAGTTTCTCAGTGAATTGCTACTGTCCACCAAAGAAAACAAAACGAATTGGGATGTTTACAATTCTTGTATTTATTTCAAGTTTATTTAACCGCGTTGGGCTAGTGCACATGTAAAGTAAATGCGCCAGTCTTAGCCCAACAGCATGTTGCAGGGATAAATATTTTAGTCCTGGGCTGTGGTTTGATACTACAGCAGAACTAGGCTACGTTGTTGCTTCTTAAGACAAGTCTGGTGAAGTTCTTCTAAAATTGTAACATTTTAATTTTTAATATTCTTCCTAGAAGCCTTTTCTAAATATGTAGCAACTTTGTCGTCTTTTGTGCAATTTGTTGAGAGAGACTAGAATGCAGCACAACGGAGCTATGAGGAGCTGTAACACACCAGCAGTAGCCTACTTCAGACACCACAGCACAGTATGTGATTATGGGCCCCCAGTAGGACAGCGAGGGAAGTATTTTTGCTCACTCTCCTCTCTCTCTGTCTGAAACATGCAGAGTGCTGCTCTTGGCAATGGTTTCATGCCATGCCGGTGTTTTCATCTGCATTTGCATCCACGCCCTCATCTGATCTCTAGAAAGGGCATTTGCATATCTTGATTTCTCTTTTAACCAAAACCGAGAGAGAGAGTTGTGCTGTTGAGGATTGGATTTCGGTTGTGCAGTGTTTGGGAGGATGTTATGACTTTTTAAGATGGGATTCATTTCCTAAGTGTAGCAGCCCTAAAGATTTTCAAATGGGTTTCTGGGGTGGGTTGACGCTGCCACCCCTCCCCCCCCCCCCCCCCCCCCCCTCAATCTTGCCGCTCCCTCTTTAATGAACTCATTTAGCACCCTGCTTATCTTCTCTCAGCTCAGCCTGCCCTTCTGCTTCATTTCATCAATCACACTAATACGCCCCCCTACCACAAATGAACAAGGTGGCGACAGCATGCATCAGGATTTACAGCCTCTCCTGCTCTGCAGCAGTGCTTAACCCTGCATCACGTTTGGGGCCCAGCAATGTCACTTATTTAGATTCCTCCTAGTTCTGATGGAACGGTTGCTCTTTCACCAAGTAACAAACGGAGGGTGGGTGTCACTCTGCTTTGTGGCACGGTAATTGTAACTTAAAGATGCAGCTTAGTCGACACCAATGACTGTGGGTGACTGAGCCACGAGCCTTGCAGAAGAAGCCAATCCCTTTAGTACCGCTGTCTCAGAGGCTTCAGCTGCTTAGTGAGTAGACAGGGGGCAATCTGATGCCACACCTGCTAGCACACTCTTCTCAAAGGTAAACACACGTAAGATG